>CAMRHE010000139.1:2147500-2847500 GCA_947044405.1 Leptodactylus fallax | reverse complement strand
TTTGTTTTCATTTGCTTTGTAAGGTGATTTAACTGGGAAATCTGGCCACTAAAATGACAGTAGATGACAATACTTACAAATAGATTTTAATGTATTAAGGACATTCTGTCAATTATACATAGAAAGAAAGTCATTATTTTGGAAGATCCTTGAGTTCAGGTACTGGTCATATACATTTTTACAGTACCACTAATGCACAGTAGCCCATGATGTCTCCTGTGTAGCACGTCCGTATGCTAATTACATAGGAGTAAAGGCGGCATCTGTGTCATGTGACCTAGAGACATCACTTGAAGCTCCTGGGGCCCAATTCAGAATCTGTAATGGGGCCCTACCTACTTTGTGCCATTTTGAATAGTGGTATATTTTATATGGCACAGGGACTGCCTCAAGGTCCAGGGCCTGGTAGCAACTGCTACCTCCACACCCCCAATAACAACACCCCTGATGTGACCCCTGTAGTTAAATGCCATGATAAATGTGTTGGGTCCATATACAGGACACATCCACCAGAATGCCCCTTCAGTCCAGGAACCTGTCTTCAGGATATTTTCTTTTTCATTAGGATCCCTGTGCAAGTTAGGCTTTGTCCACACTTACGTCAGGGCCTTTTTCATATTTGGCGGGAAAAAATAGCACATGATGCAGCTCTCTTCTTCCAGTCATAACCTAATGGACCCAATAATAACTCAGAGGTGTTCAGTGGGTGCTGTTTGTGTCCGTCATATGACTGGTCCAGCCTGTTTCTATGATGGACAAGTAAGCAGGTTCTGACTGACGTGTGGGCTGACCTTACTAGCAATTTCTGAGTAGCTTACACATAAATAAAGACTGAAAATCTAGGTGAAGCTAGAAGCTATATGCCTGGAAAACCATAGGATGAGAGATTAAGCCGCCATAAAGAAAGCAATCGTGAAAAGCAGTTTGTGTATTGTAGCTGTTATGATATAATAATGCCGTTGTAGTGATTGTAGGATGGGTGAGTGTGTTGTGGCTACTGGAACATTTTATTAAAAGTAAGTCAGTATGTGGGAGTCAAGAGACATTAGGTTATTTATTAAAACAGCAAACTCCATCTGGAACTCATCTGTGGTCCCGTGACCTCACTACGCTTGCCAGTTCCCATGATACAAAAACATTGGTATCAGTGGAGGAAAACACTACATTTGCCCACAGGGTAAATAAGATAATATGGAATGTGGTATGATCTCCAGTAGAATTACCACAATTGCCTTATACACAGCCAGCAAATAAGCCTATTGACAAACACAATCCAAACCTTAGTAGTAGTTATTTATTACTACTACTACAGCAAGTCATCATCTTTTCCTAAAATCTACATTTTCATTATATGAGGGAGGATGGACACACAAAAATGTGCAGGTTGTACGTACTGTGTAATAAAAAAAAAAAAAAAATCTTACATTTACTCATTATGATTTTATTTCTTCACAGCAAATTTGCATTATAATAGTCTTTATTTTATGCCAGAAAGGCTATCGTGCTGCGATGGATAGCTCCGAGACCCCCATCAGTATCTCAGTGGAGGAAACTTGTTAATACTGTTCTTCCTTTCAACCAGATTGTGTATAAAGGGAGAGGATGTCCTCAGAAATTCCATAAGGTGTGGGGAACATGGTGCAATTCTTCAGTAACTCAATATACGGCTCCCTCATTGCGTACTGCCATTCATCTACTTGCGCTGTGAGAGGGCGGGGGGGACGCCGGGAGTATCCACGACCTCTAATTTTGGATTGTATTTTTGCTGCTATCCTTGATTTATTGATTGCATGTTCTTGTATATGTATAATTGATTTATACGATGATATATGTGTTCTGTATATCTCTTTTTGTACCGAGTCTACATTGAATTGTCCAGGTGGTGCGTGGGCGATAGACTGACAAGGTGGTGATGTAACGCTATGAGTGACTCTGTATCAAATTCTTGATTTTCTTGTGTGCAACCTGTTATATATATTTTGTTTCCTTTTCTTGTGTCTGGTACACAATTTTCAATAAAATGAGTTAAAAAAAAAAAAAAAAAAAAAAATTTGCATTATAATAATTACAATAAATATTTTCAGGTTTACAAGTCATATACGGGACACTAAGGCTCCATGTACATGAACACTGGCTTTGCCGCAGCTAGTACACTAACCTATTTTTTCCTATGGGTCTGTACACTCGCCCCTCTAAGATTACAGGTACGTGTATGGGGGCGAAATTCAGGACAGGTCCTATAACTGTTTTTTTTGCAGCCCAGGTTCGTTGAAGAAAATCAATGGGTCTGTGGAGGCAAGGGCAGCACATGTATATCGTCTATGTACCACCTGCCCTATTTTACAACGAGCGCAGCTCATGTAGTAGAAGTACCGGTATTTTGCAATGCATTAGTATTGTAATGCATTGCATTATTGATCCCTAGGGGTGTAATAAATACAGTATAAAGAACGCATTAGGTATCCCTGTGTCCGAAAATGCCCGGTCTTCAAACTTATAAAAATAATTTTCCTGTATGGTGAACGCTGTAGCGGGATAAAAATCCATCTGATAAAAATTTGAGTAAAAAGTGAGCAAAGCATTCCCCAAAATGGTATAACTAATAAGTACACCTGGCCCCACAAATAAATCACCCTATGCATCCCCATACACTGAAATATGGCGACTCAAAAAAAAAAAAAATCCAAAAACAAAAATTTTTCTTAAAGGAGTTAAAACGTAAATAAAACAATATAAATTTGGTATCTCCAGAATGTAATTTTGGGTGCACAGGGAACACCATAAAAATGAAGCCCATGAAGTTGCAATGGAGAAACTTTTTCTCCAGTTCTACCCCATTCTGAATTTTCTTTCCAGTTTCCCAGTATTGTATGGAATATTAAATTGTACCATTATGAAGAATATTTTGTCCTACAAACATTAAACCCTCATATGGCTCTGTGAACAAAAAAATGAAAAAGTTATGGGATTTGGAACGTTGAGTCAAAAACGAAAATAGAAAGATGCCTGTGACAGGAAGGGGTTAAATAAATTTCACTAAGCGTGTTCAATGCTTTTTTCCCAGTGTCATTTCTCATTATTACACATGACTTCATTTATGATCATCTATGTTTCATGTCAATAGCACCTTTAGAAATATATTTACTGAGACAATTGAGCTTGATAAACATCTCAGGTGATGGTGTTGTGTCTCGAGAATGTAAAGCATCTTGGTAATAATTATCAGATAAAAACCTCAGCAATGCAAAGGGAATGTCAGGATACACCTCTAGGGGTTAATATCTTAGCATAGTGACCTCTTTTGCCATAATTGTGTTTCTTAGTCACTTGTTTATTCAGATCTCTTACATTAGCTGAATGTAATGTCTCTTCTACCTGTAATGTTCAAGCCGAGAAATCCAATCTGTGCTGCAGATCTGAAACAGAACAGCTCAAGCATTAGCCTCAATGAATGGAAGAATCCCCATAAGGCTTTAACCCTCCATTTATTTTGTGTGTGGTTTTGTTTTTGTTTTAAGTTACACAACAAAATTTCTATGCTGATTTTCTTTTCTCTAATGCATGTGAATGGGGTAGAAAACACACCATTTACTTGTATTGGATGTGGAACATTAGTGGGGATAAATGTGGAGGCCATGCTTAAATAATCATCAAACCTGATTGTCTGAACGAGACCAAACATGATAAGAAACTGTAACAGAATTTTTCACATACCCTGTTGGACCTTTTGGATAGAACTTTTTTTTTTCTTAAAACTGTCCTGATAAGAGAGTCCCAGTTTTACTCAGTAGTGTAGTATGCCAGGTCGTGACAAAGTATGTAAGTATATAAGTGACATGGGCAGGAGCCTCAGTGAGTGATGGGAAGTGCACAGGATGCTGTGTAGTAGAGCTGGATTTATTGGGGAAGAACAGTGTACATGTTATGGCACACCTGCCAATACTGTACAATAGGTTCCAAAGGTCCTCACGCAGCATTTGATCAGGGCGGTTACCAGCAGCAATAATAAGTGATTGTATAACACAGAAGATAAGGGTGTGGTGCAATGTCATTCTTCAGGACAGATCTGTGTGCAGTAAAGGAAGTTTGAGCTGCCGCCTTCAGCAGTGCTATGGGCTTCTCAGATGCTGCAAGGGAAACACTGAGCACAAGTAATGGCTTTGTGTACAGGCTCTGTTCTCTACCATTTACTTGCTGGATCAGTTCTGATTTTAATCTTGATTTGCAAGATCCCATAAACTTTTTTGACTTGGATTGAAAGAGTTGTAATACAGTAATAGTAGCTCTTTATATAATAGGTCTCTTCTCATGAAAGTAGTTGTCCAAAATGAATATCCTTTTGTATGTTGCAGGACACCCAATAATGGGAAGCCACTAGCCAGTCCCCATGTTCCCTACATTATTGGGTCTTTCCATGTAATATATTCTTCCACCTCAAAATCTCCTCCAAAAATGCCTTGTATAAATGGGAGGCAGTGACAGACTTCCTGCATTGTCTCAGTGGTTTGTATGACTGAATCACTGTTGAAAGTGTTGTGGGTGTCCATACACTGCTAATCCCTATTGTAATGAGGCTAATCTGTGCACCAGAAAACCATGGATCGAAGTTTGCTTTATGCCAAGGATTCCACAGTTGTTTCTTGGACAGGCAGACTGTTAAAATAGTGGTTACATATGAGTCCAGGCGGACCCCGTTAACTATAATGGGGTCCGTCAGGTGTCCATTGTCTTAAAGCTGAAAGCAGCAGATGAAACAGCTGTGCGTGCAGGACTTTATCGTCTGCTGGTTTTAGGCTGCAATTGCAACATAGTCTATAAAGACCGACACAAATGTGAATGTAGCCTTAAATATTAAATTGGACTGTTCATTAGATCTGTTTCTGGAAAAGCTGGGTGACAACAGTATAGCTGCTGTGTTACAGCTCTTTTGAATGCAATTCTGCCTAGTTACACAATGATCCAGCCCACGGTGAATGTAAAACCTCTTAAATGGGCCAATCTATCATTCGGTATTCCAGAAAAGTCGGGTTACAACCCCTGTGGGGGCTATAACAACTGCTATTAGACGCTGTTGATATTGAACAAGCATGTTCATGGTAACATGTACAGCAATATTGCTGTTTATCGCATATAATGTATGTTGTGTCACATTTCTAAATGCAGTGTCCTGCAACTGCTATATTGTGATCACAGAAAATCTTTAGTTTTTTTCCCTCCATATAGCTCGTGAGTATATCATTTATATAGTGGAGGACTGCCTCTAGTCAAGTTTTGTGTTTTTTTTTTTTTTGTTTTGTTTTGGGCCCCCGGGTAGAACATACAGCAAATCTCGATGTGCACGGACATTACAAACCTAGAAGAAGTGCACCATGGGAAACTGTGTCTTACAGAGTTGTGTGGCTCAGACATACAGAATACTCCTGCTTAATGGTGATGCCTTGTGCTTTTCATTTGTGTGGGATCTTTCCCATTAAGCTTCTCTTTGCAGTTGTGACAAGTTTTATGTGTCGGTGTGGGTTTAAGTTGCAGTCTGGTAACATGAGTTTTTATGGGAAAAATTATACATTAATGGCAGATGTTCACCACGGTCCCACCCAGTCTGCTGTATTATTATGGCTACTGTACAGTCAAAATTTCTGTCTGAATATGTGACAGTAATGGCTCCATTGATTTTGTTTTAAGAATGACGCCGTCATTTAAGAACATTTTTACAACATTTATTTTAAAGGGCAGCTACCACCTCCACCAAGAGTACTGAACTCCCACCACTGCATCATACAGTGCAATACACTGATGTACAGCATGCCTTTTGTAGTGTCTCTTTTGTAGATTTAGAGAGCCTTAACTCTGAATCAGTATGAAAATGATGGAGTTGGTGCACTGGGGAGGGCCTTCATCTCCATCACCCTCACTACTATGATGAGGTCCATCCAGTGCTGCAAAATGCTCTGCACTTCTGCTTTTATTCCTGGCTTCTTTGAGCTTAATGCACATGCCAAGATTTTGCATTGTTGGATGGGTCATATATCAGTGGGAGAGATAAGGCAGCACAGACAGGAAAGTGGGGTGGGGGAGTAGTGAATAGCAAGAGTTGTGCACAGGGAGCAGAAGACATGCCCCAAGAGCACCAACATCTCCATTTGCATATTGATTCAACGTGCAGATTCTCCAAATCTACTAAAGTGAAAGACATTCAAGACAAAGGTATGTTGAGTATCAGAGTACTGTGCTGTATAACAGTGGTGGCAGTTTGGTATCCTTGGGGGTGACTGAGACTGGATAGTAATTCCTCGTAACCCAACTGTGTTGTGAAAGAGAACTTTCTCTCTATAGTGCACATCTTCCTTCTCCACTTCCTCTCCGTAGACTTCTATTGTGCATATTTGATCAGTGGCAGGAGGTAAATGAGTAAAGAAATGAGCTTACAAAGTTTGCTTTTCTCCTGCGCTATGGATTTATGGGGAAAAAAGATTGCTTAGGTGTTAAATATGTTGTATAACTAAATACCTGCTGTACCTGTTTGTGTGTTTACATATGTGATATATATATATATATATATATATATATATATATACACACACACACTTATCGGTGTCATATGACAGAGTATCTGGGTCGTGACTGAACTTTAGCACCAAATTTTTTACATATTTGCTGGACTCATTGCTAATTTTTGTTATTTTTTCTTATATCTTATCTCTTTGGTTTTCTAGGCACAGCATAAAGACAGATTCATTGAGGAACGTTATGGCAAATACAACATCAGCGACCCCTTGCTTGCCCTTCAGAGGGATTATGAGATCCTCAAGGAAGATAATCATGGACAGAAGCCACCCCCTGTGTGTTCCAATCCTTTGTACATCTTGAGTGAAGTGATGAAGCAATGCAAGACAATGCAGGAGCGGATGCTGGCTCAGTTGGCTGCGGCCGAGAGTAGACACAGAAAGGTGAAGGTTTGATATGATTGTATTATCTCTTCTCCACTTGGGTGTCCTAGAAGTTCCCCAGGGCTTTCAACTTCAGATTTAGCCAGAAAAGTCTTGTCTATATAAGTCATGATGGTCTGAGGCTATATACCAGAGGTTTTATGTATATGTGTATACATTTGGGGTATAGAGCCTCATGTATCTGCCTGTGCCTTGTCAGCCAGATGGAATGTCAAGAACTCTGTGATGTCACCTACTCAGCTTTGTTTGTTCCTGAGGCGTGTGATAGACATGACCTCTGTACAAAAGAGCGTTATTCTAAAAGGCAATCCTCAAATGTCAGAATCATTCAATCTCCAACAAACTGCTTGGTTTTTGCTTTGTAATTTGTCAAAAGAGCAAAACTAATCCTGGCATTTTCAGAAAATTGTGCTCTAGGACTTGACGGTTCAGTTGAAATTTACATAAACAACAAGTCAATCCTTACCTTTTAGTTATCTTGTACTTATTCTACCTATATGTTGTTTACGTCTCCATTCACATAGTTAACATGTGGTTTATTTGTACTTCATGGACCCAACAGGTTTGTTCTGTGCCCCTGTCATTTAACCTTTACATTGCCATCTAATAACAAAAATCTAGAAGTTTACATTTAGATTTGTATATGACTAGAGAATAAAACACGTAATTAAAAAAAGTAAATGAAAAATAAAGACTTGCAGCAAGTTATGGAGCTTAAAAGGGGATATCCGGTTTCTAACACTGATGGGCTTAGAATAGGTCATCAATATCGAATGTGCAGAGCTCCAACACCCAGGACCCCCCTCAGATCACATGTACTGAGACAACAGTGGTTCCGATAATGTTTACATACCGCAAGCAGCGGTGCTCACTCTCCATACAAACTGTAGCAGTCAGTGTAGGTATTGCAATTCTGTCTGATTGAAGTTTATGGGACAGTGCTGCAAAACCTACACTCTGTATGATCTGTACCGAGGATAGCCATCAGTGTTATAGATTGATAACCCCTTTAAACAGTTAGTGTAGAGGGTATGCAAGCAATGCTCCATGGGAGAAAAAGTATGCAAATGAGGCGAAACAGCAAAAAAGGTGGTTTAGCGCTTTTGATTCCTTCCCCCCCCCCTACGGTGTTCACCTTATGCAGAAAATATTTTTCATAAGTTTGTAGAAAGGGCATTTTTCGGACACAGGGATACCTAATGTGTGGTGTGTGTGTGTTTTTTTTTTTTTTTTTTTTTTTTTAAAGTACTTTTATATGTGTTCTAGGGAAATTTATTTTATTTTTTTTTTTAACTGCATTGCAATTCATTATAAAGTCACACCACTTGTATTAAAGGCTTCATAGAGCAGCCTGTAATACAAGTCTATACCATACAAGCCTTTTAGCCTTCAAAAGGCTCCAGGCTGTCATTGCAATGGATCGCTGGCACAGATCTTGTTCTATGGGCTGGCAATCCACCTCAAAATAGCGGCACCCATGTGCCACAGGAAATTGGCGCCTCAGTCAGCTTTGACCGAGGCGTCAGGGGGATTAATGCCCGCTATGAGTGCAGGCACTGAATGCTGTATAATACAGTGGACACCCCGCAGCTGTGGCGGCTGCACAGCTCCTTAGTGACCTTCATATTTAAATACCTGACATCTGCCATACTATTACGGCGGAAGTTGGGAAAGGGTTAAAGGGCAGTCTGTCACTAGAACAGTCCCTATGGAACTATAAGCGCAGTTAAATAGCTGGGTCTCCCATGAATAAAACACTTTTTCCTCCTGCTTCCTGATCGGTGCTTTTGTTGCAGAGATATTAGCCTTTTTTCCTGATATTCTATTTGGTGCACTGAGGGCATCGTTGTTGCTATCCTGGCACCAAATAGCTGCCTCCCTACTTTGACAGGGCAAGGCAGTGTACATGTCATTCTTGGCAGGAAGAGGAGGAGGGACCGAGCACTGGAAAGCATAACTCTTTGGTGTGATCAGGAAAAAATCTAAAATCCCAGCAATGGAGGCACCGACTGGAAAACAGAAAAAAAACATTTATTTATTAGAACCCCTTGGCTATCTGACCATGCTTATAATTCAATAGGGACTAATTTATTTACTGTTACTTATATATTGCTAGCATAGTCTGCAGAGCTGTACAGAGATTATATTCGCTGACATTAGTACATGTCCACAAGTGAAGCTCCTAATCTGGTCTCCTTATACAAATGCAAGGGCCAACTGCAAGCCAATTTCAGACATGTGGAGAGTGCACAATCTGCATTCAGTGTTTTCCCTGGTTTGACTGTATTTGAGGATTCCTGTGCTACAAGGATTCTGCCAGTGAGCTCTCTTCCTAACGTAGGGGAGGGTCTTAGAACTGAGAAATAGCTAGTGGTCACCTAAGTAAATGGTACACAAGTTCTTTGTTGCTAATTTTTATGTTCTGTCTACTTACCCCTAGATGAGTGGTTTTGTGGAATTCATGAAAATTAAAATTCAGTGCACTACGGGCATGTAACTTACTAATACAATCAGCATTCAGTTTTATGTATAGATAGAAACCAAATACTGAAAGTTTTTATGCCATTTGTTTTTCATTCTTTTATACTACTAGGGCTCCCTCTAGTGACTATCCTACAAATTGCTAGAAAATATACAATATACCAATGTTTTACCCAATCATTACCAATAAGACTCTGCACAAGTGACACGAGGCATTCCATACCATTATCTTGATCCTGTTCAGTAAACTAGAATGAACTAAGGGTAGGTTCACACTACCGTTGGAAGTCCATTATGATCAGTTTTTTTTGGGGGGAGGGGAGGTTTACGATCACGACTATCGTAATGCACAATAAATGAACTGATGTTTGTGTCTTTTATTTATTTATTTATTTATTTTTTTAACAGATCCATTTATTGGTTCCATTAAAAAAAAACAAAAAAAAACTGACATCAGTTAGTGTCCGTTATTATGAAGTCAGTTTTATTTTTTTGTTCTTTCTGAGAATATGGAGAAAAAAATGGACAGACATAACGGACGCTGTAATGGATGACTGTCCATTACCATCCGTCATACGTCTGTTATACATGTTACACATGAATGCTTAAAAAAATAAATAAATAAAATTGTCGTAAGTCTGTTATTTTGAACGGAGCCAAGAGTCCTTGCACCCTGCGTTGTCATCTCCACTAAAATAACAGACCTGTGTTGGATTTTATGAAAATGCACACTAATGAATGACAGAACAAATTCCATTGAATTCAATGTGATTTTTAACAGATTTTTACGGATCTGTTAGTGCCCGTTGTAAATGTTTTTTGATGGATGCTAACAATGGTAGTGTGATGCCCCCTAACTTAGACATTGTATGATTTCTTGGTAACTGTACCTATCTAGCATGGGTGTCTAATGTAAGCTTAAGCAGGAGAACAAAAGTAAAGTGTGTCTTCAAGCTTTATCTGACTTCCATTTGTTTTTTTACAACCTGTCTGTCATCTGCTACAGGTTATTCTGGACCTGGAAGAAGAACGTAGGAGACATGCTCAGGATGCAGCTGATGGGGATGATGTGACATACATGCTAGAGAAAGAGAGAGAGCGGCTGGCTCAGCAGGTGATCACTACCTTCTTTTGAGATAAATTCCTTCTCAAAATCAGCGCCAAATTCCGCCCTGAATCTGCTTCCCATTTGTTTTCAACTGGAAGCACAGATTAAAGCAGGACGCTTTAAAAAAATAAGTGTCCTGCTTGATCTTGCCGCAGATTCAGCAGCTGATCTGTGGCAGAACCTCTGATGCAAGACACTCAGCTGATCATCCCCATTCATCTGGAAAGCCAAAAGGTTGAAAAATGAAGAGGAATCTGAGGTGGAATTCCTCTTCATTTTCTGCTGGTTGAATGGGCCCTGAGAAGAAAACGAGACTGTGGAGTCAGTACGCCAGACCACCAAGTCCAATTCCTTCATAAAAGTCGAACACCCATGGTCAGTCAAAAGCAGTAATTAACCTCTAATTAAAAAGCTAGTGATTAAATTCCTCTGAAAGTAAATGTACATCTCTTTAATTGTATAGTAGTAATAATTGTGTAATATAATTAAAAGAAGTCATTTTATTTTGAAATAGGAGTCTGTAACTTTTTTTCAGACTTCGACTATATACAAAATTGTTCTTGACTCTAATTTCACAGACTTGGAAGAAAAGATGCTCCAGAATTCTTATATCATGGGGACTTAATAAATGAGGCTTGTCTTGAGTGATAACAAAAAGAAAAGGCCACTTTGGTAGTTTTATTGAACTATATTCTGCCTTTTTGAGCACTATATACATAGAGGCACGTTTCTCTGTTGGTTTTTGTAGTTGTTTCATTACCCTGTTGGAAACTTTAGTCTGCATTGGCTTTCAGACTTAATATGGTCAAGTTCTTATAGTGATATATTTGCATAATTTTTGCTATCTGGTCAAGTGTTTCCAAAATGAATTTTAGTGTACTGCACAGAAATAACTAGTCAACAAGAAGAATATAACTAATACTTGTTTTTTCTTTCTTTAATTGCTACGTTTGGTGGATCCAGTTGGAGTTTGAAAAATCACAAGTGAAGAAACTTGACAAGAAACAGAAGGAATTATCAGCTCAGCTGGAGGAGGAAAAGGCTCGTCACAAAAAAATGTCCTCCGTTCTTTTAAAAGAGTGCACAAAAGCAAATAACAGAGCAGCCGAGGAAGGACAGAGGGTGGAAGATGTCAACTTAAAGCTGGAGAAGGCTAGGAGCAAGGTGAGTCAGCTTGAGGAGGAGCTAGCCTTGGAGAAGAAACGCAGCCTGCAGATGGAAGCCCAGGTGGAGAAACAACTTTCAGAATTTGATATCGAACGGGAACAGCTAAGGGCCAAGCTTAATCGGGAAGAAAATCGCACCAAAGCTCTGAAAGAAGAGCTGGAGTCTTTGAAGAAACTTCTAAAGGACATGACACCCGTTTGTGATGGCAAAGACCCCTCTGCAGAGTCCATCAAGGAAATGGTATCGAGTATAAGTGTGTCTACAGAGAAGCCAGAGGTGTCCTCTGTATCTTGCCAGACAGAAAGCGTACACCAAGAAAAGAATAGTACTGATGCTTTACCAAAAGCCCATATTTCCTTGTCAACACCTAGCAAAATTCCTCAGCCTTATTCGAAAATAAATGGACATTGTGGCACAGTAACCCAGAGTAATGAACATACCCTGAAGTTGAATGTGGGGGAGGGCCTTAAAGAGAAAGTGTCAAGTTCTGACAATGTATCTGAGAATGGGGGTTCACCTGTCAGAGTGGAATCTCCTCTACACATGATAACACACGTTCCTTCTAGCGGAGCTTCATCCTCTCCTAGCAGTACTGCGGCTTCTTCCTTAACATCCTCTCCATGCTCCTCTCCAGTTCTCTCAAGACGGCTGATTGGGGCAACTGGCAGTCCTGGTTACCAGTCGCCTTATCAGGCTGGCATCAACCAGCGATTTCATGCTGCCAGACACAAGTTTCAGTCTCAAGCTGAACATGATCAACATGTTTCTGGACTACAGAGCCCCCCCGTCCAGGGACTTGTCCCCAACCTTGGCAGATAACTCTGCTGCCAAGCAGCTTGCTCGCAATACAGTCACTCAGGTGTTGTCCCGTTTTACCAGCCAACAGACCCCTGGTAAACCTGTGCCCCCCAATAGCTCACCCTTTGGTACAGACTATAGAACCCTTGCCAATGCCTCCAGCCAAAAGAATGATGGGAGCCACTCTCCAAATCCCTTGAAAGTTTCCAGTCCTCTCAGTCCTGTGTCCCCAGGAATAAAATCCCCTACCATATCAAGAGTGGAAAGAGGAAACCCCCCACCCATCCCTCCAAAGAAGCCGGGTCTAGCCCAGTCCCCTGCATCTCCTCTCCCACCAGCCAAAGCACCGACCCAACCCTCATCACTGGCAGCTTCAGTGGATGTATGCAGTAACCACTGCTCCAACAATGGCATTATAGCAAATGGGAAGGAGATTGAAGTAATGTTACCGTCTGGTAGCTAGTTTTCTTAAAGAGCTATTTGGACTTTAAGATGCTGTCAGCTTTGGCAGTTCTTGCCTGAATAATCTATACAGTGTAGACGATCAAACTTATTTATTTTACTAGTAGAAAATATATTATATATAGCATCAGTTTTTTTTTCTCTTTTTATTTTGTAATTTGTAGCCCACATACAAATTTTAGTCTTAATTCTGGTTAAAGCGCAAAAGGATTTTTCACATCTCTTCTCTGGTTTGTTCATCAGAAGATGAGACTTGAAGGTGACAAATCACTATTTTGTAAAGTTAACTACAATTCCATGTGTTTCACATCCCGGGCCATGGCTGATGAAAGGAAAATTGGTGCTTGCTTTTCAAGAATCGGATTGGACATAACCAAATACGAAATACCATGCTGACCTGTTGGCAGTCAAGCTTTATTCTGTATGCCAATAGGCTTCTCATTTTATTATTTTTGCAGTTGTAGAATTAAAACACTTGTGTCAATACGTTGGAAGGCCTCCAGGGTAACAAGGGAACCTACACTGTAATGATGCTAGGCCCATGTCACGTTTGTGCTTTAATACACCGTGTGAGCTGTAAGCTCTCCTTAAAGCTCTGCTGTGAGATGGCACAATGGAACAGAAAGCTCTATAGCAGCTGGCTGCAGGTTTCCATGAATCTTATTGTGGAATATACTTTAACTCTTTCAGTTAAACTGCATTGGACTTCCAAAGTATATCAGAAAAATGTTCTGAAAGTGTAGCTCTATACTTCATATCAAGTTTCTATGTGCCAAGGTTCTTGCACACATGACAAAGGGAAAAATCTGTATTTTACTGAACTAAGCACAATATTACCTCTAGTTACAGCTTTTCTGATAAGTGGCAGTTGTCATTTATCGGGTACATCATATAAAAACAGATGGTTTGAGGTTATTACAAAGTGGCGGCTTATCACCCAAGAATAGTGGGTATCTATCTACATGAGAGTATTTTCAGCTTTAAACTTTGTAGTTTAGCAAAAAAAAGGAACCAATTTAAAATATGAAAAAAAATTGTCTGCCCATAATGTACCTTTTAGTACTGACATAGAAGGCCTGATTCGGTGGCCTACAGTGAAATGCCAGTTTACCATTTCTTACTGGCTAGCTAACCATGCAAACCCCTCTCAACAAAACTGGGCCGAAACAATGGGAGATCATGTAACAGGTTCTTAACAGGATGACACTAAAGTTTCTGTTTTCTACAACATTTTTAGAATACTATACATGATTTCATCGACTAGTGTGTCTATCTTGATTCTATTTTTGTTGGTGTACATCATTGCTGTAATGAATTGATATGTATGGAACAATGTGTATCCATGTTTTACAGAAATGTCAATAGTATTTGGAGGTAAAACTGTATTATGTGGATAAATATGGCACAGATTTTGAGGGAATCCATCCAAAATTGCAGTTCTGATGTCTTAAAGTGACCATACACTTTCAATACGAGATGGCAGATTGCACAATTGGCTGACAGCTTTTCTTCCAGACTATGCCATAGGTATACACACACTCAGCTTGGCTGTGCAGACCTGTTTATCATTGAGGAGAGGGAAATGAGTCCTTGACAAACATCTGTGACAGGAGCTCATCTGTAAAGGATTGGGTATGTTGAAATCCAGCATGTCCGACACTTCTTTTCATTGGCATATGTTGTCAGTATAGAGTTATATGGTTGGCCTGTCCCGCCAAAATCAGCAGATTTAATCAAGGTCCTTCTGACGTGTATGGACACCTTTAGATAACTTCAGTGCAGTCCATCAGCTTGGACTAACAAAAGTTTCCAGAATGAAGGGACTGTGGCTTTCTTAACGCACATCAAGCCTGTTTTGAACTTCTCTGGTGCATTCTGGCCATTTATACCAATGCCAGAATGTCGTGTTAAGAGACTTTCATTGGTGAACTTTGTGATATAGTCTATTAAATATCTATATAATATTTTAAAAGCATGCATTTTGGTTGGATTTCCCCTCTAAATGCCATATTTTTGTGAATATTTTCTCCTTCGTAAAAACGTAGATAGGTGAGCCCCTATTTATATTATGCATTCCAATGAACTGGTTCGCCATCTCTTTTGCAACAAACAGAACTCAGTTCACCTGGCAGAGGTATGTTATTCAGTATTATTAAACTACACTTTTACCCAATACTGGGTATTTGTTTGCCAGAGCTCGTTTGATCTCATATTCGATTTGGGGCAAATGGTGTTGGTAAGAATTGCATCAAAAATATTGTGCAGTTATTACATACCCCTGTCCTAAGACTAACTGTACTCAACGCTTCATATTCTTGCACTACTGCTTACTGCACTGGAACCAAGGGATAATTGCACGATAAATAAGGATTGGTGTCCCCACCCAAGTGCCTTAAAATGATATTACAGAATTGCAGTTTAAGGGCCTCCTATTAATGTATATTATTGGATTTGAAGGCAGCAAACAAAATAAATGATTCTTGTGGATCAGGCTCCTTCAAAGGCTTACACCTGATGAAACCAGAATTTTTTCATGGTGGAGTTTACCTTTAATAATGCATGGTGTGAAATCGGCATAAAATCCAAATATAACACTTGCAGATTTTTCCCCAAAATCCCAAAAGCAGTCGGCACCATGAATGCAGAAATTTCCATTGATAGCAAATCCTTGCCCATACTTGGTATTTACAGATAAGAGACAATATGCATGATGGAACTGTTAACCGTTATTCATAATTTTATCTGCGCCAGTCTCTGCTTGTTAATAAGTAATGTATACTCTTGTTGCATCCTTCCATTAGAGGGGTGGTTATGTTTCACATAATATATTAGTGAGCTCTCAGTTATGCATAGTGCCTTTCACTCTGGAGGACCTGTCCTGTTCTGCATTACACAGCCAACCTATTGATTTCAATAGACCCTGTCTAACACTGAGTTTTCATGTAATGTTATATACAGGGTCTTGCTGGGAAGTCTGTTTTCTGAAGGAATAAGCCTACATACATGGTGTCCTATACGTTTTTGTGCTGCTATTATAGCCAATTATGGCTGCAGCGTTTCTGTGAAAGGCTGTGGACATGTACAATAAGGAACAGTCTGTCCCCAACTCCTATTCATTATTAATACTACTACTGCTTATTTACATGTAATTCTGCCAGGAGTAATTTGTAAACTAAAATATAAAATAACAGTCACATAGCTGAGAAAAGCCCAAGAGAACATAATATAGGAGATCCCGGGACACTGGACTGTAAACATAGGAGTGCTAATGCAGCCAAAAACATCCCTGGCACATAAAAAAAGAAATCTGAGCACAATAAAAGAAAGCAGCTTACTGTCTGTGACCAATATCCTATCTGCAATAATGCAAACCGCTAGTCATAAGTATATGGAAGTACATAAATTCTTACGTTTTCCTTATATTGTAGAAACTATAGAATTCTCTGCAGACGTGCTGTAAGGAGAAAAATGGCCCCTCCGCTCTGCATATACTGTGTGAAGAGAGAACAGCCTCTTTAACTCAGTGTTCCCCCATCTTAAAGCCTGATGTATCTATGGACGGACCTTCCCTAGTTTAAGGGTGTGAACAGCAAATTAGCTAGAAAGGAGACACCTAGTGGCAGACAAAAAAAAATGCAACATTTTTAAATAAATTGTATTATGTTTTGGTCCAGAATTACATTTTCTATTAAATGAGACTAAGTTGTCTGAAAAGTTAGTGACCATTTAATTTACCTTGTGGTGGAACTACAGGGAGACTGAACACATACTGCTAGGTTTCTCCACAGAGAATAGCTAATTGTTTGGCGTCCCAGCAGGGGTTTACTTGGTGATCAGCATATTGCCAAGGGACTCTTGCCAAGTAGGGATTGTCTAAAGCGAGGACCTTTCATGTCCACTGGCACTAGATACTGCTAGAAAGCTGATGAATTCAGTACATGCCCTAGTGCCGGAGATATCCCTTCACTGTCAGAAGGGCGGGCCTTACTGCTCAACATAATTTCTCTCTCTGACAGTAGAAGGCTATTGAAGTGTACTGTCAGGAGGGAAGGGCGCGTTCCTCACAGTCCAGCGATGACACTGAGCAATAAGACCTTTCTGACAGTGGAGAGATATTAGTGCCGAAACGAACAGCACCGATATCTCCGGCACCTAGACGCATACTGGCAAGGCTGACAGCTTTCTAGCGGTATATAATACCGCCAGTGCCAGAGGACGTGAAAGGTCCTCTTTAAGTAGAATTGTGATATCACAGCTCCTAATTTTTGGTAATCGCCTGCTACCACCAAGAAATACCAAGGCAGAATAATACATTATGTGAGCAACCATATTGTAGAGAGTACATTATGTATCAAAAGTCCAGAACACAACTTTTATCATGAACTAAACTATCTCGGCATTAGAATTAGAAAACAAATAATATTAATATGATCTACATATTAATATTTATATCATTCTGTTCTTAAGACATTTTAACAATCTTATAACTGCACGTATAGGAATTGTCAACATTCCATTAATATTTAGATTCCACCATCAAGTATATAATGTGAAATGTGCAAGCACAAGATCTCCCAGAAAATACTTTGCACCCTTTTTTCCTGAACTTGGTACCTGATACCAAGTTAATAGGATAGAAAAGGTCAGCAAGTAGCATTCCTGGTAATAAAGCTGACCATGCATATCAGATAGAAGTTGAACGAATACTTGGTCGGATGACAGCTATCCCTCCTGATTCCCCCTAATGTGTATTCTCAGTAGCCAATGCTAGACAAACTGTGACTTCTCTCCTCTGAGAACAAAGGACCAGAGATGGTGGATCCAGAGATGGGCTTGGACAGTAATCTCAGTTTGTGCAGATATTTTCCCTATGGGGAAGAGAAAGCAGATGATGCACTGCCTATATGCTGCAGCCCTGGAAAGACTTGTTTTATTCCTGATATGGTAGCTTGGAGCACTAATGTTTTATTCACTTTTATTTCTACATGAGCCTGTCTGATGCAATTGATGTCTCTCCCTCTCCACTGATCGATATACAGACCACTGACCCTCATACTCCACTGATTGGTTAATGCTAGTTTTATTGGCAAGGGAATTATAATATAACTTTGTTTTAGTTTGGCCTTTGACAAATTCTAGAAAATATAGATTTATAAATGTTTATAAACATAAAAAGTTGCATATTTTTATTAGTATACTATAATTTCTGGGAGACTTATTTTTATGTCCTTTTTTATTGTTTTTTGTGCTGCCTATGTTGAGACATTTTATTACATGCAAGCATGATGGAAGCATATCTATAGAAATATATGACATCTTATTGTAAATCTGTCAGGAGATGCACTGACTCTTCATGTATTTCTTTAATACAAAACCTTCTTATTTTTTTTGTAAATGGAGGTAAAATGCTATGCTTGTTTGGTGTGGCTTTTATTAACCCTTTAAGCAGTTTTATTTTGTATACGATACACCTCTTTTGTTTCACTAACTTCTATCTTTCTATTGCTGTGGATCTCATTAAACTATTGTGAAAAGATGTCTGGAAAAGTGAACACTCAGAGCTGGAAGCTTTTAAGGAATATAATTGTATTACTGTTTGTTTTCCCTTCCAAACACTGGTCAGTATTCTATGAATGTTATAATAAAAAGTCAAATGTGTATTTTATTGGGAATATCTGGTGCAGGTCTAACTTGTTTTAACAAAGAATTTGGACTGACCCACCAGAGCATTGTCCATTGGGCTCAGATGATGCCCTTAATACAATAGATCCAACAAATCTTACTTTGGAGTCAGTCATTTAAAACAAGAGTCTATTTCTTATGAGTTTATTCAGATATAAGCTATTAGACCCTAATGAAACTACCTGCGCATGTTGGTAACCATAAAAGGTACAAAATGTACATGATATACATATGTTCTGTAGAGATGGACTCCTTTCTATTGGTGGGCGCAAGAAACCTTAGTCTGATGCTGATTGCATTGACTGATATTCATTACTATTCTTAGAAGAAAGGCCAGGTTAAGCTATAGGTAATCTTCAGCCAAAACTAAATGTGATTTTGGAGTATGGGAAAATAAAGCATGTTCGAACCCATAAATAAAGCTATTGCTAGGCTGCTTTTGAGCTTTAACGGTTAAATAGTACTGCACAAGCCATGTAAAATAACAGACCACAGCTTTAAACCAATTTATTTTTGGTTGGTGGATTGAAGACTAAATGGGGCTTTTGTCCTAAATCCTGATTCTCAGTGGCTTATCTCCCTTGAGAAGGGTAGGACATGTTGTGTTTTTTTTTTTCTTTTTTCTCTCTTCCCTGGTCCATTAGATGATCAGCTAGTCCTGCCAATTTGTTTGGTGAACCTCAGTCTTATGTGTATGGCCACCTTAAGGCTTGAAAACTGGAGGATGTATGTGTTCATTCATTGGAACAAAAAAAGCACCTTAGTAATATATATCATACAAAAATGCCCAACAGTGTTTTTTACTACATGAAAAGGTTGTTTTATTTGCTCTATGCTTAACTCAGGACTCCTCTGCAAATAATGGCTCTGTCTCTGAATGAATGCCATGTAATACTACATTTTCCACTAACACCACTAATCACCACAGATCACTAAGGCTAGGGTTACATGGCGACTTTGACCGTGACTTCCATTGCGTGATTAGAAATCGGCAGGTGGCTCTGTGACTCCTTAACTAATCTTATTAGTGAACAAAGTCACATTGCAACCCTTAGTGTTCCATGACCGCAACCTTAAGTCTCAAAACATCGAATGCTTCTCAATCTTTTTGCAACTAGAATTCGCAGTCACAGCACACTAGGAGTCGTGGTGCAACTCCATTAACTACTTTTAGTGAAGGAGCCACAGGGCAACACTGCAATCTTTGGTTGTGCGAGTCTCGAGCCTTAAAGTTACCAGTCAAGCTTGCCTTAATAGTCTCGTTGGGACAACCCCTGTAAAACTGCTGACTAAGGTTTGCTTTTGTTTCTTTTAAGCTGGCTTTAGCCTATAGATAGATCTTCTGTCAGATTTATGGCAACATTACACTTACAAATATGTCTAAAAGACTTTTTAAGGTAGATTTTAACAAAAATATCAGAAGGCATAGAAATATAAAGGGGAAAAATTAAGCAAAACATGCAAAATATGTATTTTTTATAAGAATAGGCATAATGTCCAAGGAAACCAAACACAGTTTCATCGCTTTTTTTTTTGAGCACTAATAAAATGCACCTACATTTAGAAAACAATACTGAAAATCTCAGTGTAATACCTTGGAGACACCAATTCTGCAGTTGCTGTGGGACCTGGGAAGAGGTGGGACCCAACTCATGTGGAGCTCATTCTATTTCCCTATGGGTGTTGTGAATCTGGGCACGATTCTACTACTTTACAAATATTACAAATTACTCTGCTCAAAGGGATGGCAAGAAGGGACAAATGACTAGACAGACCTCTGTTATAGTAATTGGAGGAGTCATCTGAACCAAAGGGTGCTAAATTTATATTTGTTGTGGGACTTCATTCCTTTCTTTATTCCCTTGGATAATGTATAGTATGGCACTACTAGAATCCTAGATTCTAAAAGCATCATGTTAATTCTGTATTACTTTTCTATATTTACAAATAATTTTTGGCATATTTCTGCTACTGTCTAAAAGCAATAACATCATTGTTGCCCATAACAACCAATCACAGTGCAGCTTTCATTTTTCAAAAATAAATACAAGATGTGTTGTGATTGGTCGCTATGAGGACCAATGGCAGGTTTGCTTTTATACAGTTCCAGAAATCTCCCAGTGCCAATCACATCAGGGATTATAGAGTCCTGACTGTAGGCAGTTTCTTAACATTTAAGTGAAGTGCAGTATGGCATATTCATATCCCTTCCCAATATATATTCCAAAGATCTCAAAGTACTTGTACACTGTGTTTCAAAAAATGTCTTTGCCCTTTCAGATGTCGCCTATTATTGTATATTTATCACACGGAATGATCAAACTGAACTGATCCATTTGCACCAGTTTTAATGCATTTTTGTGAAAAAGTGTTTTGTTTTTTGTTTTTAACTTGATGGAAAAAGCACAGGTTTTTTTGTTGTTGCATAAAGTAAAAAAAAGATTCCCTTGTGGTGTAAAAGCAGCCTTAGGCTAGGTTCACATCTGTGCACGGGTCTCCGTCGTTCGGGTCCATCGATGGATCCACGCGATGGAGAGCTGGACCGCTAAAAGACTGTGCAGGACTTGTCTTTGTCAGCTTTTGGTTTCTGCGGCAGAGACTCCAGCGCAGATGTGAACCTAGCCTTAGAGTGCATTCCCATCATATTTTTTACATCCATTATTTTTTTATTTTTTTTTGCTAGATGCACAAAAACAAACTTTTTTTTGCACTTATCTACCTTTCCATCCAGCAAAAGGCATTCCCTAAAACAAGCAAACAAAAAAAATGCATGAAAACTGATGCAAACAGATCAACAGATATATATATATATTTTTTTTTTTGCATACAGCAAAACAAAGAATTATTCATTTTCGGAAACAAAAATCATGGGGAGCAAAGCAATCAGCAACTGAAATTGATGTTTTCGCAACATGGGGCCCCGGCCTTAAAGGGATTTTTACATTACTGATATTTCTAAATATCTGATCACTGACTGTTCAACTGCTGGGACCCTGAGCGATCAGGAGAGCTGGTGGCTTTAAGTTGCCTTGAGTGCATCAAATGAATGAAGTGGCTTTGAACATGCATGGCCACCACTCCATTTATTTCTATGTGACTACTGGACGGTGATCCTCCCATAGAAGTGAATGAAGCAGTGGTCATGGCTGCACATCACTTCTCCATTCACATGAAGGGTAAACCATTTTAATGCACATGCAGGTTGAGTCCACCAGTGTATCCCCTTTTAAAGATATAAAAATGGTAAGTGTGACTGATATATGTTATGACTGAGACATCTGGACAGGATAAGTACTTTTTTGCTGCACTGTAGGACAAAATAAAGAATTATCCATACATTTATAGCATTTATAAGTGGAAGCATTGCACATATAAAACTGTTTAAGAACATACTACATTCAATGTACTGTTATTAAATATTGTATCTGTATATAATATCAGATTGTGTTTCTTGTATATTTGTCTTTTTATACAGATAAAAGTAGGAAATGACTAGAATTACAATTTTGCAGTCAAATATTGCATTGAGCACATCATTAGCCTGTGCAGGCTTCTCTCTGAGAGCTATGGACTCACCCTGGAACTTCCAAGCGTTATTCTTAGTAGCAGTCACTGTTAGATGGCTACCAATGCATTTAGTAGCCCAGCATCATTTAATCTAAATTCTTACGCAGTCCATGTGCTGGGACCCATTCTGCAATAGAGTACACAGGGTCATTGTTCAGAATCTTGCATTAGGTCATTTGTTATAAATAACACTTCTAAATGTCTATGCTATTTAACGCTATCTGTAGAACTGGCTTGTATGAAGGCTAGGTGGATGGTGTAAATATGAATTGCATTTGATGTGCTGGCTTATGTGACTTTATATGGGAATAATTATGTTAAGTGCCTTTTGTAATGGCCAAGATGTAAATATAACACTATTAGAAAAATACAAATTGTTCTCAGCAATACGTGAAACGTTATTCAATAAAGGTTTCTTTCTTCAAGTTCAGCTCTGTGTTTATTTACAATTGACTAAACTGGAGTATTGAAGCTATTAAAGTGGTTAACCTACAAAATGTATCACCTAAGTTAGGCCAAGTGAGGTCCAACAGACCTTGATTGAATGGAACAGCGATCAAGCATGCCCACTGAAGAGCAATCCAAACTGCGGTAATGAGAGATGGCCAAGGACTGTACTCTGCTTCTCTAAGCAGTCTGAGATGAATGGAGTGGCAGCATACCTGTGCGACAATAGCTTTATTCTATGGGTACAGGGATTCCCTATTGTCATGATTGGTGGTTGGACCTCCAGGGATCACTTGTCAACTATCCTGCGGCTATCTCGGAGATGATTAGAGAGTGGAAATATGCGTGTGGGCAGTGCCAAAACTTTTCGCAGGTTACCCCATTCATGTTGAAAAGAAGTATTTTGGTGAAAATGCGACTTTACTTCTTTTTAGGATACACTACTGACTTTGTTTAAAATTTTCAATTTGCTGTTAAAAATAGACATAAGTGCAAAACATAATGGGAGAGATTTATGAATGGCGTATTCAACACCAGTCTTTGTAGCCCATGCACCTGTGGAGGGTACGCCTCATTTACATGCATGTACCTGGCGTAGTGTGCAGAGGTCATTTATATCAGTTATCTGTTGTCAATTATAACAAATCTAGTCTACCACCATGCCATGTTCCCATCCATAAAAGTGGCATAAGTGGCGTAAAAAAACAAAAAAAAAAGTTGCACTTTTTTTTGTGCGATTCCTGATTTGTGCAAAAATTTAGGGACTTTTTTATGCCTTGTGTGCAGGAAAACTGAGAATTGCAGAAAGCGAACGTGGGAAAAGAGCTGTCCAAGATGAGCCACTCTGCACAGACAAGAAGTAGGGTCATTGTATGGACATGAAAGCTGCTGCAATGTTTGCATTCACTGGCATTTGCTTCAGGGGGTGCTGCAGGAGGGGAGGTATTTTTATTAATTTCAATATCTCCACTATTCTTTGTGAATAAGATGGCTAAATGAAAATCATGAAAAAAAAAACCCTCATTGGAGCATATTTATTAAAGTTGTCTGAAAGTGAAACTGTCTTAGTTGCCCATAGCAACCATTCACAGCACAGCTTTCATTTTTTATTCTGCTCCTGAAAAATGAAAACTACATTATGATTGGTTGCTATGGGCAACTAAGACAGTTTTGATTTTAGACCATTTTAAATCTGACCCTTAAGAGTCAATTAAATTTTTCCTTTGCCACTTTCACATGGTGCTATTTTGGTCCATATTTGCAAGGCAGAATCCGGCATGGGGCCAAGACACACAAGAGGTGCTCATCTTTTCATGAATATTCTTTATTTCTGTGTAGGTTCCACTTCTAGTAATTTAATAAGATTGTCCCTTCTCTCTAACGTTCCCCCACTTCTGAACAGTGAATATCACTAGCCGTGTTATCTTGTTGTGCATGGTGTGGGCATACTGGTGTCTCGTCGTACTGTAAGTGGCGAATAGTGGCAGCTTTGTGTGGAGTGTTAAAGGGTGCTTTACTCCTGTGTAGCCTGGTGAGTTGGAAGGCAGTGTGGAAGCGGTGTACCCCTTTTATTGTTGCATCAGCGTCAAATTGTGTGTGTGTGTGTGTGTGTGTGATGAGTAAGGTGAACGGAAAAACCCCCAGGATTGGTATACAGTTAGTGGATACAGTGGGGAAAAAAAAGTATTTAGTCAGCCACCAATTGTGCAAGTTCTCCCACTTAAAAAGATGAGAGGTAGACCTCAACTGAGAGACAAAATGAGAAAACATATCTAGAAAATCACATTGTCTGATTTTTTTAAAGAATTTATTTGCAAATTATGGTGGGAAATAAGTATTTGGTCACCTACAAACAAGCAAGATTTCTGGCTCTCACAGACCTGTAACTTCTTCTTTAAGAAGCTCCTCGTTCCTCCACTCATTACCTGTAGTAATGGCTCCTGTTTCACATTGTTATCAGTATAAAAGACACCTGTCCACAACCTCAAACAGTCACACTCCAAACTCCGCTATGGTGAAGACCAAAGAGCTGTGGAAGGACACCAGAAACAAAATTGTAGACCTGCACCAGGCTGGGAAGACTCAATCTGCAATAGGCAAGCAGCTTGGTGTGAAGAAATCAACTGTGGGAGCAATAATTAGAAAATGGAAGACATACAAGACCACTGATAATCTCCCTCGATCAGGGGGTCCACGCAAGATCTCACCCCGAGGGGTCAAAATGATCACAAGAACGGTGAGCAAAGATCCCAGAACCACACGGGGGGACCTAGTGAATGACCTGCAGAAAGCTGGGACTAATGTAACAAAGGCTACCGTCAGTAACACACTACGCCGCCAGAGACTCGGATCCTGCAGTGACAGACGTGTCTCCCTGCTTAAGCTAGTAGATATCCGGGCCCGTCTGAAGTTTGCTAGAGAGCATTTGGATGTTACAGAAGAGTATTGGGAAAATGTCATATGGTCAGATGAAACGAAAGTAGAACTGTTTGGTAGAAAAACAACTCATCTTTTTTGGAGGAGAGTGAATGCTGAGTTGCATCCAAAGAACACCATACCTACTGTGAAGCATGGGCATGGCAACATCATGCTTTGGGGCTTTTTCTCTGCAAAGGGACCAGGACAACTGATCCGTATACATGAAAGAATAAATGGGGCCATGTACCCTGAGATTTGGAGTGCAAACCTCCTTCCATCAGCAAGGGCATTGAAGATGAAACATGGCTGGGTCTTTCAGCATGACAATGATCCCAAGCACACCGCCAGGGCAAAGAAGGAGTGGCTTCGTAAGAAGCATTTCAAGGTCCTGGAGTGGCCTAGCCAGTCTCCAGATCTCAACCCCATAGAAAACCTTTGGAGGGAGTTGAAAGTCCGTGTTGCCCAGCGACAACCCCAAAACATCACTGCTCTAGAGGAGATCTGCAGGGAGGAATGGGCCAACATACCAGCAACAGTGTGGGCCAAGCTTGTGAAGACTTACAGAAAATGTTTGACTTCTGTCATTGCCAACAAAGGATATATAACAAAGTATTGAGATGAACTTTTGTTATTGACCAAATACTTATTTTCCACCATAATTTTCAAATAAATTCTTTAAAAATCAGACAATGTGATTTTCTGGATTTGTTTTCTCATTTTGTCTCTCATAGTTGAGGTCTACCTATGATGACAATTACAGGCCTCTCTCATCTTTTTAAGTGGGAGAACTTGCACAATTGGTGGCTGACTAAATACTTTTTTTTCCCCACTGTATATCTGTGTGACCTCAATCCTTGACGACCCTGTTTAGCTTTGGACTGTTACTTGACAATGAATCTGCTGCCGTACCTGACCTTTGTTTAGATTATTGTCTTAGGCCTGACTACACTCCTGCCTGTCCACTAGTTGCCATTCACCATTTTAAGGATTGATTCACTTGAACCGGTTAATGGTGGCCGCTATGTGAAAGCATGAAAAAAGCAGAGAAGAATCACATGACCTCAGGGATGAGGTGTGCTACCCCATAATGCCTTACAAGCTGAACCTCATGGCATGGGACATTAGGGATTATAGGTTAGAGGTCACTAATGACTCATAAAAAGCCCAGGCAGAAAGTGAAGGTGTCTAGTATGTGTGGAAAAATAGGGTCTCAGACTGAGATAGATAGGATAATACAGAAATATTACAGTGTGGGGGTTCTGGGAATTATAGTATTACGACTGGAGAAGGGGACTTTGACAGAGATAGCAGTCATACTGTCACTGTATGTCAGTAAAGTGATTTGCTAGTGTTACTGTGCTGTAGAAGATGCATCAATCCCAATTCTCTTAAGGCGGGATTTATGAAGACTAGAGTAATTAACTCCGATCCTTATAACCCCATCACTGGCGGAGGGTACACCTAATACATGACAGGACAAACGCTTCCTCATATATAAGGCTATTCTACTCCTACCTTTACTTTTCTTCTCCTCGCCGCCGTTTGTCCAAAAAAAATTTTTATTCTCATATGTAAATTATGCTCAGGGAACACCGGGGGTGTTCCCCCTGTGCTCCGAGCACTCCGCGTCATTGCCGCAACGCGCCGCCAGCGCTGCTTTTTCACGCCCCTGCTTTTTATTCTGTTCATCTTGCATTTTTTCTGAAGTACACTGGTGTAAGAAACTAAACAAAAATGCTATTTTATCGGAGCACAGTGGGAACATCTCCGGTGCTCACTGAGCATAATTTACATATGAGAATAACATGTTTTTTTGGACAAATGGTGGCAAGTAGAAGAAAAGTAAAGGTAGGAGTAGAATAGCCTTTATAAAGGCTATTTCAACACTGCTTCAGTTAAAAACATGTTTCCCCAATGATAGAATCCGTTTAAGAAAAAGTGAAAAAAATCTCAAATATTTTCTGTGCAAGTTCCTGACTTGCACAAAAAATTTGCGACATTTTATGCCTTGTAAGACAGAAAACTGGTGTACAAAGCATAATAAATCAAAAGATCCAAATTTGATATATAGTATGCAACACTATGTACTCTTTTTGTACATATCAAATACCAAGAGACAGTCAGTCATGAAGTAGCAAGAATAAAATGCCTTTTGTGGGACCTGCAAGTTCTGTATTCATCTTGTCCCATGCAGATTGGGGAGAGCACTGCTTCTTCGCTACTCAAACTTAAACCCCTTGCGGACGACCATGTGCTAGGTCAGTGCGCTATCCAGGTTTTTCCAAAATAGCACACTGACCCATTCATTTTTATGGGCCTGTATACATGACCATGAATTACATGGTCCCATGTGCGGGCCGACAGTCTGGGCCGCAAAATATGGAACAGGTCCTCTTCCTGTCTGATTTTGCAGCTGTGCTTCTGCGGCTCCTATTCATTGAATGAATGGGGCTGTGGAAGCACGAGCAGCACACGGATGACATCCGTGCGCAGGCCGTGACATTCATTCACAGCCGACAGTAAGCACACAGTTTTAGGACTTAACCTAGCCTCTTTGCTGCCTGAGGCGGACTATAGAAAGACGCCCCCCCCCCCCAAAAAAAAAAAAAAAAAAAAAAAAACTGAGTTTCCATGCTACTAGTTTAACACACTGTTATCGTCGCACAATATACACAATACACAAAGTTATAAAACAGTTTTTAAGAATTCTTCTTCCTGTATTACTTCAGTATCAGATCAACAACACGGCACTGACAATTAAAGTAACTTCACATATCTTCTGCTTGGTGGATGGACGAGCCCACGTGGCCCCCATTCTCTATAATAGGAGCCCCGCAGATAGCTGAGTACTGGACTTCGGGTATCTTTGGCACTCCCATTGAAGTGAATGAGAGCCACGCGGGTTCGTCCATCCACCAAGTGACACACCTATATATATGGCTGCAGCCAGGCTGGATTCCCACCTAGTGGGGGGGAAAAAACCCAATTCTCAGGCTCAGTGGGGGTCTCAGCAGACAGACCCCCATCAATCAGGTAATTATCCTCTATCATTTAGGTGAATACAGTGCAGTAACATTCTGTGACTTATCGGTGACGTCTCTGACTAATCCTTCACATTTCCCTTCTCTTCCCTCTGGACCGCCATGACCACTTCTTCCAGCTGTGACTTTTCTGTGAAGGTTGCAACACAGACATCTTTGGCTCCTCACTTTTCCAGGCATCCAACCCACATTGTCCTCACCTACACAAAGCCCCCATTCTGCTGCTACCCCCAATTATATAATATATGATATAACCCCCCATAATGAATAATACCCCCAAGTGCATCGTTATATTAATAATGTCCGTGTGTACCCTGTATAAATAGTGCCCCTTATTAATACTACCCCAGGTGTTAACTAATTAAAAGGTTTTCCAGGTCATTAATAAACTAATCAGTGGGGTTCAAAAACCCAGGACCCCCCACTGACCAGCTGTTTGAATGGTACCTGTGTAAGCGCCATGACCGCTTCTCTGTTTACATAGTGTCATTCATCTCATAGCGGCCATGTAATGTAACTACAGCCTCGTCCTGTACATGTCTACAGTATGTGACAAGGCTACAATTACATCACACGGTCACTATAAACAGACAGCGTATAATATAAACAGGTGCCATAGCCCATGTTTATAGCACCCCATTTACACACACTATAATGTTCCACAGCAGCCCCTGCACACAGTATTACACAGTGTTATGGGCCGCAGCGGCCCCTGCACACTGTATTATGCCTCTCAGCGGCCCCTGCACACGGTATTATGCTCCATAGTGGCTACTGCACACGGTATTATGTTCCACAGCAACTCCTGCACACAGTTTTATGCCCCATATTGGCCCCTGCACACGGTATTATGCTCCATATTGGCCCCTGCACACGGTATTATGCTCCACAGTGGCCCCAGCACACGGTATTATGCTCCATAGTGGCCCCTGCACTGGTATTATGCTCTATAGTGGCCCTTGCACTGGTATTATGCTCCATAGTGGCCCCTGCACTGGTATTATCCTCCATAGTGGCCCTTGCACTGGTATTATGCTCCATAGTGGCCCCTGCACTTGTATTATGCTCCATAGTGACCCCTGCACCCGGTATTATGCTCTATAGTGGCCCCTGCACAGGGTATTATGCTCTACAGTGGTCCCTGCACAGGGTATTATGCCCCATAGTGGCCGACCCATGAACTATTATTATACTCTGGGGTCTTTTCAGACCCCAGAGTATAATGATTGGAGACCCAGTGGAGAATACAAACATAAAAACCAGAGTTACTTACCTATCCTGGACAACGGTGCTCTCCTTGCAGCTTTCGGCCCTGTTTAATTGCGCACACACGTCACGTGATCAGGCCGGCGACGCGACCTGATGACGTCACCAGAGGCCTCAAGCCTGCTCGGAGTTACATCGGATCGCAGGAGGTGAGTAACACTGGTTTTTATGTTCCCTCACCAACCCTAGGCCTCCGATTATTATACTCCGGGGTCTGAATAGACCCCGGAGTATAATAATAGTAGTATTTGCGGCCCGCGGCCCTCACTTACCAATCCCCGCGGCCGCTCACAGCGCATCCACTTCCCTTTCTGCAGCCCATAGCAGAAGGGGAAGCGGGGGCGGCCACGAGCAGACGCGGGATAGGTAAATAAATAGGCCGTTACTTGCCGGGGATGCTCCAACAGGTCACGGCCTATTTATATATATATATAAAAAAAAAGCTATACTCACCTGTGATGCCTTGATGCAGCCGCCGCCGCCTCCTCTTCTTGTCCGCAACGTCTGTGTCTCAGCGTAGGCGGCGTGATGACGTCAGGGTATCGCCGCCTGCGCTGAGATGCGACGTCTTGTAAACCAGCCCAGGACAGGCCCCGCTCAGCTCTGTTTTTTTTTTTTTTTTTTTTTTAAAGCGGCCTGTCCTGGGCTGGTTTACATTAAATAGTAAAAATGCCGCCCCCCCGGACAGTGCCGCCTGGCGCAGCCGCCTCACTTCGCCTCATTAGCGCTGCGCCCCTGGGCTTAGGCCTCATGCACATGATCCTGTGCACAGTCAGTGTGTTAGCCGTGTTTTTCACGGCTAGCACACTGTGACCCATTCATTTCTATAGCTCCATACACACGACACTGTATTTTCACTGTTCAGTGCATGGGCACGGGAGCAAAACTCAGTACAGGTCCTATTCCTGTCTGTTTTTGCTAACCGTGCTCACTGACCTCAATGAATGGGGCTGCGGAAGCACGGACAGTGCACGGGGTCACACAGACATCCATGTGTTGCCCCTGCCATTCAATCATGTCCCCGCAACATGCACACTGTAGTGTACATGTCGCCTTAGTCTGTGAGGCAATACAATGGGACAGATTTACTACTCCTGTCTAATTTTAAAACATTGCAAACAGACTAGACAGTCTGAAAATGCACCTTCATGGAATCAGGGCCATTTTAACACATTGATGGGCCCAGTGCAAAGTCCTCTCTCCATTTGCCACCAGCTTAATTCCCCCTTCATCTGCCCCCAGTTTAATTGCCCCCTCCATCTGCAACCAGCTTAATGTCCCTCTCCATGTGCCACCAGATTAATGTCCCCTCCATTATCTGCCACCATCTTAATGCTCCCATTCATCTGCTCCCAGTTTAATTGCCCCCCTTCATCTGCCACCAGCTTAATGTTCACCCTTCATCTGCCACCAATTTAATGTCCCCCCTTCATCTGCCACCAGATTAATAACCCCCCGTCATCTGCCCCTAGTTTAATTGCCCCCCTTCATCTGCCCCCAGTTTAACCCTAGTATGCATAATCCGGGGCTTTTAGGCCCGGTTTGCTATTATTTGTATGTGTAGATTTCTAACGTCATGCATACTAGGGTTAATTGCCCCCCTTCATCTGCCCCCAATTTAATTGCCCCTTTTATCTCTCCCCAGGCTAATGTCCCCCCAAAGTTTAACATAATAAAATCACTGATACTCACCTCTCCTCACTCCCCTGCTGTCTCTTCTCCTGGAGTCTTCAGGAAGCTGCAGGCGCGATGTGAGTGATGTCATCACATTACGCCTACAGCTCCCAGGGCCGGAGCATGCAAGGGGGAACTGTGCCGCAGACGGCTCCTGCTTCACCATTGTATTCAACTCATCTGCGTCCTCTCCGCAATCTGTGACCCACAATCTGGGACTGTCCCGCAGAATCCGGGAGGGTTAGGAGGTATGGAATTAGACTTCATTTCTGGCCTGAATTATTAAGTGGTGGAAGCCATTGGTAGCTATGGGCATTTATAAATGAGGACACTGTTTCTATGACAACGGTGGAATACTGCAATGATAGGGAAGATGTCAGTGTTGTCCCTTCTGGTCATGTCTGTGACATCATCACAGGAGCCATGGTTACCTCACAGCATGATGTCACAATGCCTGTGGTTCTATGGAGACTTGTGTACAGGGGGCAAATGCTCATTACAGTAGAAGAAGACAGAGCGAGGAGGATCCAGCACCGAGGGTACAGATAAATAAGGAACTAGACAATGTTTTAGGCTAGGGCTACACGGCGACTTTGGCTGTCACATGTCCAAAGATTGCTGCGTCAACTGTAACATTGCAGCTCATATAAGTGAATGGGGATTTGTGCAAGTGTCAGTCAAAAAGTCTAGCACTGAATCTGGTAGCAACAACCTCAGTGCCACAAGACAACCCCAATTTTTGGACATGTGACAGAGGTCACAGCCAAAATTGGGTGAATTCAGTACAAACATGGATGACAACCCTCACATCTAGTGGTTGTGGCTGTAAAGTTCTACATGTCCTACAAGTCTTTGCAGCCAGAATCTCTAGGTTTAGATGATGTAAGCTCTTCTGTGAGGTCACAAGATGGAATATGGGAAGCAGAGAACTTAATGAAGCAAACATGGGGACATCCCAAACCTTTAGGTAAACTTAGAGGGGACTACTAAGGAGAGAACCACAAAGGGTGAACCTTGTATGAGGGCAATTTGGGCATAGGCATAGGTGGCATCTATGGCTGGCTGAGCTGTTATTGGAGTTTCTGTCACTGATTTTGGGACCGTTAAAGACAAAAAAGTCTCTCATTATTTCACCATGTGAGGGAGAGTTTTGTATATATATACAGTAATACCTCGTACACTCGCGTTTCCGAATTTGCGAATTCACAGATTCGCGATATTTTTTTGGCAACTAACATATATAGATTTTGCTCTTTTTTTCTCAGATCTGTGAAATTAAAAAAAAAAAAACACCTTCGCTATTGGGTAGTAGCGTCCTGTTCGTTACGTACCTGGTAATTAGTTTCATTTTACTGTGAGTGTATAAGAAAAATGAATGAATGTATTAATATACAGTACTGTACAGTATACTTTAGTATACTGTACAGTACTGTAGGGTAAAGTTTATTGATATTTAGGAGTTAAACATTAGAAATCGGCATTGTAAGCACTTCTAATTGCTTGTACCAAACATTCGCGATTCCTCGCGATCCGCGACCGGTTCTGGACCCTAACCTCACGAATGTATGAGGTATTACTGTACTTTGCATTTTGGGATGTTGGCCAGTATACTGATACTATACAACTCCTATTATGTTATTATTTTATTGCAGGGAGGACCATGGAAGAACTTGAGGGTTCGAGAATCAGACAAGGGCTGTGAGAGTGTTTATTCTTAATCTTTATTTAATATTTTTCAGTAAAGATATATATAATTTGGTGCCTTCTGATGACATCAGCCACTAATTTTGCAGGTCCAGTTTCATTATGACATCAGATGGTATATGTCTCAGCTGTCTGACCTTTTCTCCTCCTACTACTACTACTTTTCTCCTTCACTTCCTCTTTGACCCATACTGTGATTTTCTTTACCACAAAGAAATGGGCACCTGATGGCAAGCAGTTTTCTGTTTTTCCCCCTCCATTGAATTTAATGGCATGACGGATGCAAACAGAAGGCTTGCCAGAAATGTGAACAGAGCCATGTACAAAATTCAATGAGTCTCTGCTGAACAAATATTTCCTTATACAGGAAGATAGTCTGTCTCCAGGTTAACTTTTCCATGTCACACATGCTAAGATCGTAAGAATGCTGAGAGTTTAATCTGCATATTATCCCATGGCTTCTTGCTTATGTTTCGGAAGATCCTGGGCCTTGTTTAGTCTGCATAGAGGCTGAACAGGCTGTAGTGGTCTGGACAGGCAGAGGCCTAATGTGGGGTAACAGGGAAAGATGGTTTCCCTGACCTCCATGCTGCAAACATCAGCGAGAAGAGCCCCAGGTGGGAAGGATGGAAATGTGTGTTACATGTGACCTAGAAGGAGGAGAAATAAACCAAAGAAGGAAGACGTCAACTGAGAGTCATTGGATTGACGGTAACATGGCACATTCAGGATGTCTATTTCACGCCCCTGGGTCGGTCTTAGGGACTGACAGGTTACCAATGTCTTCTAAACTGGACTGAAGGAAAGTGAGGAGTAAGGTAATCCCAGAAGGAATGGTCACTGGTTTATTTGCACTGTGCAATATAAAATATTATTATATTGTACTACAATTTGACCATATTGTGTAGTAATAGTAGTTGCAGAGTTTTACTGTTTTGTCAGATTAAACTCCATAATATTTGTGGACCAAAACCTATTGGCCTATAAATAACTTCCAAAGGCTATTTACAAGCCAAAAGTTTTATAAATATCTGCAGAGAATGGGAGGTCATATCTCTGCCATATCTCTGTGTTCATTTACGCAAAGCTGACATGGTCTATCCTCATTTCATGTGATGACCCCAAATTTTGCAGAACTATAGGCCTCATGCCACATGAGGGACAACTGGCCTGTGCCATAGGGGAAAGTGTTTGTTTTCTCTTTCAACAGTGAAAAGAACGCAGTCAACAGTGAAGAGGAACAGTCAAGGTGGACGCAGTCAACAATAGAGGTGTATGAATTCAACAGTGAAGATGAACAGGGTCAATGATGGACATGAACACAGTCAATAATGGAGATTCCTATCTGTTAAGTAGAGGTAGAGGGTTTTTTTTCAACAGTGAAGAAAAACGCATTCAACAGAGGAGAGGAACGTAGTAAATGATGGAGATAAACTCAGTCAACTATGGAGATGAGCGCAGTCAACGATGGAAATGAATGCAGTCACGAAGGAAGCTGCAGCGTCCAATATGTGTAGTAGAGGTGTCGAGGTGTTTGTTTTCTTTGTCAACAGTGAAGATGAAAGTAGTCAACAATAGAGAAAAACACAGTTAACTGTGGAAATGAACGAAATAAACTATGGAGATGAACATGGTCAACAGTGGAGATGAATACAGTCGTCAATGGGATGAACATGGTCAATGATGGAGATGAACGCAGTCATGAAGCAAGTTCTACAGTCCAATCTGTGAAGAAGAGGCACTTCATGCTTCCAGGAAGATCTGGCACCAAAAAGGATTGTCCTTGCTGTGTTTTTTTTTTATGTCATTAGTTAGTTAGTAAGTTAGTATAGCTTTGGTCCAGGGTTCTCAAACTGATCGCCTTTTCTTGGGGTCAAGAAGGAATTTTTTCCCTGTGACACAAATTGGCTGAACGTGTCCAGGTTTTTTGCCTTCTTCTGGATCAACAGCTTAGGTTTAGGTAAAATTGCATTTAATAAATCATGTTTGGAAGTCGATGATCTGTCTCTCCCTGTATTCCTTAATATTACATAACACTTAGGTAGTTTTATACATATATAGGTTCTCAGTTTACGAAACAATGGCTTCTAAAATCTAAAGCCAAACAAAAATACAGATGTAGCAGAGTTATCCCAAATTTATCACAGAAGACAAAAAACAATGAAAAGTCTTTGGAAAAAAAATTTTTTTTTTCATTGATTTTTGTTAACTTCTGTAAGATATCACGCTGCAGCAGTTTAACCGTGACTGTTTTGGAAATCGCTCTTATTTTACTAAAAAAGTGGGGATGGGATGGGGCCCCACGTGGCAAAAAGGCCACAGAAAAAAAAATGCGTCATTTCACAGTTCGTGCAAAGTGGATTGGATTCTGGCAAATCCCATTCACACATTGCGGAAAAATACGTGCAGCGGACACGCTGCGATTTCCAAAACTGTTGTGGTTTTGGAAATCATAGAATGTCAATTATACCTATGGAAACACTGGAGGTTTCCCTATACGTATAATGGAAGCAGAAAGGTTTCCTCTGCGGGTAAAACCACAATGCGTTACTGCTGTGGTTTTCCCTGCAGTGCTTTTTTGCTGCAGCCCGCTACGAGGGGCCTTAGTCTTAATAAAGTCCAAGTGCCACCTTAATTAAATTAATTACCCCCTCATATTATGTCCCTGATTACCCCTGACATAAATACTACACCTCTAATAACCCCTTATATCAATGACCAACCCCTTATATTCATAATACCTCTTAATACAAATGATGCCCCCTAATATAAATAACCTCCCCCTTGTATTCATAATGCCCCCTAATAACCCTTATATAAATGACCCCCCTTATGTTCATAATGCCCCCTCCCTTATAGTTATAGATCCCCCTCCTAACAACCCCTTATATTATTATAGTATAAAATACCCACAACTAAGCTAAAACAAAAAAAAAAAGTTATTCTCACCTACCTGCGATCCTTTGATGAATGCAGAAGCCGCCGCCTCCTCCCTGTCCACGCACAGGACATCTGCGTCTCAGCGCAGGAGGTGCGATGTTGTGACGTCATCACGCCACCTGTGCCGAGAAGCAGATGTCTGTCTGTGGTCTCTACTTAAAAGTAAAAGATGTATTAATAGCAGCCCCAGGGTGGGCCCCACAGAGTCAGTGGGCCCGGGGCAGCCGCCCCCTCTGCCCCCCTGCTAGCTATGCCACTGATTTTATTGATTGAGAATTTGTTACAGGAACAAACTAATCTAAAATTTAAATGGTTTGTCCACTTTCAGACCAATATTGAGAGGCAAATATTATTGTTTATATAATAAAAAGATATACAATTTTCCAGTATACTTTATGTATCAATTCCTCATGGTTTTCTAGATCTCCGCTTGCTCTCATTCATTCTGTTACTTCTAGTTGATCAAATAAGCAGCTAGACAGCAAGCAGAGATCTAGAAAACTGTGAGGAATTGATACAGAAAGTATATTGGAAAATTGTACAACTTTTATTATACAAACAATAGCATTTGTCTCTCAATATTGGTCTGAAAGTGGCCAACCCCTTTAATCCAGGAATTCCTTTGATCAGAGGACTAGTTTTCGCAATGGAACAAGATACAACTTCCGTGCTATATAAGAGCGTTCATTAACTGAGTGGAGTTAGACATCTTTATCCTGATCTGTGTTACATCCAGATATATATCCAATATTTCTAACACTAACTTGAAGCATTATAGTTTTAAAAAAGGTTTGAAACAGGAGAGGTCCAGTGATTCACAAGCCATTACCGTAAATAGGAATCTGTATTTAATGGCTAATATTCTTATATTATCTTCTTTGTGTAAACTTTATATTGTGTACCCCTTTCATTTGAATTGTCTTTTTTTAACATGTTATGTTCTTTAACGATAGTTTCAATGAAATAACATGTTTGGTAAAAATGTTTGGTTTAGTATTTCGTTACCACAAAAGTACCACAAGAGGTCACTGTTGACTAAACCAAAATAAGGTTAAACTCTGCATACAGAAACTAACAATAGTAGCATAATGGTGCATGCATCACCAGCATTTCAGGACAATGACTGCCCAGAGTTCAATAGACATTCTCGTGTCCAGTTGGAAGGTGAAATAGATATTATCGTTGTCTCCGTACCTCCCAACCATCCTGGCTTCAGCGGGAAAGTCTTGGATTTGGGGTGATGTCAACATTTATTCCAGGCGGCAGGGGGCATGTCCTGGCTTCAGTTCATAGGCATCCAGAGGGTGCAGTTGAGCTGAGTACACTAGTGAAACAAGGATCCTTCCACTATTTGCTTCACCATTCAACTGTTGTATCTGCTCCCAGCAGCTGGTTAGTGCATTTTCTGTGAGGACCACATGAGGAAGGGGGGCATTATACAGTGTGGGGGCACAAGGGGACATGAGTGGGGTCGGCTGAGTGGCTTATCATATCCAAAGTTGCCAGGCAGTATGTTGTCCTATCACTGGGATTAGGAAAATTGGCTTAGTAATGTCATTAAAAGGAGTTTACCACCACTCAAACTGTTTTTAAGCCTGTTATTTGCTGTTGTAGGAGCTCTTATTGGCATGATGAACATACTTCTCTTGATTCAGAGTGCAAACTTGCTGCTGCGAAATTCAACTTTTATTCCATATGCAAAAAAATTGTTTGTTGCGTACAGGGCAGGGCCATGCCTGCGGAATCTGTTTTGGTTTTCTGCAAATTGCTGTCAATGGGACATGTCCGTTTTCTATTGTAAGAGCTGCACTGGGTGGCAACCACAAAAGAAAATAGGTTCTCCATCAGGTGTGACTCTGCCCGGAGTGCAATGAACATCCATTTGCATATGGAATAAAAGTTGTACATTTACACAAGAAAGGTGTATCCACATTGCCATGCCATTAACTGCATTAACAGCATATTCGTAGCTCAGAATAAGTTTTGGTGGTGGCAGACTGCCTTTATCAGGACACTGGACAAAAAAAAATCTGTTAGCATGTTTCTGAATTATTGGACTAATGGAAATGCCAACATTAAAAAAAAAAAAAAACTAAAATCATAGCACACCACCCCTTAAAGGTGTAACAGTAAACTGATTATAAACCGAATATGTCTCTATTCAGCTTTGGAGACTTTTTATTTTGTAAATCAATGTTTAATTTATATACACATGAGGGGAAAGTGCTTTGGGTGTGTCCTAGCTTGCCTGTGTTTTGGTCTCAGCCCCAGATCCCAACTGAATAGGGAGATATTAGAAACCATAGGACAGACAATTGACTTAGAGATCCCCATTTGTCACATTATTGTTGCCCCCAAGATAAGGGATAGGGTGATCTGTCAGTGCCTAAAGATTATTTGTAGATCCCACCCAAATTGACAAGATATTCTACAATGAATTTCGAGTCTATGGATGGCTTATCCAATTGTCTGGACCTTCTTGAAATGTGCCTATATTGTGCTCATTCCAGTTGAATAATAGCCTTGTTTTGGTCAAGTTTTCACCAGGTCCACCAGTATGTGATCTGTGGGGGGTCTGACACCCTGACCCCTCACAGATCAGCTGTTCCAGCAGCCTTCAGAAGCTGGAAGCCTGGTACAGTGTGCCTGCAGGCTGCTCGTATTCAAGTAGGACCATGGCTGCATTTCCTGGAACCACTGCTATGCAGCAGCCAGGGCTGCTGCACCGCTCCAATTACTTGAATAGCTTCTGGTACCTGCAGGCTGCTGGGACAACTGATCTGTGCAGGGTTTGGGAGTCGGACCACCAAAGATCACATACTGATGCCCTATCCTGTGGTCTGGAAAATGACTTTAAAAGTTCCAATGATCAATGTTCATTCATAAAGACCCATTAAAGTAGCTGAATGTATGTTTCCCTCCACACTGAGAAATTTTAGGCTATAATTCAAAGAAAACTCTGACTCTAACTATGTGACCTCCTTCACACAAACATGTAAGTGAAAACTGAAGAGCAAATCTGTTACAGGTTTTCAAACCTTTTCTACTTTGGTGTGAATATGTTGCAAAGATGTTGCAGCTAAATGAGTAAGGCCACACATAAGACATAAAATTTGTTCAGGAACAAAGGAATGAGAGGGGCTTTGAACTAGATATCACAAGGAGGACTGTATATCTGTGGAATGATGCTTATTATAGTGCAGGTGGATTCCAGATGAAACTCTTAAGCCCTTAACTTTTATTCTGTAAAAATTTTCTTTTTTTTCCATGTAGTAGTTTGAATCAGATATGCAGTGGTACCCTAAATCTAAATTTTTCTTGTATTCATTTCCTGCTTAGTTAAGTGCATTCTGTGTATGTGTATAGTCAGTTTTTATAGGTTAGGGAGAGGCGAACTGTTGTGTTCTTCAATTAGATTACTGACCACTAGTCTAGATGGTTAATGTATCTGCAGTTCTCAGAACCTGCATCATAGTTGCCTGTTGTCCCAAATGTTCGGAAAGGATCCCAGCAAGTTTACATTGGCCTGGGTAAACTTGCCAAAAAAGGAGTTTTATTTATGCAAAACCCAACAGTGAATGAGTCATTTTGGGGACAGTCCTGGAGATGGCATTTAAATTCCTCAAATTTGCCACTTAAAGTGTTGGCAGCTATGCATTACATACATTGTGAGTGATATTAGCAGACCTATAAATAAAGGCATTGCTGGTTTAGAAAGCCCATGTTGAAACACTGTATTAAGGAATACTGAGCTGATTGTTGGGTAATCCCCAATTCAGGATCTTCATCTATTAGCCTGCCGGAGTCAAGACCAATTGTGGAGGATCCGATAAGCCTGTGCATTACATGGACAGCCTTTTGATGCAATGGGTAAGGTGAAACATTGTACACTGTTGCCAAATTCCCCCATTATCTGGGCACTTGTGGTCCATGCTGCACCACACCCTTTTTTACCATATTGTCAGTGGACTTTTCTAACATAGATTATGCAATATACACAGTCTATTTCAGGTTGATTTCAATGGGATGTAATCACGCACTACCACCTACTTGCCAGTGCTCGGACAGTGACATATGGCCGCTTTGCTGTGGCCAGTATGCACTCCTCCACAGCCAGCATGCTGCTGTGCCAAGCCTGTCTCCTCCCAAGCTACCAGCGAGACAACGACTGCTGCAGGTCACTTGAATCCACCCACCAGCAATAAAGGATAGAGACAATTCACTCTTCACTGAAATCCTCTTTACTGGGGCAAATGATGGCCATACAGAAGATGCAATTGTCCAGTGGTACAGCAGAAGACAGGTTGAAAGTAAAAGTATTGGTTAGGTCCAGTGTTAAAGATGGAAACATTCAACATTGCATGTACAACATAACACATCATGCAATTGAACAATAGTACACCAAGATGTTGCACAATAACTCTACACTGTGCTCTCACTTCAGGTACAGGCTCAGTTGGGACTGGGATATAACTCTTCCCAAGCAAACGGACTGTACCACCTTACAAGGCATATTTGGCCCATGTAAGTCATGATTTCAGTACAGGACCATCTTGTGGGGAGATTACTCAGTCTAGATGACTGTGATGCTTGGAGTCCAGGTCCATGCTCTTTGTTAGTAATAGCACTGATATGACTTACTTTAGCTTTTCACTCTGGTCTTACTACGGGTTGTAGTTCATGGCAAAATCTTTAAAAGATGTATCTTAAAATGTGTCTCCTGAGCCCAGTAGGACATTAAATAAGCACAAAAGGGGTCAGTGTATGCTGTTGAATAACATTTGTTGCAGCCAGGGAAGGGCCTGTGCAGTTTACTTAATAGCCACTTCAATCAATATTGCCTAACAGAGGAGTAACTTGAAGCTCTTGGTCCCCAATGCAAAATATGTAATAGGGCCCCCACTTACCATGTGATAGCTATAATACTGATTTCTTCTTGTGTTGTAGAGAGGCCTTTGGTTCTGAGACTCTGGAGACCAGTAGCGATTGCTACATCTGCACCCCCTATATCTACGCCCCTGCTGTCTAACCTGTTCCTCACCAACAAGTGAGAGGCAACTGAAAAAAGCAGCATTTATTTTTTTATACCATTTGCTGGTGTTTTTTACATTTTTTTTCTCAATGAAAAAATGCCATAAGATAGTTTATTAGAGATAGGCGAACCTCTCAAGATCGGTATGAACCACACCTTAAAAACTTAAAACATTGTGTAGAAAACTCTCAGGGCTACTAGAAACCTAGTCAATCTAGCCAATTTCTAACTCTCTAAGGCAAACACAGACGAAGTTAAGTGAAAGTGAAAGTGTCACTATTATACTCTGGGGACTTTTTAGATCCCAGAGTATATGTGGAGGCCCTTGGGCAGTGACAAGAATTTAAAAAAAAAAAAATCATACTCCCCTTCCGTTATCTCTCTCTTGGGCCTCCTTGCAGCGTCTGGCACTCCCTCTCCACCTCCTTGGTGACTTCATTCACCCGGGCACAGCTGAGGCCTGTGATTGGACCTCAGTGGTGACATGGGCATGCCAAACGTCAGGAGAGAGCCATACACCTCAAGGAGGCCCAAAAGAGGTGATGAAAAGTGAGTATGAATGTTTTCTTTATTTTTGTCTGTTCCCCTGAGCCTCCATCTATTATACACTGGGTTCTGAAGAGACCCCAGAGTATAATATGGTGGCCATTTTAGTTCTCTTGAGAAGAATCTCTATTTGTTCTGTTTCGTAAAAAAAATGCGGACAATTTGGAATATTTGGGTCGATCATGGCTCAATACGAGTCTGTTCACCATCTCTAGTGTTTATATGTGTTTCTTATCTAAAATCTCTGTATAAGCTTTGTACTTCATGTCATTTTTTTATGTTTTCAACATTTTAGCATCAAGCGGCTGCTATATTGATGACAAAATTGTTCCAGTTCCATAACTGGTACATTATGAGTACGTTAATAACCTATTAATGCATAGGTGACAACTGGTAGATGCAAATGCTTAAGCTCTTTAAATAGGACCTTTCACGTCCTCATGTACAGTATATGCGGTTTTACATACCTCTCTCTATCCTCGTCCATAGCCGAGTACTGTCAGAGGGGGCGTTCCTTACAGCCCAGTGATGACGCTGAGCTGTAAGGAACCCCCCCCCCCAGTACAAGTCTATGAACGAGCACAGTCAGGGGGGCGTTCCTCACAGCGCAGCTAGACTGTCAGGAACGCCCTTCTGACAGTGAACGGTGAAATTTAGACCCCCGATATCTCCAGCCTTGGGGCATATAACGGGAAAGCCGGCAGTGCGCTGAATTCAGCGCGCTGTCAGCTTCTAGCGGTATGTAAAACCAAGTATACATGAGGACATGAAAGGTCCTCTTTAAACAATACTTCAATAATTTAAATGTATACATGAATAAATAATATCAAATAGAAAAAAGATTTACAAAGTGAATTTGCACTACCAAACTGAGATGCATGCTTTACACCAGATTTGCATGTTTTTATATATTTTTTTGGGGAATATCAGACATAGTTTTTTGAAAAGTGTCTTGGAAAAGGGGCATAGTTTAGAGAAGTCCCAAAATGTGGCAAAATATTAGCACATATATTGGTCTACAGTAAATCATCCAAGGAATGGTGCACTATATCTAAATCTTAACCATCTCTAAACCCCATCATCAACAATGTCTTATTAGTATCTTGCAGGGGACATAGTCATGATTGTAAAATTACATGATGTAGTTGGCGCATTTCTTATACAGATTCCCATGTGGTTCATGATGGCACTGCATCATTGCTAGAACAAGGTTTAACTTCAGTCTGGCAAATGTATGACATGTCAGTTCAGTTTGGAGAAAGAAAACTTGGGTCCATGAAGAGCTCCTTGGCTCATGCTCAAAAGCTTATTTTTAAGTTTTTCTCGGAGTGACACTTTAATTCTTGAAAGTAGTGGAGAATTTAGATGATTATCAACTTGACTAGATGGTATTCACGTATAATCAGAGCCATGTAGGCGCATTGTGTGGCTCAAACAAGAAGGCACATCACGGCATGACACAAACCACTGAACTAGAGAAAGAAATTTTTTGCACTGGCTGTTGTCCCTTTTCTATTAAGGGGATTCTTCTCTATCATAGATGTCAGTGGGAAATCTCGAAGTCTAGGCCATTTTTAGTTCTGCAATGTAACCTGGATTCATCCCCGTTCTTTAGCATTTCTAACAATCATGACATTTAAGAGGAAACCAGAATTTCCAATATCAGAGGTAGCTGCCTGAGAATGACCAACATTTTCCATTCCCACTATCTGACTGATTGGGAAGGTATTGACAATACGTTGCTAGCTTATCCCAAAGTTAAACGATTGTCTCCAACAGCAAATTAGTCAATGTCTCCAAGTCTCTTCCATCTTTTTTGGGTCAGACTGAGTACAAACCATCATCCTGTGGTTGTTTAGTCTGGGATTAGTAAACTAGCTATGGGAAGTAATGATTTAAGAGAGATAACATAGGAGTGCCACAAGAGCTTATATTTGTCACCTTGCAGTGTGTGAGGGGTGAGTGATTGGGTGTTATGTTGGGGATGGTTGTAGATAAGAGGGCCTTTTATGGTGGTCAAGCTGTGGGAGAAAAATAGAGATTACAACTTAATTGTGTGTTAATGAAGGCAAGTGAAGGGCCCTAGCCAATGAACTTGGACATTTATATTAAATATCAGTTTTTTTGCAAAAAAAATGTATGTTCTTCCAAGAAAAAACATAACTTCTCCAAATGCACATCATATATAGGTTGTAATTACATATTTATGGAAAATGCTAGTGATTTCAGTGATGTAGAAAGAGTTCTAGACAACTCTAAGATTTGTTTGACATTTAGGAATTCTGGATTAAGCACAACATTTTTAGGTCGACTAACCACAATGAGTAATAGTTAAAATTCTGCCAGATGTACATGGAGCATGTACGTTCTCACAAGACACGTGTACATAAGCGAATCAAGTCTCCAGCATCAAATGAGTTAAGGTTGGTGTCAACTTTTGGGTATTTTTTTTTTTTTTTTTTTTTTTGTATTCTAGATGTGGAATTTGTTTTATACTAAAGGAAGGGTGGGGGGGGGGGCAAAAACTTTCTCCACAAAAGGCCCCGTAAGTGCCAAGCTCTGATGTTTGTTTGAAACAGAGTGACGATGACACACAGGATTTAATGTCTTCCCTTCGCAGTAAACACTTTTGGCCTGTGAAGTATGTAAACTCAAAGTGTTGTTGTGAAAAGTCTTCATACAACAGGCTTAGCATGAGAAAACACACACAGAGTGACTGTCTCCCCCTTCTCACTGAGGGCCCACCCTATGTCAGCACTGATAACCTTCACAGGGGGACCGCCTAGATCAAGAGAGACTGATGGCAGACATGGACCATTTGTTCTTTGTACCCATACAGTGAAGTCAACCTGCTCATTTATGCAGTAGACTAGATTTTTACCTATAGAGGCTGTTTGACTGTGGGAACATTACATTGTATACTGCAAAAATTCAATTATATTTAGCCTCTACATTTTGGAAAATATTGTCCTTAAAACTGTTTGTAATGTTATACTAGACATATTAGATTGCTCTAGAACAGTATGGCATCTTTCTGTGTTTTCTAAAAGATTTACAGGGACATATACATCTCGGAGGAGGTTCCTACTTTATAAACTAGAGCAGAGAGTAGTTTACAAAGAGCAGTTCTTGCCATTTATTTCCATACCTAGCATATAACCAGTTGCGTAACTAGGAATGGCTTGGCCCCAAGGCAAACATTTGACATGGCCCCCCCCCAAAACTGGCGCACCCAACCCCCCCCCTGGACCGACCCCTCCAACCCCCCCACACAAACCGCATTCCTGCACACACTATTATGCCCCATAGTGGCCCTTACACACACTATTATGCCCCATAGTGGTCCCTACACACACTATTATGCCCCATAGTGACCCTATACACACTATTATGCTCCATAGTGGTCCCTACACACACTATTATGCCCCATGGTGACCCTACACACACTATTATGCTCCATAGTTGCCCATACACACACATTGCCCCATAGTGGCGCCTGCACACAGTATTATGCCCCATAGTGGCCCCTGCAAACAGTATTATGCCGCATAGTGGCCCCTGCAAACAGTATTACGCCCCAATGTGGACCACCCATGAACAATTATTCAGACCCCAGAGTATAATGATCGGAGACCCAGGGGAGGATACAAACATAAAAAAAATTATTATGTTACTTATCTCTTCCTGGCGCCAATGCACTCCGGTGCGCTACTTCGGCCATCTTCAATGTTGGACCAGATCTTGAGTGAGCCAGACCAATGTTGCGACGCATAATGACGTCAGCTGACATCTGGGACGTCACAAAACAGGCTTGAAGTATGCGGAGCGCAGGAGAGGTAAGTAACAGTGTTTTTTATGTTCCCTCACCTCTCATGGGCCTCCGATCATTACGCTCTGGGGTCTGAAAAGACCCCGGAGTATAATGATAGCAGTGTTTGTGGGGTGTGCTGTAGCTGCTGCCACAGGGCTCCGGGCCCCCTAATGTCTCGGGCCCTGTGGCAGCCGCTACCGCTGCTACCCCGGTATTTACGCCCCTGCATATACAGTGGGGAAAAAAAGTATTTAGTCAGCCACCTATTGTGCAAGTTCTCCCATTTAAAAAGATGAGAGAGGCCTGTAATTGACATCATAGGTAGACCTCAACTATGAGAGACAAAATGAGAACAAATATCTAGAAAATCACATTGTCTGATTTTTTAAGAATTTATTTGTAAATTATGGTGGGAAATAAGTATTTGGTCACCTAGAAACAAGCAAGATTTCTGTCTCTCAGAGACCTGTAACTTCTTCTTTAAGAGGCTCCTCTGTCCTCCACTCATTACCTGTAGTAATGGCACCTGTTTGACATTGTTCAGTATTGTCCACAACTTCAAACAGTCACACTCCAAACTCCACTATGGTGAAGACCAAAAAGCTGTGGAAGGACACCAGAAACAAAATTGTAGACCTGCACCAGGCTGGGAAGACTGAATCTGCTATAGGCAAGCAGCTTGGTGTGAAGAAATCAACTGTGGGAGCAATAATTAGAAAATGGAAGACATGCAAGACCACTGATAATCTCCCTCGATAAGGGGCTCCACGCAAGATCTCATCCCATGGGGTCAAAATGATCACAAGAACGGTGAGCAAAAATCCCAGAACCACACGGGGGAACCTAGTGAATGAGCTGCAGAAAGCTGGGACTAACGTAACAAAGGCTACCATCAGTAACACACTACGCTGCAGTGCCAGACGTTGTCCCCCTGCTTAAGCCAATACATATCCGGGCCTGTCTGAAGTTTGCCAATAAGCATTTGGATGTTCCAGAAGAGTATTGGGAGAATGTCATATGGTCAGATGAAACCAAGGTAGAACTGTTTGGTAGAAACACAACTCGTCATGTTTGGAGGAGAGTGAATGCTGAGTTGCATCCAAAGAACACCATACCTACTGTGAAGCATGGGGGTGGCAACATCATGCTTTGGGGCTGTTTCTTTGCAGAGGGACCAGGACGACTGATCCGTTTACATGAAAGAATGAATGGGGCCATGTATCGTAAGATTTTGAGTGCAAACCTCCTTCCATCAGCAAGGGCATTGAAGATGAAATGTGGCTGGGTCTTTCAGCATGACAATGATCCCAAGCACACCACCAGGGCAACGAAGGAGTGGCTTCGTAAGAAGCATTTCAAGGTCCTGGATTGGCCTAGCCAGTCTCCATATCTCAACCCCATAGAAAACCTTTGGAGGGAGTTGAAAGTCCGTGTTGCCCAGCGACAGCCCCAAAACATCACTTCTCTAGAGGAGATCTGCATGGAGGAATGGGCCAACATACCAGCAACAGTGTGTGACAACCTTGTGAAGACTTACAGAAAACGTTTGACCTCTGTCATTGCCAAAAAAGGATATATAACAAAGTATTGAGATGAACTATTGATATTGACCAAATACTTATTTTCCACCATAATTTGTAAATAAATTCTTAAAAAAAAATCAGACCGTGTGATTTTCTGGATTTGTTTTCTCATTTTGTCTCTCATAGTTGAGATTTACCTATGATGTCAATTACAGGCCTCTCTCATCTTTTTAACTGGGAGAACTTGCACAATTGGTGGATGACTAAATACTTTTTTTTCCCCACTGTAACTACATGTGCCCAAACGTACCTCTGGTGATAGCCTGACATGAAGTCAAGACCACGACTGTGTTATATGCATTATGCATGTTTAGTGTAATCTGACTTCTAGGCCACCCCTCCTTCCCTATCTATCTTCTCCATACACACAATTAGGTATTATTTTTTGGGGGACCTTCAGCACAATATTTGGTACCTCTGCCACAGCATACAAGAAATCTTACAAATTAACAGACCTTTCCTTTGTACATACAGTACAGACCAAAAGTTTCGACACACCTTCTCATTCCAAGAGTTTTCTGTATTTTCATGACTATAAAAATTGTAGATCCACACTGAAGGCATCAAAACTATGAATTAACACATGTGGAATTATATACTTAACAAAAAAGTGTGAAACAACTGAAAATATGTCTTATATTCTAGGTTCTTCAAAGTAGCCACCTTTTGCTTTGATTACTGCTTTGCACACTCTTGGCATTCTCTTGATGAGGTAGTCACCTGAAATGGTTTTCACTTCACAGGTGTGCCCTGTCAGGTTTAATAAGTGGGATTTCTTGCCTTATAAATGGGGTTGGGACCATCAGTTGTGGTGTTGTTTGGAAGTCAGGTGGATACACAGCTGATAGTCCTACTGAATGGAGTGTTAGAATTTGTATTATGGCAAGAAAAAAGCAGCTAAGTAAAGAAAAACGAGTGGCCATCATTACTTTAAGAAATTCTAGCACAGAGTTCTAGCAGCAGACACATCTCTACAACAACTGTTAAGAGGAGACTGTGTGCAGCAGGCCTTCATGGTAAAATAGCTGCTAGGAAACCAATGCTAAGGACAGGCAACAAGCAGAAGAGACTTGTTTGGGCTAAAGAACACAAGGAATGGACATTAGACCTGTGGAAATCTGTGCTTTGGTCTGATGAGTCTAAATTTGAGATCTTTGGTTCCAACCACCGTGTTTTTGCGCAACGCAGAAAAGGTGAACAAATGGACTCTACATGCCTGGTTCCCACCGTGAAGCATGGAGGAGGAGGTGTGATGGTGTGGGGGTGCTTTGCTGGTGACACTGTTGGGGATTTATTCAAAATTGAAGGAATACTGAACCAGCATGGTTACCACAGCATCTTGCAGCGGCATGCTATTCCATCCGGTTTGCGTTTAGTTGGACCATCATTTATTTTTCAACAGGACAATGACCCCAAACACACCTCCAGACTGTGTAAGGGCTATTTGACCAAGAAGGAAAGTGATGGGGTGCTACGCCAGATGAACTGGCCTCCACAGTCACCAGACCTGAACCCAATCCAGATGGTTTGGGGTGAGCTGGACCGCAGAGTGAAGGCAAAAGGGCCAACAAGTTCTAAGCATCTCTGGGAACTCCTTCAAGACTGTTGGAAGACCATTTCAGGTGACTACCTCTTGAAGCTCATCAAGAGAATGCCAAGAGTGTGCAAAGCAGTAATCAAAGCAAAAGGTGGCTACTTTGAAGAACCTAGAATATAAGACATATTTTCAGTTGTTTCACACTTTTTTGTTAAGTATATAATTCCACATGTGTTAATTCATAGTTTTGATGCCTTCAGTGTGAATCTACAATTTTTATAGTCATGAAAATACAGAAAATGGAATGAGAAGGTGTGTCCAAACTTTTGGTCTGTACTGTAAGTCCTTGCTGCAACCAATCACTGGCCTTAACAGTGACCTGTACACAAATGGCATCTGACTCCTGAGGCCAGTAGTCGACTATAGTGTTGACCTACCTAGCTATTTAGACCTTTTGTATTTTTGCAAAATTCAAACAACCCCGTTAAGTCCTGCTAAACTTTATTGCTCTTTTTCTGTACCCAGGTCAAGAATTTAGCTAAGAATTTAACTAATATGAGACAGATTAGTTGCTATGGCCAAACAGTCTGACATTACCAGTTGAAAGGACACTGACTATTGAGCCAGGTATGCATAGAAACCATTCTGTGGAAAATATTCAAAATGATTTTTACCTCCCCAACATGACATGACAGGGACTTTGGGCCAGATGGAGGCAGGTCAGAAGCTTGAGGATGGCACTATGTTGCAAACCACTTCCAAATTCTGGTGATTTTTTTTTTTCTTCCACCATATCATATCTGTACATGTATTCATACAATCAATAGATGAAATGCTCTTTACCAATGTCAGCAGGATTAGAATTGAAAATATGCCAATGTTATATCACATCCAGAGATAAACTTTTCCATGAGTTGGCTTGACTCCTTTTCAGCATCTTTCACTGAAGAAAATAGCAATTTATTTTCTCTGCTATTTCACTGAAGAGACAAGTTGAAGGTTAATTACAACATGCCATGTGCTTCCAATAATATGTGTTATAGATGGTGTGTAGAAGCTTGCCAAATTCTAAAGTTTCACTGCAGGAAAACTTCTCTTGATGTAAAATGAAGACCTACGTATACGGTAAGGATCTAGACTAGTACAACTTGGATATACATTGCTGACAAACCACATCAAACTTTATTTCTCATATAATCTATGTGCAAATCCAGCTACTATAATTGTACTCCAGGGGCTTCAGTAATGCTGGATTAACTAGCATCACAATGTTACTGGCTTGTTGCGTTGTCACAATTTGTAATCACTGTCATTGTCTCCTTTGACTGCTTAATGTTCATCCCTGGTTCAGTTTCCTTAAGTGTTTTCTAGTACACATGTTATAAGATAGTGTTTCAACTTGGCCATAAGCCTAAAATAATGAATGGTCAATCAAGTCATCGTTTGACAACCAGACAAGCGTAATGTTGAGATTGTTATTTAGCTCTGTGCCAATATTGAAAACCACTTTATGCTGTTATGCTACATTTTATTATGTTTTATTGGCTTCCAAATACTTGCTAGGAGGGGAAGGACAGTAAAATTGTCAGATTAGCAAAATGTCTGAAATTCTGGATAGAAATTTCAGTAAGAATTTAAGAAACCATATTCAGGTTACTGGCACGTCATGGATTCCTTCTTCGAGGAAGTCTACCACCTCCCTAAGCATATTCAACTGTCACCAGTGTGTGGGCAACACAATGGGTTGTTGACTAGCCTCTCCAAAGCTACTGGTTAATTCGCTTCCTATGTACTTGCTTTTTTTGTATGTCTAAAAACTTTGCACACACAGTCCCCTTCCTATACATTGTGCATTGCTGTATGTGTCATCATATCCTCTCACATGGCCATTTCATCTAATAGATGGCTACAAGAATATCCTATGGCCCTTGTATAAAGCTGCTACTTACAGTCTACTGGCATACAGTTGCAGTCTAAGATGAAGCCAGTAAGGGGGACATCTGAAATTACAAACAATAAAGTAAGTTTAAAGGGAGTCTACCACCTCCCCAAATATATTCACTTTTGCAGATTTAGAGAAAACAACTTTGAAGTCTGATGCAAATGAAGCAGTTGGTGCACTGGGGGCAGGCCTTCAGCCTTGGAAGCACTGCTCTTTCTGCTTACTTTGTGTGGATGATGTCATGGCAGTGGGAGCATCAAGTCTCACTGTACGGGGTGGTGCAGGCAGGAGATTGTAGAGCCCTAAGTGGCAAAAGCAGTGCTCCGGGGAGCTGAAGGCCCACCCCCAGTGCACCAACTGCCTCATTTGCCTGAAATTACTGTACATATCACTGTAATGTGCTTTGTAGCACAGTGATGAAAGATAAATATGCTAGGAGAGGTGGTAGACTTCATTTAAAGGGAGTCTGCCAGGTACAAAATTCTGCTTAATCTAGTAATCGTGTAGTGTGGGGATAAATAGGAGCAGATACCCACCTGTGTATGAAGATATCTTTGGGTGCTGGGCCTGTTTTTCCAGATTTGCCTATACACAATTGCAGGTGCTCTCCTCTGAAACATCACTCATTATAGCCATAATTGATATTTTCAGACTCTCCATGCATTACACTGGCCCCACCCAAGATGCAATTGAAGATTGATTTTCATATCTATGGAAATATGATTATCTCTATATTGCTTCCTCAATTTATGACCACAAAGGTATGTTTTTGTTCCTATTAATGGCCCCTGCACTATATTGGTTTCAAAGGCATTTTGGACAGGACAGATTGCCTTTAAGTTCTTTAATTACCAGTAACATGGTTACATATGACCAATAATAATAAAATAAAACTTTGAGGCAACCCCTTTAATTTGTCAATTTGACAACTAGAATGGACAGATGTGAGTGATTGCAAAGTGCTGTGGAATATGGCTGTGCAAAGTGTCATCTGATGTACAGTATGATGTGTCTATAACTAAATTTGGGAATATAATTTTAAACATTTTCTATAATATATAATTAAACCAAATCCCAGATTATATTACAATGTAATATAAATAAAGCAAACACACATAATCACAAGCTATATTTTACAGCATGTAGATACAGAGCTTGCTCCTTAAGCAGTTATTTCGGTTTCAATACCTTATTGTCCTATATGTGACCTAAAGGTGGCTTTCAGTAAAGAATGGACTGGAGAAACTCAGATGACGAAGTCTATATGTCTACAAGCCTGTTGTGCACTTGGCTTACATTGTTAAACTGGCAGCTGTTTTGAATTTGTGAACGGTGGTAGGTAAGGCCTCCGCAGAGAGAGCCCAATCAATCTTGACTGTTTCTTAAAAACATGCAGACTAGTGAATAAGTAAGCAGTCTGCTCCCCAGAAGCAAGTCTATGCAAGATATGCATACATAAAGTCTACACACATATATGATATGTGTGTGTAGTGTATATATGCTTTTTTGAATATACTGTGTGCATGAAGATCGTCCCTGATAATCTTAGGGCTCTGTAGAAGTCTGTGGGTAAAATCTGTGCTAGTTTTAATATGGCCTCGTGGATAAATCCTTTAACAGTGGTCCCTCAAGTTACAGTGGCCTTGAGTTACAATATTTTCATCAGCTGCCTTTGTCTGCCTCTGTTGTACATAGTCTTTCCTGGACCACTGCCATTTGGCATGGGCATTTCCCAGATAAAACACCTGTATCTGTACTGTATCTGTAGCGTTATCTACTTGTGTTAGGATGAACTGCTCTTTTTGACACGAGGTGGTGGTGGTGGCTCCATTTCACTTTTGTCTGCACGCTGTGTACGGCTGTGTCACCACAAAATAACTCAATTTAAATATTTAAAATCAAGTTTTATATTAAACATAGTTTGAAACAATTTTAGACGAGTTTTCTTAAAACCTATCAATGTTATTATCTATTTAAAAAAAATAAAAGAACAAAAATCCTACAGCTGTGACTCTGCCTACTAAGCCAAATATTAGGCTGACACTTTGTGTTTTCTGTAGAAAGTTTCTTTGCAGCATACACCTACACTAACAGCATCTGAGAAAAAAGTGATATTGTTGTAGGTTCAAGCAACCATGATAGTTCGCTCCATTATCTCAATGATTAGCACTGAGTGAACCTGCAAAAGACACTCCAACAGTTTCGTAGACATATCTCCCATCATATTAGCTCCATTAATAATGGGGCAGATACACCTATTTCCAGGCATGTGCTTCATGCATCAATGCGATATGAAATGCCTCAAGTTTTGGGGTATTTGTCAGAAGAAATTGGGTTCCAGAAAGGGGATTAAAATAAGATCCTGTTGCAGGAAGAAGAACGATGTCTTAAAAGCTTGATTCCCAGTGGATAAAATAATGGCTTTACTTTTTCCTCTTTTATTTAACCAATTCCATACCAGATGCTTTACCCCCCTTCCAGACCAGACACATTATTGGGTTTTTTGTATGTGCGGTTTTGAAGGCTGTAACATTTTTGTCATATGCGTTATTCAACTAATTTCTGCGTATTTTTTCGGTGACACATAGGGCTTTATTTTTATGTTGTTTTTATTTTTGCATGTGTTTTAATTTTTTTTTATATCCGGGAAAATCTAAACAAAGAGGATGGAAAACGGGTCTATTTTTCACTTTTTATTTTTTTTTTATTTAATAACACGAAGTGCTACTAAAAAAACTTTTTAAAATAGTTCCATTATGGTAATTTTTATTTTTGATGGTGTAGTCAGGGGTGAGGCTATAACCTTTAATAATGGCGTGTTATTGGCGTATTATTTTATTTATTTTTTTAATTATTTTATTTACTTTTTTTTTTACTTTTCCGTAAATTTTTTTTTATTTTCATTTTTTTTTTTATTTGTGTCCCCATAAGGTCATAATAGACCTTTGGGGACATCTGACGACTTTTTTTTTTGTTGGGGAGGCTGATACATTTAGCCCCAGTTGCAGGAGGAATACAGCTTCCTGCACGTTACTTGAACATTACAACAGAGCTGAACTGGGTCCTGTAGGACACAGCAGCTCTTACATACGCTGCACCCGGCGGATCACGTGGCGGCGCCCATAGCGCTGTATACGTTGCTCATTCAGCGCTGTATACATGAGATGGCAGGGAAGGTAATAAACCTTCCCTGCCTTCTCTCTGGGAGCTCCAACTGAAGTTACAGCCGGCTCGATTTTGTGCAGCTGCTGAATTCTGCTTGGACGCACTGGTACGTCCTTGCAGAACACTCATGGTTAGTGGTTGGTTGAAGCCATTTATTGTCAAACTTCTGTGTTTTCTCTTTTTAAATCATAATGACAACCAAAAACATCAAAATGACCCTGTTGAAAAGTTCACATACCCCAGTTCTTAATACCATGTATTGCCCCCTCTAACATCAATGACAACTTGAAGTCTTTTGTGGTAGTTGTGGATGAGGCTCTTTATTTTCTCAGATGGTAAAACTGCCCATTCTTCTTGGCAAAAAGTCTCCAGTTCCTGTAAATTCCTGGGCTGTCTTGCATGTTCTGCGCGCTTGAGATCTCCCCAGAGTGGCTCAATGATATTGAGGTGAGGAGACTGAGATGGCCACTCCAGAACCTTCACTTTCTTCTGCTGTAACCAATGACAGGTCGACTTGGCCTTGTGTTTTGACTCATTGTCATGTTGGAATGTCCAAGTACGTCCCATGCGCAGCTTCCTGGCTGATGAGTGCAAATTTGCCTCCAGTATTTGCTGATAACGTGCTGCATTCATCTTTCCTTCAAGTTTGACCAAGTTTCCTGTGGCTTTGAAGCTCACACATCCCCACATCATCAGTGATTCACCTCCTTGCTTTACAGTAGGAATGGTTCTCCTTTCATCATAGGCCTTGTTGACACCTCTCCAAATGTAATGTTTATGGTTGTGGCCAAAAAGTTCGATTTTTGTCTCATCACTCCAAATTACCTTGTTCCAGAAGTTTTGAGGCTTGTCTCTGTGCTGTTTGGTGTATTGAAGTTGAGATTCTTTGTGGCATTTGTGCAGTAATGGCTTTCTTCTGGCAACTCGACCATGCAGCCCATTTTTCTTCAAGTGCCTCCTTATTGTGCATCTTGATACCGACACACCGATAGTTTTCAGAGAGTCCTGTATTTCAGCTGATGTTGTGTGTGGGTTTTTCTTTCCATCCCGAACAATTTTCTTTGCAGTTGTGGCCAAAATTTTGGTTGGTCTACCTGACCATGGTTTGGTTTCTGGGCATGTTATCAGGCCAAAATCACCAGGGTATGTGAACTTTTGAACAGGGTCATTTTGATGTTTTTGGTTGTCATTATGATTTAAAAAGAGAAAACACAGAAGTCTGACAATAAATGGCTTCGACCAACCACTAACCATGAGTGAAGAAAAAGTTTTTGTGTTATCATTCATATTCTCTGAAAAAAGGCCAAAAAATCAAAAAATCTGCCGGGATATGTAAACTTTTTAGCACAACTGTATATAAAAGAATAAGGACGGATTCCCTCTATGCATGTAACCTTCAAATGTTGCCTTCATATATATATTTTAAATAGTATTTTAATAGTAATGGAAAATATCTCGCCGATATACTGTATAGAATAATGTAGCTTTCACTACACCAGAAAATGTCAGACCACTGCAAGACAAATCACTTTAAGTTCTATATGCTGATTGGAAAAATAAATGTATGTAATTCAGCGGTGATGCACTTGTGAAAACAGGAGGTAATGGTAACAGGTGCTGCAAAAAGTATAAATCTTAATTTATTATAAATTATGTTTTAACTGAAAATTCTCTGCATATTTCAAGGATTCGCTAATCCTTAGTTAATATGTGCTCCATATATATACAGTGCATGAGCCAGAGCATGGGCAAAAATACCAGGGTAACAGACATAGCAGTTTCTATGGGGCCCATTTTCATTGGAGCACTTAGTGATAACTACAATGATGGGGAAAACTGAATGAGCCTCTGTTACTAGGACATTATACCTCCTGCATATGACATCACTGTGTATATTCTCTCTGTACTGTGATATCACTGGAGGTACATTGTTACTAGGACATTATACCTCCTGCATATGACATCATTATAATTACATTCTTCATATGCTGTAATGTCTCAGCATACAAGTACACAGTGATCTTTTTGTGTGCACATTATCTCTGTGCTGTAATGCCATAGTGGGCATTATAACTGTAATATGACATCACTATGTATATTATCTATGTACTGTGATATCACTGTTTGTATTATCCTGGTACTATGACATCACTGTGCACATTATCCTGGTACTATGACATCACTGTGCTTATTATCTCTGTACTAGTACACCACTGTGTTTATTATCTCTGTGCTGTGAAATCACTGTTTGTATTAACCTGGTACTATGACATCACTGTGCACATTATCCTGGTACTATGACATCACTGTTCACATTATCCTGGTACTATGACATCACCGTTCACATTATCCTGGTACTATGACATCACTGTGCACATTATCCTGGTACTCTGACATCACTGTGCTTATTATCTCTGTACTAGTATACCACTGTGTTTATTATCTCTGTGCTGTGAAATCACTGTATGTATTATATCTGCACTGTCAGGTGATGCATGCTTTTCAGACCTGGGGACAGATCCTTTTTAAAGGGAGTCTTATTAGGTTTAGAAAGCCTCCCAAATCAACTATAATGCAGAAAGATAACTTTGTGGCCACAAACCAATAAAGCAAAGCATTGGGATGGGGCCTGATTTGCCCTCAGATAGCCACAAGTACTCTGAAGGTCCTCTAAAATTGCTGCTCAATGTCACCCCTTTAGCAGTGAATGGCAGCCTCTGCCTGTTTCACAGCTGTATGTAGGCGAATCCAATAAACCAGGTTGGACCTGTGCACTTGTACTCTTATTTATATATTAAAAAATATATATTTTTCTCTGCATTGCTTCATCAGTTTCTAGCCACAAAGGTATTGCTTTTGCTCCTATTAAAGGCCTCTAAACAGCATTATTATTGGTTTGGGAGGCATTTTGGACCTGACAGACTGCCTTTAAAACTGACAACCCTATTATATGTAGCGCACAGAAGTAAAACAATATGGTAAAAACTAGTTCCGTTAAAGTACAGACCTCTATAATTTTTTTACTTTTTTGGTGTTGTGTTATTCACCATTTTTAAGAAATCTACGTGGAGTTTTGAAAATGGGAAACCTACCGGTGACCTACCTATGACCATAGCAGCACCATTAAATAGTGGTCCATTCCAAAACTGGTCCAAACAGGATATCTGCCTTTGATTTTCATCCACGTATGTAATCACTATGTACTGATAGATACATAGAGGATTTACAATTTAGGAAACGCTTCCAAGCATTAAGCAGAAAATGCAGTATATTTAGTACTTGATTTTACCCTCAAAGTATGTGCTATCCAGTCCTAAAAAAACACAACTGTACAATGTTACATTTTCTTATTTGCATATCTGGCTGATATACTCTACTTACCTGTCAGCTCATTCACACAAGTCCTGACACAGCTGTGTGACTAATACTTGTTGGGTGAATTCCAATAGCTATTACATAAAACAGTGGTCTTTGTCTCAGCCATGATCCATGAGTCATTAGTACTGCAGTCTACTGGTGTCCTTTTGGAAGACAATTGATAGTTTCAGTATTACAGCAAATGGAGAGGTTTATCCCTATGTATGTGGTACAGGAGCCAAAGAAGATATAGGATGTATTACTGTACAGCAGAACTAATGTATATGTTGCTATTCAAACAGCCTCAACTTGACTGAGCAATCCATCATGTAGATTTACACATCATTCATGATGACCCTCACGAGTAGTTTGGCTGGCAAATATTCTACTTTAAGTATGTGTGGATAACTGGATGTATTCTTAATTTCCATATTATATTAACTCTGGTATATATAATAAAAGTATGGAAATGTTTATACAGATATTTTATCAGCCTTGAAAAGCCAATGCCTTTTACATATACATTAGTTCTAAATATAGACCATAAAGACAAAAGAAAAACACTTTCTATGTAACTAAGTCAGTTGCACCTATGGTGATAGGATTGATCCAGTGCTGTCCTACCAGAGTAATGCTGAAACAAACATGGAACAAGACTGTTAGTGGATCTTGTAGGAAAGTTTAAATGACCTCACAACACAATATGCATATTAGGATACCTGCACTCCCCCCCCCCCCCCTTTCAATTCAAACCCTACCTTGCCTTTAAGATTATGTTCGGTTAGTCAAAAATAGCAATGGCCACTTACATGTTTTTGTTCTGGCAAATACCTTCTTTTTACTGTTTTGAATGATAGCTCACTCAGAGTTACAGATGTCAAAATGGGACAAGAGATGGGACAAGAGACTGCAATTAATGAATCCAAAACCGCTGTGTTTTTGGAAATCGCAGCATGTCAATTATTCCTACGGAAACGCAGGCAGTTTCCATATAGGTGTAACTGAAGCAGAGAACCCATAGAGGAAACCTCTGCGGACTTTCTGTGAAAAATGCTGCATGAAAAATTGCAATGCGTTTCCGCCGCAGTTTTTTCCGCAGTGTTTTTTGGCCACGGCCCATTACGTGAGGCCTTAACCTTAAGCCCAAAACTAACTGTATTTCCTCATAGAATTGAAACAATGAACCATATGACATATTTATAAAGACATTTGGTAGACTGTAATAGATTTACATCTCAATTATATCAATGTTGGCCAAAAGATTTGATTTTGGCAGGACTAGCCAACCATCTAATGTGTATGAGGATGTTAAGACTCTCTCCCAGCTGGAGATGTTGGGAGAAAGGTGGACCAGGCCTGTTGCATTTAAACATGCCCAATCCTTCGTTCCAACATAAAATTACTTTCTGCAGAGCTGTCATGTGTTTTTAATCCTGTATAACAGCCTTAAGTCTCTTGCCTTCTCATCATTATAGATGTTCATAGTAACAATATCTGTCTGCAAACATTTTGCTGAACTGTTTCTCTCATCTCTATTTGTTATACATGAAGTCAATTTCTTGTGGGATGTCACTCTGTTGCTTATGTGACTACTCTCACATCTGGAAGACTGTACAAAGGGCCACACCTTGTGTCTGGAATCTTTCAGCACTCCTCTCTGAGAAATTGTACTCATGCAATGTTCTCCATGACCTTAACTTACTAGTCTATAGCAAGCCAGCTCTTAAGACCCCTTGTGCTTTACGTATTCCTGCATGCCATATTTACTATTGTTCTATGATGTTTATTGGATGTGGTCACACTGTATCACAATATTACCCAAATCGAGCCTTATCATAATCCTTCTGAGCTTTTGGTGAAAAAGGCTAACATGCTTCATCACTCTAACACCTGAACTTTTACCCCCTTAGTCAGGTGTTTTTGGTCTCTTCGACAGCTCAAGTCACGTTTTGCTTCCAGTGCCAATCAAAACACACACGCTGGGTGTTAGTGCTGGAGGTTTTAGTTAACATGTAGACGATGTCTCCAGATTGATATCTGCATAAGAGATTAATGGAAAGAACATGGATTATACAAATCTGTCAAATATGATGAATCAGCATAGTTGGAAAGAGAGATACACAATTGTATAATTCTACTCTATGCACTATGTAGAAAGCTTAGGATCAGATGATGTCTGTTTGACATGAATATTTATTAAAAAAAAATTACGCTAGTATAAAACAGTAGAAGTGAATGGTTATACAGTGTGAAAATCCTATTCTAACAGTATTATCACGTCAGAATAGTGATCATTATACTGTACATTTATATGACTGCTTGCTCAAAAACACAGCAATGTGGGGATTCTCCAAGACTGGCGTATTTTACGTTTCATGTCCTCTGTGCTAGAGCAGGGAGGGTTTAATTCATGATAAGAGGATGCCTCATCATCAATTGGACTTATCCTCTCTTAAATGATAATATGGTGTGAATGATAATGAATATGGTGCAGGTGGTGACCCTGCTCTCACTCCCTTGCCCCCTGCCCTGCAAACTTTCAGAAAAAGTGGAGAGGCCAGCGAAAAAATGGCACTTGCAAATCACCAATTTGAGACAATTTTATACAACAAAAGTGGTGTAACAGTTTTGATAAATCCCCCCAATTTGCAGATATGTCATAAAACTGTGCAATGTAAACTGTTAAAATGCAACTTTGAAGTTAATGTATGCAAGAGGCAAAGGGGCAATTATTTATTTGCTTAGACAGTCCTACCATAGCTATATTATAGGCAGGGCCATACCTATAGGAGGTACTGAGGCAGTAGTCATTATAGGGCCCTGAAGGCTAAAGGGGTGAGAGGTGTCATTATAGCATAACAAAACGCCAATATTATACTTGGTTACAGATTTTGTATCAGGGTCCAAGAGCTTCTAGATACGCCTCTGATTGTAGGTATAGTGTCCATGGAGTGTACTAAATGACTGTTGGGCAATACTTGTATTTGGGATATTTTGCTGTAAGGCTGTTTATCATTATATTATTATAGATTGTATATGATACTTCTATTTCTGTTTAATTTATTGCAGCATGCTTTGTTATTAGGGATGTCATAGAGTACTTGGTGGACAGTAAAGTTGGCTATACACCTTCAATAGTGGGTAGTCAAATACTCATTTAGCCGACAGCTATTCCTCCCAACCCCACATGCACGTTCAACTGAGCTGAATGTTCTGAATGTAGATAGAGAAGTACGCTGCTGACCGACAATTCTAACAGTTGCTTAGCTGCCCAAGGAACAAAAAGATCAGCCATGTAAACTTCAACATGCCCATTCTTTTTACCTCCAACATCATCTGTTAGGGGAGAGTCAGGACAACCCTATACACATCAGATCATTTAATTTTATAAACTGAAAATAAATAAATGAAGAGCCTGATGAGAAAAAGTCTAATTTATAAACTGTTTTGTGACTTTAGAACAATCTAACGTGTTTATTGATCTGAATGAGACCCTCTTAAATCATATTTAATAAAGGGTATTAAACTAAAGTAAAATTTTTACAAAAGTGAAAAGATATAAAGAGTGAAAATCAGATAGATCTGAAGAAAGATTAGGCCTTCAATTTATTACAGATCCTACAGACCACAATGTCATGGCCTGGCAGGGATGAAAAACAATATTTTCTTTGTTGGATTGGCGAGTCACTATGGAATGGAGCTTCACTGGGGAAGTAATCAACCATCTGTGGTTTGGAGAAAACCTTCTTGCCTGCAATAATCTGGAATACCAGGAAAACAAACACTAGTGTGCTCATTAATATTTTTTTCTCAGCATTTTAGACTGAGTTGTGGAACAAAGCAGGGTTGCTCTCTCTCTCTCTTCATTGTTGTTTGTCCTTATATTAGAACTTCTTGCTGTCATAATGCAAGCTGACTGACATAAAAATAGAAAAAAATTGGGAAATCTCAATATTTGTAGATCTGTCAGCAGGAAGATCAGTATCAAACTAATGATAGTATCTTGGTTCTACTCCTTTCCAGAGATGCCTTTCTTATTCTGCATTGCTGCTCCATTTTCATGAAAATCAAGATTCGATTTATATGCAAATTAGCTTAAAAGACCTTTAGGGGCATTCCCATGTGGGATCAATATATTAAAAATATGAAACAAATAGATTGGGATCATTCCAGAAGGAATGGAAATCCTGGTTGGGAAAAGATAGAAGATAAATAAAGTAAAAATACATTCAATGTGATAAGTTTTTTTTTTTTTTTCTCTTCCAGTGCTGGTTTTCAGGAGCGTGGGGGTTCATTTCATGTACGGTATCAATTTGTATCATATGGAAAAGTGTGTGTGTGTGTGTGTGTGTGTGTGTGTGAAAATATATATAATATATGTATTCAAACAAAAAAAAATTTTAACAAAAAATACAAATTTTCTAAAATTTTAATAAGAATTGATAGCTTTTTATTTCTTTTTAGTCTTTATACTCAACTTTTATATAATTTATAATACATTTTATTGAAATAAATAAAATGTTTGCATCACAATTTTTTTACTGAAAAGAAACAATGGAGCTATCTCTTTAAGGTTATTTTTTTTAGTTATTAGCAAGTGCATACCGATAATATCCGTTGCTTTGGAAATATATATATTATCAAAAATACTGTCATGTTGGCGTAGCGGTGTTTAACAAGGCATTGGAACGCCTGTAACATCTCCTCGTTAACACTGGCTCTTTACGAGCTGTGAATGCAAGTGTCCTGACAGAAGGCCCGTTGTTATTGTTTCACTCCTCACTAAGTGAAAGTGATGCTACTTAGAATAGAGCTCGACAACATTATTAAGGGTTTTAGGCAGCTCCCTTTAACCTGTCAGTTTGGAGCAGAGTTTGTATTGTGTTGGGAAGAGAGGGCAAGTGCTGTCACTCTGCAGACTCCAGGTGGCCTCGTGAAATGAAGGGGCAGATCATTGCATGACAAGTTTGGACTATGAGGCAAGTTGATTAGCTGAGAGCTGAAAGCATACAGCTTCTCTGCTGATAGTGCAAGCTGATTGAAAACTGTTTACATGAAAGCCCATGGGAGCCAAGAAATGAGTAAACCAGATTAACCCATCCACTATCGCAGGGGCCTTCAATATGGTCTATACAAATGTATGGTAGCGAACTTTAACTTGACTTTTTCAATGGCTTTTGTTGTGTGATATCACACTGCAACATGGTATCAGATTCAGGATAATGCAACACTCCACCCAAAAGACATAATTTCACTGTACAGTACATTATACCTATATAGTCAACATATCTGGTGCTTTTTTATGTTCTTTCCGTGTTAGAATGTGAATATGTAAATGTATGTAGAATATTAACTGGGATGTTTAAAGTATAATGTTTTACAATTATTGATCTTTTTTATTATTCTTTTTTTTTTTTTTCAATAAAGATGCCTTTGAAAATTGAAACACAATGATATTTTGACACCCTATGACTGCTATACAGCTTACATCCAAAAAGTCTTTCCATCAGGTCCCAACTATTTTTTCCCAAGGACAGTTTGGAAGACGCTTACATGTAATGTTACTAGCTATAGTTTCTGCCATGTCTGACAATGACGGTATCACTATTGCAGTGCCAGCTTTAGTACCTTGACGGGAGAGTTTCTCCCTACTGTTCCCCTGTAACAGTAACAGCCACAGGGCCTCCTAAAAGTGATGACCTCTCCAAGACTCAGTTGTCAAGCATTAGAAGATGTTTTTTCATAAATCTATAGTGCAGGTGGTAACAAACTTTGTAATATACTTTGTTAAAGAAAATAGCCTGTTTCTTAATTTATTTGCCTCCTTTTGCAACTGATCAAATTTGTACAATAAAAGACTATGAAGGGGAGGAAGAAGAAAGCTCATCAAAGCAGAAAGACATGTGCACTATAGAGAGCTCTCTTTCACCGAATAGCTTGGTTATCAGGAATTACTATCCAGTCTTCTCCTGACAGAAATTACTTATATAATGTGGTAGACTTACCTCATTCATTGTAAACTGACACTGCTTGTGTATGGAATATGGACTGAAATCACGAATAGTTAAACAAACAGGCACTTTTCTTTAGTGAAGCATGCTGCTAAATTTATTCACTTCACCTGCACTAGTGATTTATGAAAAAGTTTACTAAATGCTTTAAAGGGGTTGGCTTCTTTCAGAAGCATCAATTCTTCATGGTTTTCTAGATCTCTGCTTGCTGTCATTCATTCTGCTTACTCCCAGTGGATAAAAATCAGTGCATGGTCATGTGATATACAGTGCATGGTCATGTGATATACAGTCCATGGTCATGTGATGAACACAGGCGCATAGCTCGTTACCAGATAGACATATGATTACATCATTCAAAGTTCACAGTCCCATCAAACAGCTAATAACCGGGTGGTGCAAAGAGTTTGACCCCCACTGATTTCATATTGATGGCCTATCATGCCGATAGGCTGTCAATATTCCGATCCTAGAAAACCTCTTTAATAATCATACCAGCCTAGGTCCTCCTTCTCCTGATGTAGTTAATGCAGTTTTTATATTTACTTACTGTATTCAATCGTTTATTTGTGCAAAACAATTAAGAAACAAATAGTTGGAATTCAGGTATGTTTGCAATTAATGTAAAAAAGAACATTTTTTGTATTTCATTGGATATGCATAGTGAGTAATGTTTTTAAAGAGCAATGGTGTAGACCGTCATCCATTTAAAATAACATGTTAAAGAGGTTTTAAGCATATTAAGGTCTACTGGGAAACAATTTGGAGAATTCATTATCAAAGAATTTCAGCTGTATAATTAGACATTTAATAACATTTTTGTAAATTATGCTCATATTTAACCCTTTGAATTCTTCAATGGCAAACTGGGTTCAGCTCTTTTGATGAAAGACTGAGAGACATAAATGCTAGCAGCTGGGAGTAGAATCAATTGCTAGAATAACTTCTCTAATGGGCTTTAAAAACAAGCAACAATTGCTGCCCCTGGAATGCTTTGATCTTATCTGAGAGGGAAATATTATGTTAATGGATTTAACAAGACATTATGGACACAATGAGTTTCTTCATGACAATGACATGTTTAATGAAACTGAAGAGGTCTTGGGATTCTGTGAGAGTAGATATGGATCAAAATAGATCCTATATTTATAACTACTATAAATAAAGTTATAGTCATTTATATGGGAAATGTTAAAATAGCAAAGGAGAAAAATTAAGGTAAATTTGTTGTATACAGAACTTATAATTTGACTAAAAACCATAAATAACATGGGTATCCTATATTTTACAGAATGTAGTAATCAACATGCCTTTGTAAAAGTCATGAGACTATTCTTTTTAATACAGATTTTTATAGTGTCCTATAATTGTAAAAAAAAAAACCAATCTGTGAAATATTTAAAAATAATACATTGCAGCATATTTACTAATAATGTCTACTTTGTAGACAAATTTAGTAATAGAAACAAAGAAACTGGAATATAGTAGTAATAATATAGTATATTAATAGTAATATTGCATGGGCCATAACCAAAGATGAATTGTGACCTTCTTAAGGTTAGGGTAGATCTTCACCAAACAGGGGGACAGTCCCACTGGATATGTCATTTTTCTACACAACCCAACCAACAAAAGTGCGTTGGAGCCTAAGTACATCAGGGACTAGATAAGTCGTAAAATGTCATCTGAAAAGTAGGACAAGTCAGAGAGATTTATTTATCCAGGCTCTTTTTTATATGCAAGCAATAAAGGATAATACTTGAAAAAAGTTAAATAATTTTGTGATCCATAATCATGAAACAGTATTATCTTGAAAGCTAACTATCCCATGACATGCATATCAGGAGATGTCCACATGAACACATCTGTACCCCTGACATGTCTGTTTCAGAGAACACATCTGTTCTCCTAACATGTCTTGTCGTGTTTTAGAGGAAACATCTCTTGAGTGTTACCAATCACCTTGTCAAAGGGTTACTGTCAGCACTGGTTGTACAGTGACAGTATGTGTAGGGACAGAAATGTTAGTAAGTGTGACAGGTCCCCTTTAAAGGGGTTTTCCCATCTCCCTCGCTCACCAGTTTGAGATAACAGTTCTGAAAGCAAGTACAATCTCGACAACTCTGCGCCCCTCCCCTCAAAGAGCAGTGTGACATCACCCATCCTGAGATTGGATAACAGGCCGAGGACCAAGTAAATGTTTTGTAAACAATGTAAGGAATAATCTCACTTATCAGATAAACAAAGCAGCACTTCTAAAGCAATGTATCAAGTCTTATTTCCCTGGCACGGCGAACGGAGTCCTCACCCAGCAGTTTCGATCGGACCAAACACGGCTGAAACGAAACTGCTATTATTATACTGTGGGGTCTCTTCAGACCCCAGAGTATAATAAGCGGAGCCCCCAGGGAGGTGATCAAACATAAAAAATAATGTTAACTCACCTTACCTGGATCCGCAGCCACTGTGGACTCTTCGGGCGCTTCTGCCTGAAGAGACTGCTGACAGGGTCTCAGGGGTCACGTCCGACGTCATTACGCATAATGATACGACGTGACCCCTGACACCTAATCAGCGATCGCTGACTACAGGCAGAACTGCCCGAAGAGAACACAGCGGCTGCAGATTGCAGGGAATGTGAGTAACATTGTTTATTATGTTTGTCACCTCTCTTGGCCCTCCACTTATTATACTGTGGGGTCTGAAATGACCAGTATAATAATAGCTAGTGAGTGGTGACAATTGGAATATTATAAAAGCTAGAATATTATACTGTGTGCATGGGCCACTATGGGACATAATACCGTGTGCAGGGACCACTATGGGACATAATACCGTGTGCAGGGGCTACTATGGAGGAGAATACCGTGTACAGGGGCCACTATGGGGACTAATACTGTGTGCAGGAGCCACTATGGGACATAATACCGCGTGCAGGGGCCGTTATGGGACATATACCATGTGCAGGGACCACTATGGGACATATACCATGTGCAGGGACCACTATGGGACATAATACCATGTGCAGGGGCCACTATGGGACATAATACGGTGTGCAGGGATCAATATGGGACATAATACCATGTGCAGGGGCCGTTATGGGACATAATACCATGTGCAGGAGCCGCTATGGGACATAATACCGTGTGCAGGGGTCGCTAAGGAACATAATACCGTGTGCAGGGGCCACTATGGGACATAATACCATGTGCAGGGACCGTTATGGGACATAATACCATGTGCAGTGGCCACTATGGGACAGTAAATTCTTTGCAACAAGAGGAGAAAGAAACCAGGTAAAGATCACTTAGTTCAATGTGATCAACCCTATAAAATAATCTCCCTCTCTCAAGACGCTATCACCCTCTGAGTTAGAGTACATAGAATGCTCCCTAAAAAGAGCGATACTCAAAAAATACTCAGGAGAGTCTTGTTCTAGCCATTATTAGTAAAGTATAATGGTGCTGCTATTAGAAGTCCCTTTAACACCCGATGACGCAGTTTTTGAAGTCAGTAAAAATAGAAATGCATAGGAACTGTGTATATAAAATATATACTGTAAACATGCAAAGTTTTTAAACCCTTCCTAACATCTGCTATACATGTATGACAGATATGAGGACTTTAAACATTTTACACAAGAGAAACCTGTCGGAAATGCCCTCAATCAGTCCTCCTGATCACTGGCAATAACTCTAGCACTAGTTGTGCTTCCATGTTGACTTGGATCACTGTCCTCCTAGAGCAATCTGTTACCATGACAGGTGGGAGTCTATTGAAGGCACCCAGGCCTGCCATTACTGTGCTTCTATTACAGGCTGCCATAAGCAGTAAGGTTTAAGTCCCCTAGGGGGTCTAAAAATAAAAGAGAAAAAAATGTTAAAAATTTGAAAGATATTAAAAATATATAAAATTTCAGATCCTTCCCCCCTTTCCTTAGATCGTTCCTGTGTCCAAAAATGCCTAAACTACAAACATATGTATGGCATATGATGAATGCCCTAGCAGAAAGAAAAATCTAAATGTCTGAACTGATGTTTTTCCAGCATTTTGCCTCCTCAATAAAAAAAATAAAAAGCAATCAAAATGTCAGGCAATTTCCAAAATTGTCTAAATAAAAATTACATCTAGCGCCCAAAAAAGACATCTTACACAGTTCTATGCGCAAAAATATAAAAATGTTATGGCTATCATGTTATGGTGACTCAAAGAAATTTTTTTGTTTTGCAAAATTTTGGATTTTTGTAAAGGCATTAATATAATAAAATAATAAATAAATATAATAAAAACCTACATAGATTTGGTATCACGGTAATCATACACAGAATATAGGCGAAATGTTGTTTTTGCTGTAAATACGAATCCTATTAGAAAATGGTGCAAATGCATTCTGATTGTTTCCAGCTTCTCAGTAAATTGTACAGAATATTAAATGGCACCATCATGAAATATAATTTCTCCTGCAAAAAATAAGCACTGATATGGCTCTGTGGGCTGAAAAAAATCAAAAGTTATTGCTATATATGCTAAATATGGATGTTCATTGTTGCATTTACATAAATAAGTTTTTTGTCATCGCAAAGCAAAAATATTTCATACCTCAGTTATGAGACTTTTTTTTTATTTTTAATTTAAAAATTTAAACATGTTGTAATATTTAATCAAGATCACATTTTTTCTACTTTTTTTCCTTTCTTAAATACCTATGTCTTTTTACCTTTATTTTCAGTGTCTCCCATGCTCCAAACATATTTCTGATGACAATTTGAGCTCACTTAAGGTAAGAAAAGCGCTTATAAGGTGAAGCTCCGGGCATAGTATGCAAAGCCAAAATTATTGATAAACTGTAACTTCTACCTCTTGTGCGCATAGAGCAATATTCTTCTATATAAAGTTTATCTATTGCACAGGAAGGGTGTCATTTTGTAGACTAAAAACTTATCTTAAACAGTCAAGTCTATCCCGCCAAAAGGAAATGGTGATATTAAAATTGCTTGATATCATATACTGGTGGACTGCATTCTTATAATTAAGGGCTTGATACCTTCATAGCATGCAATACTAACTGTAGTATGAGCCAGAGGAAATAGAAAGTACCCTGATAAAAATTACACAATTTGTTACTGACATGAAGAGAAGTTTGAGTAGAGAGGAAATAACCCATAGAGACAAGGTACTAATCTTTAAGGGCAGGAAAAGCATCTTATCCCACCCTGGCTAGATTGAGCAAAGTGCCTGTCTCAGATCCATGTATTTGGCAGGTGTTGGTGTTGAGCTGTTCTGTTATTTTTTCAACAAGTGAAAAAAACATTTGTACATTTTATAACAAGGAATAGTTAGTTAAAGAATGTTTTAAAGCAATGATAATAACAGGCTAGTCCAGTATATCACCTACCACCAACATACCGCATCCCAGCAAGAGTCCCTTCCAATCAACGAGGACATAGATAATGTACAACTGACCACATACTTTAGATTAATATTGGTGGGGCTGGTTGACCATCTAATAATAATAATAATACATTTTATTTATATAGCGCCAACATATTCCGCAGCACTGTAAAACTTGTAGGGTTCAAGTACTGACAAAATAAAAAGATACATTACAAAGAAATAGTCAAATCATACACTGGGACTACCATCTAATGAGTATGGAGGACTTCTGACTCTCCCTGATGGCCAATATCAAGGTAAAAGGATCAGCCTGTTGGATATTAACATTCTCTATCCTTTTGTTCTCTGGGTATATAAACTGCCACCCGAGGTGTCTGACATCTGACTATTGAGAACATATGCATGCTCAGTCAAGCTGAGTGTGTAAGAAAGAGTCAGGAGGAATAACTGTTATCTGCTATGACTCTTATCACTAAAGCATATTACGTAGATTAGGTTAGTGACTACCAGTTATTCATGAAATACATTACCACTTGCACATCAGGGTTATGACAATGTACAAATGGACACAGTATGAGATATTACACCACTTGGTGAAATCATATCTAAATGGTTACAGAAGAATACATTTAATATGTAAATAGAGGTATAGTTTTTCAGGGGTTGAACAATGCAAATATCTTTTTCATCACAATATTTTAAAATGAATGTTCACTACTTGATCATTTTAATCAGATTTATAGTGTGTATAGCTTGTTGATGCCTGGGTCCTAAACTGCTACTCTTCAGAAGTCCACAGCTTCATCTCTCATGAATGTTAGATATGCAGCAACCCATTGGAGGGTCCTGGTGGCTGGGAGTAGTAGTAGCAATGATAGGGGTTGTCAACAGTGGCCAGTAGACTCAACCACTTCCTCCAGTTCACCTTCTGGACTAATGCAGAGCTGAGGGGACCTGCAGGGTACCTGAGGGTGGTAGTACTAGTCCTAAACTTGCACATTACAAATGGATGCCCTGTCTGTCCTTTGGTTCAGACAGAATCAATTTCTAAGGCCCATGTGTCCTTAGATTATCCAGAAAAACACTTGTGTGGCTTAACAGGTGTCCCTTTCTCACTTGTGCCATATAACACTGTTTCCTGTCTGTCCGGTGACTCGAGCAGGCTCAAGCTCTGAAGACTCACTTATGCTCAGATTCTTTATTAAAGCACCTTTTGTCCAAAACGTCTCTTTCCCCCAGGTCTAGGGAGCGTTCTGTCTCCTGTCTCAAAGCTACAGCACAGTTGCATAAGGTGTTACTACTCACTCTGCCCACACACGACCTCTCACTTCCTCTCCCTGTGAAAGCTGGAAGAAGACTGACTAGTTTCCTCCAAGTTTCCAGTACTCATTGTCTGGAATGTACCATCTGCTCCTAAAGTCAGCAGTGGAAGTTCATCCCTGGTTAATAATACTATAGTTAAATACATTAGCCATAGATCCAGTGGCGTAGACATCTCCTGCAGCCTGGTCTGTAATGTGCTGTTACATACTGTACTGCCACTTCTACCACCACTGCCATCACTCATCATATCAGATATCTCTTGAAATCCTGTCTGTCATGTTCTAGTCCATACTGTTGGTGCCACTTGTTGACATAATGGAAAAAAATAAAAGTCTACCCACTGTCTACAATTCATTTTCCAATATACATATCTGTTACTGTCATTGTGACATTATTTAGCCTATGTTTGCCTTTAAGACTTAGAAATAGGCTAGATCGAGGACCCCTGAGAGTGTCATGCGCTATGTTTTAAGTGAATTGAAACTCAGATTTGCAAAACAATTTATTGAGACCAAAACAGATCTTGGGACTGTACTGACCGAATTCGAATTGAAATTAAACTTGAGAGGTTCTTGCATCACTATTTATAATATATATTATCAGAAAGAAATGTGTCTCTCTGCTCTTATCAAGTTGTTCCCCTCTGTGAAAGATCCTCAGTGCGCCAACACCGCTGTGGCCCACCCTGAGTCTTCTTTCATATAAAAACCACACTCACTGCCAGTGAATGTCGGGTTCACCAGATAAATACAAGACAAGCTTTCTAAATTTTATATATTTATTAACCCCTAAATGGGTCAGTATTAACATCTAACATATACAGTTCAGAACAGATATGCAGATATATGCAAGTATTAACAGTTACTAGTTACAAGATACAGTACAATAAAAATAAAAAGGGAATAACATTGAAATAGTTACTTTACCACACATGTCCTTGATGTGGTTCTATAGTCCAACACTCACACATGGCATGTGTGAGTCACCAGTGGAGGCTTCTCAGCCTTAACTCCTAGCATGTGGCATCAATAGAATAATCCCGCCTGCATGCTTTTCACAGTCTCTCAGTATTAGTCTCTCTGTAATCTCTCTCAGTCTCTTGTAGGCTCATCATCGTCAGCAGCAGCATTCCTGCCTGCCTGCTCATAGTAGCATCTCAGTCAAGGTCTGTAATATCCTGTAGTCTGTGATGGTCTGTCTCAACTCCATAGCATAATCTCCTCCCACAGACCTCTTACCTCATCTTTTATACCCTTTATGCCACCTCCCAGAATGAGGTCACCGGCAACAGCAAGTCTGATGAGTTAATGCAATCAAGTCCAGATCTTTTGTATAGAGCTGATCCAAGTGAAAGGATACAATGTTATCAGGCAGGTCTGATCAACAGCCCAGGCTTGAACAATGCACTATTGTTTCTTTGATCACTCAGGGCTGTATAGGAGTACAATTGAGCCCTATTGTTCCAGTGGTACTTCTATTTACCATATACCTAAGATTAGGGCTGCGCACATTATGAATCAATGCAGGTAAGAAGGGAGATACTATACCCAGAGATCAAAATACATCTGAGTTATAGCCACACTTAAGCAGAATCATCACACCTCCCCCTTTAGATGGGGCTTGCAGGAAGTAGGGGCCTATGCTCAGACTCTGGCCCCAAGGCTTCCTCACCTTCCCCCAGGGTCCCAGCAGACTCGGGCTTTGTCAGACTCCGAGGGTGCTTGAGCGCCATGCGCCTTCAATATGTCCAGACTAGGGTCAGCTTGGACAGCATCTCTGAACTCTTGGCTGGAGTGAGACAAAAGAGAGGTGCCTGTTACATAGCTGCTGGACCCTTCTGTCTCTCTAGTCTGACTAGGGACACTTCTAAGGCGCAGGCTCTGAGCCACGTACACTTGGCTACCTCCTGCCTGTTCTGGGTCCACTTTCTGAGTGCTGGCACCCTGTGGAGCCACACTCATGACCTCAGACCTTTGGGATACCATTCCAGAGATCCCATCCCAGCAATCTCTGCTCTCCTGGCTACCCTTGGCCTGCTTTCTCAGGGTCTTCCCCACACTAGCCGCTAGTTGGGAGAGTTCTAGGGGATTCTGCACCTCCCCCTTTGCTTCCAAGCCTACATCCTGTTCCTCCTGTACTTGGGTGGGTGATGGTGATACCTTGGGCAAATGACTGAGATCAGGCTTCCCCAAACCATCCCCCCACAATACATTGATAGGTAATACATTGGACATACCCTCTTCTTGGATCACACCTCCAGTACCCCATGCCATCTGCACTTAGACCATGGGCACTCCTGGAATAGAACTGGACAGAAGAGACGTGTATGTCTCATACCGGCCGGACTCCTCCGGCTTCAAGGGAGTGAGGCTAGTCATGGCGGTCTCAGCACTGACTCCAGGTGGTGTAGGCAATGGTTCAAGGGTCGGAACGCCCTCCACCCTTTTTGCACTCTGGCTGCGGGCTAACACCGCACGACCAGCAGTCCGTCCCTCACCTGGATCGGCCATGAGATCCCCATAGCCTACCTGACCACCTGGCACATGGTCAGCAGTTGGGTGCTCATCGGATACACTGGGCGAAATAGTAGAAGTCGCTTCCAGTGACTCAGAAGAGCTACCCTGTACACTTTCACAACAAACATTGGCAAGTACATTGACAGTACATTCATCAGCAATTGTTAATTCACACCGGGCCTCAATGAGAGTTGTGGTAGACAGATTAACAAGCTGGGAGGGAGACGCCCCCGCAGATGTAGGTGTGTCTACAGACAAGGTCTCATTGGCTCCTAGCACCGGAGGAAACAAAGCATCAATAACATTTTTGCTGAGCTGGGTTGCAGGAAGCTCATTTGCATCTTCCCTGCTCTCAGCTGAAGGCAACTCATTAGCATGTACACTTACTGCCATGGGAAGTATCTCAGAGGGGAGGTTACGGGCCCTCTCTGCAGATATGACAGACACATTATCAACATTAGTCATAGACAGTCTATCACAGTAAATTGGGGTGCTCCCTACCCCATATTGGGACATCATAGGTCCTAAATCAGTTCCCAACAGTACATTAGCAGGCAAATCAGTCAATAGTCCCACAGTCCACATTCCTTTTCCTGCACCCCAGTCCAGATACACAGATGGGCCACCTGCTGTGGCTTGGGAAGCAGGGAAGTTCTCAGGGCAGTTGGGGCACTCCTCCTTGAAATGTCCTGTCTGGTTACAGGCATGGCCCCGCCGCACCTCCCCTTGGGGTTTGGGGAAGGTCACTAGGGTGCCCAGAGTTCTTGGGACAGGGGAGGGATCACCCGGGGCATAGTTTGTCTCACCCGACCTGACGACAGACGGCTGTGTTGAACTCCGGCCTGGCTTCTCCTTCCAACTGGAGGGTCTGTGCAGGGTTGTTGGAGTTTGCACATGGGTGGTTTGTGCCCGCTGGGAGATTTCCCCGCCTCTTCAGCTCAAGCTGATACTCTCTCTCTGCCTGTCGCTCAGCAGCCTGCCGTTCTCGTTCTGCAGCTTTCCTCTCTCTCTCTGCCTGCCGTTCTGCCGCCTGCCATTCTCGTTCTGCAGCTTTCCTCTCTCTCTCTGCCTGTCGCTCAGCAGCCTCACGATCAGCCTGCCGTTCTCGTTCTACAGCTTCCTGAAAACAGTACAACGCCTACAGGTATATGTTAGGGTCCCTGGTGCTTAAGTGCTGCAGGGCCGTTTGCCAGTATGAAGCCATTCCCCCAGCAAGGCTGGGGCTACTGGTCTCTCCTGGTGAAGTAATCCTTGGGACCGGGCTGCTTGCTGCACTTCCTGGCCTAGCCCCAAAATCAGGACTCTGCATAGTTGTGGCTGCCTCCATTTCAGCCATACGCTCAGGATCTCCAAAAGCCTGGTTCAGCAGTTCCGGAGATCTGCTTCTGAGCCCACTAGCCATCCACTGGTATTTGCCAAATAAAAGATAGGATAGAATACAAAGAGTAAGGGAGGGAACAGCACTGTATCAAACTTTCACTGTATCTTAATGCTTGCTTTAATACCGAGCTTGTCTCATAGGATTACCATAATCCCCAGCATGTGAGTGATAAAGGTCACCAACACACGCCGTTTATCCTAAGATCCCACTACGCTGTCACCAATGTGAAAGATCCTCAGTGCGCCAACACCGCTGTGGCCCCACCTGAGTCTTCTTTCATATAAAAACCACACTCACCGCCAGTGAATGTCGGGTCCACCAGATAAATACAAGACAAGCTTTCTAAATTTTATATATTTATTAACCCCTAAATGGGTCGGTATTAACATCTAACATATACAGTTCAGAACAGATATGCAGATATATGCAAGCATTAACAGTTACTAGTTACAAGATACAGTACAAATAAAATAAAAGGGATAAAGGTGAAATAATTACTTTACCACACATGTCCTTGATGTGGTTCTATAGTCCAACACTCACACATGGCATGTGTGAGTCACCAGTGGAGGCTTCTCAGCCTTAACTCCTAGCATGTGGCATCAATAGAATAATCCCGCCTGCATGCTTTTCACAGTCTCTCAGCATTAGTCTCTCTGTAATCTCTCTCAGTCTCTTGTAGGCTCATCATCGTCAGCAGCAGCATTCCTGCTGCCTGCTCATAGTAGCATCTCAGTCAAGGTCTGTAATATCCTGTAGTCTGTGATGGTCTGTCTCAACTCCATAGCATAATCTCCTCCCACAGACCTCTTACCTCATCTTTTATACCCTTTATGCCACCTCCCAGAATGAGGTCACCGGCAACAGCAAGTCTGATGAGTTAATGCAATCAAGTCCAGATCTTTTGTATAGAGCTGATCCATGTGAAAGGATACAATGTTATCAGGCAGGTCTGATCAACAGCCCAGGCTTGAACAATGCACTATTGTTTCTTTGATCACTCAGGGCTGTATAGGAGTACAATGGAGCCCTATTGTTCCAGTGGTACTTCTATTTACCATATACCTAAGATTAGTGCTGCGCACATTATGAATCAATGCAGGTAAGAAGGGAGATACTATACCCAGAGATCAAAATACATCTGAGTTATAGCCACACTTAAGCAGAATCATCACACCCTCCCTCTGCTAAAACAATTTTCACTTTGAAAGTCACTGCTGTATCTGTCTCCAGATGGACTACAGGTCATTTAGAAGCCAATGGAGGAGATGAGTGAGCAGAAAGTACAGGAGATAACAGAAGCAGACATGGGCTGAGGTTGATATGTTGGAGCTAAATAGGAGCTTTCTATGACAATCAAAACATTTTATTCACATCAGTACAGGTCAGTGCTTCTCCGTATGTCATGCACAATCTAGGTGGTGAGTGAGAGAGAGAAAGTTAGTGTAGATTCCTACTCTACTCATTGTGTGCAGTGTATGGAAGCTAGTCTACCATCAGTTCAGAGAGGAATGCAAATTAGAGATGTAGTCTGCAGAGGGGGAAACTGCAAAAGCCAAAGATGGAGACTACACAGAGATAAGATATAATGAAAAAATGTTCACCCGTTCTGTGTTTTTTGACCCACCCATGGACAATCACATTGATGGAAAACACTGATCAAAACACTGATGTTTGACTAATACCTAGGAGTGGTTGCTATCATTAAATAAGAGTAAACTAATATGCCAGTTGCTGCAAAGTGAAGGGAGTTGAGGCTTTTAAAAGGGCTGACCCAGGAGGCCATGATAGGGAATGGACATTCTTAGGAGAATATATTTCCTGATCATTGCCCACTCCATTGCTATATTTAAATAGAGCAGATCATCACTACTGTATGAGGATAAATGAATTGTTTTCATTTGTTGGCAATGCCCTTTTTAAACAGGATGATAAAGCTTCCAAAATACTAACATAATTTATATTATACAGTATAAACGATATGATCACCTGACAAGAGTGCCATTGATCATTTGTTGAGTTATCTTGTGCATATTTACATGGGCCAATTAAGAAACAGCCAATTGTAGTAACAGTAGTTTATGGTAATTGGCCGTATGAAGGTTTTTAGGTTATCAGAATCCTGGAGCATAGTTAAAGTGGTAGTATCACACTGCTCTACTGTTCATCACCTATAGCCTATGATTAGTATTTACTCATTGTTTTCAGTCAACATTGCACAGTAATGTATAGGTTTCTTACCACCTTTATCCTAAAATTAGGACTGTCCTCTATTGTTAGTAGAGATGAGCGAAGTATTCAAAAATTCTATTTTGCAAATTCGCTGAATTTCGCAATACAGTTCTATTCGATCTGAATTAAATCGCAGCAAATCACGTAACAAAAACAGCTATTTATTGGCTGCAGAGAGCTGGGGTTGGCGGATGGGTGTTAAAATGGCTGAACCCCTTGGATGCCACGGTCATGTTTGACTGTGGTATCCAAGGTGAAAAACCCCGATTGGTTATGAAGCAGGGTGTTAGCTGTCAGTTACAGCTAACACCCTGCTCCATAACTGATCAGGGGATTTTAACACCTTTGATGCAGCAGTCAAACATTCCGTGTGCGCTCGCGAAGGGGTTAAAGGGATGTGACATCACAGGGCTGGCTTCTGATTGGCTGCACACATGGCATTGTGGGTGATCCCGCATTCCCAGAGTTCCTTGCCCCATGTTCTTAGAGAAGACCCGTTTTATTTATTAAGGGAGGTCAAACCTTTGGTCACCACTATCAGGTCGTAAACAGCTCAATCAAAGGATAGGGTATCATGAATATCTCAGGAAAAATGTAAAATATAACTTTTATTACTCACAAAGATAAAATAATAAAGACAGAAAAGGGGACGAGACATAGAACAAATACTGAACCATCAAAATGAGGGACATATACACACGTGGACAAAATTGTTGGTACCCCTCGTTTAATGAAAGAAAAACCCACAATGGTCACAGAAATAACTTGAATCTGACAAAAGTAATAATATATAAAAATTCTATGAAAATGAACAAATGAAAGTCACACATTGCTTTTCAACCATGCTTCAACAGAATTTTTTTTAAAAAAGAAAACTCATGAAACAGGCCTGGACAGAAATGATGGTATCCTTAACTTAATATTTTGTTGCACAACCTTTTGAGGCAATCACTGCAATCAAACGATTCCTGTAACTGTCAATGAGACTTCTGCACCTCTCAGCAGGTATTTTGGCCACTCCTCATGAACAGACTGCTCCAGTTGTCTCTGGTTTGAAGGGTGCCTTTTCCAGACAGAATGTTTCAGCTCCTTCCAAAGATGCTCAATAGGATTTAGGTCAGGGCTCATAGAAGGCCACTTCAGAATATTGCAATGTTTTCCTCTTAGCCATTCTTGGGTGTTTTTATCTGTGTGTTTTGGGTCATTATCCTGTTGCAAGACCCATGACCTGCGACTGAGACCAAGCTTTCTGACACTGGGCAGCACATTTCTCTCTAGAATCCCTTGATAGTCTTGAGATTTCATTGTACCCTGCACAGATTCAAGACACCCTGTGCCAGATGCAGCAAAGCAGCCCCAGAACATAACATAGCCTCCTCCATGTTTCACAGTAGGGACAGTGTTCTTTTCAACATATGCTTCATTTTTCCATCTGTGAACATAGAGCTGATGTGCCTTCCAAAAATTTCGATTTTTGTCTCATCTGTCCATAAGACATTCTCCCAGAAGCTTTGTGGCTTGTCAACATGTAGTTTGGCAAATTCCAGTCTGGCTTTTTTAAGTTATTTCTGTGACCATTGTGGGTTTTTCTTTCATTAAACGAGGGGTACCAACAATTTTGTCCACGTGTGTATACTTATATAGTCGGTTGTATCAATTAGATGTACATACAACCATTTCTGCTTAATTCAACGCAGCAGTATATATTCTCAGTTAAAAAGTGTCCTATTATAGAATGGACTCTGGACTCCTGTAGTACTGACCATCCCCTCTGTTCAGTAAGAGGAAATAAACCGAGGCAGAGGCAATAAGTGAGTACTCCGCTAAAACAGATAATATGCTCTTAGGAGTTTTAGTCATCAGAGATGCCAAGGCACTAGGAGATTCTCTGGAGCCATTAGTGAGGGATCGGCTTGACGCTCTTTTAAGAGCACACTCCAGTGGGGGTGAATACCGATCGTCTTATTAGCAGTGCAATTGAGGATCCGGAGCCTCTCAGTATGTCAGTATAATTTTGAGCAGCACTTTGTGGGCTAGCAGGCAATATCATCTATTTGTGTGCAAATTTTGCCCGGAGGCTGTCTCTATAATATACTACTTCATGTGGGCAGAGATATGTCCCAATTTATTTTGGGAAAACCTGGGCACAGATAAGCTCTGATGTGGGAGGGTAGCATCTGTCATTATTTTTTTTAGCCTAGGACACTAGACCTTAAGGGAGTACCCAGTGAAATACTCTGGTGGGGGCACTGGTTATATATACTCAATCCCATTTAATTTTTGGTCAGAATCTCCTAGTGCCTTGACATATTATCCGTTTTAGAGGAGTATTCACTTATTGCCTCTGCCTCGGTTTATTTCCTGTTACTGAACAGAGGGGATGGTCAGTACTGCAGGAGTCCAGAGTCCATGGTTGTATGTACATCTAATTGATACAACCGACTATATAAGTATATACTGTATGTCCCTCATTTTGATGGTTCATTATTTGTTCTATGTCTCGTCCCCTTTTCTGTCTTTATTATTTTATCTTTGTGAGTAATAAAAGTTATATTTAAAATTTTTCCTGAGATATCTATGATACCCTATGCTTTGATTGAGCTGTTCCTTGCCCCATGTCCTAAAATGTACAGCAGCCATTTTGAACTAAATGTGAATCGTTAACCACGAAGCGTTACGAAATTCGGATTCGATGCGAATCGAATATTTCCTCAAATTCAGATCGAATTCAACTTCTCCAGCTTCGATTCGCTCATATCTAATTGTTATATATAAAATATGGCTCATCTGTTCACATCATGTTTAAGCCTACAAATTTTTGTAACCCTCCAGCATTCATGACCAGCATTTCTGACACTTTGACTTATTCTACATCAAAACTATTAAATACAAGCATTTGCTACTTATAAATAGGAACAGATGAGATGTAAAAATAAGTTAAATAAGCCTTGGCTCTCTCTGAGAAATACTTCCCTAACCAGCTACTGCCTAAGCTTCTTTTGGGCACAATTATGTTTAAGATGGCAAGGGGGGTTTTCTTTGTAAGTGTTTTCTTTTGTTTGATTGCAGTATTTACTTATAGGACACTCATATTCCCATACAAAAGTGTTTGTGCCCTTAAGGCTAAGGCCCACGTAGCGAGCCGCAGCCAAAAAACACTGCGGAAAAGCCCACAGAGGAAACGCATCTCGTTTTTTTTCGCAACGTTGTTCACAAAAAGTTTGCAGATTCCTCTACGGACTTTCTTTCCTCTATTATATCTATAGGAAACCGCCAGCATTTCCGTAGGTATAATTGACATGCTGCCATTTACAAAACACGATTGTTTTTTAAATCGCAGCATTGCCAATGCAGAATTTTTTCTGCTATGTGTGGATGGGATTAGCCAGAATCCTATCCCCACTTTGCAGGTAATGTAAAACGCAGCATTTTTTGCTCCTGTGTGCACCCTTTGCTGCGTTTTATTTAAGTTGCTGCTGCTTGTATCACTGTTATTTGCGTGCAGTGAATCTGTGGATAAACTACAATTCCCGTGATTAATTCGCCTGTTCTCACGCTCTGTGTAGCACTCTCTTCTCCACTCTCCCCTGCAATGAAATACAGGTAACAAATTATTTCCACATCCGAGGTCACATGCTGGCTGCACTGCTCACAGGGAGGGTTAGTGAGCTTGCAAACAAAATGTCACAGCTGAGGTCAATGACCTGAAAATAAATCAGATAAACAGTGTTGAATTTAAACAGGATATATATTAGGAAGTGTTTTGTATTGATGCATCCTGCTATTTGGCCCATATTTTTTTTTAAACTGGATAACTCCTTTAAATTTAAAAACTTGTTAAAAATATTGTTGAGCACACACAACTTATTTTAGTTCCTCCATAAATCTTCTATAATGGATTTAAAGATTCAGTTTGTGTCTTCTCAGAAATGTAGCTGTAACTCTGCTTTTGGGTGATGGATCATAGCCCATTTATTCTTTAGCTTACACACAGATGGTAAGATATTCTATAGACTTTTCTATTGCAGCGCAGAATTCATTGCTCTGTGCTCTTCAGGTACTGAGATAGCAAAGCATTCCCACACCATGATACTATGACCAACATATCTGACTGTTGGTATGATGATGCTACTGTGGAATGTTGTATTTGATTTACACCAGACATAACGGCTCCTGTGTTGTTCAGAAGAGTTCCATTTTTTAAGGATATCTATCATAAAGCAACACAATCACTTAGTATAGGCAACTGTAGATATGGGTCAACTCTTATTAGCGTCATGTTAGAACTGCACAAATGGCAATGTCTCCCTCTGCTGTGTGTAGAAACTTTATTATAGCTACATCACTGTGGGTCCATGAGCACAATACTGCATATGCACATACCCTGTAGAGCAGCACACTGATCAATGAGTCTCTATTACACTATCAACACTTATGCACTATCCACAATATAAGAGATAAGTGATCACCTGTGTAAATGACTGGAGCGGTAGGGAGCATGCATTTACTTGTATGGGACTGACAGAGCGAGTACAGCACTTGATTGGTCCCATAGAAGTGCATAAAGTGTTGGGGGCCCGTGTTATTATAATGGCTATGAGTTCCACAGGTATTCTGTCTTGTGGAAGAGGAAAATTTGCAACAACCACCCCTGTACAACTGACCTTTATGTGTTTTTATTGGAGAACACTAAAGTTGGAGTTTAGCCTTTTTCAAGCAGTCATAGAGTGCTTTTTATCAGAATGAGTACTGATCTATTGCTGTTCTGTGAAATTACACGAAGAAGTGAGCTGGATTTATTTTCTATACATGAAAATTTGTGACCTAAGTTTAACATGATGATTAAAAAAAAAAAAAAAAAAGGACATGCAATTTTAAGTTGAATTTGTTGCAATAATGCAAAATGAGTAAAACAAGTAAAAAAAAGATGTAGTTGAGGCTGCATGAGCGTTGTCCTGTATACTGTATCTATAACACTGTTTAAAGTCCAGAGCAGAGAAAGCCTTTGATAGAAACAATGTTTACTTCTGCCTCTTTTGCCAAACCTCTCGTTTCCAAAAGGAAGAATTACCTTTCTGCTGTTGCACCCTTGGCAAGCTTTAATGAGTGTATCTGGCCTCTGTCAAATCAAGAAATAAAGTTGTTCATTGCAAAATATCTGTATGTTTTACTTGACATGAAATGTAAGAAAATAATGGAAGATTTTGCTCTTACACGGGAAACAATAGTTTAATGTTTCTATCCAAGTCATACAGCTGAGGTTGTCTGCTTGTCTGGTTAATACCCACAGCATGTACAAAGTGCATACAGTGAGACTTCAGAAGAGTACATACAGTACAGCCTTCATTGATTTTCCATACTGATACTATTAAATCCTCCTGTATTAACTGTTCTAGTCAATGTAGAGGCTTTGGTGTCAATGTAGAGGCTAGTTCTCAGTTGTAGTGTACAGCTACTGCTGAAGGGAGAAACAGGAAAGGAGGCCAAGACACATGGCCAAGGAGTATGAAACAGGCAAGAAACAGGAACTACATAAACAAGAGAGAGAGAGAAAGGACAAGAAATCATGTGGCACTATCAAACCACCTCTACCTGCAATTCTGAGTTTAGGTCTTTGCACCATGCCAAGTTTTGGCATTGGTCTGCTGAAGGAAGCTGGGCATGACTGGGTGTGTTTGGTCAGGAATTAGGCATAGCTAGTATTGTGGCCTAACAAAAGAAAACCCACTGCACACATAGTACATCAGTTAAAGGGGTTGACCAGTTTCAGACAAATATTGAGAGGCAAATGTTATTGTTTGTATAATGAAAAGTTATACAATATATTTTCTGTTTAAATTCCTCACAGTTTTCTTGATCTATGAAGGATTTTCTTGATCTCTGCAGTGTTTTCTTGATCTCTGGAGGGTGGAGGGCTAGGGATTTTTCTGTCACCAGAGAGCATTTTTCAGGCCATCCCACCAGTACCCTCACTCACATTCCCCTCATTTGAAGTCCATGCCATCAGACTTTTCCATCCAATCTCCTTACGTGTAGCTGTGATCTACCGTCCACCTGGCTCACCCTACCAATTTCTGGATCACTTCGCTTCTTGGCTTCTCCTCTTTTTATCCAGTGAAATTTCTACCCTCATCATGGGTGACTTTAACATCCCCACTGCCACTCCTGTCTCCCCAGCTGCCTCACAGTTTCTCTCAATAACCACTTCTTTTGGTCTTTCACAACTTTCCTCTTCTGCCACACATGTACAGTGGGGAAAACAAGTATTTAGTCAGCCACCATTTGTGCAAGTTCTCCCACTTATAAAGATGACAGAGGCCTGTAATTGACATCATAGGTAGACCTCAACTGTGAGAGACAAAATGAGAAAACATATCTAGAAAATCACAGTCTGATTTTTTAAGAATTTATTTGCTAATTATGGTGGAAAATAAGTATTTGGTCACCTACAAACAAGCAAGATTTCTGGCTCTCACAGACCTGTAACTTCTTTAAGAGGCTTCTCTGTCCTTCACTCATTACCTGTAGTAATGGCACCTGTTTGACATTGTTATCAGTATAAAAGACACCTGTCCACAACCTCAAACAGTCACATTCCAAACTCCACTATGGTGAAGACCAAAGAGCTGTGGAAGGACACCAGAAATAAAATTGTAGACCTGCCCCAGGCTGGGAAGACTGAATCTTCAATAGGCAAGCAGCTTGGTGTGAAGAAATCAACTGTGGAAGCAATAATTAGAAAATGGAAGACATACAAGACCACTGATAATCTCCCTCAATCAGGGGCTCCACGCAAGATCTCACCCCGTGGGGTCAAAATGATCACAAGAACGGTGAGCAAAAATCCCAGAACCACACGGGGGGACCTAGTGAATGACCTGCAGAAATCTGGGACTAACGTAACAAAGGCTACCGTCAGTAACACACTACGCTGCCAGGGACTCAGATCCTGCAATGCCAGACGTGTCCCCCTGCTTAAGCCAGTACTTATCCGGGCCCATCTGAAGTTTGCTAGAGAGCATTTGGATGTTCCAGAAGAGCATTGGGAGAATGCCATATGGTCAGATGAACCAAAGTAGTACTGTTTGGTAGAAACACAACTCGTCATGTTTGGAGGAGAGTGAATGCTGAGTTGCATCCAAAGAACACCATACCTACTGTGAAGCATGGGGGTTGTAACATCATGCTTTGGGGCTTTTTCTCTGCAAAGGGACCAGGACAACTGATCCATGTACATGAAAGAATGAATGGGGCCATGTATCGTGAGATTTTGAGTGCAAACCTCCTTCCATCAGCAAGGGCATTGAAGATGAAACATGGCTGGGTCTTTCAGCATGACAATGATCCCAAGCACATCGCCAGGGCAATGAAGGAGTGGCTTCGTAAGAAGCATTTCAAGGTCCTGGAGTGGCCTAGCCAATCTCCAGATCTCAACCCCATAGAAAACCTGGGAGGGAGTTGAAAGTCCGTGTTGCCCAGCGACAGCCCCAAAACATCACTGCTCTAGAGGAGATCTGCATGGAGGAATGGGCCAACATACCAGCAACAGTGTGTGCCAACCTTGTGAAGACTTGAAACGACCCTGTCATTGCCAACAAAGGATATATAACAAAGCATTGAGATGAACTTTTTGTTATTGACCAAATACTTATTTTCCACCATAATTTGCAAATAAATTTTTTAAAAATCAGTCAATGTGATTTTTTAGATATGTTTTCTCATTTTGTCTCTCATAGTTGAGGTTTACTTATGATTTCAATTACAGACCTCTGCCCAATTGGTGGCTGACTAAATACTTTTTTTTCCCCACTGTAGATGGCAACACCATTGATCATGTCCTCCATCGAATCCTCACAGTTTCTAAATTTACTATGCCCCTCTCTGACCATAACCTTCTGTCTCTCGCCATCAGTGCTTTCTCTCCTGTACAGGACACACCTACTCATCATACATATGGGAATTTACGTGCTATTAACACCCAGCGCCTCTCAGATACTCTACAGTCCTCTCTGTCCCCCATCTCTTCACTCTCCTGTCCCAATCTGGCCAATAGTCACTATAATGAAACCCTTAAGAGTGCATTGGATGAGGCGGCTCCCCCCTCCACTCGAAAAGTTAGACGCAGGAGGCGGCAACCCTGGCACACGCCACAGACACGTTTTCTTTAGCGGTGCTCCTAAGTGTGCTGAACATCTGTGGAGAAAATCACGTACACTTGCAGACTTCCGCCACTTCAAATTAATGCTTAAAACCTATAGTTCTGCCATTCACCTCACCAAACAAGCCTATTTCACCGCTCTCATCTCTTCTCTCTCCTGTAACCCTAAAAGGCTGTTTGAAACTTTTCACTCCTTACTCACCCCTAAGGTGCAGGCGCCATTCACAGACCTTAGTACAGATGACCTTGCCACTTATTTCCATGACAAAATTGATAAGATCCGTCAGGAAATAACTGCCCAATCTCCAGGTGGCATTGACCCCCTCACCAACCGCACTTCAGACTGTTCATTCTCATCTTTTGAACCTGTTACAGAGGAGGAAGTCTCTCAGCTACTTTCTTCTTCTTTCCCTATGACCTGCAGTAGTGACCCTTTCCCCTCACACCTTCTCCAGTCTCTGTCTCCTGCTGTCACGACTTACATTACTAAAATATTTAACCTCTCTCTCTCTTCTGGAATTTTCCCATCCTCTGTGAAACATGCTGTCATAACTGCACTACTGAAGAAATCCTCCTTTGACCCGTCCTGTGCTGCTAACTATCGACCTATGACACCCAATTATATACGTCATCCCGTGACATCACCCCTCCACTAATACAGAACACCAGTGACTGTCTCTCTGCTGTCTCAAATATCATGTCTTTGCTCTATCTGAAACTGAATCTCTCAAAGTCTGAACTACTGCTGTTTCCACCATCCAATAGATCGGTCACTGATATCTCCATTGCAGTCTCCAGCCTTACCATATCTCCCACTGCCTCGGGGTTATGCTTGACTCAGACCTTTCCTTCACCCCCCATATCCACTGTGTCATCTCCACCTCAAAAACATCTTCAGTCTACGCCTTTTTCCTTACCAGAGATACACTAAAGACACTTATTGTTGCCCTGATTCACTCTCGCCTTGACTACTGTAACTCCTTACTAATCGGTCTTCCCCTTACTAAACTCTCCCCTCTACAATCTATTCTGAATGAGACGGCCAGGCTCATCTATCAGTCTAGACCAGGGGTAGGCAACCTTTTTTGTTCGGCGTGCCGATTTTAATAAAAAAATCAAAGATGAGGTACTCGGAGTGCCGGTCAATAATTGTAAGTCTGACGACCCCTAAACTAAAGTCATATACCACAAACCATAACACAGAAGTGCTGCCACCAGATGCTTTAGGACACATGCGCTTACTGCTATTTCCTGGGACGCTCCTGTACTTTCCGATTAGAAGCAATGAAAGTACATGTGCAGCTCCCAATTAGTGGTAAATGTGTCCAGGAGCACTGTATGGCGGCATCCTTATGGTGAATAAACACTATGTATCTGGATGCAGATATATTTGGAACTTTTTCATTCGATGTAAAACTAGTGCATTTTTGCACAAAAAAAAACAAAGCCTGAGTTTTCTGTGCAAAAACACATCCTTAATATAGAAAACACACCGTTATACAGAATAATGTCCCATAGTGGTCCCTGCATACGGTATTATGTCCCATAGCGGTCTCTGCAAACGGTATTATGTCCCATAGCGGCCTCTGCACACAGTATTTGTCCCATAGCGGACTCTGCACAAAGTATTTGTCCCATAGCGGTCCCTGCACACGGTATTATGTCCCATAGCGGTCTCTGCACACAGTATTATGTCCCATAGCGGCCTCTGCACACGGTATTATGTCCCATAGCGGCCTCTGCACAAAGTATTTGTCCCATAGCTGCCTCTGCACACAGTATTTGTCCCATAGCGGTCCCTGCACATGGTATTATGTCCCATAGTGGTCCCTGCACACGGTATTATGTCCTATAACGGCCCCTGCACACGGTATTATGTCCCATAGCGGTCCCTGCACACGGTATTATGTCCCATAGCGGCATCTGCACACAGTATTTGTCCCATAGCTGCCTCTGCACACAGTATTTGTCCCATAGCGGCCTCTGCACACAGTATTTGTCCCATAGCAGTCCCTGCACACAGTATTTGTCCCATAGCGGCCTCTGCACACAGTATTTGTCCCATAGCGGCCCCTGCACACAGCAATATGTCCCATAACGGCCCCTACACATGGTATATGTCCCATAGCAGCCCCTGCACACGGTATATGTCCCATAGCGGCCCCTGCACATGGTATTATGATGCTCCATAGTGGCCCCTGCACATGGTATATGTCCCATAGTGGTCCCTGCACAGGGTATTATGCTCTATAGTGGCCCCTGCACACTCACTAGCTATTATTATACTGTGGGGTCTCTTCAGACCACAGAGTATAATAAGTGGAGGGCAAAGAGAGGTGATGAAACATAAAAAACAATGTTACTCACCATTCCACGCTCTGCAGCCGCTCTGTATCTTCGGGCGCTTCTGCCTGTAGTCAGCGACCGCTCATTGAGTCTCAGGGGTCACGTCGCTTCATTATGCGTAATGACGTCAGACGCAGACACAACCCCTGAGGCCCTGTCAGCTGACTTCAGGCAGAAGCGCCTGAAGAGTACAGAGCGGCTGCGGAGCATGGAATAGTGAGTAACGTTATTTTTTATGTTTGATCATCTCCCCGGGGGCTCCGCTTATTATACTCGGGGGGGTCTGAAGAGACCCAACAGTATAATAATAGCAGTTTCGTTTCGGCCGTGTTTGGTCCGATCAAAACTACTGGGTGAGGAGTCCGCTGCCGTGCCAGGGAAATAAGCCATAGGTTGCCGACCCCTGGCTGTACTGTCAGAGGGGACGTTCCTTACCGCCCGGCGATGACGCTAAGCTGAGAGGAACGCCCCCCCCAGTACAAGTCTATGGACTAGTACTGTCAGGGAGGGCGTTCCTCACAGCGCAGCTAGACTGTCAGGAACGTCCTTCTGACGGTGAACCGTGAAACTAAGACCGCCGATATCTCCAGCCCCGGGGCACATAACGGGAAAGCCGGCAGTGCGCTGAATTCAGCGCACTGTCGGCTTTCTAGTGGTATGTAAAACAGCATATACATGAGAACTTGTAAGGTCCTCTTTAATATGTATTGAATATACATATTAAAGAAGACCCCATCAACTTATTAATAGCAATACAGAAAAGGTTAATATTACAATATAAAATTCATATGTACACTGAAACATATTTTATTATGGGTTCTAAAACTCACTGTGATGTATTTCTAATGGACACTGAAGCTGGAGTAGTTTTTCTGGAGGAAAACTCAGCCGTTCAGCCTGTGAGGAATCCACTCAGCGTCTATGGATTGTAGCTGGCCGGCTATGGAGGTGACGTCATTAGTTAGCAGCCGCGCGATCCTCATTGGACGAGGCTTTGCGCGGCTGCCAGGTCCTACACAAGAAGATCGCTGCAAGTAGCGTTACACTCTATGGGAGCGGGGGAGGGGGGTGCGATTTGGGCGGCGGTGGTACAGGTGGTAGCATCTTGAGGGCTGGTGGCCGGGGAATGAGTGGCTGGTGGCGGGATTTACCAGGGGAATGAGTGGTTCTTGACGAGGGGGGATAGCGGATGCTATTTGCGTGCCATCCCGATGTCTCCCGCGTGCCAAAGTTGGCACGCGTGCCAGGGGTTGCCGACCCCTGGTCTAGACGCTAGAGCGATGCCTCTGGTCTGTACCGGTCACTACATTGGCTGCCTATTCAATACAGAATACAATATAAACTTATCACCCTTATCCACAAGGCTCTCCATAATGCTGCACCTCCCTACATTTCCTCTCTCATCTCTGTCTATCGCCCAACCCGTGCTCTCTGTTCACTCAATGACCTAAGACTAACATGTTCTATTATTAGAACCTCCCACGCTCGTATACAAGACTTTTTCCAAGTTGCACCACTTCTCTGGAATGCTCTATCCTGGACTATCAGATTAACCCCCAATTTCTACAGCTTCAAGCGCAAACTAAAGACATATCTTTTCAGACAGGACTATCACAACTCCTAATGTAAACCCTTCCGTAGTTAGGTTCCCTAAAACGTACCCTCTGTTCACGCTCTCACATTACCCCACAGGATATGAAGCCATTTCAGACTAACTTTATATTTCCAAGCACCATCTGCATGTTAAAGGACACAACTAGTGACGGCTCATACAGCTTTATATATGTGTAATGACAGTAACCTCTATTACAAAATTGTCTGACCATTGTATAAGCAATGCTACCTCCAATGTGACCCGTGCTACCTCTTGTGTCATCCCTTCTACCTCATAGATTGTAAGCTCTTGTGAGAAGGGCCCTCAGTCCCAAGGTGTGAATTGACTATTTCTTTGTAATGTATCTGTTTTGTCTGTACTTGAACCCTACAAATTGTACAGTGCTGAGGAATATGTTGGCGCTATATAAATAAAATGTATTATTATTATTATCTCTGCTTGCTGTCATTTATTCTGCTTACTCCCAGTGGATAAAAATTAGCCGATGTTCATGTGATAGACACACATGTGCACAGCTCGTTATAGTCACAGCATAATAATCAGACATCTGCTTGGTAACGAGCTGTGCACCTGTGTGTCCATCACATGACCATGGACTGTATATCACATGACCATGGACTGTATATCACATGACCATGGACTGTATATCACATGACCATGGACTGATTTTTATCCACTGGCAGCAAAAGAGAATAAATGACAGCAAGCAGAGATCTAGAAAACATTGAGGAATTGATACAGAAAGTATATTGGAAAACTGTACAACTTTTCATTATACAAATAATAACATTTATACCAATATTTGTCTGAAACTTGACAGTCCCTTTAGGCTGTGGTCCCACGTAGTGTAAACGCCGTTATTTGGCTACGGAGTTTTACAGTACCTGCAAAGTGGATGGGATTCTGGCTAATCCCATTCACACACTGCAGAAAAAAATCTGCAGCAGAAATGCTGCGATTTGAAAAATGTTCACGTTTTTGTAAATTACAGCATGTCAGTTATACCTACGGAAACACTGGTGTTTTCTGTATAGATGTAATAGAAGCAGAAAGTCCGCAGAGGAAAAGCTGCGGACTTTCTGTGAAAAGCACTGCGGGAAAAACTGTGGTGCGTTTCTGCCGCAGTTTTTCCTACAGCACTTTTTAGCTGCGGCTCTCTACTTGGGGCCTTAGCCTTAATGTGATCCTGCTGCTGTTCATTAACCACTCCTGGACTGCCCATTGACTATATATGTCCAGACGATCTACTCTTAGCCCTGCAATGCGACACAACATTAGGTGTCACCAACTTAAATAGTTTTCCCTCTCTGTTAATTTTTAAAACAATTTTTTTTTAGTAGTACTTAAGCTATTAAGGAAAAAAAAAACAGGAAAAATGTGAAGACATATCTTCTTTTTTCTATTCTATACATTTTCTCAGATATTAAAATAAAGAAAAAAAATGCAAAAATAAAAACAACATAAAAATAAATTCCTATTTGTCACCAAAAAAGATGCAAAAATTACTTGAATAACCAAAAGGAATAAATTGTTATAGCCCTCAAAACTGCATGTACGAAAAAAAACAAAAATGTGTGCAAAGACATTGTTATACAGTGGGGAAAAAAAGTATTTAGTCAGCCTCCAATTGTGCAAGTTCTCCCACTTAAAAAGATGAGGCCGGCCTGTAATTGTCATCATAGGTAGACCTCAACTATGAGAAACAAAATGAGAAAACATACCTCGAAAATCACATTGTCTGATTTTTTAAGAATTTATTTGCAAATTATGGTGGAAAATAAGTATTTTGTCACCTACAAACAAGCAAGATTTCTGGCTCTCACAGACCTGTAACTTCTTCAAAATAGCAGTATTAAGTATGACTATGGGGCACTGTAGATGTAAAAGTTTTCAGCTCACCACACTTGCAATCCTTCCTCCCCATCTGTCTGCCAGGTAATACTCCATCTAACCAACAATAAAGAAATATCATTTTATCATCTTCTTGGAATGCTGGATTTATCTATGGGGCACTCTAATCAATACAATTATTTGGGGGGTATTATGTGGACCCTATTGCTAAATGGGGACAATAACTACAAATGTAGACATAACTGGAAGTGTCTACCATGGCAGTGTGGGAGTAATAAGCATGATGAAGAAAGAGAACATCTACAATCAAAGAAGAGTCTCCTGTAAATAACTGGATGTAATAGATATGTAGTGTTGTGTATTCTTGCATATTTTTAATGCTGAATTAAATGTGAAAAGTAATATCTATCCTGGGACAGTAGCCTGGGATAGACCCTAGCAATTCATCCCATAACTTGCACACCATTCCTCACATTGTCCGGTTACAATGCGCTACCAAGTAGATCTTATGATCCTTTGAGGTTACAACAGGAAATTCCTGCCACTCTAAGGTTGTTTGCCCCGTTTAAGCCATCAGAGTTCCCATAATGCACTACAGATTACAGGAAACCAGCAAAATTTCAAATTTAGCACTAGACATAAATGGAGAAGAACATATCACTTAACTGAAAACCAGTGCAAGATAAGTGTTTGTGCAGCATCTCAGTAGACACTGCTTAAACTCTTTTTTTTTTTTTTTTCGTGTGCCACTGTGTATATAGTTTGTGTAATTTCTTATATTTATATACGTATGTTTATATTTATGTGTGTTTCCCTTTTGTATTATATGTTTTGCAGCTTCCATAAGTGTAACCCCCCACACCTTTTTCCTGGAGTAATCCACTGTGGTCTGGCAACCCTTCCATTTGAAGAGAATTGGTCCATTCCCACCCAATCGCTGTCCTGGGAGGGGTGGAGACTTAGGGTCTGTTCACATGGAGGAATTTGGAGCTGGTTTTGAGGCAGATTTATGCATTTGAGGCAAATTCATACATTTCCATGGGAGGCAGGAAGCATGAAACGGAGGCACATATTGGAGCTGTTTTTGAAGCAGATTTTTTAGCAGGTTTTCAGAATCAGCATTAAAATCTGCTTCCAAAATCTTCTTCAAATTCCTGAAGCAGAAATTTTCTTCCTGATAATTTAAGAGTCTCCAGCTCAGTTAGTTGTGTTCTAGTAGTGAAGCAGACAAAACCAACTACTGGTATACTATTGCAGTCCCTGAGGGAAAAGACAGGGAAGAATTGCTGTCAGTTCCCATACAAGCTAGAAAGTGTGCCAAGAGGAAGAAGATGAGTTTAGCTAGAGCCTCCCAACCTGGACATCCAGGTAGCCTGTGTATCTTGGGACTATATCTTCTGCACCATAGGCAATTCGGGAAAGGCAAGATATAGATTTATAGGAGGAGAGAAAAGGTACCATATCACCATCTTTATTGTGGGATCCACTGGATTGCTTGATGTTTCATATATTACTTACATATGCCATTGCATTCACATTATGTCACCTGGATATGACTATCTGTTTTAATAAATATTCTTTCTACTGAATTTACTACATTGGAATGCTTCTCATATATCATATTCGGCTGTGACAAGCTCTCAGGTTGTCACCCAGAACAATTGAACAGAGTGCAAAACCATTTCTTTACATCTTTACTGTGGGCATACCTCATCCCAAGTCTGAAACCAGCCACCACAGTGGAACTCCATCACTACTACCCCATTGGGAAGCTGCATGTGTTATCTGTTGCCTCAATAAAGCTATATCTTAGTTCAACTGCACTGCTGCCTCCTGAGACTTATCATCAGGGTCCTTCCCAACACCATCACATGGCTCAGGGAAAGAGGGGACTCCTCTCCAACTGGAAGTGCCCTGGTGGAAACTACCACCACCATCAGGTACATCGCAGGACCCACTAATTCTATCCAAACTAGAGGTGGGCTGGAGGAATTTGCTTTGAGTTCGGAATTCGAGTATCCTTTAGCCTTCCATTATCATCACAGCTACAACTACTACTCCCATTCTCTGATAACCTCGATTTGTAAAGCTTCTTTAGTTTTAATTTAAGTTTTATCTAAAGATGTGACTGTGTCTGAAGCTGTGAATCTAGCTCTGGGGTAAGAAAACATACTAGAACCTCCAGCTGTTTCCTTGTGTGTCTCGCTGCCTCTCTTTCTCACTCTGCAGCTGATTCCTTATCCTCATTCCATAGACTTTTATGGACAATTCATAACCTGACTTCAGTGAGCTGGAAGTATGTTGTTTCTCTAAAGATGTATTTATGATCAAATTCAAAGCAAGTGAACAGTTATGGGGGAGGAGGAAAGAAGCTTGATAAGTGGAGAAGGAGGCAATATTGTCTCCTAAGATAAAAAGGTTTTTTTATCTGCATTTGTACTGATTTTTCTAATGCTTAGAATCTGAGATATAGCAACTATTATTATGTTTATCTGAATCTTGGTAGTTATCGGAATCTTGGTACCTCATAAAGCTGCATAACTGTTGTTTTTACATATAAATAATGACAAAAGTCCTTAATAAATGAATAAAGTAGTTTTATGTTTCTTACCTCATTTGTATAATGAATACAGTTATCCAGTACCCATATCACTTATGTAAAACTCCTTCTGGCTTCTTGGATTACATCATCTGGCTAAGGTCACCGCTGAGAGCTGTGATTGGATCTCAGCGGTCACATGAGGCATGTCAGTGCATCATGTGACCGCTGAGGTCCAATCACCTGCATCTTCAGTGAACCCGGATTGTATGACGTCACTATAGAGGCCAAAAGAGAACCCAGGGAGAGCACCAGATGCCATAAGGTGGCACAGAAGAGGTAAGAGAAGGTGAATATAACAGTTTGTTACTTTTTTAAACTTCCCCTGGACCTCCACCTATTATACTCTCTGATCTGAAGAGATCCCAGAGTTTAATAATTTCACTTCCGGTTTGCAGATGATGAACCCTCCAACGTTTTGGGTTTGGGTCGAACCCAAAAGTTTTGGAAAATTCAGGCTGAATCTGGTTTGATCCGAACCGGTTTGCTCATCTCTACTACTAACTTGTTGCTCCTCCATGAATCGTATTTTAACAAGTATAATGGTCAAGCTATTAATATTGATCTTAGTTGAGGGCTCTTTCAGTGTTCTTTTGGAATATTTTGTGATTTTATAATCAAATCTTCCAGCCAGTTTAGTAAGCTTGCTACTTTTGAGAAAGTTTAAAGTGTTATCCATTTGGAGAAGGGTATTGTGGTGATTTGTTGGAATAACTTTGTATAGCTTACAAAAGTTTTTAAAAAAGTATGCTCCGGATACTTTTGTTTAATATTACTTTCTATGTAGAGATTAATAAATTGTTAAAAGTAACCTAATGTTGCAATTAGGGATGAGCAAAGCAATTCATAACAAACTTGTTTGACCTAAATTTTCCAAAAGTTTGTTTTTAACTAAACTGAAAGTTTTGTGATTCATTTCAGGAAAATGAAAATGACCACCACCACATGTAACACGAAGTAGAAAGGCATAGGAGGAGGATCACATGGTCTGTGTGAGCAGGAAGAAGAGCCATTTTGTGTTAGGAGAGGAGGACTAGTGTGGGGCATAGTTTAGTTACATTTAATCAATTTTAAAAAAGGCAGAGGGGGGAGCTCTAGACAGTAACAAAGAAAAATTTCTCACAGCTCACTCAAAATTCACGAAGTTAATAAACTCCAATTGAAAATAGATGCATGGAAACTTGATTCCCTGGACTCTGAGGAATTGTTATGTCTCTGCCTGTTCGGGTCTCTGCGCCAACCTCTGCTCGCATGCTGCGGCGTAGGAGGCGTCCTCAGTTTGATTCTTTGCTTAGGATTCTGGATGCTTAGTCTGAACGCGGTCCTAGTTCCCTTGCTGTGTAATGGATTTCCGGCCACACCCGTGTTCTCAGCATTGTTTCTCTCTGGACCGCATAGAGTTAATCTTTACCTTGCCTGTGTGATTGACAGCCTGTGTACCTATCAGATCTGGGGCTGGGCCCAGACTTCCTATATACAGGATGTCACTTTCACAGCAAGTTGCCGGTTATTGCACTGACTTTGCCTGCTTTCTTTGTACCTTTGATTTTTACCTTGCTATTATCACTGACCTTTGGCTTGCCTTGTGACTACTCTCTTGGATTTCGATTTGGTACCACTTTTGCTTCTCTGGTTGTGACACCTGGCTTGTTTACCATTCTTCTCTGTGGTTTGTCTTGTTCTGTGTGTCACTTTACTCAGTATAGGGCTTGTCTTCGAGTTGTCCTTTTACCATTTAGGGTAAACTGAGGCAATAGGAAGGGACAGTGGCTGGGGTGAGATTAGGGCTCACTTGTCTCTGTCCTTCCTCCCAGACCCCTGCAGTAGTGTGAGGTTATTGCTATGTCTGGCAAGACCCTAACAGAATAACCAGCCTATTACCTTCTGCCATTGCTTCCCACAGGATCAGCATGGATCCTATTCAGGGCCTTGTGGCCAAGTTGGAAGGTTTGGCAGGCCTGGTAGCTGAGCTTGCTAAACAGATACAGACCCTTACTGATGCTACTGCAGCATCCCCAGTTGTTTCTGCCCCTTTTAGAGTTAAGATGCTACTCCCCGACTGTTTTTCAGGGGACCGAAAAATTTGAGGCTTTCCGGGAGTTTTGTCGCCTGTATTTCCGGATTAATCCACACGTATCCCAGGCCCAAATGGTGGGAGTAGTTATATCCCTCCTACAGGGGGATCCACAAGCTTGGGCCCTGAAACTCCCTCCTGGGGATGAGGAGTGGATTGACTTTGAAAAATTTTTTTTTGTCCCTGGGGTCTATCTATGCTGAGCCAGACCACATTGGGCTTGCAGAATCGCAACTCCTCTCGATGCAGCAAGGCAAACGCTCTGCCGAGGAATATTGTGCAGAATTCCGCAAGTGCTGTGTGACTGTAGGTTGGTGTGAGTCAGCTCTTAAGTCTCACTTTAAACAAGGCCTGTGTGACCGTGTTAAGGAGGTCTGGGTTGGTCACCCAGATCCTCCCATTCTTGAGCAGGCCATGACTTTGGCTGTCCGTATTGACCGAAGGATCCGGGAAAATGTTAAAGAGAGAATAGGGTCTGCTTCTTCCAAGTTTTCTGTCTCTCCCTCTCTCTCTCCTGAAAAATCTGTTATTTCTCCCATGAGTCCTGGTGAGGAACCCATGCAACTAGGAGTTATGGACGCCAAGACGCAACAAGAGCATCGTCTCAGGAACAAGCTCTGCCTGTACTGTGGTGCTTCCGGTCATTTCATCCGTGACTGCTCGATCAGACCTCGCAGACCAGCAGAAAAGCTTCAGTGCCTGAGTGGTAATCAGAAGAACCACTCAGGCAACCAGGTATTTGCTGATATGATTGCTCTGCACACTTTAAATTGCGTTACTGAGGAGTCTGTCTCGGCTGCTAAAAGTGGGAAACACCAGGTGAATAAAATATGTTTGCCTGGCCCACCAGTGTCTGTGGTTGTGTAAAAAGATCCTGAATTTAAGGCAGAGAAAATACTGAAGCCCTCTAAAACCAGTTTGTCTGGTGAGGGTACAGTGGCCCCTCATAAAAGGGGGGTACTGTTATGTCTCTGCCTATTTGGATCTCTGCGTCACCCTCTGCTCACACGCTGCGGCGTAGGAGGTGTCCTCAGTTTGATTCTTTGCTAGGGATTCTGGATGCTTAGTCTGAATGCGGTCCTAGTTCCCTTGCTGTGTAATGGATTTCCGTCCACACCCGTGTTCTGAGCATTGTTTCTCTCTGGACCGCATAGAGTTAATCTTTACCTTGCCTGTGTGATTGACAGCCTGTGTACCTATCAGGTCTGGGGCTGGGCCCAGACTACCTATATACGGGATGTCACTTTCACAGCAAGTTGCTGGTTATTGCACTGATTTTGCCTGCTTTCTTTGTACCTTTGATTTTTACCTTGCTATTATCACTGACCTTTGGCTTGCCTTGTGACTACTCTCTTGGATTTCGATTTGGTACCACTTTTGCTTCTCTGGTTGTGACCCCTGGCTTGTTTACCATTCTTCTCTGTGGTTTGTCTTGTTCTGTGTGTCACTTTACTCAGTATAGGGCTTGTCTTCGAGTTGTCCTTTTACCGTTTAGGGTAAGGGACAGTGGCTGGGGTGAGATTAGGGCTCACTTGTCTCTGTCCTTCCTCCCAGACCCCTGCAGTAGTGTGAGGATATTGCTACGTCTGGCAAGACCCTAAAAGGAATAGTGTGACTGTGGAACTTCAAAGTAAAATTCCAGCATCCAAAATTTTGAATAAAATGTAACTTTTAATCCACATCGATAAAAAACATAAAATATACAATTTCAAGGATCCATGAACAAAAAAGTGCAAGTTGCTTATGTGATTCAGGCTATGAGTAAAGGGCTCATAAAATTTTGGATGCTGGAATTTTACTTTGAAGTTCCACAGCTCTAGACAGTGCTGTGACTGCAGTGTTCACTGATTTACACATACAGTACAGACCAAAAGTTTGGACACACCTTCTCATTCCATCAAAACTATGAATTAACACATGTGGAATTATATACTTAACAAAAAAGTGTGAAACAACTGAAAATATGTCTTATATTCTAGGTTCTTCTAAGTAGCCACCTTTTGCTTTGATTACTGCTTTGCACACTCTTGGCATTCTCTTGATGAGTTTCAAGAGGTAGTCACCTGAAATGGTTTTTACTTCACAGGTGTGCCCTGTCAGGTTTAATAAGTGGGATTTCTTGCCTTATAAATGGGTTGGGACCATCAGTTGTGTTGTTCAGAAGTCAGGTGGATACACAGCTGATAGTCCTACTGAATGGAGTGTTAGAATTTGTATTATGGCAAGAAAAAAGCAGCTAAGTAAAGAAAAACAAGTGGCCATCATTACTTTAAGAAATGAAGGTCAGGGGGCGTGGCCTGGACGCGCATGGAGTAGGACGCGCGCAGGTCCTTCTCCGCTCCACCGCTCACTACTGAGACCCGTGGACCCCCCAGCAAACACAGTATGGGCAAACGCTTTCCGAGGAAGGTGGCCCCGGGCACCCCAGCGCCCGTGGAGAGGTCTGGGGGAGCCACCTTGAACGCCTTTCTTGCTCAGAGGCCTTCTCTGCCGGGCCAGGCTGCTGCGGGGCGGCCATCTTGGATCTCCTCCGCTCTCCAGGCACAGGGGTCGCAGCGCAGCTTCTCTCCTCTCGCGCTCCCCGTCAGCCAGCGGAACACCGCTTCAACAGAGATCTCTGTCGGCACCTGGGCAACCCAGAGCTTCCCCAGCACGAGTACTCCCACAGTCTCCTCACCCTGGGATGTCCCAGCAACTACACCTTGCTTCACCAGCACTCCTGGCAGAGCGGCATGAGAGGACCCTCGATGTCTCCAGCTCCTCAAGGAGTTCTGAGGTCAGTGGCTCTGCTCCCTCCCACACCGCTGATGAGTTACAGCCTGTGGCCACAGAGCTGATCTCTGTGGCCCCCCATCTACTATCTTCCCCCATCGCCCCCCCCTCCATAGCTCAGAGGGGGATGGCGCGGTGGAGGACGCTGGCGTAGGGGCTCCTCTGCCCCACACTCCCAAGGATTATGGCTCCCCCCCTCCAGTCCTGTACCCCCAGAGCTGCATTCCAGGCCCATCTTCAGCACCATCATTCATGGCGGACCTTCATCCTCAGCTAACTACTAAACAAGACCTTAAAAGTATGGTTGCGGAAATCACAGCATCCTTCCGATCTGAAATTTCTACCCTCCGCACTGATTTACACTCTATTGCTAACCGAATGGACACGCTGGAGAATGACCATGACACTACCAGGGCCTATGTTGCCTCACTGCATGATACTACCACTGACCAGGGTTCAGCTATACGGGACATGCAACGTCACTTGGAGGATCTTGACAACAGGGGCCGGTGCAACAATATACGCGTCAAGGGACTCCCAGAAGCTGACTAATCTGAGGATCTGCCTGCTCTGCTGGAGGCTGTCTTCAACATTATACTGCAGGAGCCCCCATCCCACAAAATTAAGTTTGATAGGGCACATCGAGCCCTTCAACCCAGAGGATCTTCCACCACATCCCGTGATGTCATCTGCTGCCTCCACGACTTCACCCTTAAAGAGGCTATAATGAGCAAGGTGCGCAAACTCATAGACTTCGAATTTGAGGGAGCTCAACTACAATTTTATCAGGATCTGTCGCTAATCACCCTCCAGAAACGCCGCCATCTCCGACCCCTCCTCCAGATTCTTCAGGAGCACCAAATTCCTTACCGGTGGGGTTTTCCGTTTGCTCTCATTGCTCATAGGGATGGTCGCTCCTCTACGCTTCGCTCCTTTGCGGACTTGCCTCTCTTCTGTGACCTGCTGGATGTTCCCCTGCCGGATTTAACAGACTGGGAGATAATCTCTCCACCCCCTCCCCCACCACCAGTTTGACAACGATTGGAGCCCAGACGACGTCATGCACCCTCCGCGGTGGCGACCACTCAGAGGCCCCGGCTGGAGACTGGTTCCTGAGGAGGCTGCTCCCCCTTGAGACGTTCTCCCTTTTCTCGATGGTGCTTTGGAATCTGCAAGCCTTAATGTTATGTTTGCTTCTCTTTGTTCTTTTTTAGGTCTACGGGTCTCATCTATTATGTTTATTATTGGATTGTTTTTAGCGGAGTGGGGCGGGGTGGGGTCCCGGTGACTCCCCTTCCATCCTTCTTTTTACTGGTGGTTGGGGATCCGCCGCCTCCCCCTCCGACCTCCTGTCCACGCTCTCCCCCCTAAGGGGATACTTGGACTGTGCGGCCATTGATCCTGATTGGACCTCTGGCTGTCCTCATTGGTCCCCAGGCGAGTGACTTTGCCTCACCCACAAAGTATTGTTTAATTGTTCTTATTTTTACTTTGTCATTTATGATGTCTTTTGCCTCCCCCCCTCCCTCTCTTCCCCCCCCCTCCCTGATCTAGAGACCCTGCCTCGACTTTGGGTTCCTGTTTGTGGATCTCCCTTTTGCCTCTCCGAGGGAAACCTGCCAGCGTCATGTGAGATGGGTGAGCTTATTACAATCCGCCACTGTCCTCCAATCCTGAGTCCCAATGGTTAGGTGCGTGACAATTAATGTCAAGGGCCTGGGTTCCGACATTAAAAGGCGCCATGTCCTTAGAGAACTCCGTTCCTTACGAGCGGAGGTGGCGTTTCTTCAGGAGACTCATTTTGACAGCACCGGTACTTTTGCCTTCGCTAAGCATTATTTTCCCATAGCCTTTTCGGCCTTCCACGATCGACGCAGAGCTGGGGTGGCTATCCTTCTTTCCCGATCCTTCCCAATTACAGTGACGACCTCCCACATAGACCCAGGTGGCCGGTTTGTTATTTTGGAGGGGCTCCTTTATGGTGTCCCGATTGTTTTATGCAATGTCTATGCCCCCAATTCAGCGCAGATCCCGTTCTTGCGTCGGGTATTCTCTCGCCTGCGCGCTCTCCCACCATCAGCTTGGCTGGTGGGGGGAGACTTTAACATGGTCTTCTCTGAACGGGCGGATCGTCTGGCGTTACCCCAGGGCCCAACCCCCCATAGGTTGGCCCAACTTGCACGGGAGTTCTGCAGGCTGGTCCGCGCCCATTCTTTGTATGACCTTTGACGAGTGGACAATCCTACGGCGCGCTCCTACACCTTCTTCTCTCACCCTCATAACACTCACTGTGTTACTCATTGACTATTTCTTTGGAAATGCTCCCGCCCTTCGTTTGCTTAGGGACACGAACATTGGCCCTCTCCCCTGGTCTGATCATGCCCCAGTCGTGGTTAGTTTATCTACGACTCCAGTGCCTACTCGCCAATGTCATTGGCGTCTTAACGAAACACTGCTCAAATCACCGACCTCCCTCGAGACCCTGCGCACACACTTGATAGATTATTTCAGGGACAACTTAGGCTCGGTAGACTCTCTTGCCATTCTCTGGGAAGCCCATAAGGCGGCCATGAGAGGATGCTGTATCACATTGGCTTCTAGGCTTAAAAGGGACAGACAGGCCCAGGAACAGCTCCTCCAAGCCCGTATTGGTCCCTTACGACGACTTTGGCAGCGCATCCATCCCTGGGGGTTCTTCGCCGTTTGGTCCTGGCCCGGGCGGACCTCCGTGATTTGGAGACCCGCCATGTGGAACGACTTCTCCTTTATACCCGTCAGAGGTTTTTTGAACGAGGTAATAAATCTCATACCCTGCTGGCAAGAACCCTCAGGGATCATCGGGCCTCTTCCACACCACACTCTGTCCGTGACCCCACGGGTACTCTTCAACACCACCCTGATGCTGTGGTGCTGGCGTTCCACTCTTACTATTCTAAGCTGTATGACTTACCCCCCCCCCACGAGCACTACTCCCTGGGGATGACTCAACACTGCTGGAAGACTATTTAAAGGATTGTTGTCTCCCACGCCTTCCTCCTGAGGCCTTAACCTCCCTGAACACTCCCATCACCAAGGAGGAACTAGAAGGGGTCCTGAGGGACCTCCCAAATGGGAAAGCCCCAGGCCCAGATGGGTTCACTTACAATTATTATAAGGTTTTCCAGGGTGAACTTTCTGCTCATCTATTGTCCCTCTTCAATTCCTTCCTTTCAGGCTCCCCCATACTCCCGACTATGCTCTCCTCACTGCTCACATTGGTCCCTAAACCGGGTAAGGACTTGCAGGACTGTGCTAACTACCGACCGATTGCTTTGCTGAACACGGACCTGAAACTTTTCACCAAACTCCTAGCCAATAGACTAAATGCTTGGCTCCCTCTGCTTGTCCATAAGGTCCAGGTGGGATTCATCCCCTGTCGTCAGGGTGGTGACAACACCAGGAGGACTGTAGATTTGGTGGAGGTGGCCAATCATTATTCTACCCCAGCCCTTCTCTTGAGCTTGGACGCTGAAAAGGCTTTTGACTGCATAAATTGGTCGTTTATGCATGCTACGCTCAAGGCGTTCAGTCTTATGGGACCTTTTCTCACAGCTATCCCGGCCCTCTACTCCCTACCCTCAGCAGCAATCAAGCTTCCCCATGCATCTTCGCCCTCCTTCCCTATTCGAAATGGCACTAGGCAGGGTTGCCCCCTGTCACCCATCATATTTGCCCTCTGCATTGAACCGCTAGCGGCCAAGATTAGGCGAGACCCTAATATCAAGGGGATCATGGTCCAAGATAAGGAATTTAAGGTCTCTCTCTTCGCGGACGATGTACTCCTCACTCTCACCTCCCCTCATACTACCCTTCCAAACTTGTTGCGCTCGCTGGAGACCTATGGCGATCTCTCAGGATATAAGGTAAACCCCGCAAAGACTGAGGCACTCCCACTCAACATCCCACGGGACCTTCTCCTTCTCCTCCGCAGTAATTACGATTTCCAGTGGCGGGAGTCCTCTATCCGCTACCTGGGAGTCCATATATCCACCTCCTATGCGACCCTCTACTTGGCAAACTACCCGCGGTTGTTTCGTGAGCTAAGAGCTCTATTGAACAAATGGCAACCCTTACCTATCTCCCTCTTGGGGAGAATTACTGCGGTCAAGATGACTCTCCTCCCGAATCTACTGTATTTTTTCGAGACGTTTCCGGTTGCGATACCTCGGGGAGAATTACGGAAACTACAGAAAGCTATTTTCCAGTTTATCTGGCAAGCAAAACGACACCGAATACCCAGATCTGTTATGCTGGCGGATAGGGGGTCTGGGGGTATGGCTGTCCCACATTTGTTACATTATTACTGGGCGGCCCACTTACGCCATATCCCATTCTGGGCGGCTATGCCAGCATATACCAGATGGGTGCAGATAGAGAAGCTATGGCTGGCACCCATGCACCCTAACACGCTTCTGTGGGTCAGCTCCCCCCCTGCTCCCCCTGCCTCGTACCTGCTGGGCCCCATTCGGTTTACTAGATCTATCTGGTCTACCTGTTGTACTAGATTCTCCCTGATGTCCCCGCGCTCATTTATGGTCTCCATACTATACAACCCCCTTCTCCCGGAAAGCCTGACTTCTGCCATGACTAAAGTGTGGTCTAAAGCTGGCCTTTACCGGATTGCTGACATGGTTGACCCTGGAACCTTGGAACTCAGGTCCTTTGCTTATCTTACAGCTAATCAAAACCTGCCAAGTACTGAATGGTTCCATTACTTGCAGGTGGTTCACTTTGTCCGCTCCCTCCATGGGTCCCTTAAGGTGTCACTCCTCACCGCTTTTGAAAAGATTTGCCATGCAGGCACGTCCACTAGGGGCTTTATATCCTCTATTTACCAACTTCTTACCTCACAAACTACAGGCTCTCCTGTTAGCCACCGTTATATGCTTAAATGGGAGGAGGCGGTGGGTAAACCCATCTCCCAGGAACAGTGGCGGATTGTATGGTCTCGGGCCCAGAAATCATCTCAGTGCATTACGTTTAGGGAAGCGCAGTATAAGCTGTTGATGCATTGGTATCATACTCCAGCTCTCCTTCATGCTTTAAACCCATTGGTTCCCCCATGGTGCTGACGCTGTGGAGCTGCGGTGGGTACCCTGCACCACATCTTTTGGACGTGCCCTCTCATCCTCAGTTTCTGGAGGGAGGTCAGGACTCTGACGACTGCTCTCTTTTTGCAAGAGGTTCCTCTTGACCCTCTTCTTTATCTCCTGAACCTTCCCCCCAGACACCTGAGCAATAAGTCATCCAGGCTTTTCTTGCATCTTTGTACTGCAGCTAAAACTCTCATAGCTAGAAACTGGAAGAAAGTGAGTCCCCCATCTAGTCTTGAGCTTGTGGCTAGAATGAAGGATGTGAGGAGTCTTGAATACCTGACCGCTGGCCTAGATAATTCACGGGAAGCCTTTGGGGCTATCTGGGCGCCCTGGGACATGTATTGTACATCACAGGGTCTCTGATCTCTAGTCCTCTCCTCCCCTCCCCCCTTCCCTTTGGTCCTACCCTTGTCTTCTTAACCCCTCCATTCCCCCCCTCCCTTGTTCACTGCCTAATTTAAATGCATATTGCTTAAGGGGGAGGAGGTGGATAGCCTCTACCTACCTCAATGCTTCCTGCTTGTTTGATTATTTTTGTTTTTTTTTGGTTTTTCTTTATTCCTTGTTAATGAAAAATTTTTCAATAAAATTACAGTTATATAAAAAAAAAAAAGAAATGAAGGTCAGTCAGTCCGAAAAATTGGGAAAACTTTGAAAGTGTCCCCAAGTGCAGTGGCCAAAACCATCAAGCGCTACAAAGAAACTGGCTCACATGAGGACCGCCCCAGGAAAGGAAGACCAAGAGTCACCTCTGCTGTGGTGGATACGTTCATACGAGTCACCAGCCTCAGAAATCACAGGTTAACAGCAGCTCAGATTATAGACCAGGTCAATGCCACACAGAGTTCTAGCAGCAGACACATCTCTACAACAACTGTTAAGAGGAGACTGTGTGCAGCAGGCCTTCGTGGTAAAATAGCTGCTAGGAAACCACTGCTAAGGACAGGCAACAAGCAGAAGAGACTTGTTTGTGCTAAAGAACACAAGGAATGGACATTAGACCTGTGGAAATCTGTACTTTGGTCTGATGAGTCCAAATTTGAGATCTTTGGTTCCAACCACCGTGTCTTTGTGCAACGCAGAAAAGGTGAACGAATGGACTCTACATGCCTGGTTCCCACCGTGAAGCATGGAGGAGGAGGTGTGATGGTGTGGGGGTGCTTTGTTGGTGACACTGTTGGGGATTTATTCAAAATTGAAGGAATACTGAACCAGCATGGTTACAACAGCATCTTGCAGCGGCATGCTATTCCATCCGATTTGCGTTTAGTTGGACCATCATTTATTTTTCAACAGGACAATGACCCCAAACACACCTCCAGACTGTGTAAGGGCTATTTGACCAAGAAGGAGAGTGATGGGGTGCTACGCTAGATGACTTGGCCTCCACAGTCACCAGACCTGAACCCAATTGAGATGGTTTGGGGTGAGCTGGACCGCAGAGTGAAGGCAAAACGGCCAACAAGTGCTAAGCATCTCTGGGAACTCCTTCAAGACTGTCGGAAGACCATTTCAGGTGACTACCTCTTGAAACTCATCAAGAGAATACCAAGAGTGTGCAAAGCAGTAATCAAAGCAAAAGGTGGCTACTTTGAAGAACCTAGAATATAAGACATATTTTCAGTTGTTTCACACTTTTTTGCTAAGTATATAATTCCACATGTGTTAATTCATAGTTTTGATGCCTTCAGTGTGAATCTACAATTTTTATAGTCATGAAAATACAGAAAACTCTTGGAATGAGAAGGTGTGTCCAAACTTTTGGTCTGTACTGTACACTGGCCAGGTCACCCTCTCATTGCCAGAAATCTTATACTTTTACCTTTTTTTTTTTTTGCAGCAGAGCTAATTTTAAAGATAGTGTCAAAATTGCCATTAGTTTAGCTTGCTGCAATGTGATCTGAGCAAATACACAGTGTCAGAAATGCTGCAGGGTTTTCGTACTTCCGAAGAATAAAGATGAAGTTTTTGTTTTTTATTATTATTTTTTTTTTTTTTTTTTTTTTTTTTGCTCATCTCATTCACAGCAGGATATCAGTGTGAGTCAGAGTCCTGTGTGTTGCTCCTCCTCTGCTGTGGTAACATATAATTTACCAAGCTGCCTTTCTGCACTGTCAACCATGTCTTTATCTTCACTGACACAGATCCCATTCCCTAGTAATCATGTGGCATCTGCTTAAAGAGAAATTATTTATAGCCCAAGTCTCCCTCTTCTTGATGAGTTAGATGGGAACACAGTGGTTTTTTTTAATGTAGAGGAGGCAGAGGTGAAAGACATGACTGTTGGTGGTGGTGGTGGAGGTAGTAGTGGCAGGGGGTGTAAAACTGGTAGTCATGTTGGTAAGGGCACTAGAGCGAAATCTGGAGGCAGGAATTGTGAGAGTGTATAGGAATCCCAAGGCCATGATTAGTCAAAAAAGTGAGGAAGATGATAAAATTACTGAATCTGATGATGATTCTATTGCAGATAAGACCTGGCAATCTGATCAGGGTGACAGCACAGTATGAGGGCGGTGTCAGCTGCAATAGTAACAATTCAATCCAATGTGCTGACCCAACAGTCAAAATACCTGTCTGTCGTAGGTCTAAGGCAAGATCGGGTGGTTGTGATGGTGGCACTAGCAAACATGTATCCTCTGTTGCTAGTTTTGGCAGCAACAGCTTCATGTAGTCAACTCCCATATGGGAAATTTATTGCATATTACCAAACGAAAAATCCATGGCAGTCTGCAACATCTGCAAGCAGAAAATTAGCTATGGCCGTGCAGGCTCACATGTAGGATCTAGATTTCTCCTTACTCATATGAAATAGTGTCACCAGCTCATATGGGACATAGAATTGGCTGTGGCACTGGGAGGCAAAGTTAATAAAATCATCCTACTACTTTTCCTCTTTATCTTCTTTGTAGGCAGGCCACATCCACACCTAGCACATGGTTATCGTCATCATCTTCGTCTGCTTCTCCTCCTCCTCCATTCCAGTGAAATTCATCCATAAGGGAATGTGTGTCCAGGTAAAAGCAATATGTACCTAGTCATCCGGCTGGTCTACAACTTTAACTCACACCCATCAAGTGACTGACAGTGCAGTCGCTCCTGTGCCATTTAGTGGATACCACTTTGTTTTGCCAAATGATCACATGAACTCAGTCTCGTTGGAGAATACTTAGCCGCCATTATTTTTCTAGAAAAGCTTTCCCTGTGTGATATTACTATGTGGGCCTTACTTTGGATATGTCCATGTGGAGAAAGGTGCATGCCTTGGTCAACATGTGAAGTAGCAATTATGGGTAGGGACAATACATAGCTTTCATGGCCCACTGGATTAATGTTTTAAGTGGAGGTGGCCACTGTTTATAAATGCAGCAAGGCCAGGTGCAAGTAGTGACACCACCTTGTAGGTGCAGGCTTAATTTCAAAACCAGGCAAGGACCTATCCTATTCTCCCAATTCCTCCTTACTGGACCATTTCCCACCCCCAATTTCACCAGGGCAAGCTATTGTTTCCATTCATCTTCCCTCATTTCGTGGCTGCAAAGTGAAGCACGGTGGCACATGATGGAATGTCTGTTTCAGCAGCAGAGAATGAATACTGCAAACCTCAGGGACATTTTTCAGGGGGTTATTTTGAAATCCTCTATTGGAGGCTCATGAGGCTTAGGTCACCAAATGTGTCAGTAGCAGGGAAAATGGTAGCATCAGTGATGTCATCCCTTCTATTTCTATCTTACAGGAAACATTTACTGTACAGGTAGGCTCTTGGTCAGTGTCACCATCCTGTAGTGGTGCAAGAGGAACTGGTGGAGGATGAAGAACTGGGTCTGGGTCATGGTGGCGGAGGACCTGGGACTCCTCGACCACAGGAGGAAAAGGAAGACTTTCCCTTGGATGCAAAAGGGAGTCCTTGATATTTCACAGTTAGGGAAGAGGTTGACTCTTATTTGTTTTTCTTGAAATTCTGTAAGTTGTCACTCTGCCAATGCTATGTTGCTGTGGCATTTGCTTCCATGACAGGCAGGAAAGTCCAGGTTTTCTTCTGGCTCTCAAGTGTTGTTTTCATTAGAAAAGATATTCCAGATTTTTCAGCTGGCAGGCCAGGCATGCTAACAATGTGCCGCAAATTTGTCTTGAAATTCTATAATTGTCCCTCCTCCACTTTCAACCTTTCAACACTATGTTGCTGTGGCATCTGTTCCCATACAGGGATAATTTTTTTCACCTTGTTTAAAAAAGCTAATTCTTCCCTTTTAAACAGGCAGCCAATCCAGGCCACAAATTTTTCTTCAAATTCTGTAGTTGCCATTTCCCACTGCCACACTGTTGGTATAATAACAAAAAAAACACCATTGCTTCTGTCAGTACCAATGCCATGTTGGTGTGGAATTCTGCTCCCATAAAGGTATCATTTTTGGAAATGTTTTTTTTTGGAAAGCCACTACTTCTTCGTCACTTTTCATCCAGACAGATTGCCCCAAATTTGTCTTCAAAATAACATGCCTGTTGCACTTACTAATCCCTACAATGGCCTAATTGTTGTATAAAACCTATCAATATGATCACTGTGTGTTTGAAATAAACATAAGCAAGCATCTTCCCAAAACAGGCAAATTTTTAAATGTTAAAAAACATAGGAAAGTTGCAGCGCAGTGTATGGTTAAATTAGCAGTGTGTATCCAATGCTTACCATCCGTTTTCTATCTGACATAAATGTCACTGTCACTTTGACATATCTTTGGCTGTGTTTACCTTAGAGAGCTAGAAATGGGCTAGATAGAGTCCAAGAGCCCTGACAGTGTCATACACTATGTTTTAAGACAATTTAAACCCTGGTTCCTGATGAACTTAGCTAACTTAAAAAAATCTTTGGAATGAACCTGATTACTAAACGAATCTTCAGAGGTTTGCCTGTCTCTAATTGTAATATGGTGGTACATTTTATACATCTTAACTTACAGTATTTGCAGGTATGAATATCCATTATCTGCATTTAAAAACTCTGGATATAAATGCTTTCCTCATAGAAATAAAACTTGACAAACCAAAGACAAAATGTTTCCACTAGTAGCATTGTAACAATTCCTTTATAGTCAGTAAATGTCAAAACTATATCAAACAAGCGAAAAATAGGGAATATACGGACAGCCATATCTGAATTCTCAGTCCAAACAAACACAGATAAAGTGGTTTAACCCAAGCAACTTATAAGCATCTGTTTGCTGTAATCATCAGGTTTTGTTTGGTTTTCAACCATTCTTTGGCTCGAACATCAGGCCGCACTATGAGAGAAGAAAACATATGGACCCAGGATGTGATTTACAGACTGCAAAGCTATGATAGCAGAAAGTGTTGGCTCAATAGAAAATGAAGAACAGATTGGCCAAAACATTTTGATTGGTTGTCTTACTTGTGTGAAAAGCTACAAGCCTTAAAAGTCACCCAATCACAACAGATAGTGTGTCTTGCAGAGATAGGGATATCTTGTGCAACTTGAAGATTATCACAAGTGATTGTAATGTAATGATATAAGTTTATACAGCTGGAGAACATTCATTTCAACCTGTGTCCTATGGTTCTTCATAGCACAATAGAGGCAGTACCAAACCTCTTGTCTATGTCTTTACTTATTGCTGAAAAGGTTTTGCCAAAAATATTTTCATATTCACCAATATTAACAGTTTATTATTTTATATGTTCACAAAACAATGAAAAGAATCTCAATGCATTTCACAGCCAATTTCTTCACCAATTTAATCTGTTTAACCCCTGCATCTCTAGATTCATTACTAACACAATTACCAGCTTCCCCTACACCCAGGTCTGTCTTGCCAAGCTTGAAAGAATATGTTCACACATGGCACTTTCGCTGCACTTTTTGCCACAATTGTTTACAAAAAATGGTGCCTAAAAACTTCATCCTGCAAGAAAGAAGACTTTAGAAATCTAAGTTAATATGAACATAAAAAAATGTGTAATACAAAGGAAAAAAAATAATTGAGGGAAAAAAATAGTGGAGGAAATTTATTATCTTCCTATGCGAGAAAACTGGGGTTTGTGACTTTTTAAATGTCATTGGCATAAAAATTCTGTGCCAAAGAAAGAAAACAACCAAACAAAAATAATCTGCATTACTTTGTTGTACTTGCAGACTATTAATATATATCAATATGTAAATGCAACTAAATTCAGTGTAGCTATGTGGTGACTTTAGCATGGAAGGACTTAATTCCATGCTCTTTTTTGGTGGTACAATGAACAGCAATAATTCAATGTATTAAAAAAGTATTATAGTAGATGTAAAAAATAGCAGGTTGACATGAAGTGAAAGTCAAGGAAGGTTTATATTACCCTTGCAATAAATCAGATGGAAAAAGTGACCAGAATATTCAGGTTTTCACATTCTTAAGGATGTGAATATGACTTATAGCAAAGGAGAGACCAGAGAGATGAATGGAGGCATATAACATTCATATATATTGTTTTTTCAGGTTTTATTGTGATGTAATGTGATAATTTATCCTTTGCAAGGTTGAAATGTTACGACCTTGCACTAAATTTTAGAGCTGAATATGTATCTAAAGCTCATTCTTAGAAAGGCCCATTAATAAAAGCAACTGCGTATATTATAAATATAATCATGTCAATAGCTATGTACTCACATTGTCAAGAGATTTTCCAGTAATGTGATGTGAATTTAGCCCAGGTATCATAGTGCACCTATAGATAACTATAATTTAGGTGGTAAATGTTACCACTGGATGCATCATGTACAACAGACGTCGAAGTGACACAGTTACAAGTAGTAGCCACATCTCACTCTGAAGTACTGTATTTAGTTCTGAGAGATATAGTGTCACATAGGTTGATCTGGTTGCTTCAGCAACTACAGAACACCTAAAATGGTATCTGGCGTACTGAAAAGCACCATCCTGAATCCAGTATCATTTTTTTTACTTTCTACTATAAAAAACATATTTAGAAAATGCCAATAATCAAGTGATTATATTGTTGGAATAGCCTTGCAATGTTTTTAGTTGTTCCACAGAATATTTCCTGTGATGTTATGAATTAAACTTACTGAGTGGGAGATACACCTAACCACCCAGATGCCGTGGTCGCATTTGACTATGGAATGGTTAAATGCCTGTAATCTTCTTCTGAACTGGCAGCATACTTAGCCCCCTTACATGTACACCCTGGTGCAAATAGGGGTTATGGGCAGGAATATTAAATAATACAATTATTTTAAATTGAGAAATCTGGGCATGTTTACACTATGCAATGATCATTGGCCCCAATAAATAGCCCACATTGGCTGTATGCATTTGTAGAAATTGAGAAGAGAGGTGTTTAGTACCCATTAACTAAGAGCACATGCAATAAATGCCCAGTACTTCTAAAAAATATATCACTTAACTATATAAATTATGGGAATAGGACATGAATATAGAAAGAAACATGAATGTTACATTTTGCATTGCTCACTGATTTCCATTTATATTATGTTAGACATTACGTTTGGCATATGCATGGGAAATCTTTTTCCAGTTCATACGTTAAACATATACATTTGGAACCAATCATCTGCCACATGCCATAAGAGCCTACTTTTGGCATAAACTGGAGAGGTAAGCTTCAGCATACCTTTTATTGTATTGGCACAGAATAGTAGACTACCTCATTCAATAAAGAGGTATCCTTCAAAAAAACAATATGTGTACGTATGATGGTTGGTATTTTTTTTTTTATTATTTACATGGCAATATATACCATGACTTTAAATTTATGGTGTAATTGTGAGCTAAATAAATACTTGTTAGGATGTTTTTTATCTGATATACTGTAATAACTTTCTCAGATTTCCATGTATTCATTGCCATCTTGTAATGGCTACTGAACACGTAAACTATACAAATAGAAAGGTCTTATTCAAGTTTATATCTTGTTAAGGAGGAACGCTGATTGAATATGTCACTTTATTTTGCTTCTGGTAAATCTGATATCGCTTTTGTTTTTCTTCTCTGTTTTCAGATGTTGGAGATGGAGTAAACATATAGATACTCAAAACAGCTGGCTGACTACATCAAACCAAGCGAGATTGGCAGTGAAGATGGAGATACTCAGCAGCCAGCCTGATGCAGTTTGGGATTTTAGCTATGAATTTACTATAGTCAATACAACGTTCTTAAGGTATATGGTATTAAAATTACATGTTGAATACTATATGTTAAGTAGAGTTTTACAGACCAGATCGAGAAACAAGGAACGCAGTGGAGCATCCAGGAATAATGGTGTTCTAAAGTCGAAAATGAGCACAGAGGATTTTTAGAAGCAAGAGCTCCACCAAAATCATTTATTAGACACTTACATGCTGTTGTTGTTGTGGCCATTAGTGACATAATGAACATACCTTTTTTGTGTCCAAATGCAATCTTCCTTCCTAGAAAATCAACTTTTAGGCTAGGCCCCATGTAGCGAACCGCAGCTAAAAAATTCTGCCGAAAAAAACACAGTGAAAATGCATTGCACTTTTTTCCACAGCTTTTTTAATTGCGTTTTTGCTGCATTTTTCTCTGTCCTTATTAAACCGCATCTAAAATTGACATTGCGTTTTTGAAAATACAGCTTCTCTGCAGCGTTTTTTTTCTCCTTCAATATGTGGATGAGATTAGCCAGAATCTTTCACTTTGCTAGTACTGTAAAACGCAGCGTTTTTTCAGCTGTGTTTCTGCAGCAGCCAAAAACGCTGCATTTCCACAATGTGGGGCCTTAGCTTCAGTCTGTAAGCCAATAGATTGTTTGGTGCACCAAGGGTGTGGCCATGCTTGCCAGAGCACCATTTTCAGCAAAAACTGCCACCCTGCACTGCTCCCTAATATAAATATTCACAGGTCCCAATTTGCAGTGACTAGAGATGAGCGAATCGAAGCTGACGAAGTGGAATTCGATCCGAATTTCAGGAAACATTCGATTCGCATCGAATCCGGATTTCCTCACGCTTCGTGGTAACGAATCGCATTTTTTCCTAAAATGGCTTGTTGCACATGTTAGGACATGGGGCAAGGAACTCTGGGAACGCGGGATTGCCCACAATGCCATGCGTGCAACCAATCAGCAGCCAGCCAGCCCTGATTGGCTGCACGCATAGCATTGTGGTAAAGGCTAAATACTATACTCGGTTAAGGACCTTCTGACGTCAGATGTCTCATGACATGCTCTACTCATGTGACTGGGAAGGCGTGTCTTCTTGTAAGAAGGTCCATACACATGAGGAAAAGTTGTATCCCGTGCAGTTGAGGAACATGGAGAGATGTGGGGTGCAGGGTGCACTGTGGGGTGTATGGTGGACTGTGGGAGGGAGAGATGTGGGGTGCATGGACTGTGGGTTGCACAGTGAACTGTGGGGTGAGTTTTGGGGTGCATGGTGAACTTGGGGGTAGTGTGGGGGTGGGGATTTAGAGCTGTGTTACTATAGGGGCTGGTAAGCTATGGTCCAGGTTTGGTGGATTTGGAAAGCTGTGGCCCTCTGGGGCTGAGCTGTAGGGGATAGCGAGCTTGATACCTTTGTGAGATGTGTTACTGTGGGGGATCTAGCGAGACACCGAGGCTGGATACTTTGCGCTAGGCTACATTGCTATTGTAAAGTGTAAACTATTGGGTAGCGCAGCGTCTTTAGCAGCTACAGGACGCTGCGCTACCCGATGGTGTCTCGCTAGACACTGAGGATGGATACTTCGCGCTAGGCCACGTTGCTATGGTAACGTATAAACTATCAGGAAGCGTGGCGTCCTTAGCAGCTACACCACTATACAGGCTCTTTGCAGCCAGGAAATAGCTGTTTTTTAACACGATTCACCGTGAATTAATTTGGATCGAATCGAATTGTTTGGGAAAATTCGGCGAAGCTGCGAATCGAATTTTTGAAAAATTCGCTCATCTCTAGCAGTGACCACAAGAAAAACTGGTGGTTCAGCAGACTTGGCCACTCCCCAGGTTTACAGAACAGCTTATCTGCATACTGACTAAGGCTTAGGCCCCATGTAGCGAAATTCAGCAACAAAACGCTGAGTGAAAAATTGCGTCGGAAATGCATTGCGTTTTTTTCCGCTGTGTTTTTCATTGCGTTTTCGCAGAGTTTTCCTCTGTGGACTTTCTGCTCTTATTATACCTATATGGAAAATGCCAGTGTTTCCGCAGGTATAATTGACAATGCAGTTTTTCTGCTGCGGATGTTTTTCTGCAATGTGTGGATAGTATTAGCCAGAATACCATTCACTTTGCAGGTACTGTAAAAGGCCACGTTTTTTCTCTTGGAGTTTCTGCAGCTGCAAAAAGGTTATTTTCCTCAAAGTGGGGCTTCAGCCTCAAAGTTGATTTTCTCAGCAGTAAGTTGGCACTTTGACATAGAGAAAATTTCTTCACTATGTCACTGATGGCCCCTACAACATAAGTGGTTTAGAAGCAATTTGGTAGACTAGACTACCTTTAAAGGAAATGTGACTTATTTTTTTATAGTAAGTATTATGTTAAACATATTTTTAAAGAATTTTTGGTGACATTTTTAAAAATGTTTCATGTTATTATCTATATTTAAAAAGAAATCCTAAAAATTCTGCTGTTCTGATCCTGGCCACTAATAGGCCAAATAATTATTTGACCTCTGCACAGGTCATAGAGCATGCCAGAAAGCATGCCTAGAAGTTAATAGGGTTTGCTCCAGACTATTGTGTCTATGGCCCATTGTCCATCTCCAGGAGACAGGAAGTCACAGACTATTTTAGGCTTAGTGGAGAGGGTTGGAACTGCAAGATTTTTAGGATTTTTTAAATATAGATAATACCATGGAAAAAAAAACATCATCAATATGTTTAATATAAAAACGTGATTTAAACAATAGGTCATTTCCTGGTGACACTTTCCCTTTAAAGAGAACCTGCCACCAAGTACAAAATGCTAAATGAAATACCTCATTTGATGTTGTGCCCCTGACCAATTTGGCAAAGCAGCTATCAAATGTGTATGTAATTTAGCATTTTGTACTTGGTCATAGGTCTTCTTGAAGTTTTTAGAAAGGAGTAACGGGGACTGGTAACAAGGGAACACGATTTATATGTCGTATAGTAGCAGAAAAGTGGATGATATTTCTTTAATTCTCAGTGGATGTGATTCGATTCTGTGCAATAAAGCTGTAGCATAAATTGACCTGCAGAGCAGATTTTTTTCAACAGCAGCATGCCTATGAGAGTTTTTTGTCCATAGCAATTCAAAGGGTGAAATCTGCTGCTTATCTTCTATGTTGCAATTACCCGAGGAATTCTGCCTCAAAACCACAACACTTTGAGTGTTTTTGCCAAATAGTAATTCAACCAGTTCCAATTCACATGAATTGGTGACCTTGTAGTATATGTATATGCTGAGTCTACCAGCGAATGTGCAGTTCTTTGGTGGCACGGGTTAATAGGCCTAAATAGGGTATATGGACAGGATTGTCCAGCTGGGACAATCTTTTTCATTACAAGAATCATTGGGACAGATTTAATAACATTATCTAAAAGTAAGAATTGCTGTTATTATACTGTATGGTATAATTGTGGTTCATGGATGGTGAACCCCAAAAATTTTAGTTTCGGCCAAACTCTAAGTTTATGGAAAATTCATAATGAACTCTGTTCTTTATGAACCAGCTTGCTCATTCCTAGGGCAAGGCATATAAAGTGTCTGAGGCCAAGGCTGCGAAAAAAACGTGGCGGAAACGCATCATGTTTTTTTCTGCAGCATTCATTGCATTCTGCAGCATTTTTCATTGCATTTCATTGCGGACTTTCTGTCCCTATTATGCCTATATAGAAACACCAGCATTTCCGCAGGTATAATTGACATGCTATGATTTTCAATCCGCAAGCGTTTCTGAAAACGCAGCTTTTCTACTGCAGATTTTTTTCTGTAATGTGTGGATGGAATTAGCCAGAATCCCATTCACTTTGCAGGTACTGTAAAACACAGCATTTTTGCCACGCCATTTCCGCCACGGCAAAAACGCTGCGTTTTTGCAATGTATAGTTTCAGCCTAAAACAGTTAATAAATGTGGTGAAGAGCATGTACACCAGTTATTTGGCTCAAATTGTGCCAGAATTCTGGTACATTTTCAATCGTAAATCTGGGAGTCCAGATTTATTGTACAAGGTGCTACTATACTTTCCATTTTTACACAATTCATTATATTATTGAAATCCAGCAAAAACATAAAATTACATTGCTGCAAAGCAACATTCAAAATGGGAGCGATCAAGATGAAAGATAAATAACAATTAATGCACGACATAAATGATACAACTTAAAATTCCATCAAACATATAAGAATAATGATAGTACCACATGCATCAAAACATGGTTCCTTAATGTGTCCCCTCAGAAAAGGCTTATATCGATACAATTAAATTACTAAAAAAAATCTTCAATGAGAAAATAAAAAAAGATTAGTGAAACAGAATGCTTTAATATGTGGATGCAATCAGTAAATAAAAATTATCAGTGGTACATTCCCTTTCAAGGTTGTCCAAGTTTAAACAAAATAGGAGCAAAGACAGGGAATGGTGTAAACTAACAAAATAAACTGTACATGCCTGTTGAATTACCTGCTGCTCCACTGCCCGACTGCCAGTCTTTGTTTACAGACCTGCAGTGGTGATTAGAGATAGGTGAATTGGTTCATACCAAGCCATGTTCGACCCGAATATTCCAAATTGTTTGTTTTTTTACAAAACTGAACAAATGGAGATTTGTCTTGGATGAAAAAAAATGGCCATTGCATTATACTCTGGGGTCTCTTCAGTCCCCAGAGTATAATAGGTGGAGGCCCAGGGGAGGTGAAAGTAAATAAAAAAACACTAACTGGTGCTTGGACTTCACCAGGAAAGTGCTGCATGCCGCAAGGAGGCCCAAAGAGGTAACAGAAGGTGAGTATCAATGTTTGTTTTTGTTTTTTTTATACCTCCCATGAGCCTCCATCTATTATACTCTGGGGTCTTAAAAGACTTAACTTAGGCTGTGTTTGCCTTAGAGAACTAGAAATTGGATATGTTCCTTGGAGCCCTAAGAGTATTCAACACTATGTTTTATATAGTTTGTACAGAACTTGTTTGTCCCAAAATAAACTGGGAACCCGAGACGCCGAACTGGAAACAAATCTTGAGAGGTTCACCCATCTCTAGTGTTGATACCATGTCAAAAATACGTGACTGCGTCAGTCAATCAACTGACTTCACCAGTACACTACAGAAGCCAGAGATTGGCTGCAGTGGTCAGTCATGTCTTGTTGATGTGACATCACCGCTTCAGCCCTGTAATAATAATAATAATAATAATAACTTTGTTTATATAGCGCCAACATATTCCGTAGCACTTTACAAATCAGAGGACACATGAACAGACAATATGAGACATTACAATGTGACAAAGAAAAAAACATCAAACAATAGGAGTGAGGGCCCTGCTCGCAAGAGCTTACATTCTATGAGGAGATAGGGGGACACATGAGGTCAGAGTAAAAAAAATATTGCAGGCAACAGTGGAAGCAGAGGGGGATTCAACAGGTGAATACTGCTTTTTATTTTATAGCATTCCTAGCCAGCCAGGACAATCCCTATTCTGCCAGATTTTACATCAGGCATGGAGAGAGGCTCATTGCATACTTTTGGGTATAGTTGATAGGTAACCGTGTAATGCCTTGTGTCTACTCTAGGTCTAATTCTAATTAATACAACCTGTACATAAGACTCCTTATATGTTTAACAACTGTCTTGGCAACTGTACCACCTGGCATGTAACCTGCGTCTCTCCTTGCCTAATGTAATATTGAAGAGCGAAGGAAGAGGAACACTTTAACATAAACTATATGTGGTGCTTCTACATCTAGAAGGTGCCACTATAGCAGTGAGTACCTCTGAACATATGCAAAATCCCATTCTTTTCTTGCAATTTCTGAGTTTACAAAGCAATTCTATTATGCCTCATATTCCTAGAAACTTAATGCTGTGCTCTCTGGGTTTGAGTAAACATGTCAGAGCAACATGTAAACAGAGTGGCAGACAGCAAACATTCATCTATAAACACTGTATATTTTGTTTTTAGGTAGAAATTGAAGACGTAAGAAAATACCGAAAATTTGGCTCTGATTTCCAGAAAGGGGAAAAGAACTATGTGTCAGTAAACAAATTACTAGGAGATACAATACAATCTGTCTTGAAGGAAACAATGAAGGCTTGGTAAATGTCTGCGACACACAACATTAAAAGATATGGAGCAAGTATTAGGAAAAGAGTATATGGAAAAATATTCCTTTTTGTCTGAATTTCAGTCATGGGATTGCACCCTAAAATCTTTAAATGGCCATACACATCAAGTAGGTTGATGGTTGAACAACCATTGAATGAACAATCGTCTGGTGAAGGATCTTTACGTAGACACAGTCGTACACTGGCCATACATGTTCAACATGTTCAACAACACAAGTGAAGGATGAGCAATCCATATGGAAACATTCTTTCACAGCGAAGGAATAGAAGCTATCAACTAGGTTTCAGGCGATGTGCTCACAATACTGCCCAATACTGGCCAAATTCTAAGGTAGCTCCTAGCTGGCATAAATTTGAGTCTCTGACACACAGAGATGCACCTGATGTATTAAGAGGCATGTGTCTTTTAATAAATGACGTGCAGCTACCTCTAGTATAAAGGATCAAAGTTGGGGTAGGAAACACTAGTCTTGATAAATCTACCCTACCCCATTGTGTTCTTACATTTTTCAATATGTACATTGCAGTTTTCTGTGATTTCCATACTTAAGAATGAAGTTGCCATTGTGCTATAAATGCCTAGGATTCCTATATGATGCAGCTTCAGCCTGTCACCCCTGCCTCTTGCTTGTGTGAGGTTTCTTCCTCTCATCTCTTACAAACAGCATTTCAAAGGACTACACTGGGGGCCAATAATCATTGTAGGGACATACTACAGTATATCACTGATCTCCTGGTCTCTTTTCTGGTAGAAATGATAATCTCTCTGCACTGTTTGGATGCAACTGAGCAAGTATGAAAAAATTATTTTGTGTTATAGTACATTGATATCATTTAACATTATATGGTGTATTTACTAAAGTAAGCACACCAATTTTTTGGTGTAAAAGTTTTTGGCTCACAGCCATTTTAAATTAGCCACTTTACCCTTTTTCCACTTTGCTCACCATTTCTGAAAAAAGTGGGGAGAGCAGAATGAGGATTAAGGCAGGCCAGGGCAGGGACACTTTGGCCTGACAGATTTACTATAACTTGTATCAGAATATTAGCCTGGCAGGTGTATTTCAATTCTGGTGAACAGGGTCTCCCAAGATAATAATTCTCACATCAGTAGAGAAATGGATTAAGACTGGTATAAGAAACATCAGTCTTAATAAAAATCCCCCCACCCCCCATGTCCAAAAATAATTTTCTGGGAGTGCTAATTTAACTCCTGCATGCTGTAGCCATTTTTTACATTTTTTGCTCTCCGCCTTCCTAAGCTATAACCTTGGTATAGGGCTTATTTTTTGCTGTACAATTTGTACTTTGTAATAGTACGATTTTATGTTCTATACAATGTACTGAGAAGCTGGAAAGGGCAGGCCAAAGAAGTGTTGCAAACTGACAGAGACATTCCTGCCAAGATGTCTTCAGTTATCAGAGGTCTCAGGATTAGGTGTCAAGGCACAAAAGCTGGTAGAGCTGGTCATTCTATAGTTTCCAGCCTGATTCTGGCTACTAGAGGTATGAGGCTATCATTGTTTGGAGAAAGAGGGGCACTTTGACTGTCATTGTTTATAGGGCCATTGTGTAATTAGTGTTAATTAGTGTTCAAAGGGGGAAATGTGGCTATTTATGAGGAGTACTGCTGTCACACTTATTCCGCCTCTTGTCAACACAAATGTGCTAAATAACAATTAGAATTGTAGGACTAGTTGTGCCAGAGAGCACAGGAAAAGACTGTTATAACCATTGATGGTTATTTTATTAGAGGGCACAGCAAGCAAATACAATGACCGCAGTAATGCAAAGGTCGGAAACGACCATGAGCATTCATGAGTGTGCCACAACATTTTTCATATACGTGCAACAAAAAGAAACAAATAGCTAAAAAACATTGTGCATTGTGCGGGAGACGCAGGGACATCACCAGAATACTCGCAGTGCTTGTGGGAGGGCATGATCTAGTTCCATCTCAACCCACAATATAGAGGCCAAGTGGTGGAAGAGATCCAAAATACTGGTGAATATGGTTGTTCGATGGTATAGTCACCTCACAATCATTTAGGTTGAGTGAGGCGGGAGTGGGAGTTATTCTACACAAAGTAAGGTACTAGTTTATGAAGTCTAAGAAGGAAAGAGTGGGGTATGTTTGAAAAATGTAAAGAAGATGGGGTAGGAAATTAATTTTAAGGACATTGATCCTTCCAAACCATGACTAAAACAGCCTAGACCACCAATGAAGATTGTATGCGATGGTCTGGAGCAGTGTGGTGTAGTTCGGAATACAAATTTGGTCTGGTTTAGAGGATATACTGTATGTACCCCTAGATATTTCAAGGTGACCTCTCGCCTTCTGAACGGGAAATTGGATTTCACCAATTGGGCTTCCTCTGGAGGGACACTAACTTTCAGAATTTGGCGTTTTTGCATATTCACCTTAATGTTGCTAAGTCAACTGTATATCCGAAGCTCCTGCAGGACAGAGGACATGGAGGTGTGGGGAGAAGTTACGTATAGAAGTAAATTGTCTGCAAAGAGTGACAATTCGGGTTCAACTCGCCACTCATTAAGCCTTTGAACAAGCTGTTCGCATTTGCGAGAAGCTACATTGCGTTACGTCCGCACCCTTTCCAACTTCTGCGCCATCTGGCCGCATGCTGCGGCGGAGGCGGCGGAACCGGCTGTGATTCTTTCTTTTGGGTTTTTCTTGTATTGTCTGAACAATATCCTATTCCCTCACCTCCTTAATTGATTTTCCACCACACCCATCTCCTTCACCTTGGTTTTCCTCTGCTCCACTAATAGTTAATTTTAGCCTTACCTGTGTGAGTGACAGCCTATCGTCCTATCAAGTCTGGGACGGGTTCTTCCTTCCTATTTATTGTTTGCTCTCATTCACATTGGCGCTTGCTATTGCCTCATGCATACTGGCTATTACTCCTTTCTGTTTTGTTACCTGTATTCTTATTCCTGACCTCTGGCTTTGACTTTAACTATTCTCTTGGATTTTGATTCTGTACTGCATTGCTCGACTGTTACCGACCCCTTGGCTAGCTGACCTTCCTTTTCTTGTTGTTTGTCCTGTCTGCGTTCTGTGTTGTCACTTATATTAAGAAAGGACTGTCGACCAGTTGCTGGCTGTTGCCTAGGTCAAATCGGGCAAGTAGCCAGGGAAAGTGGGGGGTTTCAGCTTAGGATTCACTGTCTTGTTGTGCCCCTCCCCCCCAGTGCTCACCAGCAGCTACTGGGGAATCGCTCCACTAGCAATTCCCTTACACACTGCTAATATGTACAGGGAAAGGGAAAGGGACAGAGGACAACCCTGTCGAGATGAGGAAAGGGAATGACCTGAATGATTGCTGTATGTCAGTTATATATAGCCATGATGCGGTGCAGCATGCGAGATCCCAGACCGTTCAACCTCAAGGACATCTTTAAGATTAAGTTCCCATCACAGACAGCTTTTGTTTTTCATCTTCATTTTTTATTCCCCTCTTCCATGACATTTTAAGTTTGTTTGTTTTTTTATTGACATAGCCTTAGGTGGTCTAGTTTTTGAAGGTCAAGTTTTATCTTTAAAAAGTATTAATTATTATATTAAAAAATGTTTTAAAAAATTATTTATGGTGAGGAATGGAAAAAAAAAAACTGCAATTTGTAGGGCTTCATTTTTTATAGCATTTGCTATGTTGCAAATTACAGCAATACCATAGATACAGTTTTTGTCATATTTTACTTCTTAATAAATAAATAAATAAATAAATAAATAAATAAAACTTTTTGAATAATTAGCTTTGTGTCCTCATATTCTGACCCATGACTTTTTTATAGTTACATCCATAGAGCTATGTTCGGGCTTTTTTTTTTGTAGTGCATCTGTAGTTTTTATTGCAAACTACAACATACAGCAAAAGTATGGGCACCCCATAACTTAATCATTTTTAGTTCTAATATTTGGGGTTTGCAACAGCCATTTCAATTTGATATACTAATAACTGTGGACACAGTATATTTCAGGTTGAGGGTTTATTGTCTACAGAAAATGTGCAATGCATTAACCATTTGCGGGTTTGGGTCCCTTATCTTTTATTGATTTGCTCCTACTCTTTTACTGCTTCTGGCCATTGGTTTTGACCTCCTGGTTTGCTTCTGCCAGGTGTATCCAATCATGAGGGTTTTGGTGGCTTGCGTTGTCTCCTATTTGATCCCTCTGGAGTGGCATCTGGGCTCCTCACTCTCATGTCTGACGTTGTTCACTGTTGTTCGGGGGGTACGTTGTCTCAGAGATTTAACCTGTCGTTTCCACTGTGGGACTGTGGTGGGACCACAGGGCGTTCTTGTTGCCAGGTGGCGGCCAGAATATCAGAAGGCAGAGGGTGGTGAGACAGTCGGCTCCACGCCCCTCCGGCTGCGCATCATCTTGCTGCGTGGTGTCCTGTGCATCGGTCAACTACAGCACACTTTGCACAGGGGCTGTTGGGGGTGTGCGGAGCCGTTTCTGGCCGCCACAAACAGAGTCGCCTGGGTATGCGCACATTTGGACAAGCCAGCTTCATTTTGGAAGAAGGTCCTGTGGACTGATGAACAAAGATCGGTTGTTTGGTCATACAAAGGCGTTATGCATGGGTCAAAACACAGCATTCCAAGAAAACACTTGCTACCCACTGTTTTGGTGGGGTTCCATCATGCTTTGGGGCTGTGTGGCCATGCCGGCACCGGGATCTTGTTAGTTGAGGGTCGATGGATTCAACTCAGTATCAGCAGATTCTTGAGAATATGTACAAGAATCAGTGCGTTTGGTTCGCCGGGGTGGATATTTCAGCAAGACAATGATCCAAAACACAGCTCCAAATCTACTCAGGCATTCATGCAGAGGAACAATTACAATGTTCTGGAATGGCCATCCCAGTCCCCAGCCTGAATATCATTGAACATCTGTGGGATAATTTGGCGGGCTGTCCATGCTCGGCAGCCATCAAACTTAACTGACTGGAATTGTTTTGTAAGAGGAATGGTCAAAATACCTTCATCCAGGATCCAGGAACTGATTAAAAGCTACAGGAGCGACTAGAGGCTGTTATTTTTGCAAAAGGAGGATCTACTAAATATTAATGTCACTTTTCTGTTGGGTGCCCATACTTTTGCACCGGTCAAATTTTGGTTTGATGCATATTGCACATTTTCTGTTAGTACAATAAACCTCATTTCAATCCTGAATATTACTGTGTCCATCAGTTATTAGATATATCAATTGAAATGGCTGTTGCAAACACCCAAATATTTAGACTAAAAATGTTAAGATTAATAGGGGTGCCCAAACTTTTTCTTGCTGTATCAATAAGGATTGGTTATCGATATCAGATCAGTGGGGAGTCATCTCCCTTCACTCCCATAGATCATCTGTTCTCAGCAGCTGATACACAGGGAATACAGCAGGAAGGAGACTATTTTTTGTTCTTTGTTTAGTGACTGAACCAAGACACTATAGCTTAGTTCCCATTCCACCACAGAAAACAGACTTTCTGCTTTCTGTATCAGCTGCTGAATGGGGATGCTGAGTGATCTGATATTGATGGCCTGCCCTTGGGATAGGTCATCATTATTTTATTACATTGTTTTTGGGAGCTGAGGTGACTAGAATGCAGAAATTCTGGCATTGAGAACTTTTTTTTAAGCAATATTAATTATGTTTATTTTATTTAATATGTTAAATGAGAAAGGGGGTATAAATTTTTATGTTACCCACTTGGTAATCCCATCAAACTAAATAATGAAATCAATGCCAGATAATTTTTTTTTTCCTCATGTGCCAAAAAACGGAATGAAAAGTGATCAAAAAGTTTTACGTACCCCAAAATGGTACCAATAAATAATGCAGCTCGTCCCACAATGAATGTTGATAAGAAAATAAAATTGTTAGGAATCTTTGAATGCAGTGTCACAGTAGCATTTTTAAAATGTTCTTATTGTGCAAAAGTAGTTCAGTAGAACCTTTAGATGTATCATCACAGATGACGCATTGTGATATCAGAATGTACCGACTTTGGTGACAGATTCAGCAATACTAAATCTCCTTCATTTACATGCACCTTTCATGGACATTCTTTGTAGTACTGGGGATAGAAACAAATACCAACCAGAATGTCCATCAGAGGTGCATGTCTGTAAAATGTCTGTAAAGGATCGCTGTGCATCCTAATCACATGTGGGCTAACAGTAAAATAGGCTATGTACATTTATACAGGTTTTGTATATTTAAAAGCTGCAGTTTCTGAGTTACAGTTACTTACATACATCTTTCCATTTACATCCCAAGCATTTGCTCGCAGGCACAAAACTCATTAAAACTTCATCAATTTATTTGTACACGTCAAATGGTTAAAATTTCCACCAGAATATCAAACAACATGGTTCAGAGACCTGACTTTGGTGATCAGTCTTCTTTGAATTCATGTAAATGCATCTATATGAAAGATACCTACATCCCATGTAAAGGTATTATTTAAGCTGTTCTGCTTGAAGTTTTTCAGCAGCATTTTTATTAATTTTACTTACTCATATAATGCCAGCATATTCTGCTTCACTTTACAGATATGTTACCACTCACTGCCTCAAGTTGGGCTCACAATCTTAATTTCTTTTAGTATGTCTTTGGAGTATGGCAGGAAACCCACGCAAACATGGAGAGAACATACATATTTCATGCAGATGTTGCCCTTGGTCGGATTTGAACCCAGGACTCCAGCCTTGCAAGGCTATCCAACAGAGCATAACACACACATGTGTATTATAAGTTATAATAATAATAATAATTTTTATTTATATAAGGCCAACATATTCCGCAGCACTGTACAACTTGTAGGGTTCAAGTACTGACAAAAAAGATACATTACAAAGAAATAGTCAATTCACACACTGGGACTGAGGGCCCTGCTCGCAAGAGCTTACAATCTATGAGGTAGAGGGGGTGACACAAGAGGTAGCCGGGACGGCATCAGACATAGCATTGCTTGTACAATGGTCAGACAATTCTGTAATAGAGGTTAGTGTCATTACACATGTATAAAGCTGTATGAGCAGTCACCAGTCGTGTCCTTTAATGTGCATACACTTTTGGACAGTGTAAATTTATACTGCACTGGATTTTCCAAAGTGTCTAATGTTGGTTGAAAATCAGACATAATTTTAGACTGTCTAGTCTGACTTTACAACACTTATTAGTTGGCTTAGTTTCTGACAAAATTTTGGTGCAGTTTCCATAATTTTGGCATAGTTTGTGGCTCACAGTTTTGCATATTACGCTCTCTCCCCTTTTCAACAAGTTTGTAAACCAATCGGATGATATTACATAGAAAACTTGGCACTGAAAGGAAGAGAAGTTGCAGAGAAGTCATGTTTATTTCAAGGAGTTGCAATCCATGTAGTATGTAACGTTTCGGTCATGCTGTTGACCCTCTTCAGACTCTGATGACCTTGTGTTTTATCCAGCCTTATAAACTATATTACTATGTAGGTATCCATAAAGCTCTGGTCATGGAACAAACTTTTTTTCGCAGATTTTCTTTATTCATCCCTTTGAATTACTTGGAAGTTTTTCACTCTCCATTCTAAATTTGGCAGGTAAGAACAAAGTGTACTTAATTTAAGTTTAGTGTCCTCTTAAAAGACACTGCACACTACAGATTTGCTTGTCTTGACTTAATAATATTAATTGTAACGCTGAACAGCCAAGAAATCTATTTTATACCAATCCTGAGCTATTGACAGCAACAGGTGGTTTCAATATTAAAGTTTCTGAATGTTTTTTAATTCAACCCAACAACGCTGTTTCAAATTTTGAGAAAACACAGTGACCTTATGAAGACTGTCAGTAATATTTAGTAAAAACATGTAGCTTGGCATATATTGTTCTTTAGTTTAGCAATTGTTTATGTGTGTGGGATTAAATGGAATAGAAACCCACAAACCCTCAGAAAACACTATAAGACTGCCTTAGCCCTGGGCAATAATCAAGATATGAACCCCATTCTCTTGGTAAACTACTTCCTCCTCTAAGCAGTGCCCAGTAACCATTCCCCTGCATCTGAAATGTCTCAGTTTACAATATATAGTTTTATGTTTTTCTGTAACATGATATTGCAGTAGGGATTATTAGTTTTCTGACTATGAACAAAAGTAAAAAGATTCTTTAAAAGCAAATTCAAGTCAAAACTTTCCCATAAACCAGATTAAATAATGCCTTCAACCAGTTTATCTCCTGTTCTTTTTCTCGCCCCACACTGACCAAGCTTCAGTAACATGCATTCTTATTTACTTGAATCTATGGGACATATCTTTTTGTCACTTATACATGCTCCGCTATAATGAAATTCAGGAGCGGAACTGCAGCTGTAGCAGCCATAGCAGCTGCTACAGAGCCTCCAGCATGAGGGGACCAGGCCACATGATCCATCATCAAGATGTTATTGTCCACCTTCTGCTTTAACAGTGACACAGTCTTCTGCTAGGGTCAGGAATACCTTACAGTATGTACTGAAGTTGGAGAGGAGTTAGGGCAGCCAGGCCCTACTAGCAGCACTGTAGGGCAGCCAGACCCTACCAGCAGCAGCACTATAGGGCAGCCAAACCCTACCAGCAGCAGCAGCACTATAGGGCAGCCAGACCCTACCAGCAGCAGCACTATAGGGCAGCCAGACCCTACCAGCAGCAGCACTATAGGGCAGCCAGACCCTACCAGCAGCAGCACTGTAGGGCAGCCAGACCCTACCAGCAGCAGCACTATAGGGCAGCCAGACCCTACCAGCAGCACCAGGCTTATAAAATAAGAAGGGAAGAGAGGCTACAGATGCATTAGCAACACTGAATTTCATAGACGGACCCTTGTTATTTTGTGGCGAGTGAAGCCTGGACTGGGCACAGCACTAGTCTGGCGACTAGAAATAACAAAAATGGGGTCTGGTGTCCTTCCCTATTGGCTGCTAATTGCATATGTCAGCCTCCCATACATATCAAACAGCTTTGTTACCGGGGCCCTTTTTCTCCCTCCAGTGCTAGCAGTGTGAGGTGTTTTACATTCTGTGTATGGGGTGGAGGTGAGGAATGGAAGCACAACCACTAGCAGCAGGAGTTTATTGCTCACCAAAAGACCTAGCAGAATGTGGCAGTGAGAGTGAAACTTGGCCAGTCTGTGTCTGCCAGTGGTAAACCACAACAGAGGGCAGGACTTAGGTCAGGAATCACCTAAAACTGCTGCTTGTCTGTTCTGTAAAGGGAGTTGCTGTAGTGAATTTTTTTTTTTAAATATGTAAGCCTACATTGACTGCAGTGTTTGAAAAAGATGGAGGGTCCCTTCCGTCAACTTTCAGTTTTACAGACAGAGGAGAAAATAGAGCAAGTTTTCTTTTTGTATACATATATTTAGCAAAATTTAATGTCCGTTTCTCTGATACTCTGACAGATCAGAACAACGTCCATTAAACAGTAGTGTGAGACTACCTATAAATAATATCACAGTAAGGTAAAGTTAAATATTCAATGTATGTAACCCCAAAACTACCTTAATGAACACTTGTGCGCTCTCCCAGAAGGCTCATAACTATGTAGCGTCATATTGATATAGTTCCTGATAGCATTACGGAGCCCTGTGATCGCACTGTTCCTATCCAGCAACAGTTAGAGCCCAGAGCAGCCTAGTTATATCTTTATGTCTCACACAGAACTGGGCTGATGTTCATTGTCGGTAGATGGGGCGGATCCAAAATGTGGTATGGAATTCAGTCGTTTCTAGTTATACCCCTGATGAAATTGCATATACTGTTCAATACAAGCTCCTTACACCAGGGGACAGAAACTATTGTCAGAGTCGCTGATGGGGATTAGACAGACTCCTTTCACATAGCTAGAACTGTTTATTTATGGTCTTGGCTGGTTGGGGAGAATAGTTAGGGAAGATTGATTACAGTGTCCTCCTAGCAGGCAAAGATAGTACTTGCTCTAGCTGCCCAGGTGATATCTTTCTGAGGCATCAAGGGACTGATAGCAAATCACAGAGGAAGAGAAAGGATGCAAGATAAGGGTGAAGTTTATCTAATCAGAACTAGATAGGAGGCTGAAATTCAGGGAAGTGACTGCAATATACATAAATGAAGTTCAGAAAGACAGAGTGATATCCAAAGAAGTGGGTCGGGATGTGCATTGATGGGAAACGTGTTTCTGCTGGAGGTCCTTATTACAGGTTTCAAAACACTAATACCATACCTTGTAGACATACTCACTCTACAGCGTTCCACCAATCGTACTGAAACAGACAATCAGGGAATGGATATAGGTAGTTCTGTCGTTGTTATAAAAATCTATAAGTTCCTGCACATAAAAAACAAAACCTTTTTCAGGCATGGGATATTTTGGGCTTTCAGGACCAAGCATGGTATTGGTAGCATATAAAAGCTGAAACTCTCTGCTTTCCAATGACACCCTTTGGCATTTTCTATAACTGTATATCAGGGGTCGGCAACCCCCGACACGCGTGCCAAGAGTGGGACGCGTGGCATGTTCTGCTGGCACAGCACCTGCAGGTATTAAATGAAGGGGGAGTGTCCCTTCAGTGCTCTGCTAGAGCTGAGGTATAAGACGCTCCCCCTTCTCTCACTGCCCTCCCTGCTCACCAATGAAGAGGGGTGAGGAAGCCCAGGAGGGGGAGTTCTCAGTGTACAGCAAGACCCTGCCTGCTGCAGAGATGAGCTCCTACTCTGCATCCTGCCAAGGCTCCCCCGAGGAGGAGAAGGAAGAGGAGGAGGAGAGGAGAGCACCATCAGCAAAGTGAAAGTAAAAAAAAACAACAACAGGTACATGCTGGGGTTACTATTTCTATTGATGTCAGGCATTTGGGGTTATTAATTTAGTTTTAGTAACTCCATGTGCCTCACATTAATAGCAATTAAACCCATCATGTCCCTCACATTACCCCCTGTGTGCTTCACTAATAAAGGACTAATAAAGGTACTAATAAAGGACCTCAATAATGAAGATATTTACTTATTACCTCCATATGTCTCACATATCAGTAACCCTTATGTAAAGCACACAGTGGGTAATTTGAGGGACATGATAGGGTTAACTGCAGAGGCGTAGCTAGTGGGGGGGGGGGGGGGGTAAGGGGGACAGTGGCCCCGGGCCCACTGAATCTCAGGGGCCCACTTTGGGGCCACCGCAATAAAGGTTACCCTCACATATTAACTGCATCGGAGTCTGCATGACACCGATGCAGTTAAAATACATTCTCTGTTCGTACGTAGCTCGTAAACCACAAGCCACTTCAGGCCTGTGGCCTACGAGCTGCCCTAAGACGTCTGCGTCCTGGCACAGACGTCTGCGCGATGACGTCATTGTCCTGCGCCGTCCGCGCCAGGACGCAGGTCTTGCGTCTTCAGTAAGTGGCAGTGCCAGCAGTGGAGACTCCTCCTCGGGGGATCGGAGGTAGGTGAGTAGCATCGACTTTTTTTTTTTAACTCACTTTGGGCATTGTAAATTGGGGTGGGGGGATGGGGGTAATACATATAAGAGGTCAGTTGGGAGCATTGGGAACTTAGATAAGAGGCCATAACTAATATAAGGGGTATTAGGGGGCTTTAGTAAAAGAGGATATAAATTATAGTGAAAGGTCATTGGGGTCTGTATGAATGTAAGGGGAGATAATATTAGGGGGCATTGGGGCAGTATTAAAGGGGTTTTCTAGGGAATAATAAAGTTTACTGGTAAAGATTGTATTGGGCAAATTGGAGAGGAGGCGGGGAAGGTGAAACATAAAAAAAAATACTTGTCTCCGGGCTACCGATGTCCACAACCTTCTGCTGCTGTCTGTTCAGGCACACGCACGCCGCTTCCCTGCCGCAAGTCCTGCACTGCACGTGATTGGCCTCAGTGGTGGCTGGAGAGGACTTGGTGATGTCATTCATATACATGACTGGGTCCTTTCCAGCCATCACTGACACCACTGATGGCCTCAGCAGTCACGTATGGCACGTGTCTGAACAGACAGTGGTGGCAGACACCAGAGCACTGGGGACAGGTAAGGCTGGGTTCACACTAGCGCTCGGTTTCCGTTTTTCGGGTCCACTTGGGGACCTGAAAAATGGAAACCCAATTCGCTTGTAAAGCGGTTACCTGCGGACTATAATGGGGTCTGCTGGGTTTCTGTCTGGTTTCTGCCTGAAAAATGCAGAGAAAAAAGTCCTGCTTGCAGGACTTTTCTTTCCACATTTTTCAAACGGAATGGGGGACAGAATCCTTCAACGGGGTTCAAGTGTTGGTGTGAACCCAGCCTGAGTATGATTTTTTTTTTATCACCTACCCCACCTCCACTGTGATTTGTCCACTTCCTGGACAACCCCTTTAAAGAGGACCTTTCATGTCCTCATGAACCTGTGATTTTATATACCGCTAGAAAGCAGACAGTCGGCTTTCCCGTTATGTGCCCCGATGGAGGAGAGATCGGTGCCGTTAGTTTTGGCACATATCTGTCCCCACTGTCAGAAGGGCGTTCATGACAGTCTAGCGTCATCGCTGGGCTGTGAGGAAGGTTCCCCCTGACAGTAGTCTAACATAGCCTTGTACTGTCAGAGGGGGCGTTCCTTACCGCCCTGTGATGATGCTGAGCTTTAAGTAAGGCCCCCCTCCCCCAGTACAAGTCTTGGGGGGGGGACGTTCCTCACAGCCCAGCGATGACGCTAGACTGTCAGGTATGCCCTTCTAACGGTGGGGAGAGATCAGTGCCGAAACTAACAGCACCGATATCTCCTCCACCGGGGCACATAACGGGAAAGCGGACAGTGTGCTGAATTCAGAGCACTGTCGGCTTTCTAGTGGTATATAAAACCGCATATGCATGAGGACATGAAAGGCTCACATCTTTAATACAGAGGGGTTATTAATAGGCATTATTAATACAGAGGGGCATTTATGTAAGAGGGCATAATTTATACAAGGAGACATAAGAGGGTATAATTAATAATAGGGGAATTGGGCAATATTAATTTTAGGTGGCACTCGGGCATTAAATTGATTTAAGGGGGTACACAGGGCATTATTAATTAGGGAGAATTATTAATTGAGGGGCAGTATTAAATAAATGGGGCACATAGGAGCATTATTAAATTAAAAAGGCACATGGGGTTATTATTCATTTCCAGGGGATTTTATATCATATATTTTATAATTGGGGTAGCAGAAGGATGGAGAGGTTATGTAGTTGAGGACAATGGGGGTCAGGTGCCTGGAAAAGTGAGGAGCCAAAGATGTCTGTGTTACAAACTTTACAGTCACAGCTGGAAGAAGTGGTCATGGCGGTCCAGATGGAAGGGACGATAAATGTAAACCGTCAGAGACGTCACCGGTAAGTCACAACATTGTTCCTATACTGTATTTACATAACTGGTCTTCACAGCCCTGTGTAGAACCACTATCTACCAATATACGGTCACCGTATAGTGATAGTGTTGGTATACCTGAGTTGGGGGCCCACTTGGACGTGTTCGCCCCCCCTGTGCTGAACCCCTAGCTACGCCTCTGGTTAACTGCTATTAATATGAGGCACATGGAGTTGCTAAACTGTAATGTACATGACCATACTTTTTATCCACAACTGTGGATAAAAGTGCGGACCTATACATTTCAATGGGCCCATACACACAACCATTGTTTTTGCTGCTGTGTGTCCGGGCCAAATTGAAGAGCTGCAAATTATGGAGCAGATCCTATATCTGTCTGCATTTGTGGTCCTGTCAATTCATTTTTAATGTATATGTCAGTGAAAACCACATCCGTGCCATTTGTGTGCAGGAGGCCTAAGGCTGAGGCCCCATGTTGCGGAAACGCAGTGTTTTTGTTGCAGATTTTGCTGTGGTTTTTTGAGCCAAAGCCAGGAGTGCTTCAGCAGAAAATAGAAGTATACTGTAAGTATAAGCTTCCTATATATTTCCCTTTCCTTTGGTAACTATTCTTGGCTTTGGCTGAAAAAAAAACGCAGCAAAATCTGCAACAAAGAAAGCTGCGTTTCTGCAACATGGGGCCTCAGCCTTAGGGTGTTTCTTTTCCTGTGGTGACACTGTGTACCCAGGTGCGGCTATAGCCAAATCCAGTTCCCGGGCACAAGTGCTGTCAATTTGGGGTAAGTGTTTAACTTTGACACTCATTAATTCCTGGCTGGGGTTTTGCTGTTACTGCACCACCAGGAATTAAAAGTGGCTGAAATTAATCCACATTTCACTTACAGAAAAGTGAAAGTACCGGCGGCCCGGGGATGCAGCATCCATGTACATAGTGGGTCACCATTCTACAGGTGTTACCTCACTCTGTTCCCAGTCATATACATTTACCACTAATTACAGGTTACACATGTACTTATATTGCTTCTAATGGAAAAGTACAGGTGTATACACGCATGTAGCTGGGAGCACAGTATAACAGCATCCCTATGTTACGGTTTGTGCTATATGACTTTAGTGTAGGTGTCATCAGCCTTAAAATTATTGCTCGGCACTCCAAGGACCTCATCTTTGATTTTTTAATTTAAACTGGCACACCGAACAAAAAAAGGTTGCCTACCCCTGCTGTATATAATGACAATACAGAGTGAATATGAGACAGATCTCTCTTGCAACGCTTAGAGCATTGCCACAGAAAACTGGTGATCTGCAGGGGTCCCGGGTGTCGGACCCCCCGCAGATCTAATATCGACCATCAATGTTAGAAACCGGATAACCCCTGTAAAAAGGTATATTACAAATATGTTGCTATACAGTAACAAAAAAAGTGACAGTCACACTGATTTATTAGAATTTGGGGATAGATAAAAAAGATCTGTCAATGTTATAAGAATCTGAATTTTTTTTGCCTAAGCCATACAATGTATGCATGTACATGGCGGTGTTATCATCATGCTGTGGTCATATTACTTTGCATAAAAACCTGGAAGGTTGAAGAGTTAAAATGAATGCAAGGGAAACCTGCTGTAGTATCCAAGACAACTGTAACTGAGGATAAGATTTACAGTATGTCACAAAAGTGAGTACACCCCTCACGTTTCTGTAATTATTTCATTATATATTTTCCTGTGACAACACTAAAGAAATGACACTTTGATACAATCTAAAGTAGTCAGTGTGGAGCTTGTGTAACAGTGTAAATTTGGTGTGCCATCAAAATCACTCAACATACAACCATTAATATCTAAATCCCTGGCAACGAAAGTGAGTACACCCCTAAGTGGAAATGGACAAATTGTGCCCAATTAGCAATTTTCCAGTAGTAGTGTCATGTGACTTACTACTGTGTGTTACAAGGTCTCAGGTGTGAATGGGGAGCAGATTACTTAAATTTGGTGTTATCGCTCTCAAACTCTCTCATACTGGTTACTGGAAGTTCAACATGGCACCTCATGGAAAAGAACTCTCTGAGGATCTGAAAAACAGAATTGTTGCTGTACATAAAGATGGCCTAAGCTATAAGAAAATTAGCAACACCCTGAAACTGAGCAGCAACACGCTTGCCAAGACCTTACAGCGGTTTAACAAGACAGGTTCCACTCTGAACAGGCCTCGCCACGGTCAATCAAAGAAGTTGAATGCCCGCGCTCAGCGTCATATCCAAAGGTTGTCTTATCAATATAGATGTATGAGTGCTGCCAAAATTGCTGCAGAGGTTAAAGGGGTGGTGTGAAGGATCTCGTCTTACTGAAACCGCTTTCGGCACATCTGAGATCGCTTCAATTACCTCACACCCACCACCAGTGAGTGTCCTGGGCCCGTAGGATAATACGAAGCAAGCTTTCTAAATTATATATATTTATTAACCCCTAAAAGGTTTGGTACTAGACACTTAACACATACAGAGAATACATGTAGTGGTTATCAAGCAAATACAAGTGGAAAGCAACATGACACGGTGCACAAAATAAAAATGGGAATAAACAGAAGAAAAGGAAATATTACCAACACAAGCCTGTGATTGGTTCTCTGGACTCCAGATGTTGAGCTCAGGGCGCGTACTTAGATTCAGTCCAAAAGCATGCGTCTGGGCATGCTATTCCAGTGACAGCACCCCCTTGGCTCTGGGCAAAGCTGTTCAGATTACTTTCAGCAGAAGAAGACCATATAGAAAATAGTCCGTTTCTCTGAGCCCATGTGGTAGGCTTCAGGGTTCTTCCTTAAGCAAGTTACAGAGCATGTGTCTCCTACATGCTGTTACATTTCTTCCAGGATAACAAAGTCTCAGGCCTCAATGCTAGGCCGCATGTTTAGGCCACATGGTTGGAGTCCGCACCATGACCTGCCCTCACATCTCCTCCAGGAACAACAAAGACAAAAGACCCCCTCTTCCTGGTCGGGGAACTTTTAACTAAAAAGGTGTCCTCTCTAAGTGATGTCACCAAAAAGGAGAAGTCCCTACCCCCAGCCTTTCATCTCAGAACCAGGATTTTTCATACCTCCTTGCTGGGTGTCCGTATTGTAAAGCAAGAGGTCTGATGGGCTTCTTGGTGAGATCCCCATCATGTAGACACCAAGAATGACACCCCAATCCCCTTTGGGTAAGGAGATCAGTATCTGAACCTTTTCTGGGCTTTGAACCGTGACTAGTTTGACCTTGAAACGTGTGCCTTGACCTGATGCATCTGGGAAATTTATCGGGGCGCCTGTAAGAGGTTCACTGGTGAAGATATGGTCATAAAACCATATGCCTTTTGATGGGTAGCTGGCTCCATCTTGTCTGTGCACTGTGTGCAGAGAGTTCCCCCAGCACATCCTTTAGGTAGGACCCCCTGTCGTGTTAATGAGTGTAGTACTGTTATGTAAACAAAGGCCTGTGTAAGTGACTCTCTGGGGATCAAAGGGTTGTGGGACCACAAAGAGTTGGATACACGGCAGACCTACCACCTGGTGTAGGAGTAGTCTGAGCACATGACAACACACTGACGCAAAATACATATCTGGAAAATACCTAGCTAGCGGTCTCTCATCATCACAGGTGGGGGTCAGCCTGTCAGTGCTCAGACCATATGCCGCACACTGCATCAAGTTGGTCTGCATGGCTGTCATCCCAGAAGGAAACCTCTTCTAAAGAAGATGAACAAGAAAGCTCACAAACAGTTTGCTGAAGACAAGCTGACCATGGACATGGATTACTGGAACCATATACTTAATTGGTTCAGATCGTGTCATTCGTGTATGGCAGCAACCAGGTGAGAAGTATAAAGACAAGTGTGTCTTGCCTACAGACAGATGTCTCTGTCCATAACCCACTCATTGCCTCCCACAAAGCCAGCCAGTTCATTTTGCTCTGCACTGATGAGGGACAACAATCCCGAAATGGCGCTGTATGCAGATAAATGAAATTGGCTTGGCTAAAATCCCTTTTGCTGTCTCAAGACTCGGTGGGTCAAAAGCAAATTGAGGATCTGTTACATCCAACAGAGGGCACATGAGCTCCCAGCTCCTTTCCCATAATGCCTTGTGATATGTAGATGCTTAGTAGAGGGCGAAAGGCAATTTAAAACTCTACACACCTTCACTGGTGCTCTCCTCAAGGAGAGATGTCTCTGTCCATAACCCACTCATTGCCTCCCACAAAGCCAGCCAGTTCATTTTGCTCTGCACTGATGAGGGACAACAATCCCGAAACGGCGCTGTATGCAGATAAATGAAATTGGCTTGGCTAAAATCCCTTTTGCTGTCTCAAGACTCGGTGAGTCAAAAGCAAATTGAGGATCTGTTACATCCAACAGAGGGCGCATGAGCTCCCAGCTCCTTTCCTATAATGCCTTGTGATATGTAGTTGCCTACAGACAAGCATTGTTGTGAGAGTGTCATGGTTTGGGGCTGCATGAGTGCTGTTGGCTGTGGGGAGCTACAGTTCATTGAGGGAACCATGAATGCTAACATGTACTATGACATTCTGAAGCAGAGCATAATTCCCTCCCTTTGGAAACTGGGTCGCAGGGCACGACAACCACTGCCTTGCTAAATAAACTGAGGGTAAAGGTGCTGGACCAAGTATGTCTCCAGACCTAAACCCTATTGAGCATCTGTGGGGCATCCTCAAACAGAAGGTGGAGGAGCACAAGGTCTTTAACATCCATCAGCTCTGTGATGTCATCATGGAGGAATGGAAGAGGATTCCAGTGGCAACCTGTGACGCTCTAATGAACTCCATGCCCAAGAGGGTTGTGATGATGAGAGACCACCAGCTATTTATTTTGCAGATATGTATTTTGTGGCAGTGTGTGGTCACGTGCTCAGATTACTCTTACACCAGGTGGTATGTCTGCTGTGCATCCAACCTGTTGTTGTCCCACAACTTTTTGATCCCCAGAGAGTCACTTACACAGGCCTTTGTTTACAGAACAGTGCTACACTCATTAACATGGCAAGGGGTCCTGCAGAAAGGATGTGGTGGGAGGGCCCTGGGCACACAGCCCCCCAGACAAGATGGAGCCAGCTACAGATAAAAAGGGATATGGTTTTATGACTATATCTTCCCCAGGGAACCTCTTACAGGTGCCCCAATAAATTCCTTAGGTGCGCCCAGTCAAGACGCACGATTCAAGGTCAAACTCGGTACAGTAGAGAGCAAGGAGAAGGTCCAGACACTGATCTCCTTACCCAAAGGGGATTGGGGTGTCATGCTTTGTGTCTACACCATGGGGATCTCGCCACGAACCCTATCATACCTTTTGCCCAACTGTACATCATCGGGCGGGTAGATACTGTGAAATATGGTTCTGAGGATTTTAGGAAGGAGGGCGGGGCTCCTCCTCCTAGTGACATCACGCAAGGAAAAGACTGGGGATAGTTATACAGTCTCACCTGGGGGGGAACAGGGGTCTTTGTTATCTTGGAAAAGATGTGACCGCATGTAGGAGACACATGCTCTGTAACTTGCTTAAGGAAGAACCCTGAGGCCCACCACATGGAGGCCCAGAGAAACTGACTACAAACTTGCCCTGGTATCTTTCTATCTTTTATTTCCCTTTTTATTTGCTGTGCTGTATTTTACTTTTATCTGTATTTGCTTGATAATTGATATGTAATTCTATATATGTTAATGCTTAGTACCAACCAACTGGAGTTAATAAATATATAAAATTTATAAAGCTCATTTCATATTATCCTATGAGCCCGGTGTGTGAGTGGGAGGTTAAGAAAGAAGGTTGTTCGCAGGAGTGTCAGGCGGCTTGGCGAGATCCTTCACAGTGGTGGCAGTGTATTGGGATGTAGGATAACAGAGTGTGTGTGTGTGGTATCACTCAGATGCTGGGGATTGTGGTGATACTGTGAAAGTTTGGTACTGGGCTGTTCCCTTTCCTTTTTTATTTTTCTATCCTATCTTTTATTTGGCAACGGCTTCCAGCGGATGGCTGGGGGTCTGAGAAGCAGGGAACTCCAACAGATGGCTGATATGGAGGACGTGGAGCAAAGTCCTGAGGTGCTGGGACAGTAAATCATTGCCATGCCAGAAGGTACAGCAGTTAACCCTGTCCCAGAGATCACTTCGCCTGGGGGGACAAGCAGCCTGAGCCCTCTGGGGAGAATGGACTTATATTTGCAACTGGCCTTACAGCAACTAGGCCCCAATGACTCTAATGCTTGCCTCCAATTGATCCTCCAATATCAACAGGCGGAGAGGGAAGCTGCCGAGCGTCGGGCTGAGAGGGAAGCTGCCGAGCAGCAATCCGAGTGGGAGCATCAATTAGAGATTGCCTGGCTGGAGAGGGCTAGCAGCGCTTCTCCAAACCAAGTCTAGGATCTGTGTGCCCTGAGGGCTCGCCAGAAAAACTTCCCAGTCCTGGAGAAGGTTGGCGACTTGGACATTTTTCTGTGGGGGTTTGAAACAACCTGCTGACAACACCATGTGCCCCGTGCACAGTGGACCCAGTATCTGACTCCAGGGTTAAGGAGCAAAGCCCTGGAAGTCTTTGTGGACCTATCACCTGAATAGGAAGGGGACTATGATGTTATTAAGGAGGCCCCCTTCAAAAAGTACAACCTCACTCCTGAGGTGTAACGCAAGAAGTTCCGGAAAAATAAAGCGGAACCCCACTTTTGCAGCTATGTGGATATTGTGGGCGACTTACAGACTACCTTCCGGCAATGGATCAGAGGACTTACTGTTACCAAGTTACCAAGGTTTGCCCTCTGGATGTCCGCCAGTTTGTGTGTGACCGGGAACCCAAGACAGCAGACCAAGTTGCGCAAATTGCTGACTCCTGTGTGGCCAACTGGATGCCTGAGACCAAGGGAGGAGCAACGCTGCAGAGGTCCCCAAGCTGGAGGGAGAGGCAAGCCGGAGTTCATCACAGTCGTCTGTCTTCAAGTCGGGTGAGAGAAACTATGCCCCGGGTGGTCTATCCCCTATCCCAAGAACTCTGGGTGCCCCGGCGACCACCTCCACACCTGTAACCAGCCAGGACATTTTAAGGCGGAGTGCCCCAACCGCCCTGAGAACCCCCCTGCTCCCCAGGTCACAGCAGCTGTCTCATCTGTGTATTTGGTTGGGAGGTGGGGGTCGCAACCCAATGCCAACCATCAACCAGTCACTGTGGGGGATAAAGTGGTCATGGGATTTCGGGACACTGGGGCGGATGTGGCTCTGGTGCAACCTGATTTGGTCCCTCTGGACTGTATTATCCCCAGGAAAACTCTGATCTTTAGGGGAATTGGACAAGAACGTTTAACTGTACCCATGGCTTGTGTCCATCTGGACTGGGGTGTGGGAAAAGGAATGCAGGATGTGGGGCTCATGTTGATCTGGTGGTGGTGGTTAAACCTGTGCCAGAAAAAGAGGTGTCCCCATGTAAGGAAGCTAGGGGGAAGGTAAAGAATCCGCTAGAACTCTCCCAGCTAGCGGCTAGTGCGGGGGAGACCAAGAGAGGCTACCGGGATGGGGTCTCTGGGCGTATACCTCAAGGACCTGGGGTTGTGAGTGGGGATCTGCTGGATACCAGCACACCAGGGGTGTACTCACTTTTGTTGCCTGGGGTTTAGACATTAATTGCTTCCTCTCCTTCCTCTATCAAGTTCCAGACTGTCATAAAGACTTGTTCACAGCATGTCTGTTCGCACAAGCTTCTCATCATTACCATCCCCTGTTGGTGCCCCCCCAAACAGTAATTGTACCCCCATTTATGCCATAGCCTCCCGGCACAGAATTCCTTCTTGACTATATGCTGACCAACTACTACTTTTGGCACTAAAAAAATAAATATTCTCCTCCTGACAGTGAAAGGCAGTGTATCATGCATTTTCTTCCCATTTCATTCTTGTGAGAATCGGCAGAGGGAAAAGTCCTAAGATAAGTTCCAAAAGAAAACCTTTTTAAAAAAATTGGTAGCCTATCATTAAAGATATACCATCAATTTTAGATTGCTGAGGATCCAAGTGTCAGTACCCCTACATATCAGCAGGCAGTATTTACAAGCTGTAGTTATGGACACTGCAGCAATGTCTAGTTGAAGTCTATGGGACACTGCTTCAGTACCCATCACGTTTGCTACTAAAATTACAGTGTGCAAGTGAGCAGCACAGTGCACAGAATGTAAACAGTTCCAGAAGCTGCTCAAAAGTCCCCATTGTCAGATTCCTAAGGATAGGACACATATTTTAAAAAAGGTGAAAAAAAAAACCATTAAACATGTCCCCACATATATCCATTATAGACAATTTAACCTCTACCCACACCTTGGGATAACAATATCTGAGACCTCATGCACATGACAGGTGGTGTCAATTTTGTAGCAGAATGCACTCGAATTATTTTATTTATTATGCTTACTTATATAGCGCCATCATATTCTGCAGCGCTTTACAGATATTGTCAGTCACGGTCCCATATAGGGCTCACAATGTACATTCCATATCAGTATGTCTTTGGAATGACAGAGTGATATCTGAATGTCATCAGAGCGCATTCTGTGATGCACTTTCCTCTATGGGGGCTCCCGATCCGTTCTCTTACAATGTAATGGTGCAGGATAGGACCTGCTCTATTTTTATTAGAATGGAACTGTTCATCAGATGCCCCCTCGGATGTCATAGTTGGGTATGTGCATGGAGCCTTCTGATATTCAGACATCACAGAATAGTATTATATTTAATTAGGGTGATTTAAAAAAAACTCAGATCCTTCAGTAATGCAATATAAACAAAATATTTCTTTCAATAAATTATATTTTTATTTTATTTCAAAGAATTTATGTAAACTATAATGAACTTCACATCATCATACAACAGTATAAACGTAGATAGATATGGGATTGTTTGCACAGTACATGTACCATAAAATTGTAGGTATACAAATATATAGGTACTGTGTACAGTATAGGTAATACAACTTGTCCCTCCAAAACACTCTTAGGCTAGGGCCCCATGTTGCAAAAACGCAGCATTTTGGCTGTGACAGAAACGCTGCACCAAAAAAACGCTGCGTTTTACAGTACATGCAAAGTGGATGGGATATCAATTATACCTACGGAAATGCTGGTGTTTTCCGTATAAGTATAAAAGGTGCAGAAAGTTCCCAACGGAAAAATCTTCTGCAGGGTTTTTTTTTGCTGCGGCTCGCTACATGGGGCCTTAGCCTTACATAGTTACGTCCATGTTATAAATTCTAGATGGTACATGTGGATATGGGTACTGTATATTCAGTTCACTAGAATCACAGAGAGAGCCAATGCTGTACAATGCAGACACCTGGCCTTACTTTTCCTTTACATTATGTACTGAAAATTATTGATTTGAAACCAGGAAACACTGGTTTTGTATAATATCTAAAATTTTGCTCACCAGAAATAGGCAGAATTAACCTTGAAGCTCTTGTCCAATTTAACCATGTTGCTTCCTGAGTGCAATAAATAAAATAATACAGCCTAATAAATTAACAAATAAGCAAATGAAATAGCTTAACATTAGTATTGCAGTATATTGTATGAATGATCAAACACCCTGGGGTTCAAGTCCTCTAGGGGTCAAAAAAAAATAAAAAAAATAAAAAGTTTGAAAAGAAAAAGAAAAATGGTAGCATTTCAAATCACCCCCATTTTTCTAGGTAAAGTATAAAATATATATATAAAATATTAAAATATTTATATTATTTTGCAGGAATAAAAATCTAAATAGAGAAACCACAGTTCTTGTCATTTTACCTCCCCAAAAAAATAAAAAAAACTTCCTAAATAGTATTAATAAAAACTACAACTTGTCCCACCAAAAAACATAGCTGCATAGATGGAAATATAAAAAGTAATGAGTATAAAAAAAAAAATACAATAATTGCCGAAAAGTAACTCACCCAGATGGAAACAAAGGACTGCTAGAAAACTCGGCATGCAGTTATGTCCGTAACTCTTGTTGTAATGTCTTGTCACAAGAGGACATAAAATTGCTGTCACTGCTGCCCTATAAAAAGGCTCTGAGGATACTTTTGGGAAGTGTATCTCTTAGTGAAGCAAAACGCTCTTCCAACAACTGCTGATGTGATGATCTAAGGAGCCATTGCATACAACAGTCACCATTAGTAGTGATTCAAGGGACACTCACAGCTCAGTGATATACACACATGGACAAAATTGTTGGTACCCTTCGTTTAATGAAAGAAAAACCCACAATGGTCACAGAAATAACTTGAATCTGACAAAAGTAATATATATATAAATGAACAAATGAAAGTCAGACATTGCTTTTCAACCATGCTTCAACAGAATTTTTAAAAAAAGAAAACTCATGAAACAGGCCTGGACAGAAATGATGGTACCCTTAACTTAATGTTTTGTTGCATAACATTTTGAGGCAATCACTGCAATCAAACAATTCCTGTAACTGTCAATGAGACTTCTGCACCTCTCAACAGGTATTTTGGCCCATTCCTCATGAGCAAACTGCTCCAGTTGTCTCAGGTGCCTTTTCCAGATGGCATGTTTCAGCTCCTTCCAAAGATGCTCAATAGGATTTAGGTCAGGGCTCATAGAAGACCACTTCATACTAGTCCAATGTTTTCTTCTTAGCCATTCTTGGGTGTTTTTGGCTGTGTGTTTTGGGTCATTATCCCATTGCAAGACCCATGACCTGTAACGGAGACCAAGCTTTCTAACACTGGGCAGCACATTTCTCTCTAGAATCCCTTGATAGTCTTGAGATTTCATTGTACCCTGCACAGATTCAAGACACCCTGTGCCAGATACAGCAAAGCAGCCCCAGAACATAACAGAGCCTTCTCCATGTTTCACAGTAGGGATAGTGTTCTTTTCAAGATATGCTTCATTTTTTCGTCTGTGAACATAGAACTGATGTGCCTTGCCAAAAATTTCGATTTTTGTCTCATCTGTCCATAGGACATTCTCACAGAAGCTTTGTGGCTTGTCAACATGTAGTTTGGCAAATTACTTTTGTCAGAATCAAGTTATTTCTGTGACCGTTGTGGGTTTTTTCTTTCATTAAACGAGGGGTACCAACAATTTTGTCCATGTGTGTATGTGCAGGACATCCTGCAGCCACATGTGGTGCCTCTCATGTCAGGACTTCCAACTGGCATCTATCAGCAGGATAATGTTCACCCACATACAGCAAGGGTTTCCCAGGAATATCCTTCTAATAACTTGGAAGCAGCTGGACCTTGATCATGTGACTGTGATGTCAATGAAAGTTCTAAATCCTCTTAGCTGCAGCATAGAATAGCTGAGGGAGACATGAACACAGGTTGTACATAGCACAGAGGAGCAGTGGATGAATCCAGCAATTGCTGATCACTAGCTAGGACAGTCTGCTCTCTGCAGCTAGCGAAGGGATACTTTTGTTGGTGGACCCTTCTTCCACCTTTAGTCCAGCCCTAATGAGGGCCTCCCGACTCTAACCCTAAGCTAACATCTATCTAATGTGCCATATAAAATTCACATATTTGACATTCTAATGACAAATTCAGTTCGGCCATTTCTACTGTATACATGGAAGATAGCAAAACAAATGTTTTCAACAAGTCAGTGCCATAGTAGCCTCCAGCTACAATAACATACCTCTCAAATTACAGATGACAGAAAGGGGTGCAAAATCTGTGATGCATGCAGTATGCCATGGCAAATTTACATATGAGAAATCACACCTCTAACCCATTCCTTATTTGACCCTGCCCAATCCCACCGAGGCCATTTGCACCCACACACATTAAAATGGCCCTTTAGTATCATTCCCCCTTGTTACTCCCAACAGTATAAAGTTCTTCCAGTGATCCACACACAGTATAACATCTCTAGGGTCCCCACACAGTATAGTGTTCCCTTGTCACCCTCACACAATATACAGTGCCTTGCGAAAGTATTCGGCCCCGTTGACCTTTTCAACCTTTTGCCACATTTCAGGCTTCAAACATAAAGATATAAAATTTTAATTTTTTGGTGAAGAATCAACAAGTGGGACACAATTGTGAAGTGGAACGAAATTTATTGGTTATTTTAAACTTTTGTAAAAAATAAAAAACTGAAAAGTGGGGCGTGCAATATTATTCAACCCCTTTACTTTCAGTGCAGCAAACTCACTGCAGAAGTTCAGTGAGCATCTCTGAATGATCCAATGTTGTCCTAAATGACTGATGATGATGATAAATATAATCCACCTGTGTGTAATGAAGTCTCCATATAAATTCACCTGCTCTGTGATAGTCTCAGGGTTCTGTTTAAAGCGCAGAGAGCATCATGAAGACCAAGGAACACACCAGGCAGGTCCGTGATACTGTTGTGGAGAAGTTTAAAGCCGGATTTGGATACAAAAAGATTTCCCAAACTTTAAACATCCCAAGGAGCACTGTGCAAGCGATCATATTGAAATGGAAGGAGTATCAGACCACTGCAAATCTACCAAGACCCGGCCGTCCATCTAAACTTTCATCTCAAACAAGGAGAAGACTGATCAGAGATGCAGCCAAGAGGCCCATGATCACTCTGGATGAACTGCAGAGATCTACAGCTGAGGTGGAAGAGTCTGTCCATAGGACAACAATCAGTCATACACTGCACAAATCTGGCCTTTATGGAAGAGTGGCAATTAGAAAGCCATTTCTCAAAGATATCCATAAAAAGTCTCGTTTAAAGTTTGCCACAAGCCACCTGGGAGACACACCAAACATGTGGAAGAAGGTGCTCTGGTCAGATGAAACCAAAATCGAACTTTTTGGCCACAATGCAAAATGATATGTTTGGCGTAAAAGCAACACAGCTCATCACCCTGAACACACCATCCCCACTGTCAAACATGGTGGTGGCAGCATCATGGTTTGGGCCTGCTTTTCTTCAGCAGGGACAGGGAAGATGGTTAAATTGATGGGAAGATGGATGGAGCCAAATACAAGACCATTCTGGAAGAAAACCTTTTGGAGTCTGCAAAAGACCTGAGACTGGGACGGAGATTTATCTTCCAACAAGACAATGATCCCAAACATAAAGCAAAATCTGCAATGGAATGGTTCACAAATAAACGTATCCAGGTGTTAGAATGGCCAAGTCAAAGTCCAGACCTGAATCCAATCGAGAATCTGTGGAAAGAGCTGAAAACTGCTGTTCACAAACACTCTCCATCCAACCTCACTGAGCTCCAGCTGTTTTCCAAGGAAGAATGGGCAAGAATTTCAGTCTCTCGATGTGCAAAACTGATAGAGACATACCCCAAGCGACTTGCAGCTGTAATCGCAGCAAAAGGTGGCTCTACAAAGTATTAACTTAAGGGGGCCGAATAATTTGGCACGCCCCACTTTTCAGTTTTTTATTTTTTACAAAAGTTTAAAATATCCAATAAATTTCATTCCACTTCACGATTGTGTCCCACTTGTTGATTCTTCACCAAAAAATTAAAAAAAATTTATATCCTTATGTTTGAAGCCTGAAATGTGGCAAAAGGATGAAAAGTTCAAGGGGGCCCGAATACTTTCGCAAGGCACTGTAACGTTCCTCTTGTGGCCCCACATATTATAATGTCCCCCTTGAGGACTCCACTCATTATAATGCCCACTCCTTGTAGTTCCCACACAGTATAATGGCCCTTCTTTGTGTCCCTCACAGAAAAAAATCACCATATTGGGCCTGCCTGCATCCAAGATGCTGGTAGTCCCTACAGGGCCTGAATTCAGGCTAACAGCTTCCTGCTTTTCTATTGTACCCACTTCTATGTGTGCAGTTTTAATGAACCGAATAAAAGTACAACTTTTTAGCTGGCGAGTGCTGCAACCTCTCTTTTTATATTTATCCCTGTAACTTGCTGTTTGCTATTTACATATAAGATATACTTATTGTTAACTTCTTGCTTGACTTGATTTGTTTATGACCCAGGACATTGCCTTACTGGTTTCTGAGTTTCCTGACTTTGGATAGTTTGGCTTGTTTATTAGTTTGCTTCATACCCTACCCCAACACACACACTGCTTTTTGGTGTATCCAAAGAAATGTTCCTTTATGCTTTGGCACTGCACTTCACTATTTAATTCAAATTCCAGGCCCACCTAGTTGACCACTGGCTTTAGTTGCTGCCTTGATTCCACCATTATTACCCAGAGAACTAGTTACTGGATAACCTCCAATCACTTACATCTCAGGGCCAACAGAACACTGAGACCCAAACCAAAGTATTGGGAAAAGTTCAACAAACATAATGTGCGATTTGGATCAGGACAGCATGTACATGGCAAAACTAAATATTCACTGTTTTAAAGAGGTTTTCCAGCCTTTTAAAGTTAAAAAAAAAAAATTTTTAATTTTATAAAATAAAAGAAGTTATGCTCATCTAATCGATCTGTGCCACTCCTATTCCAAAGGTTCTCGATCTCACACTGGTCCCTCTATCCTAGTCTCTAGTGACTATTGCAGCCATCCACTGACAACACTAATAGATGTCTAGGTGGGATGTAATCACTGGAAACCAGGATACAGAGACCAGTGGGGGATAGCGATTTATATGAGTGGGTACATTACAATGTGTAGTACTTTTTTTTTTATCATTTTTTATAACTTTCTAAGGATTTTTTATAATTACATGCAGTGTCGGACTGGGATGTCTAGGGCCCATCAGTGGAATTGCTTCTAGGGGCCCACCATCAGGACCCCTGCAGATCAGCGGTACTGAGACAGGGCGGCTAAAGGTAATAACATGTCGGGAGCCATGCTGCTCACCTGCCAAAACATGTGCACCACTGCACTACCTAAACCTACTGCTACGCCCTGTATGGCAAGTGAACAGCGTGGCTCCTAGAATTGTTACCATTACCTGTAGATCATCATTACATCGTGGATATAATATTGCTGGCCTATCCTAAGCACAGGCCATCAATATTAGAAAGATGGATAAATACATTTAAGAGGATGTCCAGGAATTGGCGCAACCCAAGTTCCGGGCGGGGAGGTGTAAAATAAAAAAATAAATAAAAAAGAATACTCACCTGTCCCCGGCACTCCATTGTCCGCTGCCAGTGTCCATTCAGTCTCGTGCTGGCGCCTTTCTGCTGGGAGTCCTGCACCTCATGGGATTGCTAAGACCAATTAGGTACAGGATTTTCCGAAATGAGGCGCCACCATGAGACCAAACGAACACAGGTAGGGGACAACGGGGTGCTGGGGACAGATGAGTATACTTTTTTGAAATTTTTTTATTTTTACACCTCCCTGGCAGCCGCCACAGTGGTCGCTCCAGTTAATAGACAACCTCTTTTAAGGGGTTGTCTGGGCCAAATTTTTTTATGGCCACTTCACTGGTCCCCCCCCCATACAGTGGTCTCCACTGGTCCCTCATACTGTATGGGGAACAGTAATGGGGCCATTATATTGTGTGGGTGAAGTGATGAGGGCTAACATTCTGTGGAGGGGGGGCATTAAACTGTGTGGGACATATTAAAGGGATTGTCCAGGGTTAATCTTTTTTATGGCCTATGCTCAGGATAGGCCATAAATACATGATCGGTAGGGGGCTGACACATGGCACCATCAGCTGTACAGCTTCACTTCCTGTGCCCGTTCTGTACAAAACACAGGGCCGGAAGCAGAAAGCACCATCTGCTGTATAGTTGCCCACTGCCGTCACTACAGCTCAGCTCCTACTGACTTCAATAAGTGCTGAGATGCAGTGAAGGTGCCCGGCTAATATACAGTGGACAGAGCTTTCTGCTTCTGGCCCCATATTGTGTACAGGACAGGTGCCAGAAGTGGCTCGTACATCTGATCGGTCCGGGGTCGGCCCCCAACAGATCAGGTATCTATGGCCTGTCCTGAGGATAAACCATAACAAATTATGCCTGGACAACCCCTTTAATATACCCCCCTAATGCGCCACACTTTAAAGAGGTTGTCCAGTATAATTTATATTTTTTTTTCTTTTTTATAATTAGTCTGGGGGAAGTGAACCCCTCCCCCCAAAAAACCAAAAACATACTAAACATACTCACCTATCCCCGGACCTCCGGTGTCAGCAGGTCCCAGCATGGTCCAGTCCTGCAGCTCCGCTGTCTTCTTTTGCCAGAAGTCCTCACTGGCTGTGACGTCCCAGGTCCATTCCTGTAGGCCGCTGATTGGCCTCAGGGGTCACGTGGCGTCACAGGTTGTCACGTGCAGGGGGTACTTGCGCTGGAAGAAAACAGAGCTGCAGGCAAAACCACGCTGGGAGACACTGGGGACAGGAGAGAAAGTTTTTTTTGTTTTTTTCACCTGTGTAATTAAAAAAAAAAAAAAAATGTTATCCTGCACAACCCCTTTAATGTCTCCTAGGCTATTGGCCTCCATTAGTTATCATTTTGCCAATGCAAACACATTGGAAGAGGCGTAACTAAGGTCTTGTGGGCTTGGTACAAACTTTTGTCCGGGGCCCCCTATCCCCTTCGTAGAGAGAATTCTTGATAGTGACAGTTACGGGTGCTGCAGCGATATCTCAGACACTTGAAAGGGATATAGCTTTAGTACCCAAAACTGCACCACAGCGACGGCAGACACCGCACAGCACCGCACCATGTGAACAGATAACAAAAAAGTTCACCTTACCATATGGTGTCACTCAAAGGACTGCAACATGTGAACAGATCTCAAAGAGTTCACCTTGTCATATGGTCTCAGTCAGAGGACTTGACCAGTAGAAGGCTCCCTTAATTAAAAACACCTGGGCCACATGGGAGGAGTTCTGGTACCAAGGCAAAACAAAAAAAAATGAAAAAGACAGATAAAAAATAAAATATCAAAAAAAGAAAAACAAAAAAAGACATGGACCGCACATCCCGATCTTATACATTGATCTTGTGCTTCTCAGCAAATTCTACAATACTGAACATGAGGTTCTTAGTATACATATTGATCAAGGTGTATAAGCCCACTAGCCACTTCACGGCGACCTCTTTATAGTGGGTCCCTACACTACAGGGTGCGGGTGCAAAGGGTTACTGATCAAGGGTAAGATTTAGTGGCTCCTGACTGATTGTCTTACAAGTTGAGATGGTAAGAACGTTCTATTTTTTACCTGCACCTTTCTCTCTTATTGACTATTACTGTTTGAGCTTGGCTAGGTGTACATTCAGGTGAGAACTCTACTGTTATGTGAGTTATGAGAACACAACCTCACCTCATAACTGCCTATATAGCTCATCTATTGCTGTATTATGCTGATCTGATTTATTGACCAAGGATAATATGTTGGTTTGGCTCTAGTATAGATGCATTATATGCACTATGCACTTTATGCACCTTGCAATCAGACGTGTGTATAATGTATTTATTTTTTTTGGTGGCGCCATTGTTTTTGTAATTTTGTTATCTTTTAATAAATGTTATATTTAAAAAAATAAATACATTTTGCATCCCTGCTGCACATGATGTTATGATAATTTGGATGGTATATGTTTCTATCAGAGCTGGTTTTGACACATTAACTGCTGACATTTAGTACCTCCAGTTATAAACAACTTTTCATAAAGGAATAGAACAGGTTAATATAGGAAACTTTGTAATATATGTTAATATGTTTTCTTCTCCACTTTTCAGGCAGTTACTTTCCCCAAATTAGTCTATGAAGAGAGGAGGGGAGATAGAAAAGACACTCAAATAATTGCTGTGGTTACACTCTGCTATTCCTTGCTTTTTTTAACACTGCTAGGTTGTAGATAAGAGACTACTAGTATAGAAAATGAGGCAATAAATATATTAACCAACCAGCAGAAGAATCTTACTCAAACCCCTCCCTGTTCCATAGAGTTGTGTGTGTGAGGCTGAATATGTAAATGGATATAATGTAAACATCAGTGAGATTGAAGATAAGGAGCAGGAGAATAGCTTAATAATTGCTAAAGGAAACAGATCTCTAATATTTAAATGCACTAATGCAAACTTTTTTTTTTAACTTGAGGTACACTTTAAAGGGGTTGTCTAAAAAGATATTTCTTTTGTTTTCTTCAATTGTCAAAATGCAAAGTGAATGAATAAAATAACAAAATCTAAATCAAATAATATTTGGTGTGGTCACCCTTTACCTTCAAAAATAGCATCAATTCTTCAAGGTACATGTGCCACAGTTTTTGAAGGAACTCAGCAGGGCGAATCTTCCAGACATTCAGAACTAACCACAGATTTTTTGTGGATGTTGGCTTGCTTAGATCCTTCTGTCCCTACTGTCTCTTGTAATCCCAGCCAGACCCAATAATGTTGATGTCAGGGTTCTGTGGGGGCCATATCATCACTTCTCCTCCAAACGGCGATCACACCAAATATTGATTTGATTTCTCTTTTGTTCATTGACTTCATTTTGTTAGTTAACAAGAATAAACTATTAACATTAATTTTTGAAAGCATTCTTACTTTGCAGCATTTCTTCCACGCCTGCCTAAATGTTTGCAGAATGACCAACTATTTAATGCATGGGCTAGCAGGATCCAGCAGAGTAGGAGCCACTCTAAAGCTACATTCACACGTCAGTGAATACTGACCATGTGACATCCATTTTTTTTAATGGAAGTCACACGGCAGCATTCATTTCACTGTCAGTGAATGAGGGCTATTCACATGACCGTTATTTTGACGTTCCGTTGTCACGGACCATCAAAATATAGGTCATGTCCTATTTTTGGCTGTTTTTATGGATCCCTCCATACCCTGAAATGTATGGGGATCCATGAAAATGGATGCCCCTTGGGTGCAAGACAGTTACAGTGGGGAAAAAAAGTATTTAGTCAGCCACCAATTGTGCAAGTTCTCTCACTTAAAAAGATGAGAGAGGCCTGTAATTGTCATCATAGGTAGACCTCAACTATGAGAGACAAAATGAGAAGACATATCTAGAAAATCACATTGTCTGATTTTTTTTAAGAATTTATTTGCAAATTATGGTGGAAAATAAGTATTTGGTCACTTACAAACAAGCAAGATTTCTGGCTCTCACAGACCTGTAACTTCTTCTTTAAGAGGCTCCTCTGTCCTCCACTCATTACCTGTAGTAATGGCACCTGTTTGAAATTGTTATCAGTATAAAAGATACCTGTCCACAACCTCAAACAGTCACACTCCAAACTCCACTATGGTGAAGACCAAAGAGCTGTGGAAGGACACCAGAAATAAAATTGTAGACCTGCACCAGGCTGGGAAGACTGAATCTGCAATAGGCAAGCAGCTTGGTGTGAAGAAATCAACTGTGGGAGCAATAATTAGAGAATGGAAGACATACAAGACCACTGATAATCTCCCTTGATCAGGGGCTCCACGCAAGATCTCACCCCGTGGGGTCAAAATGATCACAAGAACGGTAAGCAAAAATCCCAGAACCACACGGGGGGACCTAGTGAATGACCTGCAGAAAGCTGGGACTAACGTAACAAAGGCTACCGTCAGTAACACACTACGCCGCCAGGGACTCAGTCCTGCAGTGCCAGACGTGTCCCCCTGCTTAAGCCAGTAGATATCCGGGCCCGTCTGAAGTTTGCTAGAGAGCATTTGGATGTTCCAGAAGAGTATTGGGAGAATGTCATATTGTCAGATGAAACCAAAGTAGAACTGTTTGGTAGAAACACAACTCGTCATGTTTGGAGGAGAGTGAATGCTGAGTTGCATCCAAAGAACACCATACCTACTGTGAAGCATGGGGGTGGCAACATCATGCTTTGAGGCTGTTTCTCTGCAAAGGGACCAGGACGACTGATCCGTGTACATGAAAGAATGAATGGGGCCATGTATCGTGAGATTTTGAGTGCAAACCTCCTTCCATCAGCAAGAGCATTGAAGATGAAACGTGGCTGGGTCTTTCAGCATGACAATGATTCCAAGCACACCGCCAGGGCAACAAAGGAGTGGCTTCGTAAGAAGCATTTCAAGGTCTTGGAGTGGCCTAGCCAGTCTCCAGATCTCAACCCCATAGAAAACCTTTGGAAGGAGTTGAAAGTCCGTGTTGCCCAGCGACAGCCCCAAAACATCACTGCTCTAGAGGAGATCTGCATGAAGGAATGGGCCAACATACCAGCAACAGTGTGTGCCAACCTTGTGAAGACTTACAGAAAACGTTTGACCTCTGTCATTGCCAACAAAGGATATACAACAAAGTACTGAGATGAACTTTTGTTATTGACCAAATACTTATTTTCCACCATAATTTGGAAATAAATTCTTTAAAAATCAGATAATGTGATTTTCTGGATGTTTTCTCATTTTGTCTCTCTTAGTTGAGGTCTACCTATGATGTCAATTACAGGCCTCTCTCATCTTTTTAAGTGGGAGAACTTGCACAATTGGTGGCTTACTAAATACTTTTTTTCCCACTGTATGAATAATGGATGATTTTCATGGCTATTTTGCACCTGTTTCGTATATATCTTGCCAAACGTTGTGGCAGTTTATATTCTCTAATAGCACATAGTCAAAGAAGAAACAAATATCAGGAACAGAAAATAAAATAAATGTTTGAAGTTTACAAATGTCCTGCACATTACTATATCCCCTGGAAGCATCAGAGTGAAATCATGGAAATGATGAGTTTGCATTGTGCTACAAGTAGGATTTGTTAATCTGGACTCCTGACCCTCATTGAATTTAACACAACAAGATGGCTGCAGTCCTGAATCCTGTCATTTTCATTTATAGCTGTATCATCACAAGTAGAATAGTCTGAGGGAATCCTTTCCTATTGGAGCATTTTCAAAGACCATGATTTGGTAACTAAATGCTATTGCAGTTTTGCCAGAAGTCTGGGATTCATAATTACCAATTTCAGTTCTTCGAAAAGAAAGGAAACATAAGTATATAAAGAGAAATTGGGGATAAATCTGTCCTGAATAAGCTCTGAAGGGAATGGCCTGCAGAAGCAATGCTGTTTTGACAGATATCACACAGACTTGTGGAAATTTGTTTTTGCTTTCTGTTCTCTGTCCCATCTTGCTTGGTTCTGTTCCTTTTTCACATTCTCAAAGGAAACTGAAAGAAAAGTTGCAAAAAAAAAGAAAAAAACATTAAGGTAAATGAAAAAAAATCACTCCTATTTGGGGAAATAAAAGCATTTTAATACTATTGTTTATCAATGTCTTGTTTATTAGCATCTTTCCAATAGTAAAGACAAAACATGGCATGTGTTAAAAAATAATAGTCAAGGAAAGTCTAGCACTGATAACCATTAACTTGCAACTTAGATATAAAATTAGCTACATTAGCATAAGAAGCACTTTGTTAGATTAGATAAAACTTTCTGCGGTTATCACAATTTTGCAAACAGCCAAAAACTGCACATAAGGCTGGGTTCACATCTGCATTTGGCTTCTCCACATGAAATCAGTTTTTGAAACCGTCTAAAAATCCTCAAAACAGTTGAACGGTTTGTTTAAAACTCATTGATTTCAGTGGGTTTTAAAAACTATTTCCATCTGGTATCCGCTCTTTTGGGCAAAGAAAAATTCAGACTTGAAGGACTTTTTCTCCATCCAAAAAATAAGGCTACACGACAGACCGCAACAAAACTGTCTTTTTTAATACTGATGTCTATGAAAGGCGGAAATTGTAATTCGTTTGTGTCTGCTTTGCAATCTGCTTTGCATACGTAGTGTGAACAAATGAAGACAAGGTGCTCCCTCTACAGCCAAGAAGCAGCAGAACATAATCGCCATTTTGCTGTTACCAGCAGAAGACGGCAGACACGTAAGTAGCTCCTGGGGTTTTTTGCTTTGGGTGGTGGTTGGGATCGATTATTTTAGTATTTTAAGGGTGGGATTTATATAATTGTAGTTAAATGTATTTAGGGGTGGGTAAGTGTAGTTTAATCGATGTTAGGTTTATTTTATGTGTTTGGGTTGTGGCTAGATAGGATTAAAATTGTTTTGTTGCAGTGTAGATATATATTTATAGTCAGGGAGTCATTTTTAAATGTATGTAAGGGGGTTATGTGTATTTTATAGATGTTAGGGGTAGTGTGTATATTTAATGTGTTTGGGGTGTTGTAGATAGGGATAAAAGTGGTTTGTTGTGGTGAAGGTACTAATTATAATATTGGTGGTCTAGGTAATTAGATATAGGTATTTAGGTATATAAGAAAAAAAATGAATGCATAACAAAAATATGGGTTCCCCCTTTATTTCTAACCAGCCAGATCCAATAAACCAGCAGCAGCCTGGCATTATCAGGGTGTGAAATCCCAAGGTTTTTGGACTTTCCCAGCCTAATAATATCAGCCTGCTGCCGCCCAGTAGATGACCATCAATAGATGGTCAGTTTACTGGACCAGACCCAGCTTTTCCTGGCAACCCTAAAGGTTTTCGGTGCAGGGGTAATAATTGGGAGAGAGTACTGTCTTCCATTTTGGCAGACGACAGTAAGCCCCTGCCTTGGTAATGGATGCTGTCAATCAGTCAGGTCCATTACTACTAAGGAGAGAAAGAAGCAGCCCACACTGCTTTCAGCGTAGAATAGTACGTTTATAATTTTTATTATTTTTTATATAACTGTAAATTGATTAAATAATTATGCCCTATAACAGGTATAGAGCATTGCATGCTTTTATTGAAAAAAAAAAAAACTTTGATGTCCTAGGTGTTCCATATTTTTCCCTTTGTAGATGTCATCCTCTTCTTCCACAGGAACCGGGGAGGTTCTGCTAACTGAGGTGTACCAGGCGGCTTATTTTATTTACATTTTTATTACTATACTATTGCAGTGGACAAATGTTTTTCTTAAAAATAAAAATATCCCATCCACTTTCATCTAAAAAAAGTAGTAGACTGTATTAACTTTAACCAAATTTTATACACATAAAATAAAAAAAATTGTAATAAAAAAATTAATTTTTTCTATAATTTTTTTAATAATAAAATTGTTAATTTTGCAAATTTATCTTCTACACAGGCACAGGAACACTCCAGAAGCCATACTCCAGGGCAGAGGCAGGCAACCTTCGTCACTCCAGCTGTTGTAAAACTACAACTCCCAGCATGCATATTTGCGGTTTTTGGAACTCCCATGGAAGTGAATGGAGCATGTTGGGAGTTGTAGTTTTACAGCAGCTGGAGTGCCAAAGGTTGCTGATCCCTGCTCCAGAGGAACTCGGTGCCCCGAGTTGTGAGTACTAAATTATTTTTTATATAAAATCTTTTAACGCAATTTTTATTTTTGCCTTGCTTGTGGTGTGATTGTGGTGTGATCTATTTTTTTCTGTATTTGGTTGTGTACCACTTCAATTCTTTATTTAACATGTGTAGTCTAACTGTATTTGTAGTGCAAGACATAACCTAAAAAAAATTTTAGGCAGAAGTGCTGACGGTCGACAGGTATGTAAATAAATTTTTGCTTAAACCAGTCTTCCCTATGGGACCTGTCAAACCGCCAGTAAAAAAGACCATGTGGTGAATGGATGGATGTGGGAAGATGTAGTGTCCTGGGTCATTGGTTGCTGGGTGAGTACTAATATTTAAATTATTTCTAATATTCGAATAGTTATAATTTAATGTCAAATTAAAATTGAAATAGGTTTTGAACAGATAGTATGTTAGTATATGTATAGGTGGTATTTTAAATTTAGAAATGTAGCCTAGAGGCTTCTGAATCCATATGTGCCTCCCATCCACAGCGCCAACTCAATTCGGAAATAGTGTGACTTGCCAAAAGATTTCTGCGGCGTCATTCTAATGTTGGGTTGATGGTTCAGGGAAGCATTCATCATGAAGGATGTGCCACAGGGCTTGGCAAGTGTTCCGGACGATGAGGCACACAGTTGACTTCCCTAACCAGAACTGAAATGTAGGAAGCAAAACTCTCTCCAGTTGCAAGGTAACTAACACATTAAAGATAAAAAATATTTAGAAAAATGTCCACAGAAATCAACAGTAGTAATAAGAAATATAAAAATATACATGCAATACACTATACATTAACATTGGGAAACATATCTTCACATACTGATTAAAAAAAAAAATTGTTATGTTAAAGAAAACTCTATAACAATAGCGAAAGCATTATATAACAAATTTTAAGGTAAAAAAAATGCAGAACAAAATTTGAACTAGGGGAAACAAAATGTTACAGGGCCTGTAGGGGTTATGAATAAAAATTCAAGATTCACCACAGAGTTACCATGAACCGCTCTTCTGATCTGCAGATGGGGGTGTCCTGCCAATGGATCCTGGAAGAGATACACTGCAGCAATTCATCAAAGCTGGAGACAGATATCCGCAAGTAATCAAAGAACTTGTCCAGGTGTTGACACAGCTCCAGATATAGCGTGGAATGCACACCATGTGTTATCTTTGACGATGTTATGGGTTGGACCCAGTAGCACCGACATTGTGCTCTATCTCCTCTTGGCGTCGCTTCCTCCACATACGCAGCATGAAGTATTGAAAACTGAAGGTGACCTAAGCAGGCAAAATGGTTCCAAGCAGGCAAAGTATAATGAAGAGCAGATAAGAATGATCCTCTCCTTTTCAAAGCTGGGTCCAAATGGATTTCTCCTTCCTGATATCATATCCCTTGCATATTTATAGTCTTCTTCCAAAAAAAAAAAAAATAATCCCCCCAAAAAATGGACACGCAAAAATGGACACAAATGGAGAAAGGCGGATATAAACATTTATATGTTTCAACAGATATAAATTGAGTAATCTGTTGAAGAAGATAGATTGGGTATCTGCTGTGTAACCTTTTGAATCCGTTTTATTGACCAGTCTGTTATTTTTTTAAACGGTTTGACATTGGACAGACACTAGGAACAAGTGTTAACCTAGCATATGTCTACATAAGATAACATATGAAAAATAAGTATACTTATGCCATGTAGAGGATATACAAAAGATTGTGTTACTGTAATGCATCCCATAAAATATGTCTATTATTAGCGAATGCTGCCTTTTGTTAGAATATGCTGCCTTATACAGTAGTAGGACTAAATTTACATTTACACACAGATATTTGTTGTGACTACATAGAAAAACGTTAATTCCCATCTAGCCCAGCTGGCATAACTGGCATAGATTTGAACTTTACAACTTTTAAGTAGATCTGGCTGGCATCAAGAGGCCATGCCTGTCCTGATAAGCTCCCTTGGCATATCCACTTTTCAGAATGATGCGGTGCTAAAAGTAGATGTGCAAAAATGGCCATGTACTAAAATTATCTATTTCACTCATACATTTTATGTCACATTTTTTGACACTGGTGTAAAAATGTACAGTATGCTCAATCTCCCCCATAGTCTTTTTGTGACAGTTGTACTGCAGTTTTTGAGCCAAAGTCAGTTGTGGACAGCAAAGGAATGGCAAATCTAAAGGCAGGGCTTATACTTCATTCTACTGCGGGAGACACTTCTGATTTTGGTGCAGAAACTGTAGTCAAAACTGCCACAAAAAGGCTGTGTGTTATTGCATGAATTTGTAAAATGGGGTTGACATAGTAAAGAGAATATCTTCACTTTGAACATGGAATATGTGGTGTTGGTGTACCACCATTATGTATCTATGGAGAAGGGCATAGTGGTTCCATAATGCACATGTGTGTTATGCCCAGCTATATGTAAATTTACTGATGTTTTGGCAAAAACATTTAAATGTATATAATAAAGATTATGTTATAGATTATTTTGGACATTTCAAATATACAAATAGAACACTGTGTGAAAGTGGCCCAAGGGTATGTGCAATAAACTGCCCCGATGTGAGTTTATTATCAATCAGTGGACTTATTCCTCAGTGAATATAACAAGGTTATGTGCAATTTTATTTTTACCATCCATACACACATAGGACATTGCATTTCAAATGAATTGGTTCTATCTCCTTAATACTTTCATTGTCCTGAATATATGTTTTATTATATTCAGTGCAACCAAAGTATTAAGGAGATAAAACCAATGATGTTGCTTATGTGCTACTTTTATTCATATTGAAAAATCATCATTGGATTATAAGATTTATGACAGCCTCCTTTTGCTTAGGAATAAATGTTGGCTTGCATGTGATTTTTCAGAATGCGTTTTTTTAATGCAGTTCCTTAATCTGATGTTTTGTTACTTAGCATGCTTCAAGTAACCAATTATATAGATCAGGGGTCAGCAACCTCCGGCTGCTGTGAAACTACAACTCCCAACATGCTCCATTCACTTCCATAGGAGTTCCAAGAACAGCAGAGTAAGTGTGCATGCTGGGAGTTATAGCTTTACAACAGCCGGAGTGCTGAAGGTTGCTTAACCCTGATATACAGTGGGGAAAAAAGTATTTAGTCAGCCACCAATTGTGCAAGTTCTCCCACTTAAAAAGATGAGGCCGGCCTGTAATTGACATCATAGGTAGACCTCAACTATGAGAGACAAAATGAGAAAACAAATCCAGAAAATCACATTATCTGATTTTTAAAGAATTTATTTGCAAATTATGGTGGAAAATAAGTATTTGGTCAATAACAAAAGTTCATCTCAATACTTTGTTATATATCCTTTGTTGGCAATGACGGAGGTCAAACGTTTTCTGTAAGTCTTCACAAGTTTGGCTCACACTGTTGCTGGTATGTTGGCCCATTCCTCTATGCAGATCTCCTCTAGAGCAGTGATGTTTTGGGGCTGTCGCTGGGCAACATGGACTTTCAACTCCCTCCAAAGGTTTTCTATGGGGTTAAGATCTGGAGACTGGCTAGGCCACTCCAGGACCTTGAAATGCTTTTTACGAAGCCACTCCTTCGTTGCCCTGGCAGTGTGCTTGGGATCATTATCATGCTGAAAGACCCAGCCACGTTTCATCTTCAATGCCCTTGCTGATGGAAGGAGGTTTGCACTCAAAATCTCACGATACCTGGCCCCATTCATTCTTTCATGTACATGGATCAGTCGTCCTGGTCCCTTTCCCGAGAAACAGCCTCAAAGCATGACGTTGCCACCCCCATGCTTCACAGTAGTTATGGTGTTCTTTGGATGCAACTCAGCATTCACTCTCCTCCAAACACGATGAGTTGTGTTTCTACCAAACAGTTCTACTTTGGTTTCATCTGACCATATGACATTCTCCCAGTACTCTTCTGGAGCATCCAAATGCTCTCTAGCAAACTTCAGAAGGGCCCGGATATGTACTGGCTTAAGCAGGGGGACACGTCTGGCACTGCAGGATCTGAGTCCCTGGTGGCGTAGTGTGTTACTGACGGTAGCCTTTGTTATGTTACTCCCAGCTTTCTGCAGGTCATTCACTAGGTCCCCTCGTGTGGTTCTGGGATTTTTGCTCACTGTTCTTGTGATCATTTTGACCCCATGGGGTGAGATCTTGCGTGGAGCCCAAGATCGAGGGAGATTATCAGTGGTCTTGTATGTCTTCCATTTTCTAATTATTGCTCCCACAGTTGATTTCTTTAAACCAAGCTGCTTGCCTATTGCAGATTCAGTCCTCCCAGCCTGGTGCAGGTCTACAATTTTGTTTCTGGTGTCTTTCCACAGCTTTTTGGTCTTCACCATAGTGGAGTTTGGAGTGTGACTGTTTGAGGTTGTGGACAGGTATCTTTTATACTGATAACAATTACAAACAGGAGCCATTACTACAGGTAATGAGTGGAGGCCAGAGGAGCCTCTTAAAGAAGAAGTTACAGGTCTGTGAGAGCCAGAAATCTTGCTTGTTTGTAGGTGACCAAATACTTATTTTCCACCATAATTTGCAAATAAATGTTTTCTCATTTTGTTTCTCATAGTTGAGGTCTACCTATGATGTCAATTACATGCCTCTCTCATCTTTTTAAGTGGGAGAACTTGCACAATTGGTGGCTGACTAAATACTTTTTTTCCCCACTGTAGATATAACATCATGAATGTATAACATCCTAATGGTTTGGTTCCAGTGCTATCGTAAATGTTTGTTATCTGCCATCAAAGCACCAAGTTTTCTATTCAGACTATATATATCATTTTGGGTAGAGATAATTTATTTTAATTGGTTTCCCAGGCTAAAAATATTCATTACCTATCCAGTGGACAGCTCATCAATATCACATGATAGTGTAATACTTCAGCACTCGAAGGGTTAAGAATCCAAAAAAGACTTTATTACATTAAAAAACTTGAACACAGCCAAAGATAGTTAAACTTCACACATTGTTTGATGTCAATATGAGAGGACGTTTCGGTCTCCAATGACCTTCGTCTGCATGACATCTAAAGAAATTTAAATAATAATTAGCTCATCTGTAACAAGTCAAAAAAACACTAAAAAGTAACAAAAGTTAGGTTCAAGTTTATGTATATCATAATTATCTAAATGGTACATATAGTTTAGAAAAAATCATATCATACCACTAACAAAATATACAAATATCTCACAGACCTCTATAAAATTGCACATTTGAGCTACTCCAGAGTAAAGATCCTACAAAGATAAAGCGGCAGAAATACCATTCAGAGTCCATACAATAGAATGTCAGTCACATACCTGATATGTCATTAAAGATAGCAAAACAATAGCTGTGTCTAATATCATGATGCCACAATCTCCCTTAAATAGTATATAGGGTGCCAATTAATGATGTCATCAAACGCACCCATCCACGGTCACATGATCTCAACTAATGTTCATACACGCCCACAATCACATGACCGCAATGTTAATACTGACTCGTGGTCACGTGATCGGGCTGAAATGCGCATGCATCTTATAGTACAGACCTAAACTCCAGTCAGAGAAACATAGCCAGCTGTTTAGCAGTGACATTGCAAACCCCTAAAAAGGTGCACTCCTAATTAAATATATGCACTCCCTTTTATCCAAGCAAAAACAACATCCCAAATTGTTATACACACGTGGACAAAATTGTTGGTACCCCTCGTTTAATGAAAGAAAAACCCACAATGGTCACAGAAATAACTTGAATCTGACAAAAGTAATAATATATAAAAATTCTATGAAAATGAACAAATGAAAGTCAGACATTGCTTTTCAACCATGTTTCAACAGAATTTTAAAAAAAAAGAAAACTCATGAAACAGGCCTGGACAGAAATTATGGTATCCTTAACTTAATATTTTGTTGCACAACCTTTTGAGGCAATCACTGCAATCAAACGATTCCTGTAACTGTCAATGAGACTTCTGCACCTCTTCACAGGTATTTTGTCCCACTCCTCATGAGCAAACTGCTCCAGTTGTCTCTGGTTTGAAGGGTGCCTTTTTTCCAGATGGCATGTTTCAGCTCCTTCCAAAGATGCTTAATAGGATTTAGGTCAGGGCTCATAGAAGGTCACTTCAGAATAGTCCAATGTTTTCCTCTTAGCCATTCTTGGGTGTTTTTAGCTGTTTGTTTTGGGTCATTATCCTGTTGCAAGACCCATGACCTCTAACTGAGACCAAGTTTTCTGACACTGGGTAGCACATTTCTCTCTAGAATCCCCTTGATAATCTTGAGATTTCATTGTACCCTGCACAGATTCAAGACACCCTGTGCCAGATGTAGCAAAGCAGCCCCAGAACATAACAAAGTCTCCTCCATGTTTCATAGTAGGGATAGTGTTCTTTTCAAGATATGCTTCATTTTTCTGTCTGTGAACATAGAGCTGATGTGCCTTGCCAAAAATTTTGATTTTTGTCTCATCTGTCCGTAGGACATTCTCCCAGAAGCTTTGTGGCTTGTCAACATGTAGTTACTGTATATATTATTACTTTTGTCAGATTCAAGTTATTTCTGTGACCATTGTGGGTTTTTCTTTCATTAAACGAGGGGTTCCAACAATTTTGTCCATGTGTGCATATGCAAATAAGATCAAATAAGTAAGAGATCCAAAATATTGTCCCATTTGGTCATATCGAACATCTTTTAGATGGTCAGGTTTAAGAAGATTATGACATCACTTACAAAGATGAATTAGTAAGAAACATTAGGCAATTATTGTTTTTTCCGGGTGGGGGGGGGTATAAGTATACCAAATTCAAGATGTTAATATATTAGAACATCCAATAACACAAATTTTTTCATACCAATCAGCATCAATCAGGTTCTGATCTATAATAAAGAATATACAATCCCAGTCAATTCAAACAATCCAAAAGATATGTCAATCAGAATATAAACAAATCACACTCTCGATTAAGTCCATGAGGCAGACAGAGATTGATTCCGTCACGCCCCAGTGTGAATCCAGCTGTTTTTTTGCCTGTTGTATCTTCTCTCTTAGGATTTTTTTAAAGACCAAAATGCGTTGAAAACCATGTGTAAAAAATCTGTTAATTTTCAATTTCTGTATCACACCATGGCTGATGAAGGGGGCCCCCCCCCCTGAAAGCTTACTTATAAATATACTCACTTAGCCTCTACACGGTCACCGCCTGATTTCTTCACTCTTCCACTATAAACAAATCACACTCCGAAAGCCATGAGGCGCAGTGTCCCCGGGGGGGGATCCGGGATTCACGGTGTTTCAATCTGCGGACACGGTCACCTCCCCCGGTACTTGTATCGGTCGTGCTCCAAAACTTGAAACCGCAATTGAGATGCAGTATGTTTTGCTTTTATAAAGTGATCCAGAATTGGAAGCATAACTATGGGATCAGGCGACCAGAATGTGGATGCTGAATATGACTGCCTTTAATTATGCTGTTGCATTGTCCACAGTGAAGACAAGGGAAAGTTCCCTTCTTCACCAGGCACAAAACTTGTTGTGGTGATAATCTTTGAATAAGACCAAAATCTGCACGAACCAATCGATCTCTAATATTCTGTCCTCGTTTAAGACAAGAAAGTGGAGGATTAGTAAATTCTGGAATGTCGGGGTAGGCCCTATGTAAAAGTGACCAGTGCTTGCGTACAATATGATGTACTTTAGGAATGCAGGGATAAGTATTAACATAGGCGTGTCTCTGTGACTTAGTCCTATTCTTCTTCCTAGGGTTGGTAGTATTTAATCTCAGTAACTCTTACTGTAAAAGGGGAGTAGGATAACCCCTAGTAGAAAATTTGCCCAACATCTCATGATCTCTGGATCTCTGTATATCTGGATCTGATACAATCCTCTGTACACGATGTAATTGAGACCTAGGAAGGGCATTTTTTACAGCTTTTGGATGAAAACTAGAATAGCACAAGAGACCATTACGGTCAGTAGGCTTCCTATATAAATCAAAGGTAAGTGAACCATTACTCTCAAGTTTAACCGTTGTGTCCAAAAAACAAATTTAAACTGAACTACTATGGATTGTAAATGTCAGGTCAGGGCATCTGGTATTTAGATGTTGAAAAAATTCCTCCAAAAGGATCGATGGGCCCCCCTATATGCAAAAAATATCATCAATATATCGATACCAGGCTTTTACATGGTGTTGAAATAACTCATGAGGATAGACAAATTCGTCCTCGAATTTTGCCATATATGCATTTGCATATGGGCGGCCACAATCGACCCCATGGAGGTGCCCCTACATTGGACATAAAACTCCTCTCCGAAGAGGAAATAATTTTCCTCAAGGATAATGTGTAAGATGTCAAGACAAAATGAAATCTGAGTATTAGATAGTTGAGAATAATTGTTTAATAACCGATTGGTTGCCTCAATCCCCAATTCATGACTAATGCATGTGTATAAGCTATTCACATCCATAGTTACAAGAATACAATCATCAGATAATGTGCCAAGATCCCTCATTTTCTGAAAAAAATCTGAAGTATCCAACAGAAAGGAGCGAGTGCCTCGAACCAATGGGGTCAAAATTTTATCAAAATAAATTGGTAAGGATGATAAAATTGATTCGTTAGAGGCAACAATAGGCCTACAGGGAGGTGATTGAAGATTTTTATGTACCTTCGGCAAAATGTAAAACACTGGAGTGACTGTGTGTTCTTTAGTTAAATATTGGGCCGTTTTTCTGTCAATAATGCCCATAGATAAATAATTCTTTAATGTATCGGAATTTCTCCTTGCAATTGAAAAGATCAGGTTATTGGCAGTTTTAACATAAGTAGTAGAGTCTGCTAATTGTCTATTAACCTCATCTAAATATGTTGTCTTATTCATAACCATAATTGCACCACCCTTATCCGCCGGTTTTATTATAATGTCCCGATTAGATCATAGGGTATGGAGTGCTAGTCTCTCTTCGGCAGACAAATTATCCTTGGATGGTAGCAGACCTTTCCGATACTGTCCAAGTGTCACTTCAATCTCTCTTTGAACCAGATTAATATACGTCTCCACAGGGTGATATCTTTTAGGGGGCATAAATGAGCTAGGTATATGTAGCCCCAGAGTACTGATACATAGTGGATTAGATATTTCATGGTTATATATCATATCGTGTGAACATATTGTATCTATATCGCCAGAGTGGAAGTGCACCTTCAGGCGAATAGATCGGAAAAACCTATGTAGTTCTTGTTCCAACTTATACAGTGCCTTGCGAAAGTATTCAGCCCCCTTGAACTTTTCAACCTTTTGCCACATTTCAGGCTTCAAACATAAGGATATAAAATTTAAATTTTTTGGTGAAGAATCAACAAGTGGGACACAATTGTGAAGTGGAACGAAATTTATTGGATATTTTAAACTTTTGTAAAAAAATAAAAAACTGAAAAGTGGGGCAGTGCCAAATTATTCGGCCCCCTTAAGTTAATACTTTGTAGCGCCACCTTTTGCTGTGATTACAGCTGCAAGTTGCTTGGGGTATGTCTCTATCAGTTTTGCACATTGAGAGACTGAAATTCTTGCCCATTCTTCCTTGGAAAACAGCTGGAGCTCAGTGAGGTTGGATGGAGAGCGTTTGTGAACAGCAGTTTTCAGCTCTTTCCACAGATTCTCGATTGGATTCAGGTCTGGACTTTGACTTGGCTATTCTAACACCTGGATACATTTATTTGTGAACCATTCCATTGTAGATATTGCTTTATGTTTGGGATCATTGTCTTGTTGGAAGATAAATCTCCATCCCAGTCTCAGGTCTTTTGCAGACTCCAACAGGTTTTCTTCCAGAATGGTCCTGTATTTGGCTCCATCCATCTTCCCATCCATTTTAACCATCTTCCCTGTCCCTGCTGAAGAAAAGCAGGCCCAAACCATGATGCTGCCACCACCATGTTTGACAGTGGGGATGGTGTGTTCAGGGTGATGAGCTGTGTTGCTTTTACGCCAAACATATTGTTTTGCATTGTGGCCGAAAAAGTTCGATTTTGGTTTCATCTGACCAGAGCACCTTCTTCCACATGTTTGGTGTGTCTCCCAGGTGGCTTGTGGCAAACTTTAAACAAGACTTTTTATGGATATCTTTGAGAAATGGCTTTCTAATTGCCACTCTTCCATAAAGGCCAGATTTGTGCAGTGTACGACTGATTGTTGTCCTATGTACAGACTCTTCCACCTCAGCTGTAGATCTCTGCAGTTCATCCAGAGTGATCATGGGCCTCTTGACTGCATCTCTGATCAGTCTTCTCCTTGTTTGAGATGAAAGTTTAGATGGACGTCTGGGTCTTGGTAGATTTGCAGTGGTCTGATACGCTTTCCATTTCAATATGATCGCTTGCACAGTGCTCCTTGGGATGTTTAAAGTTTGGGAAATATTTTTGTATCCAAATCTGGCATTAAACTTCTCCACAAGAGTATCATGGACCTGCCTGGTGTGTTCCTTGGTCTTCATGATGCTCTCTGCGCTTTAAACAGAACCCTGAGACTATCACAGAGCAGGTGCATTTATACGGAGACTTGATTACACACAGGTGGATTATATTTATCATCATCAGTCATTTAGGACAACATTGGATCATTCAGAGATCCTCACTGAACTTCTGAAGTGAGTTTGCTGCACTGAAAGTACAGGGGCTGAATAATATTGCACGCCCCACTTTTCAGTTTTTCATTTTTTACAAAAGTTTAAAATAACCAATAAATTTCGTTCCACTTCACAATTGTGTCCCACTTGTTGATTCTTCAGCAAAAAATTAAAATTTTATATCCTTGTTTGAAGCCTGAAATGTGGCAAAAGGTTGAAAAGTTCAAGGGGGACGAATACTTTCGCAAGGCACTGTAAGTATCGAGGGGGAGGACAGGCAAAACGATAGTCCCTTCTGTAATACAGATGATTCTGCTGGTGATAAATTGATAGAAGAAATATTAACTAACAATTTGCCTAATATTTTTTACTAATTCATCTTTGTAAGTGATGTCATAATCTTCTTTAACCTGACCATCTAAAAGCTGTTCAATATGACCAAATGGGACAATATTTTGGATCTCTTATTTATTTGATCCTATTTGCATATATAACAATTTGGGATGATGTTTTCGCTTGCATGAAACGGAGTGCATTTATTTAATTAGGAGTGCACCTTTTTAGGGGTTTGTAATGTCACTGCTAAACAGCTGGCTATGTTTCTCTGACTGGAGTTTAGCTCTATACTATAAGATCTCTGGGCATGCGCATTTCAGCCCGATCACATGACCACGAGTCGGTATTGACATCGCGGTCATGTGATTGTGGGCGTGTATGAACATTAGTTGAGATCATGTGACCGTGGATGGGTGTGTTTGATGACGTCATTAATTGGCATCCTATACACTATTTAAGGGAGATTGTGGCATCATGATATTAGACACAGCTACTGATTTGCTACTGTTAATGACATATCAGGTATGTGACTGACATTCTATTGTATGGACTCTGAATGGTATTTCTACCGCTTTATCTTTGTAGGATCTTTACTCTGGAGTAGCTCAAATGTGCAATTTTATAGAGGTCTGTGAGATATACAGTACAGACCAAAAGTTTGGACACACCTTCTCATTCCAAGAGTTTTCTGTATTTTTATGACTATAAAAATTGTAGATTCACACTGAAGGCATCAAAACTATGAATTAACACATGTGGAATTATATACTTAACAAAAAAGTGTGAAACAACTGAAAATATGTCTTATATTCTAGGTTCTTCAAAGTAGCCACCTTTTGCTTTGATTACTGCTTTGCACACTCTTGGCATTCTCTTGATGAGCTTCAAGAGGTAGTCACCTGAAATGGTTTTCACTTCACAGGTGTTCCCTGTCAGGTTTAATAAGTTGCATTTCTTGCCTTATAAATGGGGTTGGGACCATCAGTTGTGTTGTTCAGAAGTCAGGTGGATACACAGCTGATAGTCCTACTGAATGGAGTGTTAGAATTTGTATTATGGCAAGAAAAAAAGCAGCTAAGTAAAGAAAAACGAGTGGCCATCATTACTTTAAGAAATGAAGGTCAGTCAGTCCGAAAAATTGGGAAAACTTTGAAAGTATCCCCAAGTGCAGTGGCCAAAACCATCAAGCGCGTCAAAGAAACTGGCTCACATGAGGACCGCCCCAGGAAAGGAAGACCAAGAGTCACCTCTGCTGCGGAGGATAAGTTCATCCGAGTCACCAGCCTCAGAAATCGCAGGTTAACAGCAGCTCAGATTAGAGACCAGGTCAATGCCACACAGAGTTCTAGCAGCAGACACATCTCTACAACAACTGTTAAGAGGAGACTGTGTACAGCAGGCCTTCATGGTAAAATAGCTGCTAGGAAACCACTGCTAAGGACAGGCAACAAGCAGAAGAGACTTGTTTGGGCTAAAGAACACAAGGAATGGACATTAGACCTGTGGAAATCTGTGCTTTGGTCTGAGGAGTCCAAATTTGAGATCTTTGGTTCCAACCACCGTGTCTTTGTGCGACGCAGAAAAGGTGAACGAATGGTCTCTACATGCCTGGTTCCCACCGTGAAGCATGGAGGAGGAGGTGTGATGGTGTGGGGGTGCTTTGCTGGTGAAACTGTTGGGGATTTATTCAAAATTGAAGGAATACTGAACCAGCATGGTTACCACAGCATCTTGCAGCGTCATGCTATTCCATTCGGTTTGCATTTAGTTGGACCATCGTTTATTTTTCAACAGGACAATGACCCCAAACACACCTCCAGACTGTGTAAGGGCTAGTTGACCAAGAAGGAGAGTGATGGGGAGCTATGCCAGATGACCTGGCCTCCACAATCACCAGACCTGAACCCAATCGAGATGGTTTGGGGTGAGCTGGACCGCAGAGTAAAGGCAAAAGGGCCAACAAGTGCTAAGCATCTCTGGAACTCCTTCAAGACTGTTGGAAGACCATTTCAGGTGACTACCTCTTGAAGCTCATCAAGAGAGTGCCAAGAGTGTGCAAAGCAGTAATCAAAGCAAAAGGTGGCTACTTTGAAGAACCTAGAATATAAGACATATTTTCAGTTGTTTCACACTTTTTTGTTAAGTATATAATTCCACATGTGTTAATTCATAGTTTTGATGCCTTCAGTGTGAATCTACAATTTTTATAGTCATGAAAATACAGAAAACTCTTGGAATGAGAAGGTGTGTCCAAACTTTTGGTCTGTACTGTATATATATTTCGTTAGTGGTATGATATGATTTTTTCTAAACTATATGGAGCATTTAGATAATTATGATATGCATAAACTTGAACCTAACTTTTGTTACTTTTTAGTGTTTTTATAACTTGTTACAGATGAGCTAATTATTATATAAATTTCCTTAGAAGTCATACTGACGAAGGTCATTGGAGACCGAAACGTCCTCTCATATTGACGTCAAACAATGTGTGAAGTTTAACTATCTTTGGCTGTGTGTTCAAGTTTTTTAATGTAATAAAGTCTTTTTTGGTTACTTAACCCTTTGAGTGCTGAAGTATTACACTATCATTTATTACGGTATTTTCCAATATCTTCTGGCACCAACCCATGAGATTGGATTCTCCTGAGAAAAAGGAGTGCATATCTTTATTCTACAATTATTACATCAATATCACATGGACATGTGACAGAGGCATCAAGCTTGAATTTTGCCCAAATGAAAAAAAATCCTAACTTCATCCCTGACTGGCCTTTTTATAGCAGGAACCTTTAGAAGCTAATATTTGCCATGCAATGTGGACTATTTCTATACAACATAATAGAGCTTAGCAGTATGCAGTGTTGTAAAGTTGTGACTGGCAGTTGGATGGTGGCAGGACTGATCTATTCAGTAATGTGAATAATGCTGTGAAGTCAATGTGGACAAATTGCTTCTACTTTAGGTGGGCATCATTTTGCAGATCTTGCTGTTCTAAAGACCATAATGGGTCTACATGAGGTCCTGTGATAATTCCAGAAGTAAATCCCATTAAAACCTATCAGCACTGATATGGTGAGTTTTTACAGAGAAAAGTCGCTCACATGCAGACCACCTAGAAAAAAAAAATATAGATTTTTCAATGCTCCAAATTTAGCTGGAAATATTCCAATGGTCTGAGCTGGACTGCCACTTGCTGGAGAATAATTGCACTTTACCTGTTTCACAAAGGAATATCACATCTCCAATTCCAGATATAGTAACACCACATTTGTCATCTTGGCATGCCTCCCATGTAGAAACATTCTTTAGCAAATATGCCATCAAATTATTGTACTTCCACCCCTCTCTGCACAAGCGGTATGTTTGGGAGAAATGCAGCCTCCCCCACACTGCGCTGTGCTCCTCACTTATTGGACAATTGCTTTGGAATGATAACTAGATATGTAAGTATCTCACAGCAAAGGTCACACAAAGAAATACCTTGCTTTTTTACATGGTCTTAAAACATATTGTCCTCCACTCACAGTTGTGTTCTTTATCATAGCCCCAATGTATTCCACACTCAGCTTGTTTTAGACTGACACCTTTACATACACCAGCAGAATTCTTCATTTGTGTGAAACAATATGTGTGTACAGAGATTTACTGATGTTAGAATTTTTTTTTTAACTTACCAGGAATTTATGTTAACTTAGATGTCAGAAAGATTTATGATGAAGAGAAAGTGTCCACTAGGAAGTGTAACTGGACTAATATCAGCCATTGCTTAAATGCAGCATATAGAACCTTGTCAAATGATTCCTAAAGTTTTTTTAATCCATTAAAAGGTGAGTGAATAGTCTTTTTAGTCTTTAAACTTCTGTTGATTGTTGCATTACTATTTATGGTAATTTATTAGAAGTTGCAACTTTGCCGTTAGTCTATACAGGGTATCAGAGGATCCTCTAGTGGGCTCAGGGACACAAGATTGGCTCCCAAAGGTCTACCAAAAGACCCTTATTTAGAACAAACTCAAGAGCCAAGCCCAGGGTCCCTGAGGTTACTTAACAGCTTCTGATTGTAGTCACACATAGTCTATTAGACCTTAAAGGAGTTTTCCAGGTTACAAGATATTGAAAGGGTTTTTCCCATGAACATAACCATATTTAAAAAGGACCTTTCACCAGATCCACCAATTCAAGTTCTTAGCATTTGTTAATAGGGTCCAATAGTGGCGTCAGGCTGTGGGGGCGTGATTCAGTGCTCCAATAAGAGGCAGCCAGTTTCAGAGCTCAGAATCACATCCCTTGCCTGCTCTTGCCTGACACCGCCTTCCTGACAGTACAGAGCCTAGATAGCATGCCAGGCACCAAAACCAACAGCATTAATTGCTCGGGAATTGTGAGCGCTAGAGAAAAAAAAAATCCAACTATGCCAGAATCAGTGAAGCAGCATCTATTAATTGATGTAAAGAGCTGGACATGTTGGAGGTGGTGAAAGGTCCTCTTTAAATTTGTAAACAATTAAAAGTTATACATTTTTGAATAATTAAAAATGTTGCACATTTTTAAAAATTTTCTCTAACTATCTTAGTGGTGATATTCTGTTTCTTGCAAATGAATATGACCATGAATGAAAGAATTTTCTGTGGTTTTGCACTTGTCAAAAACCCAGCCATGATTTCTTTCCTGTGGACAGGTTATGAGGTAGGCACAGTGCATGAAAGCACCTACATTCATGGTTGTATCCATTGACAATCAATCAAGACAACAGACTTACACCACTAAGATGTTAGAGAAAATCTTTAAGGCTAAGACCCCATGTTGCGGAAAAGCTGCTTTTTTTTTTTGTTTCAGATTTTGTTGCGTTTTTTTGAGCCAAAGCCAAGAATGGCTACAAAAGGATATCGGAGATATATAGCAAATTCTTATACTTCTACCTTTTGATCAATCCACTCCTGGCTTTGTCTAAAAAAAAACACTGTTAGGCTGAGGCCCCACGTTGCAGAAAAGCAGCTTTTTTTGTTGCAGATTTTGTTGCGGTTTTTTGAGCCAAAGTCAGGAGTGGAATGAGCAGAAGGTAGAAGTATAAGAACTTCCTATATATTTCCCATTCCTTTTGTAGCCATTGTTGGCATTAGCTCAAAAAAACGTAACAAAATCTGCAACAAAAAAAGCTGTGTTTCTGCAACGTGGGGCCTCAGCCTAAAACGCATTTTATTCTGCAGCACTTTTTATCTGCAGCTCGCTATGTGGGGCCTAAACCTTAATGACTTAGGATAAGTCATCAGCATCAGATCTGTGAGAGTCCAAAACCTGTCATCTCCATCAGCTGTTCTCATTTCTCAGCTCTGGAACAAACACAGAGAATGGAGGCAGAAGCACAACACCATCCTCTGTGTAGTGAACATAGCAGCTCAGCTTCCATCCACCTGAATAGGAGCAGAGCTGCAGTAACCAAAGTAGTACAAAAAAACTGAGTTGTGCTTCTGGTTCATTTCTGTATGTTGGTTCCAGGAGCTGCTGATCTGTGAGAGTGCCAGGTCACAGATCCCCACTGATATCATACTGATGATCTATTCAGAATGTATCAGGTGACTCAACCACATCCCACTTTTTCCCAGGAAGCATTGCCTATAAAACTCCCTACAACAGCTGGCTGCAAGTATTGTGTAAAAGCTAAATGAAATGCCTCTCACCCAGTCAATCAGAACCATCCTCTGATGATAGACATGAACCCTGAAACAGCTTTCCATAGATAAGTGTATCTTCCTTATGGAGGAGACTGACTTGGCTGATATCATGTTTCATATAGATCTTGAATAGGTCAAACATGAACTTAGAGGATAGATACAGGTTTCATCCTTCTGGAGGAAAGCTAATTTTTATCCCTTTAACCAGTGTTACCTCTAAGATTCCCTACTAGCTGACACCTCTGCAGGGAGAAACATTACCCTCTCCAAGAACCACCTTTTATTTCAGTTTCACAACCAAATGTTATACTTTTCTATGCTTTATTTTTACCACACCTTGATCATCTTAATTCCATCCCTACATAAATACATACATCAATATAAAATGTGTAGGAAATTATCTACATTTATCCTGACATAAAGCACACTTAAATCCACCAAAATCTAGTTAATAGGACAGTTTCATTTTTTTTTTTACACCGACCCCGTATGACACACAACTTTGTCTCGAAAATGAATCATTCACAAGACATAACGGTGGAAAAGTTTGTTGGTGAAGTCCATAAACCTGCCCCCTAATTACCTTTAAAGATCTCAACAGCCTCTCTTATGGTCACTTGAGTAAGTTATTACACTTGATTGCAAAACTACACCTTCCACCCATATACCACTTGTGGTCAGCATCCAAATATCCTGCTAAGCACTTTGCAAACCACAGAACTCAGTGAAGTACAGTACAGTAAAACAACCAACCTCAGTTGATATTAAAAGCACATCCTGATGTATCAGTGTCGCTAAGAATGTGAGACACTATCCACGGGTTCCATTAGCAAACTTGTATGGTATTTTTTGTAAACTGCCCTAACCAGATCTCATTAGTGATGGCACGTCATTCTGAGACATCTGGAGTTTGGTTGCCGGGTGCTGCTTGCATAAGCAAAATGCAGTAATGTAATTTTACATACAAAATATAAAAAACGAAAATAAAACAGATCATCTCCTGCAGCCAATTCCTATTAAAGTGCAAGGCATTAGGTTTCTCTTGAGCTTTTAGTAGTGTGGTTAAAGAGAGACCAAATACAGAAGATTAATCATAGTTCATTAGAAGTAATACTATATAATTACTGGGTGAGAATGCATTACATTGAATGCACTTCACATGCATCACCATCATTTTACAATGGGGAAAAAAAGTATATAGTCAGCCACCAATTGTGCAAGTTTTCCCACTTAAAAATATAAGAGAGGCCTGTAATTGACATCATAGGTAGACCTCAACTATGGGAGACAAAATGAGAAAACATATCTAGAAAATCACATTGTCTGATTTTTTAAGAATTTATTTGCAAATTATGGTGGAAAATAAGTATTTGGTCACCTACAAACAAGCAAGATTTCTGGCTCTCACAGACCTGTAACTTCTTCTTTAAGAGGCTCCTCTGTCCTCCACGCATTACCTGTAGTAATGGCACCTGTTTGACATTGTTATCAGTATAAAAGACACCTGTCCATAACCTCAAACAGCCCACTCCTAACTCCACTATAGTGAAGACCAAAGAGCTGTGGAAGGACACCAGAAACAAAATTGTAGACCTGCACCAGGCTGGGAAGACTGAATCTGCTATAGGCAAGCAGCTTGGTGTGAAGAAATTAACTGTGGGAGCAATAATTAGAAAATGGAAGACATACAAGACCACTGATAATCTCCCTCGATCAGGGGCTCCACGCAAAATCTCACCCCGTGGGGTCAAAATGATCACAAGAACGGTGAGCAAAAATCCCAGAACCACACCGGGGGGGACCTAGTGAATGACCTGCAGAAAGCTGGGACTAACATAACAAAGGCTACTGTCAGTAACAAACCACGTTGCCAGGGACTCAGATCCTGCAGTGCCAGACGTGTTGCCCTACTTAAGCCAGTACATATCCAGGCCTGTCTGAAGTTTCCTAGAGAGCATTTGGGTGTTCCAGAAGAGTATTGGGAGAATGTCATATGGTCAGATGAAACCAAAGTAGAACTGTTTGGTAGAAATACAACTTGTCGTGTCTGGAGGAGAGTGAATGCTGAGTTGCATCCAAAGAACACCATACCTACTGTGAAGCATGGGGGTGGCAACATCATGCTTTGGGGCTGTTTCTCTGCAAAGGGACCAGGACGACTGATCCGTGTACATGAAAGAATGAATGGGGTCATGTATCGTGAGATTTTAAGTGCAAACCTCCTTCCATCAGCAAGGGCATTGAAGATGAAACGTGGCTGGGCCTTTGAGCATGACAATGATCTCAAGCACACTGCCAGGGCAACGAAGGAGTGGCTTCATAAGAAGCATTTCAAGGTCCTGGAGTGGCCTAGCCAGTCTCCAGATCTCAACCCCACAGAAAACTTTTGGAGGGAGTTGAAAGTCCGTGTTGCCCAGCGACAGCCACAAAACATCACTGCTCTAGAGGAGATCTGCATGGAGAAATGGGCCAACATACCAGCAACAGTGTGTGCCAACCTTGTGAAGACTTACAGAAAATGTTTGACCTCTGTCATTACCAATAAAGGATATATAACAAAGTATTGAGATGAACTTTTGTTATTGACCAAATACTTATTTTTCACCATAATCTGCAAATAAATTATTTAAAAATCAGATAATGTGATTTTCTAGATATGTTTTCTCATTTTGTCGCTCATAGTTGAGGTCTACCTATGATGTCAATTACAGGCCTCTCATCTTTTTAAGTGGGAGAACTTGCGCAATTGGTGGCTGACTAAATACTTTTTTTTTCCCCACTGTATGTAGTGGGGTGAGAATGCTAAAGATCACTTGAGAGACAAAACATAACATGAAATAAATATTTCACTCTCTGAGCAATTAGACTCATTCAGTCAGTGCACACGGCTTCCCCTAGTTTGGGAATATGTCAAAAAAATTCTTTATACTGAAAACAATGGCCACTAATATAGTGTAGAGAATATGTCATACAGTATATAAGTATGAATCAAACATTTTCATGGTAGTGCTAATTATAGAGCTATAGGTACATTTTTATGGCAGTGTTGATTATAGAGCTATAGGTATATTTTTTATGGTAGTGCTAATTATAGAGCTATAGGTACAGTTTTATGGTAGTGTTAATTATAGAGCTATAGGTACATTTTTATGGTAGTTCTAATTATAGAGCTATAGGTACATTTTTATGGCAGTGGTGATTATAGAGCTATAGGTACATTTTTTATGGTAGTGCTAATTATAGAGCTATAGGTACATTTTTATGGCAGTGGTGATTATAGAGCTATAGGTACATTTTTTATGGTAGTGCTAATTATAGAGCTATAGGTACATTTTTTATGGTAGTGCTAATTATAGAGCTATAGGTACATTTTTATGGTAGTGTTAATTATAGAGCTATAGGTACATTTTTATGGTAGTGCTAATTATAGAGCTATAGGTACATTTTTATGGTAGTGCTAATTATAGAGCTATAGGTACTAGTTCACCTCATAATAAGCCACTTTTAGCCTTCAGTACGTTTTCTTTTTTTATTACTGCCCACATTATCACAGCCACAGCTTATTTATTTATTTATTTATTTTGTTGTTGAGTAGGTTTATAAGATTTTTTGGAACAATTTATGAATTGTTTAGGGATTGTATTCAGATGTGCTTAATTCAAGTCAGCAAGGAAAAAATGGCATAAATAATACAAAGAAATGGCATAAATTTTCCTCCAGACTCAAGACCCAATATAAAGCACACTGGGGATTACAACAAAGCTCTAGGAGTCCTCAGAGTAGGATAACCTCTATTTAGCTCATTTCAAGGGGGCTCATACAATATAACAAAATAGATTGTAAAAAACAGACAGCCCCTTTAAACTATCCTTGGTTGAAATAATCTAAATATCCATGTCTTTTGTGATAGTATATGATGGTAGCTGTGAGTTTGAGATGTCAGACTGCGTAAATGATAGTTCTAAGAGCACATTTCACTTGTTAGGCACATTGCCAATAACAGATAAAGGGAGGAAAGTGTTTTGGAACTGTTAAATATAATAGGTATGATCTACATACTTGTAAAAGAGGGGAATGCCTGAATAAGTGGCTCTATTCTGATAATGGTCCTGTTGTAAACATATCATAAGTACTATCTTCCTTCTGCCTTCTTCATGCCATAAGCGTATATGTATAATTTTTATAAAGTGTTACACACACAGGACACAATTTGCAGCTCATTTATCAGTCTATTAGAAGTATTCTGCTTATAACAGTCCATCAATGACCATGTTTCTCTTTTGGTAACTGGGTTAAAAATTCTTTTAATGATGTGTTAGATACAGTCAAAGTCTGTAAAGAAAGATGTGTGCTAAAGCCCAGGAAAAGAGGCTTTACACCGGATGAATAAACCAGAGCATCTAAAAGTCATCCTTGAAATGGAAACTCTCACATTTTATTTTCAGTAATTTATCAGTCCACGTAACTAGAGAAAATGTGTTCTGCCTTGTTAGGCTGTGTCATTCATTACATGTTTATATCTTAGACTATATGTTTGCCACATACTGTATATTTGACAAATGTATGCTCAAGACATATGCAACTGTAATATACACACATGGACAAAATTGTTGGTACCCCTCGTTTAATGAAAGAAAAACACACAATGGTCACAGAAATAACTTGAATCTGACAAAAGTAATAAAAATTCTATGAAAATGAACAAATGAACTTCAGACATTGCTTTTCAACCATGCTTCAACAGAATTTTAAAAAAAAGAAAACTCATGAAACAGGCCTGGACAGAAATGATGGTACCCTTAACTTCATATTTTGTTGCACAACCTTTTGAGGCAATCACTGCAATAAAACGATTCCTGTAACTGTCAATGAGACTTCTGCACCTCTCAACAGGTATTTTGGCCCATTCCTCATGAGCAAACTGCTCCAGTTGTCTCGGGTTTGAAGGGTGCCTTTTCCAGACGGCATGTTTCAGCTCCTTCCAAAGATGCTCAATAGGATTTAGGTCAGGGCTCATAGAAGGTCACTTCAGAATAGTCCAATGTTTTCCTCTTAGCCATTCTTGGGTGTTTTTAGCTGTGTGTTTTGGGTCATTATCCTGTTGCGACTGAGACCAAGATTTCTGACACTGGGCAGCACATTTCTCTCTAGAATCCCTTGATAGTCTTGAGATTTCATTGTACCCTGCACAGATTCAAGACACCCTGTGCCAGATGCAGCAAAAGCAGCCCCCGAGCATAACAGAGCCTCCTCCATGTTTCACAGTAGGGTCGGTGTTCTTTTCAAGATATGCTTCATTTTTCCGTCTGTGAACATAGAGCTGATGTGCCTTGCCAAAAATTTAGATTCTTGTCTCATCTGTCCATAGGACATTCTCCCAGAAGCTTTGTGGCTTGTCAACATGTAGTTTGGCAAATTACTTTTGTCAGATTCAAGTTATTTCTGTGACCATTGTGGGTTTTTCTTTCATTAAACGAGGGGTACCAACAATTTTGTCCACGTATGCATAAGCTGCTATTAACTCCCACTTTAATATATATATCTATATATAGATATATATATATTTCTTATATATATAAAAATGAGTTTCTGTCTGTCTGTCTGTTCTTTATGCGCGACCAAACGACTGGACCGATCCTTACCAAATTTGGCACACATGTACATCAGGTGTCGGGAAATATTGTAGACTGGGTCTCAGCTCTCTTGGACGTACCGTTCCTGAGATACCGTATTCCCAGAAAATGACCAACATTAGCTAATACAAGCCTGCAAGTCTTTCACTCATATTCCAACTGCCATACACACGGTCACATGTCCCTTATCAGTCAATAAGAGCTCGCAGGCACTTACTCTCCTCAGGCAAACAGGTTTCCATAGCAACCAAGCTATTTATGACCTATATTAGTCAATAGCAGTTTGCAGGTATTTAAATATTCAGTCATATGACATGTATCAGCCAATATAAGCTCACATTTCATTTACCAGGTTTCCATAGCAACACAGCCATAAATAGACTATACCTATACTGGACTGCCATACTGGATGTGAAGTGCAAAACTGGCCATTTCTTATGGGGTCACTACACAAACAAAAAATGAAATATACCCGTGCAAAGCCAGGTCCTTCTGCTAGTATATATAGATATATCACTGTGTCTAAACCAATGGTATTTCCTGTGTACATGAGCTAAAAGAAAGTATCACCTATATTTAAAGGACTTTCCCACAAACTATGTCTATGACCTATCAACAGTTTTAACCTATAAAGTTATAGTATATGAGTTAGTGTCAAATTTTCTTACTGATGACCTACCCTCAAGATAAACCATCAATATCTGTTGGGGATCCATCACCCCCACAACCCCTTTAAGGCTATGTTAAATGGAATGTGAAAATTATCTATTACTTACACAAAGTATTTATGTACAGTATGCTATATCTATATTTAAAAAATCCTGAAATATTACACTTTTTTAAACTTTACCCACAGAGCCTCAAAGTAGTCTTCCTGCTCTGTAGAAATCACTTTTCAGTAGCAATCTCAATGTTTTTACAGACAGCTTTACATTGAAGACAACACCTGTATATACAGGTGCATCTCAATAAATTAGAATATCTTTGAAATGTTCATTCATTTCAATAATTCCGTAATTCAATTCATAATCAGCGTCTTCCATGATTGTGTGTCCTACTGAACCAGACTGTGGGACCATTTAAAGGCTTAGGAAACCTTGGCAGGTGACACACTGAATTTACAATACTGAACTTTTTTACAGTATTCAAATTTTCTTAGATTTAGGTTTTCATTAGCTGTAATACATAATCAACATTTACAGAAATAAAACACTTGAAATAGAACACTGTGTGTAAAGAATCTAGAAAATATAGGTCACTTTTTTAATTCAATTACTGAAATAAATAAATGTTTCAAAGATATTCTAATTTATTGCGATGCACCTGTAGATAACAAGATCCACAATCAACATAAGGTGATGTCATAGCTCCACTGATTGCCCTCATATAGTTCACAGAGCATGCATAGAAGAAGCACCCTTTTGAGCTAGTACAGCCATGAGTCTTCTTGGGAATGATGCAACAAGTTTTTCACATCTGGATTTCGGGATCCTCTGCCATTCTTCCTTGCAGATCCTCTCCAGTTCCATCAGGTTGGATGGTGAACGTTGGTGGACAGCCATTTTCAGGTCTCTCCAGAAATGCTCAATTGGGTTGAGGTCAGGGCTCTGGCTGGGCCAGTCAAGAATGATCACAGAGTTGTTCCGAAGCCACTCCTTTGTTATTTTAGCTGTGTGCTTAGGGTCATTGTCTTGTTGGAAGGTGAACCTTCGGCCCAGTCTTAGGTCGAGAGCACTCTGGAAGAGTTTTTCTTCCAGGATATCTCTGTACTTGGCTGCATTCATCTTTCCTTCAATTGCAACCAGTCGTCCTGTCCGTGCAGCTAAAAAACACCCCCATAGCATGATGCTGCCACCACCATGTTTCACTGTTGGGATTGTATTGGGCAGGTGATGAGCAGTGCCTGGTTTTCTCCACACATACCTCTTAGAATTAACGCCAAAAAGTTCAATCTTCGTCTCATCAGACCAGAGAATCTTATTTCTCATAGTCTGGGAGTCCTTTGTGTGTTTTTGGCAAACTCTATGCGGGCTTTCATATGTCTTGCACTGAGGAGAGGCTTCCTTCGGGCCACTCTGCCATAAAGCCCCGACTGGTGGAGGGCTGCAGTGATAGTTGACTTTGTGGAACTTTCTCCCATCTCCCTACTGCATCTCTGGAGATCAGCCTCAGTGATCTTTGGGTTCTTCTTTAGCTCTCTCACCAAGGCTCTTCTCCCACGATTGCTCAGTTTGGCTGGATGGCCAAGTCTAGGAAAAGTTCTGGTCGTCCCAAACTTCTTCCATTTAAGGATTATGGAGGCCACTGTGCTCTGAGGAACCTTGAGTGCTGCAGGAATTCTTTTGTAACCTTGGCCAGATCTGTGCCTTGCCACAATTCTGTCTCTGAGCTCCTTGGGCAGTTCCTTTTGACCTCATGATTCTCATTTGCTCTGACATGCGCTGTGAGCTGTGAGGTCTAATATAGACAGGTGTGTGCCTTTCCTAATCAAGTCCAATCAGTTTAATTAAACATAGCTGGACTCCAATGAAGGAGTAGAACCATCTCAAGAAGGATCAGAAGGAAATGGATAGCAAAGGGTCTGAATACTTATGACCATGTGATATTTCAGTTTTTCTTTTTTTAATAAATGTGCAAAAATATCTACATTTCTGTTTTTTTTCTGTCAAGATGGGGTGCTGAGTGTAGATTAATGAGAAATAAAATGAACTTTTTTTTCTTTTAGCAAATGGCTGCAATGAAACAAAGAGTGAAAAATTTAAAGGGGTCTGAATACTATCAGTATCCACTGTACAAAAGTAATGAAAGGCCAAAACATCTATTGCGAAGGCATACAGTGGTATATGTTGCCTAATTTTTGTTGTAAAAACCATACAGTATACTTTTTTTAACTACATGCCAGTGTATAGAGCAGGGGTCTCAAACTTGGTAAGGAAAATGTGCTGCACATAGGAAAATTATGAAATTGAGGGGTTATATTCCTTTCAGATTGCATAGAGTACAAATTTATTGAAAATCAATTAGTATATCTAATACTACATTAGTATAATAATGCCACTAGGCTTAAACTTACTGAAAAATGTGCAAGTCCTGCTGACCCATAATAATAATAATTATAACTTTATTTATATAGCGTCAACATATTCAGTAGCACTTTAGAAATCAGAGGACTCATGAAACAGAAAATATGAGACATTACAATGTGACTGTAAGGGTCTTGCCAAACGAAGCAATACCCTGACACTACTGCAGCGGTCTGGGAGGAAGGACAGAGACAAGTGAGCCCTAATCTCACCCCAGCCACTGTCCCTTCCTATTGCCTCAGTTACCCTAAACGGTAAAAGGACAACCAGAAGACAAACCCTATACTGGGTAAGTGACACAGAGAACAGGACAAGACAAAAACAACACAGAAGCAGAGTGAGCAAGCCAAAGGGTCATAGAAACAGGTAACAAAGTATCAAGGAGTATAGAAAGAGAGCAGGCAAAACACAAGTATAATAACCGGCAACCATGTGAGGGCTGACAACCTGTTTATAGAAAGTCTGGGACCAGCCCCAGAGCTGATAGGTACACAGGCTGTCAATTACACAGGCCAGGAAGAGATTAACTCTATGCAGTCCAGAGAGAAATGTTCCTAATTACACGGGTGTGGCTTTAAACAGCAAGGGAACTAGGACCATGTTCAGACTGAGCATCAAGAAACTTAAACAAAGAACCAAACTGAAGACGCCTCCGCCACAGCGTGCGAGCGGAGGGCGGCGCCGAGACCCAAAACGGCAGAGACGTTACAGTGAAATAAACATATCAAAAAAATAGGAGTGAGGGCCCTGCTCATAATAGAAAAGGTTATGTAACTGAAGCTGTATGAACCCATCACCAGCCTGTATCTGTGAATAAACATATACTAAGTGCAAGGAGTGCAGTGTAACTTCTAGATGGAGAGGGCAGGATCTGAGGAACAGAGGAAGAAGTATAAAAGGTGTTATTGTTCTACACCTCCGCACACTACACTGTGATCAGGTCACGTGATAAGCCTGACCATACAGATGTTATTTTAGGGCATTTTGACACTGCTGTAGTTGGGGATTAATCGGATTGTCTTTGGTAAAGCACTCCAGAGCACTGGTGCAGCTCAAGAAAAGTCTTGAAGGGATGTTCGGATAACAGGGGATGCAAGTCTAAAGTCACTGGCAGAACAGAGAGGACGGTTAGGGTGGTGGTAGACAGTGATGAGAGAGGAGATATAGGGGGGGTGCAGCGCTATGGATGGATTTGTGGGTCAGTGTGATAATTTTATATTGTATTCTGTGATGGATGGGCAGCCAATACAGAGACTGACACCAGGTAGATGCATCTGTGTACCGGTTTGACATAAAGATGAGTCTGGTGGCCTCATTCAGGACAGATTATAGTGGGGAGAGTTTAGTAAGAGGAAGTCCAATTACAAGAGAATTGTAGAAGTGAAGACGAGAGCGAATCAGAGCAACAATGAAGGTTTTTGATGTTTCCACAGTGAGAAAGGGCGAATTCTAGAGATGTTTTTAAGGCGCAGGTGGCAAGAGCGTGCAAGTGTCTGAATATGTGGGGTAATGGTAATAACTGAATCAAATACAACCCCCAGACAGCGGGCATGCCGCCTCGGGGTAATAGTAAGGACACTGACAGAAATGGAGATATCAGGGTTAGATCGATTAGTAGATGGAGGGAACACAAGAAGTTCAGTTTTTGAAAGATTCAATTTCAGATAAAGAGAAGACATGATGTTAGAGACAGCAGAGAGACAGTCACTGGATGGAGGAATGTCACGGGATGAGGTATACAGTTGGGTATCATCTGCATAAAGATGGTATTGAAAGACAAATTTGCGAATGGTTTGTCCAAGGACAGGAAGCTTTGATGTTAAAGGAAATAAGGTTATGGTCAGAAATTGGTTAGTAAAGTCAGAGAAAGAACAGAGCCGAAAGAAGACCAGATCTAGGATATTACCATCTTTGTGTGTGGGAGAAGAAGTAAGCTGAGAGAGACCAAGAGATGCGGTTAGTGATAGAAAGCGAGAGGCAGATGGAGAGATAGGGGTGTTAATGGGAATGTTAAAGTCACCCGTAATGAGGGTAGGAATTTCATCCCATAGATTTACATGGAGGCTATGCCCTTATATATAGTCTGCTGCCCCCATAGAATTATAGTGCCCCATGAACATACATAGTGGCCTTGCCTTTATATACAGTCTGCTGACACTGCACTTTGACACACTGCTTCCAGCTTGACGTCATTAAGAAGCCCCAGTGTTCTCCTCCTTTGGTCTGCTCTCTGCTGTCTCAAGGATGTCTTGGGAGCTCTGCTGCCTTGTGCGCCACAGATGACAGCCTTGGAGAATGCATGTGGTCCACAGGCACTGTGTATGAGATGCCTGGTATAGAGTAACACTGTTGACAACTCGATGCTATGCAGTAATAAAAAAAGCTATGGTACTGTATACTGTTCTCATGTACTGGCTTGGCGAATGCCATCCATCAGGTTAGTGGGAACTTATGGATGTATTAGAGTCGTGCGCTAAATAAACACCACAAGGCAGTATGAACATGCAGTGTAGTGTCAAACCTTCGTTCCACAATAGGAATACCCATTAAATGACAAAATTATAAGTACTTTAGATTTTTATTTTGACATTTACTGTAGTCAACTGTAGGCTCACATTTCAGCTATTATTTAATAGTTACATTAACATTTTCATAATTTATCATATAAAATATGGCGATACTTGAAGGTTAAGCTGATATACTATTTACAGTAGTTAACCTGGAGTCTCCAAGACTTAACTAGAAAAACCAATCTTATGGAGATATTTCCCATATGTCAACTTACCGTATGCTTTTTTGCTTTAGGAATGTGCTGGAGAGGCTTAGATTGTGGAATCTCATACTAATTTCAGGCTCCTGACGTACAGAACCAGACAGTTAAAAATAACCATCTCTCACCCATAAACAAAACAACCAATGATCAATTACATTCTCTTTCTTTCCACTCACATGTAACCATGGCTTGGTGCCAAGAGAGGATCAGGTTTGATGTTTATACACCTACTAAGGAAGAACATGTGATGTGGAAGAATTTCAGTATAAGCTTTATCTTGTGAAAGTGTGGAGCATTACAAAGATGTTCGTTTTGATCAGCCCTGACCAGTGATAATTGATGTCGGCAAGTTCTCTGCTGGCAGCCATATAAGGAAGCAGAAGACATATTGTGGTCACATAATATTCATGGTACACCATTCTACAAATCCACAAGATAAATTATCAAAATCATCTCTTTTTTATGGACATCAAAACCAAAAGAACTAGTAAATGAATCTACACATGTAATATTTATGTTTCGTTTGGTTTTATAAGAGGAAATATAAACACATGAAAACTCCAATGCTATAGTAAAAGTGGTAAAGAGTTATAACATGTGGGTCTTGTTATATTGATGTTATAAACAGATTATAACATGCAGAGAATACACACACGCAAATCATGAAATTAGATGTATGTGGAAGTTATAATGTTGCAATATATTGCATGAAGATTACTTAAAGGTGAGGTTAGTCAATTACAGTATATTACATTAGCAGCATGCACATTTATAGTGATACATTGATATACTTACATTAATCCTGGTATTAATTATTTATTTATTTTGCTTATTTATATAGCTCCAACATATTCCCCAGTGCAGATATTACAAATATAGTCAACACTTTCCCACAATTTCTACCATTACCAAATCCTGCAGTAACATGTGCCATAATTTACAGTTTGGACAGGAAAGTTATGTTTCCAAAGTTTATGATGATTTTTCACCTCCTTTAATAGTAAGCCATGCCCACATGTTCTTTGGTTTGTGGAACAAATTATTTATTCCACTGGTTATTAATGGTTATAGAAAATTGTTCACAAAAAAACGTGTACAGTTGGTTTCTGTTAAAATTCGCTTTCCTTGGACTGCATGTATTTTCATATATTGCAAGCTGCTCTATTGCTTTCTGTACAAAATCCATCAGATAAGCTCTCTGGTCAGTTTCTACTACATCTATTTTGGAGGCTCGATAGAAATTTCCTTCGCAGATTCTGTTGAAAACATCAACAAAATAGACTAACACACTGCGTTATTTTGGCTGGTAATATGCTGGACACCTTGATGGAAACCCAATAGACCCCATTATAGCCAATGGGGTCTTTTGGGCACCGTTGATGTCGATCAATTGATGGATCCAATACTTAACTCATTTTAACAGTTCTGATCTTATAACTGAACAGAATTGCAGAAATGAAAAATAAAAGTGTAAACCACCACAGCACCCCCACAGGAAAAATTTAGCATTACCATTGAAAGGTTTGTATATTGCATAGATGTGCTGATGAAGAGTTGTTCTTTGTAGTCACTTTTTCACTTCAGCCAATAGGTTGAATACAGGACACCAGGGACATAACTAGCAAAGACTGGGCCCCCCAGTCTTTGGGGAATTTTTGGGGATGTTGTTTTTAACTTTTCATGTTATTATTTATATTAAGAAAAAAATCCTAACAATCTTGCACTTCCAACTTTTGCCACAAAGCTTAATGTATTTTGTGACTTTCTGGAGATGGACCAAGAGCTATAGACACAGTGGCTTGGAGTAGATTGACATATGGGAGGGTTTTCTAGCATGCTCTGTGACCTGTGCAGAGGTGATTGCACAGTGGGAGGGGTGGGGGGTCAGTCGTAGAGTAGATAAGCTGTGAAATCACCTATTGTGATTGGTGGATTATGTGTTTTATCTACATATTCACAATAGTTGTGATCATCAGTGTGCAGATAAGTGAGGTGGTTGCTGCAAAGAAATCTTCTATAGAAAGCAGGAAGTGTCAGCATATTTTCTGGCTTAGTGGCCAGCGTCAGAACTACAGTGTTTTTAGAGCTTTAGACCAAAGAGTCTTTAAAATATGTTTAACATAAAACTTCATTAAAAAGAAATAGGTAATTTTCAGTCGATACATTCCCTTTAAGTCTATTGCCAGAGTTATCTGTTCCTGATGTATACCTCAGTTGGAAGGCTCTGACATATGCTACTGGATAGGCATACAGTATCACTTATTGCAAGTAAACATATACAGCACAGTATGCTTTGCTGTGGCCCTCTGGGTAGTAAAGCAGTCTGATATGCTTTCCTAAACAAATGAAACAAGGCATACCAAAGCATAGTAAACCAATAGAGACCAACATGGCGCTCTTGGGAACTTTTTTGTTAAACATAGGGCTCTGATACAATGTTCACTGAGTCTGAGCAAGGAATTGAAGCATAAACATATGAGAAACCTGCAGAACTTGCACAGGGAAAATGCTTTACTTACATAATATTGTACTGCTCCTCAAGCATGAGATGCCGGGGAAGTTATTAAAAACCCTTCTACACAGATACTTCAATGGTCTAGATATTTGACATTCAGATAGTGAGGGAAGAAGCGTCATTTCAGATATAAATATGAATGACAAAACTCTTTACCTAATACCTATATCCTGCACATGTTACTTGTTGACAACAAAAGAATATCACTCACGTAATGTCTGCACAGAGACCTATTGACTGAATAACTTAGAGCTTCAAATAATCCTTGTGTATGCCAGCTGTTATGAATGGGTTTAGGTATGGAAACCCTTACTGCAGTAGGCACACATAGTGCTATTAAATAGAATGTAATGGATATTTAAAATACTATACACATGGCCAATAAAAAATGTTCTCCACCTCAAATGATATAACTGAATGTAACAATTTACCAATTGTAGCGCATAGACTGTATAGACTCACATTGCATTCAGTGTTAAAATTCAGCAAGCTTTGCAAGTTACACATATGTACTATATGACAATGCTTCTTCCGACCTTACTTAAAGGGGTTGTCCAAGTGAAAAAAAAAAATTGCAGTGCTGTGAATGGGGCCAAGAACATAAAAAACATTACTCACCTCTCCCTGATCCTTGATTTCCAGCGGCAGAAGGTCCAGTCTTATGTGATGTGCCATTTGTGAAGAGGTTACTGCTGAGATCTGTGGCCGGCATCAGGGTCAACTGCAGGGTTCTTTGGACCCTTGTATCACAGGGCATTGGTGGGCTCTTTTTCAGCCCAACTCATGTGGCAGCAGTGTGTTCCTTTAAAAGCCACCACATTTGAAATTATGTGAGTTTTGCTGTGGCACACTTGCTGGCATTGCAGAATATTGATCCCCAATGTCCCTCTTTCCTTTCATAATAATGTTGGCTAGGCCCCCATGGAGTGAGCAGTGATATATTTCATCATTACTCATCACTTCTAGGTCCCTGAATTCCATTGGCCTGAATACCAGTAGCCCCATATATTTTGGTTTTCAAGGAAGATATAATGCCTTTTTTTAAAGTTCATCACACTTTCCACCATTACCTCCTGCCGGAGCATGTTCCATAATTTTCCAGTTCATACAGTAAAGTTATGCTTCTGAACTTTGTGATGATTTTGCATTTCCTTTCATAGTAAACCATCTTTGCCTTGTGGAACTTATATCACTGAGTTTCATCAGTACCATTTATATATTTAGATAAAGATGTCATATCCTCAAATTCTCTTTTTTAAACTAAATAAATTTAATTTTGCAGGCCTATCTTTATATGTGAGATCTTCCATACCGCACAATTATTTGGTGGCCCTGCTCTGAACTCTCTCCAACTTCCTTATGTCTTTTTTATGAACTGGTGCCCAAAACTGGATAGCATACTCAGGATGCCATCCCACCAGTGCTTTATAGAAGCCATACCTTTTTTAATACAGGCCTGTTGGCTTTATATGGAGCAGGCTGGCATCACATACTAGAATTTAGTTTATCAAAAATTTTCCCATTTTTTTCTCTATTGTATACTTACCAAATATTGATCTGTTTAGGGTATAACTAGCATGAAGATTTTTGACCTAAAATGTATAAACTCACACTTATCAACACTAAACCTCATCTGCCATTTTGCTGCCCATTTGGCCAGTTAATCCAGGTTACAATGTAGAGATTGGGTGTTCTATACTGTATCTACAACACTACAGAGCTTTGTGTCATCTGTAAATACCGAAAAAGTACTATTAAACTACAGTGGGTACGGAAAGTATTCAGACCCCTTTAAATTTTTCACTCTTTGTTTCATTGCAGCCATTTACTAAAAGCAAAAAAGTTCATTTTATGTCTCATTAATGTACACTCAGCACCCCATCTTGACAGAAAAAAAAACAGAAATGTAGATATTTTTGCAAATTTATTAAAAAAGAAAAACTGAAATATCACATGGTCATAAGTATTCAGACCCTTTGCTCAGTATTGAGTAGAAGCCCCCTTTTGAGCTAGTACAGCCATAAGTCTTCTTGGGAATGATGCAACAAGTTTTTTACATCTGGATTTGGGCATCTTCTGCCATTCTTCCTTGCAGATCCTCTCCAGTTCCATCAGGTTGGATGGTGAACGTTGGTGGACAGCCATTTTCAGGTCTCTCCAGAGATGCTCAATTGGGTTGAGGTCAGGGCTCTGGCTGGGCCAGTCAAGAATGGTCACAGAGTTGTCCCGAAGCCAATCCTTTGTTATTTTAGCTGTGTGCTTAGGGTCATTGTCTTGTTGGAAGGTGAACCTTCGGCCCAGGCTGAGGTCCAGAGCACTCTGGAAGAGGTTTTTTTTTCCAGAATATCTCTGTACTTGGCCGTATTCATCTTTCCTTCAATTGCAACCAGTCGTCCTGTCCCTGCAGCTGAAAAACACCCCCATAGCATGATGCTGCCACCACCATGTTTCACTGTTGGGATTGTATTGGGCAGATGATGAGCAGTGCCTGGTTTTCTCCACACCTGCCGCTTAGAATTAACGCCAAAAAGTTGAATCTTCGTCTCATCAGACCAGAGAATCTTATTTCTCATAGTCTGGGAGTCCTTCATGTGTTTTTTGGCAAACTCTATGCGGGCTTTCATATGTCTTGCACTGAGGAGAGGTTTCCTTCGGGCCACTATGCCATAAAGCCCCGACTGGTGGAGGGCTGCAGCGATAGTTGACTTTGTGGAACTTTCTCCCATCTCCCTACTGCATCTCTGGAGCTCAGCTACAGTGATCTTTGGGTTTTTCTTTACCTCTCTCACCAAGGCTCTTCTCCCATGATTGCTCAGTTTGGCTGGACAGCCAGGTCTAGGAAGAGTTCTGGTCGTCCCAAACTTCTTCAATTTAAGGATTATGGAGGCCACTGTGCTCTTAGGTACCTTGAGTGCTGCAGAAATTCTTTTGTAACCTTGGCCAGATCTGTGCCTTGCCACAATTCTGTCTCTGAGCTCCTTGGGCAGTTCCTTTGACCTCATGATTCTCATTTGCTCTGACATGCACTCTGAGCTGTGAGGTCTTATATAGACAGGTGTGTGCCTTTCCTAATCAAGTCCAATCAGTTTAATTAAACACAGCTGGACTCCAATGAAGGAGTAGAACCATCTCAAGGAGGATCAGAAGGAAATGGACAGCATGTGAATTAAATATGAGTGTCACAGAAAAGGGTCTGAATACTTCTGACCATGTGATATTTCAGTTTTTCTTTTTTAATAAATTTGCAAAAATATCTAGATTTCTGTCTTTTTCTGTCAAGTTGGGGTGCTGAGTGTACATTAATGAGAAATAAAATGAACTTTTTTGCTTTTTGCAAATGGCTGCAATGAAACAAAGTGAAAAATTTAAAGGGGTCTGAATACTTTCCATACCCACTGTATCTACACAGTCTGCTGACACATGATGTATAGTATAATAGAAAAATCAAATATTTCTTTGCATAATGAGATAATGCTATATAATATGGTTATGTAAGAGTGAAATGCCCCACCACACCACCTCCATAGAGTACTGGTGTTTTCTTGTGTAGCCTATGGGCAACCGATGAATATGGAGCTGGGGTGGCTGCCACCTTAGTAAGCCATAATGCTCTGCAATAGCTCAGGACCTTAACAGCGGAGCAAAAAGCACTAACATGATCCTGCAATTGCATGTGAAGCTTCTTACAAATTCCATTTAACTCATTAACCTCACAGTCATTCATTTGTTTTGCTCTCAGAGAAATAAACTATATACAAATGGATTAAAACATTGATGTTTTGGCAATGGACAGCAGTTTAAGAATTAGATTTATTGGCTGAACAGCAGGAAAAACACAGCTTTTCTCATTTCCACACAAAGTTGTGTTTATTCTCTTGGGTTTAATGTACAATAAGGGAAAACACTTCCTGCATGGACTCTTACAGGGAGCTCTGACAACACGCAATCCACAGAGAGACAGCTAATAATCCGAGCTGTAATATTTATGTCAGATTGACCAGGTCTGTGATAGATGTCACACTGACTAAGCTATACACTGTGTGGAAAGTTTGGAATGGTCTTGCTGGACGCCAAAGACAAACAGCTTAGCCCACCCAGTCTGCCCATGTTCATAAGTCACCGTAAGCTCTAGACCCCATTTGATCCCAGGCGCATTTTACTATATTTAGAAGGACCTTGTGTACATTTCAATTCCAAATTATTTCCAAGGTCCATTATAATATCATCTGGATCACTTGGATAAAATGATGGGCTCCTCAATAGACAGACAATCTCTGAAAAGAGAAAAATGTTGATAAATAAGTTCATCTGAGGTAGGTTCCACCACAGAACATGTGACTTCAGTATAAGAGTGATAATTGAAATGAGCAACGTGAAATAAGGCATTTTTTTTATAAGGATTCGGTTGATGTTTGAGCAGTTAAGACCATTTATAATGTCACATCAGTACAAACAGATGAGTGCTAATGTAGCACCACCTGTTTATTGGCATGCTCTCTCTGGTCTCCCATGCCTATTCTTCAGTACTTGCCTGTAGAGCATGCTGGCCCATTTAAAAAACTGCAGTGACTTACTAAAGTATTCATACCCCTTGAACTTTTTCACATTTTGTCACCTTACAACCACAAACTTAAATGTATTTTATTGAGATTTTAAGTGATAGACCAAAACAAAGTAGCACAAAATTGTGAAGTGGAACGAAAATGATACATGGTTTTCAAAATTTTAATCAAATAAAAATCTGAAAAGTGTGACGTACAAAAGTATTCAGCGCCCTAAATAAAATCCAGTGCAATCAATTGCCTTCAGAAGTCACTTAATTAGTTAATAGAGTCCAGCTGTGTGTAATTTAGTATAAATACATCTGTTGTATGAAGGCCTCAGTGGTTTGTTAGAGAACACGAGTGAAGAAACAGCATCATGAAGACCAAGGGACTCACCACATAGGTTAGAGATAAAGTTGTGGAGAAGTTTAAAGCAGGGTTAGGTTGTAAAAACATATCCCAAGCTTTGAGCATCCCAAGGAGCACTGTTCAATCCATTATCCAAAAATGGAAAAAGTACTAAACTGACAGATCGAGCAAAGAGAGCACTGGTCAGAGAAGCAGCCAGGAGGCCCATGGTCACTCTGGAGAAGCTGTAGAAATCCACAGCTCAGGTGGGCAACTCAGGACAACTATAAGTCGTGCACTCCACAATTCTGGCCTTTATGGAAGAGCGGTAAGAAGAAAACCATTGTAGAAAGAAATACATAAGATGTGCTGTTTGCAGTTTGCCACAAGTCATATAGTGGACACAACAAACATGTGGAAGAAGGTGCTCTGGTCAGATGAGACTAAAGTTGAACTTTTTGGCCTAAATGCAAAGCGCTATGTGTGGTGGAAAAGTAACACTGCTCATCACCCTGAACACACCATCCCCACTGTGAAACATGCTGGTGGCAGAATCATGTTGTGGGATGCTTTTCTTCAGTAGGGACAGGGAAGCTGGTCAGAGTTGATTGGAAGATGAATGGAGCTAAATACAGGACAATCCAGGAAGAAAACCTGTTGGAGGCTGCAAAAGACTTGAGACTGGGAAAGAGAATTGCTTTCCAGCAAGACAATGACTCTAAACATACAGCCAGAGCTACAGTGGAAAGGTTTAGATCAAAGAATATTCATATTAGAATGGCCCAGTCAAAGTACAGACCAAACTCCCATTGAGCATCTGTGGCAATCGTGAAAATTGCTGTTCACAGACGCTCTCCATCCAATCTGGCTGAGCTTGAGCTATTTTGCAAAGAAGAATTGGCAAAAATCTTAGTCTCTAGATGCGCAAAGCTGGTAGAGACATACCCCAAAAGACTTGCAGCTGTAATTGCAGGGAAAGGTGGCTCTACAAAGTATTGATATTGGTGGAAAATCAATTACAGAGGTGAGGGAATAGAACATTGTTCAGACAGGGTACTACAAGAACCTAAAGCAAGGAATCATAGCTGGAAACGCCTCCTGCGCTGTAGCATGTGGCTGGAGGATGGCGTCGAAGTCCGAACGGGCGCGGATGTTACAGTGGCTTTGAGGACTTTATTGCCCTGCATGCAAGCCTCTTCTGCTCTGCTACGTTGTTATGTGCTGTGAAGTAATGACTGTGTGGGCCCTCCTGTGCCTCTGGGCCCAGTTATGAATACGCCCTCTGTGAACATGGTCGCTACACTGGTCAGCTCCCTTTATAGCAAGATCTGTCATAATAAATCAACAAAACAGATCCGAAGGATTTCAAATTTCCCATCATTTTAGTTTGTTAGTACACTACAGGCTATGGCAGACTGCTTCATTTCTGAATTGCATTGTAAACCTAGAAATGGATAGCATTTTCTTGCAATAGATGTACAAGAACAACATGACATTCTTTGCAGTTTACAGGTTGATAATGTACTGTATCTCACTGAGATGTCCCTTTAAATTCTCAGCAAGTGCTATGAAACAATATCCATTAATAGCTAGTCTGAGCTAAATCTCATTGAATAGTCACATCTTTCAGTGAGACAAGTAAAATGTTACATTATTCCAATCATTAGGCAATGTCTAAGGGCTAAGCAGAAGGCTGTAGGGGATTAAATCCACATTAATACACGTTTGACCCTCGATGGATCACCAAAATGGCATTCTGCAAGCTGTCTACTGTAAGCTATGCTGCTGAACATTTGTTGGAATGCGCAGACAAAAGATAATCAAATGCACATGGTAGGGCTAATCTACAACACAGTAGTCATCCAAACCACAACCCATGCAATCTGATTTCTCTAATATTTTCTAATATTTCTCTCCTTTACTGACATAAATGACTAGTCAAAAACTAAAAAATTGTTCAAATCTTACAGCAATTATGTGTATACTATTCCCTATTCATTTTAGCAAAATCACTAACTTTGCTTACACAACAATGACAATACAATATGGACACAATACAGTATTGTATAATAAATAAGCACTCAATAACAGGTGATGTTCAGACATACTGGGTATAAAAATGGAAACACACAAAGATACTGAACGAGCCATATGGCTCCTACACTGGCATTACATAGACAGTAATATAGTTATACTTTTAGTGACAAGTTTTGTAGTATTGTGACATCCCACTAGAGCTATATATTATTGCTTGCTGAGAAAACTTTCAGCTATGGTCAGTTTTTACTGAAACAGCATAACTCACTGTTTCATGCTGTTTCCCTAACTCCCATTCATTTCTATGACTGTTACAGAAACAGCGTAGCTCAGAGCTATGTTATATCTGCAGAGTCCAACCACAGCTGAAAGTCTTCTCAGCGAGCCCATGGTCAAGAAAATAGAGCAGCATAGAGGCTGGGAGGGCTGTGGAAATGCCATAAATGTATTTCATGAGAAAAACCCTTTAACTATATAAAAAGATTGCCATACACAATGATGTCCATAAACCATGGTGTTTCTGTTTTAATATAGACACTAAGCATTTCTAAGAAATTATTCCAAAATATTTATTGAAACCTCTCTCTAAATATAAAGTTACCAGGTGCAGGAGTAACATGAACATGAATCTTGGAGAGATTTATATCCATAAATCTCATACAACATCATGATACAATCTCTCCAGGTACACCCATGAGAATTTGGTCAGTACATTTAGTTACAATTCAGTGTAACAGAAAAAGTCAGATATGACATATTTTACGTGAATGTATCCCTGATGTCAGACATCTACAAGATGTGATTACTATAAAACAGACCAGGTATATTCTCGATGCTCATATGACTCGTCTACATGTCCCTACTTGATGATATCCAAGTTTACATCTCTTTGGGTTGTGTTTTTCCATTAGGGAAACAGCTTCAAGTGTTTGGTGGCTAGTAAACATTCCAAAAGTTATAACTAGTTTAAGAATCCACTTAAGCTGTATTACATTCAGATGTGAAAGTGCATACAGCTGCGGTTGTGGTTAAAACCATTTTATTTGTAGATCGTTACACTGATTTCTACCTTTCTACTATGTCAATCATGAAACTTACTTTCACGAATTTAGTGCAAAAACATATAGGGCCCCAATCCTGATTCCTGTACCTTCCAAATAGATAATGGAGGCATATGCAGACAGAATGATAAAAACACATCATTTTCCCATAACCTTTGCTTCTACCAGTTATCATATGTATCAGTACGTGATCACTATACATTAATGAAGCATTCTATGATTTTGTGGACATATAATAATAATAACTCACCATCAGTATTCTAGCTGTGTAATTTGTTTCATCTCAAGTCAGTTGTAGTTATACTTTTTAAGCAATTTCATTATTAAATCAGATGATGGTGCAGTGGTTAGCACTGTTGGCTTGCAGCACTGGAGTTCTGGGTTTGAACCTTACCTTATGCGCAACATCTGCATGGAGTTCGTATTTTCTCTCTATGCTTGCACAGGTTTCCGCCAGTTGCTCCAGTTTCCTCCCTCGTGCAAAAAATATACTGATAAGATTGGTAAATTGGCGTCCTGTAAGACATCTGTCAGGAATGTGCACCTGTATGGCAGCATAACTCCCCCACTCCACAATGCTCCCTGCACTCTGAGCTCCTTGGTGAGAAAAGCACATAACAAATGTTTGTCATTGCCATAAATGTATCAAATTCTTCATTTCAGACACCACCTCTCAACACCCCTATGGATAGGGGATAAGTGTCTCTAATTGGACAACCTCTTTAAGCAACACCCTATTTTCTCAGAAAAATTTCATCTTAATATAGATGCCCTAAAATGCACCAAGATTTTGGTTCATTTTATGTTAGGGATGAGTTGTAACCACAATTATAAACTTGCCCCATTGTGTACTAAAAGAAGTTTCTAATATAGTTTGAAAATGACTTAACATTGAGTCCAGACACGTTGGACTATAATTGGCTAGTTTTCAATGTTTCACCCTATAGTGGAAAAGCTGCCTTAATTGCATTGATGTTACAGTATAATGAACAAAACCATCAATTGATAAATCCTTTATGCAGCCTGAGGATAAGAATGGTTTATAAACAGGCATTGTATAAATATTAGCATTTTGAGGTCTGAAAAGAACCAAATGAATACGTAGCTTTAAGTACTGTATAGGCTGTAAGAAAATAAACTGTATATGATTTATAGATAATGCCATATGCTAATCCTATTATGTAAGAAAAACAAAGGTATGTAGGATTAGTTTATTAAATGTAAAGACTGTTTTAATTCCATCTACAGATTACAAAAAAACTTAAGCTATGTTCACATTAGCGACGAAGTCTCCATTAGGAACTCCAGCACAGTTTCTGCCTGAAAGTCAGCGGAGGGAAAAGTCCTGCACAAAGGACTTTTTCCTCCACCAGCTTCAGTTGTAAAAGGATGGATACTGTGTGTTACCGCTATTTCATTGATCTGCATCCCTATTGTTCTGATCCTCCGAGGGATAGGAACAATGGAGATGCAACACTGGTGTGAACCTAGCCAATATTTTATTGCAGTATCTTACATGTATTTAAGATCAGTATATATTAAAAAAGATAAAATGACTGTTAAATACTATAGCTAACTACTTACAAAATAAGAAAAAAATAGACAAATTGTAGTGGTCACAAATGTAATATTGCAAAAGTACTAAGCACAGAGATAAACAACAATGTAGTTATTACTAATTGCAGAATTTTACAATGCAGTCCTAATGTACATATAGTTTTTAGAGATGGACGAACCTCAGAAGAATTATTTCGTTTCAGGTCTGAATGGTTCAGTCGAAAGATTTGTTTCGGGTCGAATAAGTTCGTCATAAATCTGAGTTTAAATTGGCTTAAAACATGGTTTATGACACTGTCAGGGCTTCTAGCCCATTACTAGCTTTTTAAGGCAAACACAGCCAAAGTTATGTCAAAGTGATATGTATGTCTATGGGAAAACAGATGGTAATCAGTGGATACAAACTGCTAGTTTAACCATACACTGTGCTGCCACTTTCTTTTAGGCTTTTTAACATTTAAAAAATTCCAAACTTTGCAAGACACTAATGGCGATCTCTGCGGCCCGCACTACAAATGTCCCTATGTGCTTGTTCTCTGTGGATCCTGAAAAAGCGTTCGACCGTGTTCACTGGGGCTTCCTGCGGGCCACACTTCAACAAGTTGGAATCGGCCCGGGGTTCCTGGGTAAGGTGCTTTCTCTTTACAGCGACGCGTCGGCAAAGGTGCGGGTCAACGGGCTTCTCTCCAACTCTTTTCCGGTTCGGAATGGCACGAGGCAGGGTTGCCCCTTGTCCCCTCTTTTATACACACTAGTCATGGAACACCTAGTGACAGCCTTACGGAACTGTCCTAGTGTCCATGGTTTTCAGCTGGGCAACCGACAGGTCAAAACGGCTTTATACACTGACGACCTACTCTTGTACGTCTCTCAGCCGTGCGTTTCCTTTCCATCCATTCTGCGCGAATTCTGTCGCTTTGGCCACCTGAGCAATTTCAAGGTGAACCTCTCCAAGAGTGAGGCCCTCAAGATCACCTTGCCCCCAGCGGAAGCAGCCCTCCTAGCGAACGATTTCCCCTTCAAATGGCACCTTACCTCCATTAAATATCTCGGGATCCACGTCCCTTCAGACCTCACCCTTCTCTACCACCTTAATTACTTACCGATCCTTGACTCCCTTTTGACGGACCTGCGGAAATATGGATCCCTCATGCTCTCCTGGTTCGGTCGCATCAACGTGCTGAAAATGGATGTCATGCCCCATTTATTATATGTGTTCCAAGCTCTGCCCATTTCAATACCACACTCTTTTTTTGCTCACGCTCAGACTCAGTTTGGGAGGTTTGTGTGGGGAGCAGCGCGAAGCAGGTTGCGCTTCCGGACGCTGACGCGCCGTAAACTCCATGATGGTGTGGGCCTGCCTGATCCTCGACTATACGACTGCGCAACAGTACTGTTGGGCCTCTTTGGCGTTATCGCGGGGCGGACAAGCTGTGGGTCTCTATAGAGGCTGACTTGCTTTTGGCCCACCTCCCCTCCCTACCTTGGGTTCCATCTCATTTTCATCCCAGCACTATCAGATACTCCATTCTATCAAACTTCCTCAAGACTTGGGACTCCATAAGTGCGGGTGGCCGCATAGCCAGGATCCCGGGCCCCCTCAGCCCTCTGTTCCGAAATCCAATGTTCCCCCCGGATTGCTCCGCCGACAAATTCCTTTGCTGGCTGACCAGGGACGACGTTCGCCTACATCAGGTCACAGACAGCGCTTCCCTTCCCTCTCTGGCACAGTTGCAAGCTTCCCATCCCAATCTCCGTTTGTCTTGGTTAGAATATGGCCAGCTCACTGCCTTCATCCGTAAGTTCTCTCTGCTTCCCATGCTCTCATCTTCTCTAACCGACCTGGAGTTTGCCCTTTCCCGGACTGACACCACTCCGTGTGCCCTCTCTGTTCTTTATGGTATCCTCCTCCAGGACACTACACCCGGGCCCCCCTCTTACATTGGCCCCTGGGAATCTGACCTTGGTACCTGCCTCTCCACTGCAGACTGGGATAAGTCCTTCCTGTACACGCATAAACTCCCGTTGCCCTGCGGTGCGCAGGAAAAGAACTACAAAATACTGACCCGCTGGTACCGCTGTCCTGACCTCTTGCATAGGATCTACCCTAGTGTTTCTGACTGGTGTTGGCGCTGTGATTCCGAAAGAGGCACCTTGTATCATATTTGGTGGGAATGCGCTGCCCTCAAGCCCTTTTGGGATGCCGTCTTAACGCTTTATGCTAAAGTGAGCGGCAGATCTGTTACACCCTCGCCCCAGCTTGCACTTCTCTCCATCATACCAGGGAGGGTCTCGGTTATTAAGAAGGACCTCTTGCAACATTTCCTCACCACCGCCAGAACAGTCATTCCCAGGCATTGGCGCAGTACTGCCGCGCCTACCCTGGTGGAGTTTCTTCAGGAGCTTCTCCTTATCAGGAGAATGGAGGCTCTGGTGGCCGAGGACTCGCCCGACCCCTCTAAATTTGAGTCCCTCTGGTGGCCGTGGGTGATGTTCCAGGAGTCCTCAGAGTTCTCCTCTTTCTTTTCTTGATGTGGGGTTGCTTTGCTCCTTTGTTGGTGCAGTGTCCGGCTGCTCTCCATAACCAAATGTCCCCTCTGTCCTAGTCGTGTCTGTGGTTTTGTGTGTCCCGTACACCGTGTACTTCCTATGACCCCCCTCCCTTTCAACGTTTGTCTTAATCTACTGTTATGTGGGTGGTCCTGTGGTGGCTCTCTACACTTGGATTTTTGTTCTCACAGCCATCACCCACCTATTGCTACAGTTATATTTGTTGCCACTGTGTTATTCACTTCCTTATTGTGGGCCTCGCCAGCCCTTCAACTAATCCATTACTACTGTGCCTTATCTATGAACAGGGTGGCTTGGGTGACTCCCCTGTCTTAATTGATACTGATGCTATGGCATTATACCCCCTGTGAAGGATCCGGGTCTTACCAGGAACCGCTCCTGACCTACCTGAGATCGCTTCACTTACCTCACACCCACTTTCCGTGAATGTAGGTCCGACAGAGGATAATACGAGAGACGGGCCTTCTAAATTTTATATATTTATTAACCCCTAAATGGGTCGGCACTAGACACTTAACACATACATAGAATACATACAGCGATTAACAAGCAGATACAAGTGGAAACAGCATAACACGGTACATAAAATAAAAATGGGGATAAAAGAAAGAAAAGAATATATATTACCAATACCAGCTTGTGAAAGTATCTCTGACTTCCAAGGGTTGCCAGGGCACTTATCTTGTGGACGTCCAGTAGCAGATGACCTTAGCAGAGTAAAAAGGCAGAAGAAAAACCTCTGGAACAAGTAGTTAGTCCATTTCTCTGAGCCCATGTGGCAGGCTCAGGGCACAGTCTTGGGCAAAGCATGTGTTGCTTACATGCGGTTACCCCTCGGTTAGGTCCACAACAAGGCCTCAAGCCTAGCTGCTTAGGCCGCATGTCAACCACATGGTCATCACATGGTTGCCTTCCCCCACAGCTGGCCTCCAAGAAGCGTGCATCTCCAAATTCACCAGACAACAGAGAGTGGTTCAGCCTGGGCAGAGCCCTTTTGTCTCCCCTGGTCTCCTCCCTGAGTGAGGTCACCAGGGGGGAGAAGCCCCGCCCCCTCTCTACATCTCTCAGAATAACTTTTCAGTATAATTCTATGCATGATGTTTATAGAGTCTGGCTGGTAGTATAATGGGGTTCCTGGCGAGATCCCCTATACATAGACTCCAAGTTCGACACTCCAGCTCCCCTTGGGTAAGGAGATCAGTGCCTGGACCTTTCCTGGGCTTTGAACTGTAACATATGTATATTCTGAGCGTGCGCCTTGACCGGACGCATCTGGGGAATTTATCAGGTCGACTGTAAGATGTTCTCCAGGCCAGATATTGTCATAAAACCATAAGCCCTCTGACCTAATAATGGTGCCAGTGTGTCTAGCAATTATATGGGGATCGTTTGCATACCATATCCTGTCTAAATGAACCCTTGCTGGGTTAGTGAGGGTTGCAGTCTTATGCAGATGAAGGCTTTTGACCAAATGGCTGATTGCTTCAGGGACAGGACAATAGTAGTTTGACCACATTCCATTTGCCCTACTAGGCCTGATCTCAGGCACCAACCCCCACTGTGCAGTATTATAGACCAATATTGATATCATAAGACCATACCTGCACATAATAACAAAGAAAACTAGATTAGCAGAGATGGACCGGCTTCTCCGTCAAATAAAAATCTTAGATACTGGCAACAAAAAATCCCCTAGCCCCTCAAATACAGATAAACTGGTAGAGCTACGCCGACAACTTGCTACCTGCTTGTTACATAAATACGAAAAGAACCTAAAACGGTTGAGAGCTACCTATTGTTCTCAATCCAACAAAGCAGGGAAGCTGCTAGCCTCTAAACTTAAACAGAGACATGCTAAATCCAGGATCCCGTTCCTCCATAGTAAGGACGGAACACATAAAATTTATGACCCTAAAGGTATAGCTAATGCATTTAGATCCTTTTATGCGGATCTTTATAATATTGCAGATGATTCTTCGGTGATCCCTCCCTCTCAGGCAGATATTGACTTATTTTTAACATCGGCCCATATGCCTCGGCTTACTGAGGATCAACTAGCGTCCTTAAATGCTCCTATAACTGATTTGGAGTTGTCCACAACCATTAAGTCGCCGCCCTCCCGTAAATCTCCGGGTCTGGACATTCTTACCAATGAATATTATAAAACATTTTCTCAGATTCTGCTGGACCCGTTGTTGTCCTTTTTGAAGACTGGAGTGGAGTCTAAAGTATTTCCTCGGGAGAATCAAGAGGCATTGGTGGTTACATTGCCCAAGCCTGGTAAGGCCCCGACCTCGCCCCAAAATTTTAGACCCATTTCCTTGTTAAACTCCAATTTAAAGATATACGCTAAACTAATAGCGACACGCCTAGCTGATTGCCTCCCGAGTTTAATAAACTATGATCAAGTAGGATTTGTTAAGGGGCGTCAAGCCTACGAAATTACCAGACGGGTCTTGAATTTGGTTCATTGTGTCGTTTCGGGGGGTGTGGGGGCGGTGCTGCTTGCATTGGACACCGAGAAGGTGTTTGACCGCATTTGCTGGTCGTATGCCTTCTCGGCTCTTAAGATTATGGGATTTTCTGGAATGATTTTGGGGGCCATAGAGGCGCTCTACTCAGCACCCTCTGCAAAAATTTTTACAAATGGTACGGTGTCGGACCCTTTCACAATTACTAATGGGACTAGACAGGGGTGCCCTTGATCTTTGTCCTCTCCATGGAGCCATTGGCCCAACATCTAAGATTAGATCCCGATGTACAAGGCGTTACGGTAAAGGACAGAGTCCATCTTATATCGCTATATGCTGACGACATTCTTCTTACATTAACCAAACCGGGGGTGTCTCTCCCACGCCTTATGGGTATTATTCAGACTTTTGGTCAGCTGTCTTATTAGAAATTGAACTTATCAAAATCACAGGCCCTTCCATTCAATGTTCCCTCTTGCATGCTGAGCTCTTTACAGTCCACATACAGCTTTGATTGGAGGAAGGATAGAATCAATATTTGGGTATACACGTGTCTTCCTCTCCTAGGTCTCTTTATCAACAAAATTATTTGCCAATGAGAAAAACTTTGCGAGATGAAACTGAACGCATGCTACTAACAGATGTTTCCTGGATTGGGTGAGTGGCCGCTTTTAAGATGCTACTGTTGCCTAGACTTCTATACCTGTTCCGCACACTGCCGATTCCTCTCCCTGCTTCATTTTTTTAATCTATGCAGAGAGTGATTTCGAAATACATATGGGGAGGTAGAAGGCCTAGAATTAATAGAAGTTTCCTGTTCAAGCATAAGCTGGCTGGAGGACTGGGTGTTCCCATAGTGCGTAACTACTATCTTGCCTCCCTTGCTGTCCAGTGCGCTGGATGGTGGTCCATGGATGTGTCGGCTCCCTGGCTGCACATGGAGCACTCTTTTGTAGCACCTCTGAAGCTTGGGAATGTTTTGTATTTATCCTTTTGGAACATCACACTGCATCAATCTTTTTCACCAATTATGCGCGCTTCCCTGAAAGCTTGGGCGATGCTTCATGGGAAGGCAACCCCTACGAGGCATTTTAATATCTCGGATATGCCTTTATCCTTCTTATCTTGGGCAATCAAGGACTTGGATGTTTCAGGTTGGGAAGCCAGGAAAATAACGCAGTTATACTCTGAAAGTGGGACAGCTCTATCATTTATGGCACTGCGGCAAAAGTTTGGAATCCCTATGAGAAACTTCTACACACATTTTAGAATTCTGCACTTTTTGTCTAAAGGCTCCTCCGCCCCTGCTCCTCATAATGGCACAATCTTTACATGGATATCAAAAAAAGTCAGAGGCCTGAGGTTTTTGTATGATCTGATGGATGATACCTCATCTTATACCAAATCTGCCCCGTTTTGCTATTGGGAAAGAGATCTGGGAGTGAGCTTTACCCCCAATGAATGGCACCGTGCAATTAAATTGATTCATACATCCTTGAAGTTCCCCAATAAAGAAATAAGTACACTTAAAAACTAACTTTTATTAATATCCACTAAAAAGTATGTAATTCTATATATAAAAAAAAGCACCTAATAAAGAGATGCCATACTACAATGGGGTCATATAAAGGGTAAAGGTAGCCTGCCTCAAATTAAGAGGATAGTATGGTGATACCTGTATCACTTCACAAACACCCCTCAGTTATAAATTGCAATACCCAATATTTAGATATCAGTTCACTGAAGGGGAAAAGTAAAGGATAAATCAACTGAGGTATAACACACACACATATACACCAACTGGCTAGAGGTCGGTAAAAGACCGACCAAATTGTCTGACTAGCCACTACCTAGGGAGCTTACATTACACTCCCACAATTGACTGCCTAATACCACAAACACACAAACACCATAAATGTTACAACAGGAGTATTTGCCCTAACTCCCAGCCTGCCTGACGCGCTTTTCTGCTGAACTACACCAGCTCATCAGAGGCACATGCATAAGGGCAAAGCAGAATACACCATAAATGTGTGGAAACTGCCTGTATAATATAGAGCGCTTAATATATCCGCCCGGTCGGCCGTGATGAATGACCGCAAGTGCCAGCTCACACAGCCTAGCTTGATATCTGCTAAGCCACACCCCCTAGCAGTCCGTGTCATCAAAGGTGCACCCAATCACAGAGCGCCAACACCCAGAAGCTCCGGACAGTGATGTAAGCAAGGAACGCCCATACAAGGCGTTCCTTAAAGTCTAAGAAGATGCACATATGCATCCATGGTAACACCCGGACCCTAACGTCGCGGTATATCTAACGATAAGGCTTTAGAGATATAAAACACCATGAAAGGTGGCCAAGTAACACCCACCGAAAACAGAAGATAATCACACAAAGAACACATACAGAGGACTCAAAATGTAAACCACCCCATAGGGATCTCAGAATTGCAGGCAAAAAAAGAAGAAGAAGTCAACGTACTTCAGCAAAAAGTTGACAACAAGGATAAGGCAAAACAAAATAAAACAAAAAAAAAAAAAAAAAAGTTTTTAAAGAGAAAAAAAAAAAAAAAAGGAAAAAAAATCTCTTTTTTCCCCTTTTTTCTCTTCCCTTCCCTTTCCTCTTTTTTTCTCCTTTTTTCTCTCCTTTCCCCTCTCCCTTCTCTTTTTTTAAATAAACACAGAATAAGGGCAAAGGTAATAACACTAGATATAGACTGCCTCAAACAGTCACTAGGGATGGATGATTAGAACCCTAATCGATAAAGGATGAATAAGATATAAATTCATTAAGGCCCATGGGATAGACCGTATCAAACAAAAAAATCCAACGTGCCTCCCTCTGGAGCACATGTCTGTCATAGTTACCTCCTCTAGGGGACCGCACAACCATCTCAATACCCTGAAAACTAAGATGCTTAGCATCACCACCATGTTTTTCCCGTATATGTCTGGATACACTTTCAGTTTAAGAGAGATCTGACAGATTTTAAGGAAGGACGTGTGTTTGATTTTGTGGGGAAACAGGCAGGGAGGAATAGGAACCCAGACACGGAAGCTTCATCATCTGAATGTGAAGGCTCAGATGTGGAAACTCGCAGGAATTACTCTAGGAAAGATAGATCTGAATTAGCCTCATCACCGATGGTTGAGAGATCTCCTGGTAATACCTATCGGGGGAGATTTAGAAGTAGGAGGGATCTGAATGCACAAAATAAGAGAGATTTTTTATCACAGGGTCCCCCCATATCCGATTACCTTTTAAGAAATCGGAAATAGTGAATCCCATGTGTGGTTCCCCTGACTCTATGGATGAAATGCAGATTGTTAATTTATCAAAAAAGATTCTAACAGAAGATGAGTTGGGAATATTAAAGAAAGGTTTATCTTTTGTTCCTACCCCTCGTTTTGACCCCTTCACATGGATTAAGGATCTTAACCTATTTTGCCGTAGATTGAAGTGGAAAAAAATTCTTTAAAATGGCGGATAGACGAAAATGTGAGGAACTGGGTGTCACAGAGGAGGATTTATCATCTCTCAATCTGCTAGGGGACTTATGGGATGAAGGACAGAGGGGTTTAGGTGAGGGACCCTTTACAACACGGCGTCTCCCTTCTACAAAGTATCCTCCAATTGGTGAGGAGGGAGCTATAGATGTGTTCCTGCGGGTGGTCACAAAAGAGATCATGAATTTCCAGGCATTATCTTATCCAAATCATAACTATAGATCTAATTTGAATGGACGAGAAGTGATGGCTTTGAAGAAGCTGGAGAGGGATAGTAACATCATAATTAAACCCTCAGATAAGGGTGGTAATTTGGTAATATTGGATCGGGCACAATATATTACTTTGTGCCATTCTATTCTATGTGATAATAAGTGTTATGAGGTTGTGGGTAAGGAATCTATGCGGGGTTATGTGGATGAACTACGCATGATTCTGGATAGGGCCCTGGAGAAAAACCTCATTAGTAAAACAGAATATGACTTTATGTTGCCACAACACCCTATTCAGGCAACTTTTTATGCTTTGCCAAAAATTCACAAGGGGTTGTCCCCTCTTAAAGGACGCCCCATTGTGGCTGGCATTGGATCCATCACTCAGAATGTTAGTCTATATATAGACGACATTTTACGACCCTTTGTTACCAGTCTTCCATCTTACGTTAGGGACACCATGGATGTCCTCCGTAGATTAGAGGGCATCCAGGTGTCCCTGGGCGTTTTTCTCGCCAGCTTGGATGTTGGAGCATTATACAGCTCCATACCCCATGCTAAGGGATATGGGGCTGTGGAGAGCTTCCTTAGAACCAGAGGTAGCCACATGACAGAACATAATGCATTGATATTGGATCTTTTGAAATTTGTCCTGGAAAGGAATTGTTTTCTGTTTGAGGACAAGCTCTTCCACCAGCTCAGGGGGGTGGCAATGGGAAGCCCTTGTGCCCCCACCTTTGCTAACCTAACCTGTAGTTCAGCAGAAACGCGCGTCAGGCAGGCTGGGAGTTAGGGCAAATACTCCTGTTGTAACATTTATGATGTTTGTGTGTTTGTGGTATTAGGCAGTCAATTGTGGGAGTGTAATGTAAGCTCCCTAGGTAGTGGCTAGTCAGACAATTTGGTCGGTCTTTTACCGACCTCTAGCCAGTTGGTGTATATGTGTGTGTGTTATACCTCAGTTGATTTATCCTTTACTTTTCCCCTTCAGTGAACTGATATCTAAATATTGGGTATTGCAATTTATAACTGAGGGGTGTTTGTGAAGTGATACAGGTATCACCATACTATCCTCTTAATTTGAGGCAGGCTGCCTTTACCCTTTATATGACCCCATTGTAGTATGGCATCTCTTTATTAGGTGCTTTTTTTTATATATAGATTTACATACTTTTTAGTGGATATTAATAAAAGTTAGTTTTTAAGTGTACTTATTTCTTTATTGGGGAATTTCTCTATGTTGCTGGTACACATACCTTGCTATCAGATATATATCTTTGGAGTTTATACATCCTTGAAGTGCAGCACATATGTTGAAATGGTAATTAAAATTATGTTGTGATGGTATCGTATCCCCTCAGTTTTGCAGTTGGCCTACCCTTCTGTCCCTGGAGTGTGCTGGAGGGGATGCGGGGGGAGGGGAACTTTGCTTCACATTTTGGGACAATGTCCAATTATTCAGGGATACTGGGTAGAAGTATTTGATATGCTTTCAGAGCTGTTTGGTCTCCAGATCTGGTATACTCCACACTTGGCTGTTTTGCTGCTTAGAGTTCCTAACGCACTGGGTCCGCATAGAATACTCTTGTGCAAGATTTTGACTATCGCTAAGTTGATGCTGGTCCAGAGATGGAAATCGACTGCTTCCCCACCCATTTCGGCTTTACGATCTGCTATCAACAACACTTTTTCTTATGAAAAAATTATTGCCCTATAATTTGTTTGTGAACATTTGGGATCACTGAATCCACTCTAGATATGTGGGTTAAGGTGGTTTCATAGTTTGTCGGCCTAGGGTAGTTTGGGCCTTAATTTTGTCCTCCTCATTTCTGTTATTCCCCTTGACCCTGATCCTTTCCTTTCTTGTCCTTACTTGCACACCCATACACACACTTTTTGTTTTAGTATCCCGACCTTCCTCTTCCCTTAACTCTGCTTATTTAATTTATTATCTAACACATTAAGACTTATGTATTCCTCCATAGCCAGATATACAATATTAATGCGTGTATGCTTTACGTGTTTGAGATACCTTCTTGCTAAAGTCTCGATTAGGGTGCCTCTAATGTTCAAATGTTCAATTGTTCAACTGTTTACTGCTCAATGTCTAGTGTGTTGTTGTTAGATCTTTACACTTTGGAGTTATTTTACTGGGTAAAGGCAACATGCGTCTTCTTTTTACTATAATTGAAGATACGCTAATTATCTTTCATATTCCGCATACCCAGATTGTGTTATTCATTTATGCTAATGTCCTTGTTCTTTATATCTGTAAAACCTTTAATAAAAATTATTGAAACTAAAAGTAGAAGGCAGCATCAGCAGTACAGTAAAAGGAACATGATACAGGAAGACAGGAAATGGCAGATCTATACAGGGGCATCAGTCAGAGGTGTGTGAAGATCCTCCTGGATTCATGCCTGATTCATTTTGGCTAAAGTAATATTATAGGTTTATAGGTGTTACAACGCCACCAGCAACACTAAACACTTATAGGTGTTTAGTGCCAAAGGGCCACATGTCCGGCACCTGGCTCCCTTTCTCCATATTGCTTAATGTGATGTTTATGATGGGGGCTGACTTACTTGATCCGTGGAATAGCAAAGCCAGCACTCTTCCATATCTCCTCTGATGCACAACAGAGATGCTGTATATATCCAATGCTATTACAACTAATTAATCAACCAACTCCCATCATATATGTTATGAAGCAATTTTGGGAAAGTCAGGTGCAGAACAACTGACTCTGCAGGTTTTTTTCAGCAAAGTACAGGTGTTGCCATGAAGTGCATAGAGAATCTGTCCTGGTGCAATCCTTGCAAAGTTTGACTGTAAAGCATTATGTATCATTTTAATTAATTTTTTAGGATTGATGCTGTGTGTACATAAGGATTGGCATTATTTCTGGTTCTTATATGACTTGTATAGTGCACTAGTTAACATTGACCCCTTCTGTAGGCTATATTAGTTTGCATTTTCTCTGAGCTAGTTAGTGATGACCAGCTTCCATACACTACTCACTTTATATAGAGGATATTCTGCCACATAACTTTTGCTATTCGATGCAGAAAGAGCCCCAGGACCTTCTGGTTTCTATATTTATGTAGAAGTACTGATTTGCACTGATGTGAATACAATTTTAGTGATAGTAAACTCCTATTCAGTTCCAGCACCACACTAAGCCTCTGTTTTTGCTTCTATCTCTCTATTCTTGGGCTCTTGCCTCCTCCCTCCATAGACTTCTATAGACATGTGAAATCAGTCTCACGTGACCTGCAGTTTGTCTCGTGACGGACATAAAAGAAACTTTGAGAGTTAGATGCAGATTAGCAGATGGAGGGGGGAAACAGCCTAATATGAATAGAAAGAAGCATTTAAAGTATTTTCTTCTGAAAAGAAATATTACAAAGTTTCTTAGAATCACCTGTACTATTAATATATGAAAAGTTTGTTAAAACAACTATTTATGCACTTAAGAAATATTTAAACTGTAGAATCTTAATAATTTAGAACATATCTTAAGGTTGGTTTTAAGTGTCTGATCTGTGGTGGTTCAACCGCTGGAACCCCAGCTTTGACAAGAAATATGTCCTGAGTAACAATATATGAATGAGGCAGAGGCTTTGCTTGCGCGCTGCAGTTGCATTCTATTCTATAGACTGCCAAAGAGAAGTCCAGTCCAGTGCTAAAAGTTGAAACAGTCAAATAATTTAATAGCTAATTTAATAATAATTTGGAGAATAAGATGTACATAAATATGATTTTACTCTCAGTATGTTGATTTATTATAATTTATTAAAATGTAAAAAATATATTTATTTGATGAAACCTTACTAACAAATACTGTAAATCGGCATATTTCATATGGTTCTAAAATGTTCTAAATCTGTTGTTCTCACTCTTGTTATGTCCTCAAAATTTGTAGTAATTAAGATTATAAACCAAGAATAATACATACAAACAATTTCTGCATAGACTTGTTATTGTAGGACTCTGGAAGCCTGTTGCATTAGAGAAAATGTAATCAGTGCTTACAGAGTGTTTACCACTGAGGGAAAACAGAATCATTCATCACCAATGTAGCAATGCGTATTTGTGTCAAAACCAATGATAAAGCAATTTATTTTAATCTGAGCCTTTGAATACGCAGTGTAATGACTTAATGTGCTTCTTACAACCACAGTTGATTATGTACAGATATGATTTAAAGTGGCGTGCCTATTCTAATAAAAGGTAAAGCAAATAAATCAGATTAATGTATTGCTGGTACATGCATAAACCATGGAAAACGTAGTATAAAATATACAAAAAAAAAACAGCATGAATGGATCTTTCATTAAGGTGATTTAGCTTATAACAAGATCTTTTATTATTGAAAGAATATTACGTGCTAACCTAAGATAAAGTGCCGTGGAGCATGAATTGTTCCCATGACCCCATGTGAGGCCATTAGAAATTATTAATGTTCATTGCTTGTTTTTTTGAATGGTTTAAATGGTTTAAATGTTTGACCTTGGAAATACTATATATGACTAAAAAATAGTGCTAAATTGTGATCTGGTGACATGAGGGATCAACAGCAGTGAATAATTCCTCGTATCACATTAAGCTGAATGTGAAAAGCTTCCTGTATTTAGCTTCCTATCAGAAATGGTACACAACAGCACAAATTACTGGAGCCAGAGCAGATGAGTTAACTTTTCTACTACTACTGACCACAAAGGAAGGGGAAATAACCCTACCAGGGAATCCCCAAGACCAACAGGGCGTTAAATGATAATCCATTTACTCCCGACACCTCCAAGGGCAGAAATATTAAAGGACTTCATACAGATAGATCATCAATATGATATTAGTGGTGGTCCTAAATGTGGTATCCCCAGTGATCATCTGATTCCATTAAATGGAAAAGACAATAAATTTCTTTCGTACATTGGTAATTACTTCATAATAATCATTATTTCTATTCTATTCTATTTCTATTCAAGTCAGCAAATGCATTGTAAATGAGCAGTATTCATTGTTTTCTTGCTGCTGCTTTTACTTACTTTTAGTTCACTTTTACTGCTATGTAGGAGAACAGTCTATTCCTACCTAGAAATGGACACTGGCAATTGTTTACTGCTGTACACGTCCCTTTTTAGTGCTTTGAGTATAAATACCTAAGAGTTAAGAGGAGAACATGTGCATTCAGATCATCAATTTTCCACCTGGCTATCATTTGCTTGAATGTTATACTTAAGTTAGCATGCAAAGTTCTTGGAAATTGATGCTAGAACCAACAGGTTCTATGTTAGTTTTCTGGCATTGATGTGTGACAATCTTTAGTGCAAGCCACTTTCTTGTGCAAAATATGCACCACATCCACCATTCATACTTTGCTCACCACTTTCCGTGAATGTGACCAGAGTTAGACGAAGAGCAGGGTGGACCAAAGTGGGAACACCTTGGCCTGACATATTTACTATATATTCACATATATTTACTATAATTCTGTATAGTTTACATTCATTTCTGTTGTGAGTTATACAGAAATTCTACACCAATTCCTGACTGGCATTATAATAATGATAATAACTTTATTTATATAGCGCCAACATATTCTGTAGCACTTTACAAATCAGAGGACACATGAGACATTACGATGTGACAAAGAAATAAACATATCAAACAATAGGAGTGAGGGCCCTGCTCGCAAGAGCTTACATTCTATGAGGAGATAGTGGGACACAAGAAGTCAGAGGGCTTGTTTGCTACCATGGTCCAGTCATCTTTTAATAGAAAAGGTTGTGTAACTGAAGCTGCATTAACCCGTCACCAGCCAGGATCTGTGAATAAACAGATACTAAGTGCAAGGAGTGCAGTGTAAATTCTAGATGGAGAGGGCAGGATCTGAGGAACAGAGGAAGAAGGATAAAAGGTGTTATTGTTCTACACCTCTGCACGCTACACTGTGATCAGGACACGTGATAAGCCTGACCATACAGATGTGATTTTAGGGGGGGATTTTTGAAGCTGCTGTAGTTGGGGATTAATCGGATTGTCTATGGTAAAGCATTCCAGAGCACTGGTGCAGCTCGAGAAAAGTCTTAGAGACGGGAGTGGGATGATCGGATAACAGGGGATGCAAGTCTAAGGTTATTGGCAGAAGGGAGAGGATGGTTAGGGTGGTGGTAGACAGTGATGAGAGAGGAGATATAGGGGGGCGCAGCGCTATGGATGGATTTGTGGGTCAGTGTGATAATTTTATATTGTATTCTGTGATGGATGGGCAACCAATACAGCAACTGACACAAGATAGATGCGTCTGTATACCGGTTTGACAGAAAGATGAGTCTGGCGGCTGCATTCAGGACAGATTGTAGTGGGGAGAGTTTAGTAAGAGGAAGTCCAATTACAAGAGAATTGCAATAGTGAAGACAAGAGAGAATCAGAGAGACAATGAGGGTTTTTGATGTTTCCACGGTGAGAAAAGGGCGGATTCTAGAGATGTTTTTAAGGTGCAGGTGGCAAGAGCGTGCAAGTGTTTGAATATGTGGGGTAAAGGTAAGATCTGAATCAAATACAACCCCCAGACAGCGGGCATGCCACCTCTGGGTAATAGTAAGGCCACAGACAGAAATGGAGATATCAGGGTTAGGTCGGTTAGTAGATGGAGGGAACACAAGAAGTTCAGTTTTTGAAAGATTCAATTTCAGATAAAGAGAAGACATGATGTTAGAGACAGTAGAGAGAAAGTCACTGGTGTTCTGTAGTAGTGCAGGGGTGATGTCATGGGATGAGGTATACAGTTGGGTATCATCTGCATAAAGATATTATTGAAAGCCAAATTTGCGAATGGTTTGTCCAGCTGGGGCTGTGTACAGAGAGAAGAGGAGGGGACCTAGTACCGAGCCTTGAGAAACCCCAACCGCAAGGGGCAGAGGAGAAGAAATAGCACCAGCGAATGATGACTGCTGATTATGAATTGAATTACTAAATTACTGAAATGGATGAACGTTTCAAAAATATTCTAATTTATTGAGATGCACCTGTAGGAAGAAAACCAAGAGAGAGTGGTATCCCTTAGGCCAATAGAGTGGAGCAGTGGCGTAACTAGGAATGGCTGGGCCCCAAGGCGAACATTTGACATGGCCCCCCCCCCCCGAACCGCCACCCTCAACCCCCCCCCCCCGCACAAACCGCCGCCCCCAACCCCCTCCCTGCATAAACCGCATTCCTGCACACACTATTATGCCCCATAGTGGCCCCTGCACACAGTATTATGCCCCATAGTGGCCCCTGCACACAGTATTATGCCCCATAGTGGCCCCTGCACACAGAATTATGCCCCATAGTGGCCCCTGCACACAGTATTATGCTCCACAGTGGCCCCTGCTCACAGTAGTATGCCCCATAGTGGCCCCTGCCCGCAGTAGTATGCCCCATAGTGGCCCCTACACACAGTTGTATGCCCCATAGTGACCCCTGCACACAGTATTATGCCCCATAGTGGACCACGCATGAACGATTATTATACTCTGGGGTCTTTACATACCCCAGAGTATAATGATCGGAGACCCAGGGTAGGATACAAACATAAAAAACAATGCTTCTTACCTCTCCCTGGCTCCGCTGCACTCCCGTGTACTACTTTGGCCATCTTCAATGTTGGACCAGATCTCGCGTGAGTGAGGCCGGCGTCGCGATACATAATGACGTCGGCTGACGTCTGGGACGTCACCAAACAGGCCCAAAGCCTGCAGAGCGTAGGAGAGGTGAGTTACAGTGTTTTTTATGTTCCCTCACCTCCACTGGGCCCCCGATCATTATACTCGGGGGTCTCAAAAGACCCCCGAGTATAATGATAGCAGTGTTTGTGGTGTTCGCGGTAGCGGCTGCCACAGGGCTCCGGGTCCCAGGCCCCATAATGTTCCGGGCCCTGTGGCAGCCGCCACCGCTGCTACCCCGATATTTATGTCCCTGGAGTGGAACATAGTGAGGAGGAGTTGGTGGCCTACAGTGTCAAATGCTGCTGAGAGATCAAGAAGAATAATTAGTGAATAGTTCCCTATAGATTTAGCCATCAAGAGATCGTTGGAGACCTTTGTGAGGGCTGTTTCTGTAGAGTGTAGTGCACGAAAACCTGATTGTAAGGAGTCCAGAAGAGAGTTAGCAGAGAGATAGTGGATTAGGCTGGAGCAGACCAAATGTTCCAGAAGTTTAGAGATGAAGGGGAGGTTAGAGACAGGTCGGTAGTTAGCAGCATAGAATGGGTCAAGGGAGGATTTTTCAGTAGTGTGGTTATGACAGCATGTTTGAAGGAGGAGGGAAAGATTCCAGAAGAAAGAGAGAGGTTAAAAATTTTAGTAAGGTGAGTTGTAACAGTAGGGGACAGAGACCAGAGGAGGTGTGATGGGATAGGATTGCTTGTGCAAGTATTGGGGCAAGAAGAAGAAAGGAGCTGGGAGACTTCTTCTTCTGTTACCGGGTCAAATAATGAGAGTTCACAATGAGGAGCAAGGGAGGGAAGGGGACTGATGCTGCTTGAAGAATGGGTTAGGTCCTGACAGATGTTGTTGATTTTGCCTTTATAAAGTACGTGGCCATGTCTTGAGCACTGAGGTCTGTGACAGGTACCCGCACCTTTGGGGTGAAAAGAGAGTGAAAGGTGTCAAAGAGTCGTTTAGGGTTATTGGAGAGAGAAGAGATGAGAGAGGTGAAGTAGGTTTGTTTGGAGAGATAAAGGGCATTGACTTCCATTCTGATGTACGGGGCCTCTTGATAATTCAGTCCCACCTTGCACCAGTCTTCATACTTTTGACTTCAATGAAAACTGGATATTTGATTTAGTTTGATCTAGAACTAACGTAACCATGCAGAACAACTAAAGTAATAAAAGAACTATATTAAAAATCAGAAGAATCTACTAGTCTCCTCTCTGAAACTGTTTTAAAATGTGACCATATTACAAAAAGCTATGATCATTAGGCACTAAGCACTAGTTTTACTAGAATATGTAGCTTCTTTAGTAAATTATATATCATTCATAAACCAGTAGAGTCAGTCACAAAAAAAGATAAAGCTGCATAAAATAAAGCAACCTTCTACCATTTTTACTACCTTGTACGTACATACATACATATATACATACATTGTAATTTCCAAAATGAAAGTCTGCTAGATGTTCTAGGCCATGAAAAAGTTTGTAATAAAAAAACTATTTCCATAATGCACCTAAGTCTTGGTTTTTTCTTGGCTTGGGGATTTCAGAGTTTTTTTTTTTCTTCCACCCTTTCCACCCTTTCCATGCTTTTTATGATTCTTTAACAATTTCCCCAACCCCTTATTCATTTACAGTGCAGGTCTTTTGGACAGGTTCTTGCATCCGAGTGTCAAAGGGAATAGGACCAACCAGGAGGGTTCCATTCAATCACAGAGTCTGGATCTCAAAGAAGAGGGGAGGAGGTAAGGTGTAAACTGGCATTGGCTCTGTGGAGGGGCAGGACAAAAATACTAGGTGGGCATGGCTACTGTGGGACATATAGTGGAGGGCAAAATAAAAAAAATTATCTCACCAAAAGTACTGTTTGCACAAACCACATTCACTCACCAATATGCAGCCCTGACTTGCCAAAACAATTTCATCATATTTACTCACTAACAAAAAACAGAAAACTATATCCAGCATTCAAGAAAACTGTAAGAAAAATAAAACTTAATGTGCTATGACTAATGGGCTTATGCCCTGAAACGCATAAGAAGGTCTGACATGTAGTGTCTGTCTTTTTGTCTGTATTCACATATTTTTTCTTGATGTTTCATTTTTTCAATTTATGTGTGGTTTATTAAAAGTTAAGTTTTATTTTTCTTACAATTTTCTTGAGTGCTGGATAATTTTTTCTGCTTTTTGTTGCTTTTTTTCACCCGGGGCAAGGGGACTGTTCTGTTGCACTCAGAAATTTGGAATCTGACCCAAACCAGAGATTGAGGTTACAACAGAGGGCTGTGAGTAAAAAGTTTTTCTATCTACCCACTACCTATGTAGCGGAGACCCTAAAGGCAGTACCTACCTTATTGTACTAATGGTGACCCTGGCAAACAGTGCTAGGTTCCTTATTCCAAGACAACATGGCAACTGCATGGTTTGTCACCATGGTATGAAAGCCCTTTAGAAACACAAAGAAGCTTATTAAAATAAAACTGAGTCTATTTGATTGGTTAAAAAGCTGTGAGTACTGTGCATGTGCCCTCCAGTATCATAGCCTGTCCCATCTCTCAAACAATGAAGCCGTGGTCGAGCCTATAAGATGATGCTGGAATTGGGCCAGGAAAGCTCTTTACATTACTACAGTATAAGATACAATATTGTAAAATATGTTGTGCCTCTAGAGGGGATTATTGTTTATATTTATGCTATATATTTATTATATTTATGGCTACAAATGACATTTCAGGGAGGTGTGGAAAGTCCCAAAAATTAAATTGTAAAATTAATCTGTCTTTTCTCTAAATATATTACACCACATTGGAAGTTATAACAAACCTCAAGATTACATTTAAATAATAGATGGTGGAAAAACATCAATCTGGTGCTTCTTAAAGGGGTTAACTAGCTTCCAGAAATTATCTGCAAATACATCCACAGCAGAGCTAAATACTCACTGATCCCTTGTGTAGCCTTTGCTTGGCTTTATTTTACTTGATGCTTCTTGTATCACTGTTATTTACATGCACTGAATCTGTGGACAAACTACATTTCCCATGATTCAACTGCCTGCACTCACTCATCTGGTTTTGCACAGCCATGGAAAGCGATTTCCCTTCTAACCCCCTCCCCTTTGTATACGTACAAAGCTTCTGTCATCCCACATTGGTAAACACCAGTGGACATATTGGTCTCGATGGCCACCCCTGGAACTTCATCAGACGGCAACGAACAATTATGACAGTCAAGTGTCGATTGAAAGCAGTGTAATAGATGCAAATGGAATTTAAAATATACTGCAATACAATTGCATTGCAATATACTGTATAAGTAATCAGACCAGTATCAAGTAAATAAATAAATAGACAAAATAAAAAAATAATAAATAAAAGCAAAAAATAATGAAAAAGCTTTAAAAGTATTTTAAAAAAATATAAAAGTTTAAATCAACTCCTAGATTATCTATAAAAATAAATAAATAAAAATGAACATAAACAAATTAGACATCCATGTCTCCAAAAATGGCCAAATTATTAAAATATTTATCCAATACAGTGAATGGTGAATGTGCAAATTGCTGTTTTTTTAATTCCACCTCCCAAAAATCTAATAAAAAGCAATCAAAATGAAATATATTAGCCATAATGATGTTAAAAAAAGTAAAACCTGCCCCGCTAAAACTAGCCCTTACACAGCTCCGCATTTGGAAATATAAAAAAGTAATGTTGACGAAAGGGAATTTTTAAACTTTATATAGTTTTGAATTTTTGAAGGTATTAAAAAATAACAAAACTATATATATTTGGTATCTCCATGACCATACTGACCCACAGATTATAGGTAATGTGTCATTTTTACTGCATGGTAAATGCCGGATAAACTAAAAATGGCGCAATTTTTTTTTCTACCCCATTCTGAATTTTTTCCCAGCTTCCCCATACAAGTACAATTTTTCCCTTAAAAAATAAGCCCTCATTCGACTCTGTGAGTTGAAAAATAAAAAAGTTATGACTTTCGGAAGGAGGAGAGGAAAACGAAACACAGAAATGAAAAATGGGGTTAAATACATTAAATTAGACAACTCTCAATAATGCATACATTTTAAATTATCACATGGTTATGAACTACTTAACTCTTTCTCTATTTTCTTCTTCTAGTATATACCATCTCATCATAGCCTCAAGCTCTTATTTCCTCCTTCCACACTGTAGCTCTGCTCTTCAGATTGGTTGCTCTATTGCAAGATCGATAGATCTTGTGCACCACAAAATGCTTGCTAGGTAAGGCTATGTTCACATCTGCGTTAGAATCTGGAGACAAAATTCCAGAAAGTCCAACTTTTTTGTTCGGTGGTTTCAGTTTTAAAGAACAGACACCTGACGGACCCCATTAACCATGGGTGTTCGCCCTTTACAATTGAAATCTCCATATGTGACTAATGTTGCAGTGGTGTGCCTATCTGTTGCTCTGGTCCTCTGATGGTTTACTATGGAAAGGCCGACGCTATTGTGAACCTAGTGTAACTTTAACTGAAAAGGTGCATGAGTTCTCATAGAAAGGGTAAAGTCCTGGAGGGTCCTGTCACTATCCATCACTGTCTGGGGGGTGGCATTTTTACTATTTATTGCAAACCAGCCCAGGACAGGCCGCTTTAAAAAAAGCAAAGCTGAGCGGGGCCAGTCCTGGGCTGGGTTACGAGACCTGTGCATGTCAGCGCAGGCAGCGATACAATGACGTCATCGCGCCTCCTGCGCTGACACGCAGACGTCCTATGCGCGGACAAGAAGAGGAGGCGGCGGCTCCATCAAGGCATCGCAGGTAGGTGAAGATAACTTTTTTTTTAATTTTATATAAATAGACCGTAACCTGCTGGAGTAACCCCGGAAGGTAACGGCCTATTTATTTACCTACCCCTGTGCCTGCTCATGGCCGCCCCTGCTTCCCCTTCTGCTATGGGACGCAGAAGGGGAAGTGGATGCCGCTGTGAGCAGCCACGGGCATCGGTAAGTGAGGCCGCGGGCCTCAAACACTACTATTATTATACTCTGGGGTCTTTTCAGACCCCAGAGTATAATAATTGGAGACCCAGGGGAGGTGAGGGAACATAAAAACCATTGTTACTCACCTCTACTGCGATCCAATGTTACTCCAAGCAGGCTTGGGCCCTCTCGTGAAGTCATCAGGTCGCGTCGCCGGCCTGATCACGTGACGTGTGTGCACAATTAAACAGGGCCGAATGCTGCAGGGAGTGCACCGGTGTCCAGGATAGGTAAGTAACACTGTTTTTTATGTTTGTCACCTCGCCTGGGTCTCCGATCATTATACTCTGGGATCTGAAAAGATGCGGTCACGACACTTACACAGGTACCTTTCAAATAGCTGATCAGTAGGGGTCCAGGGTTTTTGAGCCCCACTGATTATTAATGACCTGGAAAATCTTTTAATTAGTTAACACTTGGGGCATTATTAATAAGGGGCACTATTTATACAGGGTACACACGGACATTATTAATATAAAGATGCACTTGGGAGTATTATTCATTATGGGGGGTTATATCATATATTTTATAATTGGGGTAGCAGCAGGATGGGTGTGCAGCTGAGGACAATGTGGGTTGGATGCCTGGAAAAGTGAGGAGCCAAAGATGTCTATGTGTTGCAAACTTTACAGAGACAAGCCACAGCTGGAAAAAGTGGTCATGGCAGTCCAAAGGGAAGAGAAGGGAAATATGACCGATTAGTCAGAGACGTCACCTGTAAGTCACAAAATGTTACTGCCCTGTATTCACCTAAATGATAGAGGATAAATACCTGATTGATGGGGATCTGTCTGCTGAGACCCCCACTGCGCCTGAGAATTGGGTTTTTTCCCCCACTGGGTGGGAATTCAGCCTGACCGCAGCCATATATACAGTCATATGAAAAAGTCTGGGCACCCCTATTAATCTTAATCATTTTTAGTTCTAAATATTTGGGTGTTTGCAACAGCCATTTAAATTTGATATATCTAATAACTGATGGACACAGTAATATTTCGGGATTGAAATGAGGTTTATTGTACTAACAGAAAATGTGCAATATGCATTAAACCAAAATTTGACCGGTGCAAAAGTATGGGCACCTCAACAGAAAAGTGATATTAATATTTAGTAGATCCTCCTTTTGCAAAAATAAGAGCCTCTAGTCGCTTCCTGTAGCTTTTAATCAGTTCCTGGATCCTGGATGAAGGTATTTTTGACCATTCCTCTTTACAAAACAATTCCAGTTCAGTTAAGTTTGATGGTCGCCGAGCATGGACAGCCCGCTTCAAATTATCCCACAGATGTTCAATGATATTTAGGTCTGGGGACTGGGATGGCCATTCCAGAACATTGTAATTGTTCCTCTGCATGAATGCCTGAGTAGATTTGGAGCTGTGTTTGGATCTTTGTCTTGCTGAAATATCCATCCCCGGCGTAACTTCAAATTGGTCAATGATTCTTGTACATTATTCTCAAGAATCTGCTGATACTGAGTTGAATCCATGCGACCCTCAACTTTAACAAGATTCCCAGTGCCGGCATTGGCCACACAGCCCCAAAGCATGATGGAACCTCCACCAAATTTTACAGTGGGTAGCAAGTGTTTTTCTTGGAATGCTGTGTTTTTTTGACGCCATGCATAACGCCTTTTTGTATGACCAAACAACTCAATCTTTGTTTCATCAGTCCACAGGACCTTCTTCCAAAATGAAGCTGGCTTGTCCAAATGTGCTTTTTCATACCTCAGGCGACTCTGTTTGTGGCGTGCTTTCAGAAACGGCTTCTTTCGCATAACTCTCCCATACAGCTTCTCCTTGTGCAAAGTGTGCTGTATTGTTGACCGATGCACAGTGACACCATCTGCAGCAAGATGATGCTGCAGCTCTTTGGAGGTGGTCTGTGGATTGTCCTTGACTGTTCTCACCATTCTTCTTCTCTGCCTTTCTGATATTTTTCTTGGCCTGCCACTTCTGGGCTTAACAAGAACTGTCCCTGTGGTCTTCCATTTCCTTACTATGTTCCTCACAGTGGAAACTGACAGGTTAAATCTCTGAGACAACTTTTTGTATCCTTCCCCTGAACAACTATGTTGAACAATCTTTGTTTTCAGATCATTTGAGAGTTGTTTTGAGGAGCCCATGATGCCACTCTTCAGAGGAGATTCAAATAGGAGAACAACTTGCAATTGGTCACCTTAAATACCTTTTCTCATGATTGGATACATCTGGCTATGAAGTTCAAAGCTCAGTGAGGTTACAAAACCAATTTTGTGCTTCAGTAAGTCAGTAAAAAGTAGTTAGGAGTATTCAAATCAATAAAATGATAAGGGTACCCACATTTTTGCACCGGTCAAATTTTGGTTTAATGCATATTGCACATTTTCTGTTAGTACAATAAACCTCATTTCAATCCTGAAATATTACTGTGTCCATCAGTTATTAGATATATCAAATTGAAATGGCTGTTGCAAACACCCAAATATTTAGAACTAAAAATGATTAAGATTAATAGGGGTGCCCAAACTTTTTCATATGACTGTAGGTGTGTCACTTGGTGGATGGATGAACCCGCATGACTCTCATTCACATCAATGGGAGTGCCAAAGATACCTGAAGTCCAGTACTCACCTATCTGAGGCGCTCCTATTATAGAGAATGGGGGCCACGTGGGCTCGTCCATCCACCAAGCAGAAGATGTGTGAAGTTACTTTCATTGTTAATACCGTGTTGTTGATCTGATACTGAAGTAATGCAGTAAGAATTCTTAAAAACTGTTTTAGAACATTGTGTATTGTGTATATTGTGCGAAGATAACAGCGTGTGAAGCTAGTAGCATGGAAATGCAATTTTTTTTTTTGGGGGGGGTGTCTTTCTATAGTCCACCTCAGGCAGCAAAGAGGCTAGGTTCACCACTGCTTAGGGAATCTACTACCACCACCATCTGGTAGTTCTGCTGCCTAGTGCCGCTCATTGGTGTCTGGCCTAGGAGCAGAGCTGGGGACAGTGGTTGAGTGTGCTTGGCCTAGCTGGTGGAACGTCATCCCCCACTACTACTCCATCCTCCGGTTCCCTCCATCTGGGCTGCAGCATGATGCACTTGTACCACACCCCAGCTCTGCTTCACTCTTTTAACACGACTGTACAGATACCTGCTGGAGGTGTGGTGCCCGTCCAGGTGACATTTACCACTTGTTCTGGTCGTGCACCTTCCTCTAGCCTTATTGGTGCCAAGTCCAGAATTTGATTGGGTGAGGGGTGGACATACATTTCCCCTTACTTCCTAAAATGTTCTTGCGTAATCTACCCTCTGAACGGCTGCGTAAACATATCTTACAGCTCTTAATCTATATGGTCACTTCAGCTAGATGTCTAGTGGCCAAACACTGGAGGCAGACAGCTCCTCCGGCTTTTGAGGAACTCTACTTCAGAATTAGAGTGTCCCGGTCCCTGGAGTATCCCTGATGGCCCTCTTGAATAATGAGGAGGAGAAGTTCCAGGTGATCTGGGATATGTTCTGGGCTCACCATGATTTGTAACTCCCTGGAGGTATATTTTCCCCTTCCCCTATGACATTCCCCTCCCTCTCCTCTTGGTCCTTGTCTTGTGTCCGCTCTGAGTTGCAGCTCAATAAATTAGAATATCTTTGAAACGTTTATTTATTTCAGAAATTGAATTAAAAAAGTAACCTCCTATATTTTCTAGATTTTTTATACACAGAGTGTTCTATTTCAAGTGTTTTATTTCTGTGAATGTTGATTATGGATTACAGCTAATGAAAACCCAAATCTAAGAAAATTTGAATATTGTAAAAAAGTTCAGTATTGTAAATTCAATGTGTCACCTGCCAAGGTTTCCTAAGCCTTTAAATGGTCCCTCAGTCTGGTTCAGTAGGACACACAATCATGGAAGACGCTGATTATGAATTGTATTACTGAAATGAATGAACGTTTCAAAGATATTCTAATTTGTTGAGATGTACCTGTATTGTTTTCTCCTAATTTCTTGTGAATGCCCTGTGTGGCGTATTTTCTGTTAGCATTTTTGCTTCATGTTGCACTTCTATGTCTCCTTGTTTTTTGTATATTTTGAAAAACTTTAATAAAAATTACAAATTAAAAAAAAAAAAGGTAAAACATCCAAAGGTACTGTACACACCATGTAGGCCAATATAAATTATCTACATATTAAATTAAAACATATTTAAAAAATGAAAGAAAAACAGTGGCCTGAGGAGGTTCTACTATTTTACAATCTCAAAAATATGAAATGCAGTGCCCATAGTACCAGCTATTTATTTTCCTCTGTGTCTGCTGCTTTTTTATTAAACTTCATTAAAACAAAGCTATGATCTGATACTACAATTTAGCTACAATGCTACAATATGAAGTCACTAGGCATTTTCATCCCTAAACATAATGATAAAGATCATCAACACTAATAACACAGCAAACAATTACTCAAGTATACTCTTAATCACATTTTCTCAGTAATAGTATACCGTTCTTTGTAGTATTTATTACATGGTAGTTGTACTGACATGAACTTTTCTACGTCATTTGAGTACAGAATACAATAGTGAACCGTAATTTTCTTGTATAGCAGCCTAATACATATATTTATGTTGGATTATGAGTCACTAAAATTAACAACAAATTAATGAAAACTCTGTTCTTACTATTACTACTATTTCCTCAAAAAGATTCTATTTCCTGAAAGGGCATCCCTACCCACAAACAAGCTGTATGTTCTATATTCTGAAGCATAAAAGTACACTGGTACTGGAGACGGACTTTTTGTCTGTTTTACAGTATCCTACCATGTCACACTGATCTCTGAGAAGAGGGCTGCATTTAAATTTGGAAAACAAATTCTGGATACCTTTTATTTGAATGTTTCATTTTGTTTGTATATTTAGTTGAACTCCCTGAGCAAATAGAAGGTTTAAGGCCCCCTCTGCATGGGCCAAGAGTTGGGCCAGTTATTGGGGATTATCACTACTGGGTAGGTCCCTCCTGATAATTGACCCATGTAAAGGTGCTGCAGAGCACCCAAGACCCGTAACTTCGGAAGCACATAGGCCCAAATGCAAAACTTGAAATAGCGCCCCTACCTACCTGATGTCATTTAGAATTGTGGTATATACTGTAATGGGGGTGGGGGGGGGCCCCCCCCAAATGATCGGATGTTCACGGTCAGAGGAAGGTCCTTTCAGGTGGGGGGGGCCATGGCCAGTTGCTGGGGGTGAGACAGTGAGACACCACGACCCCGGTGGTTTTGTGGGGTGACAGGGGGGGGGGGGGGGGGGGGGGAGGGGGGGGGGGGGGGGGGGGGGGGGGGGGGGAGGGGAAGGAAAAGAAAAGAAAAGAAAAAAAAGAAGAAGGTAAAGGAGAAAATGTTAAAAATAAAAAAAAAAAAAAAAAAAAAAAAAGGAAGTAATAAATAAAAAAAAAAAAAAGGGGTGTGAAAACACCAAAAAATTAAGAAAAAAAAAAGAAAAAGAAAAAAAGGGGGGCCAAAATTTTTCATATGACTGTATAATGGGGGAGGGGAACCTTTCAGGTCCATGGCCAGTTGCTACTGCACCGCTGCACAGCCTATAGCTATGGATTACTCAACAAATGAGCAAACAGTTGTTTGTTGGGCGATCACATCTTTTATGAATAATTTGTTGATCCTCATGTAGTAGCATCGATCTGCTGCATTTAAATGCAGCAAGTGAGGGGGCAATGATATGGAACAGATGTTCCTAGGAATGTTCCTTCCTGATTATTGCTCCCTCATTCGGCCTGTATAAAAGGGGCTATATCTTATCTTAGAATAGTCCTGTAAAACATTTGTTCACTCTAAATTAAACAGTTTACATTCTTGTAAAATAATCTATAGAGTTGTCATGGTTGGGAAGTATACAGTGCTCCCTCAATTTACAATGTTCATTCGGGAACAACCTTTTTAATTTGAAAACACTGTAGCCTTAGACCCAAAGTCTGCAGAAAACTAGTAAGTCCCTCAAATGTCAATGCAAAATTAGAAAAAGATGGAAACTAAATAAAGAATAAGCAGGTAACCAGTAATGTCAGAAATTGGTGGCTTACCTTCTATATGGAAGACAGATGCTTCTTCGGGCTCCTGTACAGTACAGTTTAAATAAACATAATGTGAAGTCTGCTTTACTTGGTGTAAAACAATATAGAACATGTAGTGATGGTCGATACAGTACATATAGCACAGATAGGGAGCAGTACAGGACTTGTACAAGTGGGCTTGTTGTACAAGTAGCAAGCAGTATCACAGGAAGTTCATGTAGCAGTATACATGCGCTACATTTAACTTAATTTACGCCAGTTAACTGGCACAAATGATCAGTAAAATCTATGCCACAGGCATACGACTAGGTGGAAGAGCTGTCGCATTTATGAAGATAATGCCGCCATGGCTTGTATTAGAGGCATACTGTATACAAAAGAAGCCTTAATACACATTTGCACAAGCATAATAAGGTCATGGTACTGGTTCTTCTAAAGGACATCCAGCTGATTGGGAATCTTCATGGCATTGCTCCCTCCAGAAGAAAACCAGTTTCCGTCCTTCTGGAGGAGACGTATTTTGTGTATATAAATGTGTGTGTGTGTATATATACAGTACAGACCAAAAGTTTGGACATCCCTTCTCATTCCAAGAGTTTTCTGTATTTTCATGACTATAAGAAATGTAGATTCACACTGAAGGCATCAAAACTATGAATTAACACATGTGGAATTATATACTTAACAAAAAAGTGTGAAACAACTGAAAATATGTCTTATATTCTAGGTTCTTCAAAGTAGCCACCTTTGCTTTGATTACTGCTTTGCACACTCTTGGCATTCTCTTGATGAGCTTCAAGAGGTAGTCACCTGAAATGGTTTTCCAACAGTCTTGAAGGAGTTCCCAGAGATGCTTAGCATTTGTTGGCCCTTTTGCCTTCACTCTGCGGTCCAGCTCACCCCAAACCATCTCAATTGGGTTCAGGTCTGGTGACTGTGGAGGCCAGGTCATCTGGCGTAGCACCCCATTACTCTCCTTCTTGGTCAAATAGCCCTTACACAGTCTGGAGGTGTGTTTGGGGTCATTGTCCTGTTGAAAAATAAATGATGGTCCAACTAAACGCAAGCCGAATGGAATAGCATACCGCTGCAAGATGCTGTGGTAACCATGCTGGTTCAGTATTCCTTCAATTTTGAATAAATCCCCAACAGTGTCACCAGCAAAGCACCCCCACACCATCACACCTCCTCCTCCATGCTTCACGGTGGGAACCAGGCATGTAGAGTCCATTCGTTCACCTTTTCTGCGTCGCACAAAGACACGGTGGTTGGAACCAAAGATCTCAAATTTGGACTCATCAGACCAAAGCACAGATTTTCACAGGTCTAATGTCCATTCCTTGTGTTCTTTAGCCCAAACAAGTCTCTTCTGCTTGTTGCCTGTCCTTAGCAGTGTTTTCCTAGCAGCTATTTTACCATGAAGGCCTGCTGCACACAGTCTCCTCTTAACAGTTGTTGTAGAGATGTGTCTGCTGCTAGAACTCTGTGTGGCATTGACCTGGTCTCTAATCTGAGCTGCTGTTAACCTGTGATTTCTGAGGCTGGTGACTCGGATGAACTTATCCTCCGCAGCAGAGGTGACTCTTGGTCTTCCTTTCCTGGGGCGGTCCTCATTTGAGCCAGTTTCTTTGTAGCGCTTGATGGTTTTGGCCACTGCACTTGGGGACACTTTGAAAGTTTTCCCAATTTTTCGGACTGACTGACCTTCATTTCTTAAAGTAATGATGGCCACTCATATTTCTTTACTTAGCTGCTTTTTTCTTGCCATAATACAAATTCTAACACTCCATTCAGTAGGACTATCAGCTGTGTATCCACCTGACTTCTGAACAACACAACTGATGGTCCCAACCCCATTTATAAGGCAAGAAATCCCACTTATTAAATCTGACAGGGCACACCTGTGAAGTGAAAACCATTTCAGGTGACTACCTCTTGAAGCTCATCAAGAGAATGCCAAGAGTGTGCAAAGCAGCAATCAAGGCAAAAGGTGGCTACTTTGAAGAACCTAGAATATAAGACATATTTTCAGTTGTTTCACACTTTTTTGTTAAGTATATAATTCCACATGTGTTAATTCACAGTTTTGATGCCTTCAGTGTGAATCTACAATTTTTATAGTCATGAAAATACAGAAAACTCTTGGAATGAGAAGGTGTGTCCAAACTTTTGGTCTGTACTGTATATATATATATATATATATATATACACACACACACGTGGACAAAATTGTTTGTACCCCTCGTTTAATGAAAGAAAAATCCACAATGGTCACATAAATAACTAGAATCTGACAAAAGTAATAATATATAAAAATTCTATGAAAATGAACAAATGAAAGTCAGACATTGCTTTTCAACCATGCTTCAACAGAATTTTTTAAAAAAAGAAAACTCATGAAACAGGCCTGGACAGAAATGATGGTTCCCTTAACTTAATATTTTGTTGCACAACCTTTTGAGGCAATCACTGCAATCAAACGATTCCTGTAACTGTCAATGAAACTTCTGCACCTCTCAACACGTATTTTGGGCCACTCCTTATGAGCAAACTGCTCCAGTTGTCTTGGGTTTGAAGGGAGCCTTTTCCAGACGGCATGTTTCAGCTCCTTCTAAAGATGCTCAATAGGATTTAGGTCAGGGCTTATAGAAGGCCACTTCAGAATAGTCCAATGTTTTCCTCTTAGCCATTCTTGGGTGTTTTTAGCTGTGTGTTTTGGGTCATTATCCTGTTGCAAGACCCATGACCTGCGACTATACCAAGCTTTCTGACACTGGGCAGCACATTTCTCTCTAGAATCCCTTGATAGTCTTGAGATTTAATTGTACCCTGCACAGATTCAAGACACCCTGTGTCAGATGCAGCAAAGCAGCCCCAGAACATAACAGAGCCTCCTCCATGTTTCACAGTAGGGACAGTGTTCTTTTCAAGATATGCTTCATTTTTCCATCTGTGAACATAGAGCTGATGTGCTTTGCCAAAAATTTAGATTTTTGTCTCCATCTGTCCATAGGACATTCTCCCAGAAGCTTTGTGGCTTCTCAACATGTAGTTTGGCAAATTCCAGTCTGTCAGGTTCAAGTTATTTCTGTGACCATTGTGGGTTTTTCTTTCATTAAAAGAGGGGTATCAACAATTTTGTCCACGTGTGTATATGCTAGAAAAAGTCCAGATTATTTTAGGACAACCGGCATTGGTTGCTTAGTAGAAAATACATTCAATTCCAACCATTTAGCTAGCAATTTTTTTTTCTCAGACAACATAAGCTGCATGAAATATTACTATGCTACAGCACATTAGCGTAAAACACAGTTCTATTTACACAGATTTGCACAGTTAGATCTGTAAATAGATATGTAAATACCTTATTAGACAGGTCAATATTCAGGACAATTATTGGCAGTGAATGCACCTTGGAACACTTGTTGCCAATAATAGCCCTGTCTAATAGTGCTGGCAATCAACTGACTAGCCAGCTGATTGCATAATTTATGCAGGATAAAAGGTGCAGATTATCGACAATACTCCCTGGAATACACAGGATGATGTGCTGCTGATAATCTCCATAGAACATGCAATCATTCATGCAACCAAATAGAAGAGAGACTATTGCTGCACAGATTGTTTCTCCCCCATTCGGTTTGCATCAGTTTGTGTAGTAAGGCCAATACAAACGAGCGTCGATCAATGTTTTTCTCGTTGATCAGGATCCCTGAGGGCCAACATATGGTTTCTGGCTAATCCTATCCACACATTGCAGTAAAAATTATGCAGCAGAAATGCTGATATTTCCAAATTTTTTCAAAAATGCTGAGATTTTGTTTCCATTTTCCACAGAAATGCTGCTATTTTCCACATAGGTATAATAGAGGCAGAAAGTCTGCAAAGGGAAACGCAGTGAAAAAAGTTGTGGAAAAAAATGTGATGAGTTTTCCGCAGTGTTTTTTTGGCGCAGCTTGTTACGTGGGGCCTTAGCCTTAACTTATTGACTTATTGTAATCTTAAAATTACCATTAATCAGACTAAAACTAAATAGCCAAATTAGCTTCCACTGAATAAACACGCTCAGTATCTGAAAGTAATTATAGCTATTTAATATTAGAAACTCCACTGGGTCAATGGGAACATATACTCATGTTGGGATGCAAAGAGAATATCCACATCTTACTTCTTGTGACAATTCAAAGTACCTTGGGATTCAAGGACATTACTATAGATAGACTCTATAGAGGCTAGGGCTGATTTGTTTGAAATTGCTTGGTTTTAGAATCTTATTTTATTCTCTTCTGAAAGAATATTTCACCATACATGTCAAACCTAGATATGTATCATAATTCCAACCAGAAGGAGGGGGTTGCTCAATGATTCACCCCTAATCACACTAAGTTCCAGACAAGAACTGGACTGGTGATCATGTTTTTCTAAGGGCGACACCCTTCCCTGTGTTCCATGCCTCCTCCACAGTTGTGTCACGTTTATGGAATTTTATTTTTAGGAATTGGAAAACCAGAAATCTTATTCATCGTAGTTCAATATCAGTAACTATTATGACCGGAGAAGATATTAAGTCTAAAAGAAGTGAAGACACTTTCGATATTACAAAAAAAATATTTCAAGTACTACTGTGCCTGGTAAATTTCAGTAAGCACTGTATATCAATCACTAGAAGTGTGGCAATACAGCTTCTATTAATTTAATTTATAAATTATAAGCAATGTGACTGCAATAATTGTAGCATCCATTCTAGATGATGATGTGAACCACAACACAAAAGGTTTGTGAATGTATCTGTAAAATCTGAAAAAAATTTGAAAGGCCCCTCTAATTTCACAATTTATTTTTATAAACTTTTACCATTTTTTATTCAGTGTTTTCTTCCAATAATTCTTCCAATGTTGTAGATATCAAGATATCAAGTGCTGAAATAATAAAATCCTCTATATGTATCATATGTGTACAATTCTTCATTATCCAATGGATGAGTTATCAATATTAAAAGCCAAAAAAAGGTAATTTTTCGTTTTCATTTTTACTCTCCAGCTTACAGAAGCCATATTTTTTTATTTTTCCATTCATAGTAATATGAGGGCTTATTTTGCAGGACAAATTATACTTTATAATGTTACCATTTAATATTCAGTGCAATATACTGGGAAGCTGGGGAAAATCAGAATGGGGTAGAATTTGTGAAAACTTGTGATTGTTTGTATGGCATTCACTGTTCAGCAAAAATGACAAGCTTCCGATATTCTGTGGTTCACTGCAATCGCAGTGATACAAAATTTGTTTGTTGTGTTTGAAATGCTGTTTTTCATTTTTTTAATACATTTAAAGTAAAAAAAATTTTAACACCCATAACATTATAATTCCATATACAGAGCAGTATAAGGTGTCCTTTTTGTGGTGTAAAATCTGTTTTATTGTTACCATTTTGAGGAATGTGAGATGTTTAGATCACTTTTTATTTCAATTTTTGAGGGGGAGGTGAAACTGCAAAAAAAAAAAACCCAGAAATTCTGGCATTTCACAGCATGGGACAAATAATTTAATATTTTTATAGTCCATTTCTTTATACTTTTAAAAAGGTTTTTTAACCACCCTAAGGGGGCTTGAACCAGTGATCATTACATCACTTATACTATAAAATGCAACACTTTTAAGATTTTCAAGCCAAGTCATTATAGTATCTGTGATAAATCAGTCTAATCTGCATAATGTTTGTAAGAGTAGTTATATAGATAAAGGTTATGGTTGTAAAAAAATAGGCAGTGTGATAAAGTAATCTTTATTATTGGCTACATCAAAGTTTTGTTCATGAGAAAGAATCTCATAAAAACTTAATAGAATAAGAGTTTTAAGAAAGTTCTAAGAAAAAAATATATAGTTGTAGAAATCATTTTATATTTCATCTATTCAAAAAGAATGATCACCAAAGATGATCAAATATTAATTGTCTGTATTGAGATTTTTTTTCATCCCAACTTTCTGTCAGTAGAAAAAGTAGAAGCCTTAGTTTAGACTACTTACGAAAAGGGCCTCATGATCACCTTGCTGCACCCTATGTGAAAATAGTGGCAGAGCAATGACCTGGAACCATGAAACCAGTGGTTTTGTGATTAAAGTAAGTGCATAGGCAGAGAAATCTATTTTATAATCTGCAGGTAATACAACATTCTACACAAAGACTACAAGCTCAAAGAACAATAAGGTATTCCATAAAAATTAAATATATCTTAATTTTTTTACATGTGCACAAAAGAAGCAAAGCTTTGTGATACAAATTCAGGTTGGCAGTTTAGTTGTTGAACTATTAGCGGAAAATATGGGAAACTGATTGAAGATAAGGGAAACTCTGGCCCACAGTCTACAGCTGTCATTGTTTAAGTGATGTATTGAGATTATTGTCCAAGAAACCGTCCTTCATAATAGTGAGATTATAACAACTAAAATTCTCCATAACTTTGATTTATTGGATTTCAGTGGGTATGATTATATCGTTCACACAATAAATTTACCTTCATGAGAATTGCACAGTAATAATCGCTGGCATGCATTTATTATCCATGAGCCTGAATGGATCTATTGGTATCAGAAACATGAAAATGAAAATTGAAAATTGTAACAATACTGAAAACCAGTGGTTATCTGGTTGGAGAATTCTTTTACAGGTTGATGGTTCTGCAAAATAAAGCTGATAGGATCTCCTGTAATCACTAGAGTGCAGGTCTAGGACAGGGTCGGTTTTAGCCAAAGTGTGGCCCTAGGCAAAATTCAAAGTGGGGCCCCAAACACTGAAATACTGCGCCAACAACCAGGGGCATTAGTAGGGCTATAAATCAGGGACACAATCCCAAGATATATGCCCCCGTCCACACACAAAATAATATATATATACAGGGAAGTGCGGGAAAATTAACAAACAGCTCATGCTCATCTTTTCTCACCACTCCTGGGCTCCGCCACGGCGTCTGGTCTTCTTTACCAGATTAAAGTCTGTGACATGGCGCACATTGACGTCATGGCACTGAAGCCCTATCACAGGCCTCAGAGATCTCACAAGGCCACTGATGTCATCCAGGAAGCTGAAAGAAGGAAAGAAGACCAGTCCCCATTGTGAAGCCATGGAGAGGTAAGGAAAGGGGAATATCAGCTGTTTATTATTTTTCTGCATCTCCTTGTGGCATTCAATTATTTTACTCTGGGATCTAAAGAGACCTCATAGTCTAAAAATGATTTGTGGGTGGAGAACCCCAAAAATCTTGGGCTTGGACAAACCCATTTTTTTAAAACATTTTACAGGCCAGTTTGCTCATCCCAACATACTGCTTTCATACTGTTTCTGAACAAGATACACTATACAAACACTAATAATACTAATGATACGGAATCACTAAACAAGTCTCAAATAATACTGCCATAGCATGACACCAACAATATCGAACATAGTGGATAAATATTCATAATATAAAAGAATAAAATATTAATAAAAGTGATGAAAGATGTCCACACCCAAAGGGTCCTAGCAGGCCAAAAATCTTTTTGAACAAGAGTTGATCAGTGATAAAATACTGCAATAAGGAACAATTAATAAAGCAAATGTTCCTCATTCGTGCACTCTCATTATTTGCTGACAGCACATCCCAGATTATACCAAGTGATGTACTGCTGGCGAACAATGATTCTATGGGCCACTAAAATTGAATTATCACTTGATGTATGAACAAACGCAAGGAGTGCTGATCGCCCACCCATATTCGGTACTGGAAATGCAACCAATATACAGTCTGGATTTTTATGGGCCATATTTACCCCTAAGTTGGAGGCATAATGCTGTCCAATCAGTGCTTCCGCGGCTCCTTTCATTAAATGAATAGGAGTCATGGAAGCACAGGCTGCAAAATAGCACAGGAATAGGACCTGTTCAATCTGATGCGGCCCAGACTGTTGGCCCGCACACGGGACCGTGAAAATCACGGTCGTGTGTTTGGGTGTACAGTAAAGAGTGTGTCAAAAAAGTTTCAGGATAAGGCCCCACAAAGCGAAACACAGCTAAAAAGACGCAGTGAAAACACATTGCGTTTATTTCCGCAGTGCTTTTCATTTTGTTTTTTCTGTGATTTTCTCTGTGTTTTTTTTTCCCCTTGTTAAATCTATAGGTATAGGTATCAAGTCAAATTAACTTGCTGTGTTTTTCAAAAACAAATGCATTTTTCAAAAATGCAGCTTTTCCACAGCATTATTTGCCCGCAATGTGTGGATGGGATTAGCCAGAATCTAATTAATCTTGCAAATACTGTAAAACACAGCATGGGGCCTTAGCCTAAAGGTCTTTTATGGCCCCGAATCAATTTTTCATGCTGCTGACCGAACCACCACCCAAACAGCACACACATCAGCTGCACTTCCCCAGAACCACTGCTATGAAGTGGATGGGTCTTTAGAGCCACTCCTATTACTTGAATAAGAGAAGTGCTGCCCATCCACTAGTAACTTCCAGTAACCTAGGGCTGCTGCAACAGCTGATCTGTGTGCAATACGGGTATCACACCCTTAAAACCCTCATAGATCAAATACTGATGAACTATTCACATGAAGTAAGAAAAAAAAAGATTTGGGGCCTGAAAACCCCTTTTAATTGGAGACGGGGATTAGCAAACATTACCTCGATTTTTAAAGTGTAACTCCTATTTTTTTCACTATTGTGTCAGAGGTGTTTGGTGACCATTTTTGTAATATCCTTTATTAACCTAACTTCCTTTTTAATAGAAAACAGGCTGTAACACTCTCCTTAGAACCCTGTAACTGAGTTGTAACTCGGGAAAGTCCGTACAATTTTGTATTTTGAAAATGTAGAGCTGAAGCATTTACCAAAGGGGGGGGGGGAGGTGATCTCTTCAAATGGCTGTATCTCCATTCTCCATATCTCTCTTCTAGCTATAACAGAACCTGAGATATCACTAACCAGGAATTTGAACTTAATATGCAGCAGTTCATATTTGAAATGTTTATTCCCCCTTTGGTAACTGCTTCAGCTCTACATGGATGAGTACAGGTATATGGACAGAGTCTTCCTGGCAATGCTTAGTTAGAGCATTGCTAATGGGAACTTTACAGCCTATTTTCTATTAAGAGGAAGTTTTATAGATTAATAAAGTATAATACAGAAATGTTCACCACACATCCTCTGGCACAATAACAAAAAAAAAAATAAAATAGGAGTTACACTTTAACGCATAATATACTATTGTATGTAGTGTGTTAAATAAAACATGTACATTATTTCAGGCACGTGCTTGAAGACACATGCAGGCCTATGTATATACACACACATACAAAGATACATGCAGCCACATGCAGTCACACACATATAGGCACGCACATCAAGCACATGCATGCACACACACATTTAGAAATCTACATGCATGCACACACAAATGCAGGTATATACAGGCCAATATATACAATCATATTTTAGTTTGTCATTTATCCCCAAAGTTGTCCAGGTTGTCAGGTCTCTTACATGTGATATGGGTGAAGCCTTCTGCTGCTGTATCCCCTTCTGTTCAATCAACCATATCAAACAGAAACAGCTGAACAGAACCTGCCAAATGGCGTCCCCTTAAGGCCGGTTGCAGACGACCGTGCTGCAATTGGCCTGCCGTGATTTAAAAGCACGGGCTGCACATGAGGGACACGGGGATGTCCCCGTGTGCCGCCCGTGCACGGGCCATGCTTCCGTGGCTCCTTTCATGAAATGAATAGGAGTCACGGAAGCACGGGCTGTAAAATAGGATGATGATGCAGCCTGGACTGTTGGCCCGCACATGGGACCATGAAAATCGTCGGTCGTGTGTACGGGCCCATAGAAAAGAATGGGTCAGTGTGCTATCTGTGAAATACATGAATAGCATACTGACCCACACCAGTCGTCTGCAAGGGGTCTTAGGAAGGGAAATTCAATATACTTTTGAGTGTTCTGCTGTTATCGAGTCAGCAGTATGTTGCATACTTATCGATAAACTTGAGGTGACACCAGCTGAAAAGTCAATTGCCTTGGATCAGCTGGGGACCCCCTTAGGGAATGGGGAACCGAGCAATTTCCCATTTTTCCCTCCTCTAACGCTGGCCCTGGTCTGGGACTATTGCCTTTTTGAGCAAATTTTGGGTGCTTCCTGTCAGTGTAATTCAATAAATAATGGTCCATTCGGCAGCTATTATGGTAAGGGTCAGAGAGTAGGGAAATGTATCCTTGGTTTTTGTATTTTTGCTTTTCACTCCTGAACTTCTAAAAGCCATATCTTTTTTATTTTTCTATTCACATAGCATAACGGGGCTTGTTTTGTGGGAAAGGTTGTAGAATTTAATATTCTATACAATGCACTGGAAAAAATGTACTAGGAAAACCATGTTTAGGCTAAGGCCCCACGTAGCAGGCCGCAGCAAAAAAAAGCGCGGCAACACATCACAGTTTTTCCCGCAGGACTTTTCACAGAAAGTCCGCAGAAGTTTCCTTCCATTATACCTATAGGAAAACCGCCGGCGTATTTGCAGGGACTGGATGTGCTATGGTTTTTGCCACGGACAAACCCTTATATGGCATTGACTGTGTGGTACAAATTACAGTATATACTATCTTTATTCTGTGGGTCAGTATGATCACAGTGATGCCAAATATATTTCTGGTTATGTTTCAATACCCTTAAAAAGAAAACATTTTTAAAGATTTCTATGCATAGTCTTTTTAAAAAATTTTCTATAAGGAACTGTGTAAGAAGTTTTTTTGCCAGGTAAGTTGTAGTTTTTTATACCATTTTGGGGAACATATGACTTTATAGGTGAGGGCACCACATTGCGAAAACGCAGCTTTTTGGCCGCCACAGAAATGCTATGGCAAAAAAATGCAGCATTTTACATTACCTGCAAAGTGATTGGGATTCTGGCTAATCCTATCCACACATTGCAGAAAAAAATCCACAGCAGAAATGCTGCAATTTCAAATCGCAGCATGTCTATTATACAATGCCCTGTGAAAGTATTCGGCCCCCTTGAACTTTTCAATCTTTTGCCACATTTCAGGCTTCAAACATAAAGATATAACATTTTAATTTTTTTGGTGAAGAATCAACAACAAGTGGGACACAATTGTGAAGTGGAACGAAATTTATTGGTTATTTTAAACTTTTGTAAAAAATAAAAAAAAACTGAAACGTGGGGCGTGCAATATTATTCGGCCCCTTTACTTTCAGTGCAGCAAACTCACTCCAGAAGTTCAGTAAGGATCTCTGAATGATCCAATGTTGTCCTAAATGACTGATGATGATAAATATAATCCACCTGTGTGTAATCAAGTCTCCGTATAAATGCACCTGCTCCATATAAATGCACCTGCTCAGGGTTCTGTTTAAAGTGCAGAGAGCATCATGAAGACCAAGTAACACACCAGGCAGGTCCGTGATACTGTTGTGGAGAAGTTTAAAGCTGGATTTGGATACAAAAAGATTTCCCAAACTTTAAACATCCCAAGGAGCACTGTGCAAGCGATCATATTGAAATGGAAGGAGTATCAGACCACTGCAAATCTACCAAGACCCGGCCGTCCCTCTAAACTTTCATCTCAAACAAGGAGAAGACTGATCAGAGATGCAGCCAAGAGGCCCATGATCACTCTGGATGAACTGCAGAGATCTACAGCTGAGGTGGGAGAGTCTGTCCATAGGACAACAATCAGTCGTACACTGCACAAATCTGGCCTTTATGGAAGAGTGGCAAGAAGAAAGCCATTTCTCAAAGATATCCATAAAAAGTCTCGTTTAAAGTTTGCCACAAGCCACCTGGGAGACACACCAAACATGTGGAAGAAGGTGCTCTGGTCAGATGAAACCAAAATCCAACTTTTTGGCCACAATGCAAAACGATATGTTTGGCGTAAAAGCAACACAGCTCATCACCCTGAACACACCATCCCCACTGTCAAACATGGTGGTGGCAGCATCATGGTTTGGGCCTGCTTTTCTTCAGCAGGGACAGGGAAGATGGTTAAAATTGATGGGAAGATGGATGGAGCCAAATACAGGACCATTCTGGAAGAAAACCTGTTGGAGTCTGCAAAAGACCTGAGACTGGGACGGAGATTTATCTTCCAACAAGACAATGATCCCAAACATAAAGCAAAATCTACAATGGAATGGTTCACAAATAAACGTATCCAGGTGTTAGAATGGCCAAGTCAAAGTCCAGACCTGAATCCAATCGAGAATCTGTGGAAAGAGCTGAAAACTGCTGTTCACAAACGCTCTCCATCCAACCTCACTGAGCTCCAGCTGTTTTCCAAGGAAGAATGGGCAAGGATTTCAGTCTCTCGATGTGCAAAACTGATAGAGACATACCCCAAGCGACTTGCTGCTGTAATCACAGCAAAAGGTGGCGCTACAAAGTATTAACTTAAGGGGGCCGAATAATATTGCACGCCCCACTTTTCAGTTTTTTATTTTTTACAAAAGTTTTAAATAACCAATAAATTTCGTTCCACTTCACAATTGTGTCCCACTTGTTGATTCTTCACCAAAAAAATTAAAATTTTATATCTTTATGTTTTAAGCCTGAAATGTGGCAAAAGGTTGAAAAGTTCAAGGGGGCCGAATACTTTCCCAAGGCACTGTACCTATGGAAACGCTGGCATTTTCCATATAGGATTAATAGAGGCAGAAAGTCCGCAGAGGAAAACTTTGCGGACTTTCTGAGAAAAACGCTGCGGAAAAAACCGTGAGGCGTTTCCGCCGCAGTTTTTACCACAGCGTTTTTTGAGGGAAGGCAGCAAAAAACAGCAATTCAGTACACCCCTTGATAAATTCTTTCAGTGGTTCACATTTCACCTCAAGGGTTCTACAAACGTTACCTGGAGTCCAAATAACAAAAATTTGTGCCCAGAAGCCAAATAGCGCTCCTTCACTTCTGTGTCCTGCTATGTACCCAAACAACAGTTTATGCCTTCATATATGACATTGTTATACGGAGGATAACCCAATTAGCAATACAGTTAGCCATATCACAATTTTTCGTAATGCAATTTTTCCAGAAATACAACATTTCAGTGCCCAATACGTAAAGCCCAGCTTGTGTCAGAGACCAATATCCCAAAAGCTGTTGTTCCTGGGATAACCAACTTGAAGCTGAGGCCTCACAATGCGGAAATGCAGCTTTTTTTGTTGCAGATTTTGCTGCGGTTTTTTGAGCCAAAGCCAAAAGTGACTACAAAAAGGGATGGGAAATATATAAGAAGCTCTTATACTTCTACTTTCTGCTCAATCCACTCCTGGCTTTGGCTCAAAAAACCGCATTAAAATTTGCAAAAAAAAAAGCTGCTTTTCTGCAACGTGGGACCTCAGCCTAACAGTTTTTGGAGTGTGTGTCTGATGACACAAGCTGGGCACAACATAATGGGCACTGAAATGGCATTCATAAAATTGCAAGTTTACTTTTTCACTGCATATTCATTTCTTGAAACTAAATTAATCCAACACTTATAGGTTACAAATACATTCTTGGAATCAAAAATCTCACTATATCCCTTAATAAATCCTTGAGGGGTGTAGTTTCTAAGATAGGGTCATATTTTTGTGCTTATTTTTTTTATGTTAACCAATGCAGTGTAAATAACCAAATTAGTTCTCAAATGCGCATGGTGACTTTTCATTTCTGAGCCCTGTTGCATTTGCAGCCAAAATCAGAAAGCAGTGCACAATAGTTAGAAAGCTGGGCATGACATATTGGCCACTAAAATAGAATAAATCTTGGAAAATGTCAATTTTTATGTTGTACCATCTACAGCACATCTCTGGAATCTCTGGGGTCAAAATAATCACTATACCCATTGATAATTTTTTTGAGGGGGTCACATCTTGGTACTCTCCACTGCACTGGCACTTTAAGAGCCATGCAAACACTAATGGTGCTCCTCGCCTTCTGTACCCTACTGTGTGCTCAAACTGCAGTTTTCATACACAATTTCTATACTCAGGAGAAATTGTGTATCAACTTGTGTGGCACATTTTCTGCTTTAACCCCTTGTGAAATTGAAAAATTTGGGGCTACATTTTATTGGAAAAAAAAAGTAATTTTTCATTTCCATGTCCCAATGTTAAAAAGAGCTATAAAACAGCTGTGGGGTTAAAATGCTGTTTATACCCCTTGATAAATTCATTGAGGGGTGTAGATTCCTAAATGGGGTCACTTTTCAGGGTTTCCATTTTACTGGTACTTCCCAAATGCTGTTTTGGTGACTGATATTTGGAGCCAGCGGCCTTCCAGCTGGAAGCCATAGACCACATAAGGCAGTAGGCCTATAAGTTCCAGTTAGCTTGACTATAGTAACTGAACTTGTAGTTGGCAAATACTTACCTCTCTGTTCATCTGTTCCTCCTCTCCTTCCAATTTTTTTTATTCATTCTTTATGTACCTTGTCTCCCAACATATATACCTCAAGGTGACCCCCTGAAAATAACATGGCTTTCTGTTCTCGTTCTGGATTCACCATCTCAGACACCTTTCTGTATGATTGAAGCAGCATGGATTGTACCACACAGGCTGTCCACGGGGGGAGGAGGGGGGGACAAAATCTGCATCACCAGCTAATGCTGATATGGGACAGTTTGTGTAATACACCTATAATGGAGGAGATCACAGTGCAGCTTCTCTGACTGTATATTTTTGGTCTCTTTAATTATAATAATTATTTGGGAGAGTATGTAAAGAAAAGGATAATTCCATTGCCCCCCATCATCAGTGATAGTACAGTGCGCTGAAGCTTCATGGGATTGATAGCACAGCACAGAGAAAGAGAAATATGAAAGTCAAGATGGAGTCTCATCGGAAGTGAGGAGAAGCTGGATTGGAGGGATATGAGTGCAGAATAGATGAAAGAAGACTGGAGAGTGACAGTCAGGTGAGGGCTGCAGGGATGGAAAAAAGTGTTTTGGCTGGAGTACTTCTTTAACCCCTTCCTGCCGCCATTTTTCGTTTTCCATTTTTGACTCCCCACCTTCCAAAACCAATACTTTTTTTTTTTATTCTTCTGTTCACGGAGCCGTATGAGGGCTTATTTTTTGAGAGACAAATTGTACTTTGTAATGGAACCATTTAATATTCCATACGATGTACTAGGAAGCTGGAAAAAAATTTTGAATGTGGTAGAAATGCAGAAAAACTGCGTTTGTGCAACTTTTTTTTAGGGCTTAGTTTTTACGGCATTTACAGTGCAGCCAAAATTGCATGTCCTCCGTATTCTATGTGTCAGCACTCTGCCAGGGATACCAAATACATACCTTTGTTTTAACATTTTAACTTCTAAAAAAAAAAAATCCAAAACTTTGCAAAAAGAATTTCTTGGAATCACCATACTCCTGACACCCGTAACTTTTATTTTTCTGTGTACAGGTCTGCTAAGGTGTCTTTTTTGCAGGGCCAGATATAATTTTTAGTTATACCGTCCTGTGGAATGTCTATTGCAGGGGTAGGCAACCTTTGTTGTTCGGCATGCCGATTTTGATTAAAAAATCAAAGTTGAGGTACTCGGAGTGTTGGTCAATAATTGTAAGTCTGACGACCCCTGCACACGGTATTATGTCCCATAGCGGTCCCTGCACACGGTATTATGTCCCATAACGGCCCCTGCACATGGTATTATGTCCCATAGCGGCCCCAGCACACGGTATTATGTCCCATAGCGGCCCCTGCACACGGTATTATGTCCCATAGCGGCCCCTGCACACGGTATTATGTCCCATAGCTGCCCCTGCACACGGTATTATGTCCCATAGCGGCAACTGTACACGGTATTATGTTCCATAGCATCCCCTGCACACGGTATAATGTTCTATAGTGGCCCCTGCACACGGTATTATGTCCCATAGTGGCCCCTCCACACAGTATAATAATCTAACTTTTATAATATCCCAATTGTCGCCACTTACTATCTATTATTATACTGTGGGGTATCTTCAGACCATAGAGTATAATAAGTGGAGGGCCAAGAGAGATGACAAACACAAAAAACAATGTTAACTCACCTTTCCCTCCGCTCCACAGCCGCTCTGTGCTCTTCGGGCGCTTCTGCCTGTAGTCAGCGAACGCTGATTGAGTCTCAGGGGTCATGTCCCTGAGGCTCTGTCAGCAGTCTCTTACGTCAGGCTGAAGCGCCCGAAGAGCACAGAGTAGCGGCTGCGGATCCAGGGAGGGTGAGTTAACATTGTTTTTTATGTTTGATCATCTTCCCGGGGGCTCCGCTTATTATACTCGGGGGTCTGAAGAGACCCCACCGTATAATAATAGCAGTTTAGTTTCGGCCGTGTTTGGTCCGATCGAAACTGCTGGGCGAGGACCCGGGCTGCCGTGCTAGGGAAATAAGCCTCGCGTGCCACTCTTGGCACGCGTGACGGGGGTTGCCAACCCCTGGTCTATTGCTTTAATGTTTTTATTGAAATTTTTATGCAAGGTGAAACAGCGGTTCAGCTCTTTTGATTTTTTTTTCTCCCACTATAGCATTCATCATATGGGAAAAATATTTTTATTTTTTTAGACCAGGTGTTTTTAGACACAGGAATACATAATGGGATTTGTTTATTTAAGTACTTTATTTAAGTACCTTTATATGTGTTCTAGGGAAAGGGGGGCATCTAAATTTTAAATTCTTATTGTTATTTTTTTTTTTACTGCAATTTTTAGACTGTAATTCTTGAAACAGGGAGTCTGAACACCCATATAATACATTCCAATGCAGAGCATTTCAGATTTTGAAAATTGCAAATTTTAAAAAAATTTGTACTGAATATTTGACACTTTTGCGCCAAAAGTGTTCTAGGTAAGATACCTTTATTGGCTAACCAGAAAAATTACATTTGCAAACTTTCTTTTTTTATAATTTTATTTTTAGTGAAATTTTACAATTTTACAATTCAATATACAAACATATATATAACTGTTCACCAAAGAGAAAATACATGAGTTCTTATAGATAAATACATCAAGTATATAGTTTACAAATGATGTAAGAAGATCTCACAGCTTTGGTTACATAGAGATCAATCCTAGTTTGATATAAGCTCAGAGCTTAGACTAATGTATTGTGGAATGATAGTTTCTTAGTTATCAGGTAGAAGGGGATTCTGCGTGATGTAGTGTGTTGTATTGCAGACTGGTGTTGGTATTACAAAGATTTTTAGATAAGGAATAAGGTATGGGGGGTGGGGGGGGGGGAGAAGCCAGGGCCTATTTGGTTAAATCCCACCAGGGGGACCACACTCTCTGATACCGGTCATGTCTCCTTTTCTTCCAGCTGATCAATTCTTCAAATCTTGCTATCTGGTGGACCTTTTCCATCCATAGTTGTAGCAAGGAGGGTGTCTTCTGAAGCCAGAATAAGGAGATCAATAATTTTGCTGCCTCTATGAGGTGTGTTGTTAGGGTAGAGTCTCGGGGTAGAGGGCCTGCTTGTTGTTGTCTGGCGAGAAGTACTCCATCAGGGTTGAGAGAGTGCGGCACCTTAGTTATCTGTGCGATAGAGTTTTCAACCTCTTTCCAGAAGCTCCTAATGTTCTCGCAGGTCCACCAGATATGGAGCATGGTACCTGGAGGTTTTTGACATCACCAGCACTGGTTTGAGTTCATAAGATTGTGTCTAAAGAGCCAGTCTGGCATCCTGTACCACCTGGTTAGTATTTTGTAGTGTGACTCTTGTAGTCTGATGCAGGTGGAGGAGCCATGTGAGTGTTTAAGAATCGATGGGACGTCTTCCTCAGGGATCGTGAGGTCCAGCTCTTTTTCCCATGATAGTAAGAAAACTGGCTTCGAGGTCTTTGGGATGGTAGACAGAGCAGTTTTGCAGGAGGAGATCTTTCTGAGTAATGCCAGATTTGACGTCAAGCTACTTTCAAACTGAGTGAGCGGCCTATCTAGGGAAGATATCTTATTTATATCTGTTATCGTTGAGCACAGTTGTGCGTGATGCAGAAAATTTAAGTGGGTCTTAGGGGCCAAGTGTTGGGGGCCCTGTTGACTAATTGGGAGCTTCTGAACTATCAGGTCTTTAAGCCGTAGATGTCTGAGTTTGTGCCAAAAATCTTCTTGAGGTGCTCTCAGAGAGTCTCTTGTATCTTTGGGGGAGTTTCTGGTGGAGTGGAGTAAGACCAGGGCTAGGTTTGCCGGTAAGATGGGGGAGAGGGATGGAGAAAGCTTGTCTTTGTATTTGTGCCACGTCTCACATGGACCGCGGATCAGGGGGTCCAGGTTCTGTCTATTTCTAGGTCTTGTGTCCGGGAGCCATAGTTGTTGGAGAAAAGTCGGGCCAATATGGGCTTCTGCTAGGGTACTGATAATCAGGCATTTGATCGGCGCCACATACGCCATCCATCTGGAGAGTTGTATAGATTCATAATAGAGATGCATGTCCGGCAAGGCAATACCTCCCTCTGCTTTACTCTTAATCATAAGCTGGTATGCCAAGCGGGGAGTCTTGCGTTTCCATAGGAAGGCCGTGAATATCCTATGGAGGGATTGGAAGAAGGCTTTCGGTAGAGAAATAGGGAACATCTGGAAAGTGTATGTTATTTTTGGAACAATGTAAATTTGGAGCAGATTTCTTCTCCCCAGCCAGGATAGATACGGAAGGTCGTATGTTTGAAGTAAGGTTTTCACTTCCTGTAAGAGGGGGACATAGTTTCTTGGATAGACCTCTTGAAGAGTGGTCGGTAAATGGATACCTAGGTATTTTATAGATGTGTTCTTCCACGAATATTGTGAATTGGTGCTAAGTCTCTGCGCTTGAAGGGCTGGTAGCGAGATGTTAAGGACTTCAGACTTCGAGCTATTTAATTTATACAGTGCCTTGCGAAAGTATTCGGCCCCCTTGAACTTTTCAACCTTTTGCCACATTTCAGGCTTCAAACATAAAGATATAAAATTGTAATTTTTTTGGTGAAGAATCAACAAAAAGTGGGACACAATTGTGAAGTGGAACGAAATTTATTGGTTATTTTAAACTTTTGTAAAAAATAAAAAACTGAAACGTGGGGCGTGCAATATTATTCGGCCCCTTTACTTTCAGTGCAGCAAACTCACTCCAGAAGTTCAGTGAGGATCTCTGAATGATCCAATGTTGTCCTAAATGACTGATGATGATAAATATAATCCACCTGTGTGTAATCAAGTCTCCGTATAAATGCACCTGCTCTGTGATAGTCTCAGGGTTCTGTTTAAAGCGCATACAGCATCATGAAGACCAAGGAACACACCAGGCAGGTCCGTGATACTGTTGTGGAGAGGTTTAAAGCCGGATTTGGATACAAAAAGATTTCCCAAACTTTAAACATCCCAAGGAGCACTGTGCAAGCGATCATATTGAAATGGAAGGAGTATCAGACCACTGTAAATCTACCAAGACCCAGCCGTCCCTCTAAACTTTCATCTCAAACAAGGAGAAGACTGATCAGAGATGCAGCCAAGAGGCCCATGATCACTCTGGATGAACTGCAGAGATCTACAGCTGAGGTGGGAGAGTCTGTCCATAGGACAACAATCAGTCGTACACTGCACAAATCTGGCCTTTATGGAAGAGTGGCAAGAAGAAAGCCATTTCTCAAAGATATCCATAAAAAGTCTTGTTTAAAGTTTGCCACAAGCCACCTGGGAGACACACCAAACATGTGGAAGAAGGTGCTCTGGTCAGATGAAGCCAAAATTGAACTTTTTGGCCACAATGTACAACGATATGTTTGGCGTAAAAGCAACACAGCTCATCACTCTGAACACACCATCCCCACTGTCAAACATGGTGGCAGCATCATGGTTTGGGCCTGCTTTTCTTCAGCAGGGACAGGGAAGATGGTTAAAACTGATGGGAAGATAGATGGAGCCAAATACAGGACCATTCTGGAATAAAACCTGTTGGAGTCTGCAAAAGACCTGAGACTGGGATGGAGATTTATCTTCCAACAAGACAATGATCCCAACCATAAAGCAAAATCTACAATGGAATGGTTCACAAATAAACGTATCCAGGTTTTAGAATGGCCAAGTCAAAGTCCAGACCTGAATCCAATCGAGAATCTGTGGAAAGAGCTGAAAACTACTGTTCACAAACGCTCTCCATCCAACCTCACTGAGCTCCAGCTGTTTTCCAAGGAAGAATGGGCAAGAATTTCAGTCTCTCGATGTGCAAAACTGATAGAGACATACCCCAAGCGACTTGCAGCTGTAATCGCAGCAAAAGGTGGTGCTACAAAGTATTAACTTAAGGGGGCCGAATAATTTGGCATGTCCCACTTTTCAGTTTTTTAATTTTTACAAAAGTTTAAAATATCCAATAAATTTCGTTCCACTTCACGATTGTGTCCCACTTGTTGTTGATTCTTCACCAATAAATTTAAATTTTATATCCTTATGTATGAAGCCTGAAATGTGGCAAAAGGTTGAAAAGTTCAAGGGGGCCGAATACTTTCGCAAGGCACTGTAGTTGGAAAGCTTGCCATATTGGGCCATTAGTTTAGTGAGGTGTGGTAGACCTTCTGCCGGATTTGTAACTAGAAACAATAAGTCGCGAAGGCCACTGATTGTAGGGTTTGATTAGAGACGGAGAAGCCATATATTTGGGGGTTTTTGCGGACAGCCTGGAGGAGGGGTTCTAGGGTGAGGATGAACAGGGTGGGGGAGAGGGGGCATCCTTGTCTAGTTCCGTTTGTGATGTTGAAGTAATCTGATAGTGTACCGTTCACTTTTAGTCAGGCGTGGGGATGAGAATAGAGGAAAAATATTGCTTTTATGAAATCTTGAGGGAAACCAAAGGACTCTAGTGTGATGTCCATATAGGCCCAGTCCACCCTGTCAAATGTCTTTTCGGCGTCGACCCCCAACAAAATCAGAGGGCGGTTGGTCTTTTTGGCAATAGCTACTGTGTGTAATAAATCAGATTGTTCATCATTAAGAAGGTTTGGAATTAGGTGTCTAATCCTGAGAGCCAGGAGTTTGGCCTATATTTTTAAATCCACATTTAGAAGGGATATGGGTCTATAACTACTGCATTGGACTAGATCAGTGATGGCCAACCTTTTAGAGACCGAGTGCCCAAACTGCAACCCAAAGCCCACTAAATTATCGCAAAGTGCCAACACGGCAATTTCACCTTAAATTAACCTGCCTCCCCAGCATCCCCCCTCTTGCTCGCAAGCAGCCTGCACCCCCCATTCCCCCCTCTTGCTCGCACGCAGCCTGCACCCCCATTCCCCCCTCTTGCAAACAGCCTACATCCCACATCTCTACCCCCCACACTACACCCTGCACCACGCATCTTTCCCCCCCACACTACACCCTGCACCCCACATCTCCCCCCCCACACTACACAATGTACCCCACACTACACTCTGCATCTCCCCCCACACTACACTCTGAATCTCTCCCCTCCACACTACACCCTGCACACCACACTACACTCTGCATCTCCCCCCACACTACACCCTGCACCCCACATCTCTACCCTCCACACCCCACATCTCTAACCCCCACACTACACCCTGCATCTCTCCCCCACACTACACCCTGCACCCTACATCTCTAACCCCCACAATACACCCTGCACCCTACATCTCTCCCCCCCACATCTCTACCCCCCACACTACACACTGCACCCCACATCTCTGTACCCCACACTACACTCTGCATCTCTCCCCCCACACTACACGCTGCATCCCACATCTCTATACCCCACACTACACTGGCTTTTGCACATACAGTTGAAAGAAGCGATCGCTCACTAACGGGGGTTCCTGGTTAGTGAGGGATCATGGTGACGGCGCGCGTGCCAACTGAGAGGGCTCTGCGTACCCTCTCTGGCACGCATGCCATAGGTTCGCCATCACAGGACTAGATCTTTTCCTTCCTTCGGAATGAGCATAATATGGGCTTCTTGGGCCTATCGTACCATGGGGTACCCTGGAGATGGGCATTACAAAAGTCACTGAGACGCGGAAGGAATTGGGTTTGGAATGAGGAGTAATATAGTAGCGGTCCATCTGGACCTGGGCTTTTACCCGTTGGAAAACTATGTAGGGTCTGGCGGACTTCTTCTACAGTGATCGGCTGGAGAAGCTGGGCTCCTTCGGTTTCTGTTATTGAGGGTAAGAACAGGTCTTTAAGAAATTCTCTGATAGTATCCCAAGTTACTGGAGGGGAGGAGGGGGGAGAGCTCTCTTCGCATGTTATAGAGCGCAGAATAGTAAGAATGAAAAGATTTGGTTAAATTTGGCGTATCGTGGACCAGTTGACCTGTTGAGGTTCTGATTTCTGGAATGAGCGCTTTGGCTTTCTCTTTCTTTATCATCGCTGACATTAGTATGCCTCCTTTATTCCCGTGTGCATATAAGCGCATTCTTGAGTACATAAGCTGTTTTGCTGCAGTGCAATTAAGTGCTTTTTTCAGCTTTTATCGGAGGTCAATTAGGTCAGCATGTACTGAGTTAAGGGTTTTCAATTTGTGAACGCTCTCTAGGGTCGCAATTTGGGCTAGAATGGAGTCTATCTCCTTCTGTCTTTCTCGTTTAAGCGCCGTAGCTTTTGAGATGAGAAGCCCTCTTATGAAGGATTTGTGGGATTCCCACAATATGATGGAGGTGACTTCTGGTGTGTCATTTTGTGTGAAGAAGAGGTCCCGCTAGGTAGGTTTTGGTGGTTTGCCTGTCAAGGATCAATTCGTTTAGGCGCCATGACCAATGTCTGGGTGTGAGGTCTGGGAGGGAAAATGTGATGGAAACTGGGTAATGGTCCTATACACTAATACATCCTATTCTCGAGTATAAGGTATATTGGGCTATAGACTTGGAGCATAAAATGTAATCGAGCCTCTGATGGGTCTGATGTGGATTCGAAAAGAAAGTGTAGTCCTTCAAGTTAGGGTTCTGAAGGCGCCAAGTGTCTACTAGACTTAGATTTTGTAGGGAGATGTGGAGGCGTCGCAACACTTTTTGGAGAGGGTCGACTTTCCTGTGGATGAGTCTAAGAGAGGGTCTAGTACTAGGTTGAGGTCACCTCTTAGTATCATATCACCTTCTGCGAATAAGGATAGGTCGTGCAAAGCCTGGATAATCCAGGCTATCTGGTCTTGATTTGGTACGTAAATTTAGGCCAGCATTATAGGCCTGGAAGCTATATGACCCTTCACAAAAAGAAGGCGGCCTTCAGCGTCTGAGTGGTGCTGCTTGAAGACAAAGGGGAGAGAATGCTTTAATGCTATTGTGACCCCTTTGGACGCCGAGGTCTGGTGCGAGGAGTAATACCATCTTTCATAAGGAGATTTATAGGGCTTTGAAATTTTGTCTAGCTTGAAGTGAGTTTCTTGCAAAAGGAGGATGTCTGATCCCATTTGTTTGGTTAGGTTCATAACCCAGTGTCTCTTGTTGGGGGAGTTTAGCCCATTGACGTTGAAGGTGGAGATGGTTATGGTGTTAATGCTGGAGTTACGATTCTGGTGTGGGTCAGAGTTATCTGTGGCTGACATAGCTGAATCAGGGCTGGGGCTATGTGATATTGGTTTGAGGTGGTGCAGGGGGCGGGTCACAGAGAAAGAACTGGGCACGGTTGCTGACACTCGTAGGTGGCAGCAGATGTAGGTGATGGTAGAGAGTGCGGGGGGGAGGGGGGAAAGGAGGGGGATGGGTAAAAAGTAAGGCGATGGGGAGTAGATAGGACAAGGATAAGGTGTAGAGGACTACGACTGTCTGATTGTCACAGAGCTGTTGTTACTATAAACTAGGATTGGGGAGCAGTGAACTGATGTGAGTGCAGAGTGGGTTGCTGATCGGAGGTGAACCCATGAGATACCGTTCTTGATTGTGTGGAAAAGAAAGTGGGTGATGCAGGCAAGGTCATGCAACGTTAAGCTAACAAAAAACATTGTCAAATTGTCACAAACATTTTACCAAAACATTTTTCAAACAGAGTATTTGTACCCTCCTATTCTAGGTATGAGGCAAATGTGGGTAGAGTGGGTCTACTGAGACATGGGACTAGCCAACTAATCCCTGCTAAGGATGTGCATTATTTCCATGGACTAGCTAAAGAAGTTAGGATAGTTAGCGTCTCGGGAGATAGGTAATATCTTTATAATCCTAGGGTGCAAGGTGGAGCCAACTACTTAAAGTTTCTAACTAAACAATTTCAAATGCAACAACAGGTCATCACAGGTGTCTCTGTGAGAGATCACCACTAAGTCTAGCAATGTTAATTTAGGCCCCGCAAATCAAGGAAAAAACATAGGTGCTAAGATTTATTAAAGGGCTATAGACTGAGGGTCTTCTGACTCACAGCTAAAACTCGAGCGGCTCGGATATGCCAGGAGTGTCTTTATGGAGGTGGTTGTCTCCCTTTCAGCAGATTCTTTTTCGGGTGCGGCGATCTGAATCTCATTGTGCCATTCCAGGACTGGAGTGTAGGGAGTTGTGGAACACGGTCTAGGTTCTGGGATGGTAGCCAAGGTGGGATATCCATGGTTTCTATATCCAGGAAGGTCCTGGGGCGTGTGGACAGTTATGCGTTTGCCCCCCTGCAAAATGGCTGGGAGAAGAAAACAAGGAAAGGTAGTTGAAGAATGGCCTTTTTAAAGGCCATTCCAATGTGCCATTAGCTTAAAAGTGTTTTTGCGAATGATAGACTCTCTTTAATTCTAATACCATATCTATGCAGTAAGCTTGGTTCTCACACCATACAGTGGGGAAAAATGTATTTAGTCAGCCACCAATTGTGCAAGTTCTCCCACTTAAAAAGATGACAGAGGCCTGTAATTGTCATCATAGGTAGACCTCAACTATGAGAGACAAAATGAGAAAACAAATCCAGAAAATCACATTGTCTGATTTTTTAATAATTTATTTGCAAATTATGGTGGAAAATAAGTATTTGGTCACCTACAAACAAGCAAGATTTCTGGCTCTCGCAGACCTATAACTTCTTTAAGAGGCTCCTCTGTCCTCCACTCATTACCTGTAGTAATGGCACCTGTTTGAAATTGTTATCAGTATAATAGATATCTGTCCACAACCTCAAACAGTCACACTCCAAATTCCACTATGGTGAAGACCAAAGAGCTGTAGAAGGACACCAGAAACAAAATTATAGACCTGCACCAGGCTGGGAAGACTCAATCTGCAATAGGCAAGCAGCTTGGTGTGAAGAAATCAACCTGTGGGAGCAATAATTAGAAAATGGAAGACATACAAGACCACTGATAATCTCCCTCGATCAGGGGCTCCACGCAAGATCTCACCCTGTGGGGTCAAAATGATCACAAGAACGGTGAGCAAAAATCACAGAACCACACGGGGGGACCTAGTGAATGACCTGCAGAAAGCTGGGACTAACGTAACAAAGGCTACAGTCAGTAACACACTACGCCGCCAGGGACTCAGATCCTGCAGTGCCAGACGTGTCCCCCTGCTTAAGCCAGTACATATCCGGGCCCGTCTGAAGTTTGCTAGAGAGCATTTGGATGTTCCAGAAGAATATTGGGAGAATGTCATATGGTCAGATGAAACCAAAGTAGAACTGTTTGGTAGAAACACAACTCGTCGTGTTTGGAGAAGAGTGAATGCTGAGTTGCATCCAAAGAACACCATACCTACTGTGAGCCGTGGGGGTGGCAATATCATGCTTTGGGGCTGTTTCTCTGCAAAGGGACCAGGACGACTGATCCGTGTACATGAAAGAATGAATGGGGCCATGTATCATGAGATTTTGAGTGTAAACCTCTTTCCATCAACAAGGACATTGAAGATGAAACGTGGCTGGGTCTTTCAGCATGACAATGATCCCAAGCACACTGCCAGGGCAACGAAGGAGTGGCTTCATAAGAAGCATTTCAAGGTCCTGGAGTGGCCTAGCCAGTCTCCAGATCTCAACCCCATAGAAAACCTTTGGAGGGAGTTGAAAGTCCGTGTTGCCCAGCGACAGCCCCAAAACATCACTGCTCTAGAGGAGATCTGCATGGAGGAATGGGCCAACATACCAGCAACAGTGTGTGCCAACCTTGTGAAGACTTAGAGAAAACGTTTGACCGCTGTCATTGCCAACAAAGGATATATAACAAAGTATTGAGATGAACTTTTGTTATTGATCAAATACTTATTTTCCACCATAATTTGCAAATAAATTCTTTAAAAAATCAGACAATGATTTTCTGGATTTGTTTTCTCATTTTGTCTCTCATAGATGAGGTCTACCTATAATGTCAATTACAGGCCTCTCTCATCTTTTTAAGTGGGAGAACTTGCACAATTGCTGGCTGACTAAATACTTTTTTCCCCACTGTATTTATGTATTGAGCTTGGCTTTTGTACTTTTGTATGTTGTAAGCTTAGTCCTGTTCTTGTATCCATGTTATAAGCTTGGTTTTGGTACTATATCTATGTAGTAAGCTTGGTTCTTTTACTTGGAACCTCGTCAATACCTTGGCAGAGGCACTGACATAAATGAAAAGCTGTTCAGAAGCTAAAATACCCTCAGTCTAGAGCCAGCCAAAACCATGCATACCATCTGAAGGTGTCAACTGATCACTATGTCGTGGGTACTTGTTTGGAACTTTTTTCACTAAGGATTACTTGGCTTGAAAAGGAGAAAAGCAGATATACAGTATGTAAATCCTTTTCATATATAGAAATGCAAGTATTAATGGTACTCTAAAATAAATATATAATAACAACACAATGTGATTAACTGGCACTCTGCAAGAGGATAGTACTCAGGCACAATGAATGGCTCCTAAACCTAAGATATACAGTATAACAGAAGTCACTGCACACTTTAAGGTTTCATCTTTCAATCCAGTTGTTTTATAGGGTCCAGAGAACAGCATTGACTTTTTTTGTCAAAACAAGACCCAGTGACTGTGTAAGGAAAAAATATGGGTCTTCACCATCGCCATATTCTTCTCCCTACTGTGTGGCAACATCTCATGAATGTTGTGTTTTGACCAAAACATTGATACTATCTGCTGGATCCCAAAAAATAATTATATTGCAGTGACTTCTGTTAAATAATTATAATAATACCAAATAAAAGAATATCACTTGTTTAAGACTCATCATGTAACGCAGAGTTCACACCTGCACTCGGGGTTCTGTTCAGGGGGTCTGCTTGGGGACCCAAAAAACGGAAACCCAATTGGCTTAAAAAGCAGTTACCCGCGGAAACCTATGGACCCCATAGACAGTAATGGGATCTGCCGGGTTTCCACCCAAAAAATGCGGAGAGAAAAGTCTTGCAAGCAGAATGGGGGACGGAATCCCCAAAGGTAACTGAGTGCTGGTGTGAATCCAGTCATGAAAAAAATCATTCAAAAAGAATCTTAGTTATGAAAAAAATGTAAAGTAAATCAGAATCTCACAAGAAAACAACATAGGTTGGAGCTCTGCAGATGCATCTGAATATTAACGAATAATGAGTATTTTATGATTTGCAAATACTTGAACAAAACATTGTGCTGTACATTTCATATTGGTCTTGTCATAAATACTTACCAATAACTGCTTTGTATTTGAAGATTGAATTACTTTTCCCAGTCTTTCCCCAGGCACCATTACTATCCTGGATACAGAAGAGCTTTAGAAATCAGTCATTGGCAGTCATTGTCAAGCCCTGCACTCCAGAATTTTGACATTTAAAAAGTCACAAACTAAAGTTTTGAAGCCCTTTTAGGTTATCCTCATAAACATTTTGCTACATTTTGTATTTTTACCCCACTTGCTAAACTTTTGAAAAGTTGGTGGAAAAGAGGGCAGATCTGTCTAGCTGTCTGTACACAAGATTTATTAAATATGACAAAGGGGGCACAGAATGTGGAGTAACATCTCTAGAGAGGCAACACATTTATCATTTAACATCAACATGCAATATTTGACAATTTTGGAGCAAAATAACACCAATGCAAACTTAAGAAAAAATTCCAATCATGATAAAATTAGTGTTTGGAAGTGAGTTATCATAATGATAAAAATCACTCTTCTCCACTGGACAGAATATTGATTTGCCTATAGGTGTATTTACCAAATATAAAAAACCAATAGCAGCTCCAACACCATGTGTCCAATATGCAGGAGAAAACTGCCTAAAAATAAGAGAGATAGAGCTTCTGTGCTGCTGCATTAACAATGTACATATCCCAGTCAGGTCCACAAAGGAGGAATGTACCACAAGCTTACATTCGAACTTCAAATCCACAACAGGGAGAACACATCAAACAGCTGGAGATCCTACACGTTTCCTTAGATGCATTAGTTCATCAGAGGTTGATAATAATCACTGCAGAAACTGCTGCAGTAAGATATTTGTGTGAATGCCACATTTGATAACAGCAGCACTATAATGGATCAAATTTATTAAGGAACGGCTCGACAGGCACACAGGCAAAGAGAGATTTATGAAGAGGCTGTGGTTAGGAACTGGCGTAGATTTCCATTATAAATCATGCCAGAAAACTGGCATGAGTTAAAATAAACATGGTGAGCTTAGGAATCCCTGCCCCATTCTGCCCCAATACCTGCCTCAGTACTTTCCCCACCCACATTCACACAATGTAGCAGATTTGGCTTGTGGCACACGGTTTCGACAAGAAAAGGCCTTGCGGCAAATGTGTGCCACAATATCATCCCTCTACACCAGAAAACTGGAATACAGGTATTGATGAATTCCCATCTATGTGTCTTAGACTATTTTATGATGTCATGATGATGTGTTGTTTTGATACTGTTTTGCTGTTTATATCTGGCTTTTTGCACTTTCCAGCTTTACGCTGGACACTTTAGAGTTCATCTGCCATTACTATAATGCTGTGTAAACATGAGTGACTTGCACTCTAGGTATCTAAGATAAGATAATCCTTTAATAGCCCCACCATGGGGAAATTCAGTGTGTTACAGCAGCATAGATAATGCAATACAAATACAAATAAAATATATACAAAAGCTCCAAGGTAGAGGCATTACAGCAACAGTAGGTACAGATAAAAAGGTACAGGTAAAGAGTAGTAAAAGGGATACCACAACTTAAAGATCTTTCAGTTCTCTGTATGGAGTGATCTCCGCTTAGGCTATTATCTAGAAGGTGGTAGAAGCTTGGTGGTTGCTAGGAGCCCCCAGTCTTTAGTCAGTGAGAGTTTTCAGTTCTGTAGGTTAACTAGTGGCAGATAGGGCTTACAGGCAGTCCCATTTCATTGGACCCAAGGCTCTCAGAATCAAAACTTTGTAACCCTGATCAGCATTGAACATGTCCACTGCTGAACAGTGAGGAAACTTAGGTTTTCATAGCCAAGACATGCCCTGCACTTCCCCATTAGTGGTTGGAAAGGACATCTAGGTCATAGGAGCAGGGTGTAACTTGAGGGGGTACAGTCGCACCCAGGCCCAAGAGCCTTAGGGGGGCCCATAAGGTGGCCATAAGTAGGCCAGTACTATAAATGATACATTATAGTTGGAGGGCCTGATACAGATTTTTCCCTGGGGTCCAGGAGATTTATGTTACGCCTTATGCATAGGGGTCACCCCATATCGCCACAGAGGAAAGGATCAGAGGACTGAGGGGTGGAGAGCCATAGCTACTCTTGTCCATATATGTAAAGTACCAAATGTGTGGAATCTGCTGCTGTAAGTTATTTGTGCCTCCATATTTCTCTGTAACTGTATGATTCTTGCTAAGTAAACTGAGTCACGAGCTACGCCTCTTTCAACTGCCATCCTGTCTCCTGTGCCATTTCTCGCAACTAATACCAAGGGTACCCCAAAACACCATCACATTGGAGACAAGAAGCAAGTAGTGCCCTGGGCGACCAACACCATCACCTTAGTGAGACCCTGTCATCACTGTTCCGGTCTAGGGCCTGTAATTGGTGTAGGAAGTCACCGTGACCAGCATAATTACTACTTTGGCCACACTCCTGTCTGCACCATCTCCACACTGCTAACCCCGGATCACTGCAGAGGGGTCATTTCACATGAAGCTTATCACAAACTGTCCCTTGCTGGCACCTCCAGCAGTCAGTGATCAGAAGTGGTAATATAAGAGGACACCTGCCAGTTAGTGTTCAATTTCCTTGCGACATGACCACAGAAGAGATAAAGCATTACACCAGGGGTAGGCAACCTTTTTTGTTCGGCGTGCCGATTTCGATTAAAAAAATCAAAGTTGAGGTACTCGGAGTGACGGTCAATAATTGTAAGTCTGACGACCCCTGCACACGGTATTATGTCACATAGCGGCCCCTGCACACGGTATTATGGTGATAATACTAATGATAATTGCTATTACTATTATTTTAGCGTGTAACAGATATCACTAGAGAGGCAGGCGGCGTATTTTACTCTATAAAGATCAGGTATGGACAGGACAGAGACAGTGAAAAAATGTAAACTTTATTGGTGACTTTGTGCATGTGTTGTGTAAGTGTTTGGTGCGACACTTCTGGCGCTGCAACCTGGACGATGGTAAATGTCTGTGTCACAGCGCCAATAACTATGTGGTTAGGCTCAGAGGGGTGTTACATTATCCCTCTATGTGACTATCAGAGAGCAAAAGTACAGTATGCTCTCTGATTGATAGGAGAGGGGATAACATGGGAAGAAGTCCCTGCTACCCCCCCCCCCCCCCCCCGGGTTCATCTGCAGCTTATGCACAGACAATGAGGAGTTATCATTGTCTCTGCAGTCTGCAGCTCCTCCTCCCCCTCCTTCGTTAGCCCTAAGATGCTGCCTGAGGCAGAAGGGGGTGACACTTTTAGAGCCCCATTTCTAAGGATCTGTTAGGGTCACAAAGATGCAACTGGATTCATTTTAAAGATGAGAATCTCATCTTTAAAACGATACCAAGATCTCCTTGATTGATCGTACACATTCAGAGCCATTCACTTTTAAATCGATGTCGGGAATTGAGATCTGCATTGGGATTTCAATGCCGAACATCGTTTCCACCAGCGAATAGCTCAGGATGTTTAAGGACGATCATGGTGATCTTGGTATCATTTTAAAGAGGAGATTCTCTTTTTTAAAGAGGAGTGTTTCTTTATAGCTTTAACCAATCCTGAGCAATTCACTCAGGTACAGTAGTGAAGCCGGCAATTACCGGCTTCACTACTGTACATAGACTGTGCAGACGCCGGGTGATGCCGCATCCATCTTCAGGCAGCACCCCGCGCTAATGAAATTTTAAGGAAGCCGGATGGAAAAACGCTGCAGGTAACGTTTTTCCATCCGGCTGAGGCACAGATCCAGCGCCAGAACTGATGCCTCTTGTGCCAGAACCGATCCCATAGAAAACTATGGGATCCGTCCTGGCATCAGTTTCCCCTCCAGCTTGTGTGCACCACGCCGGAGGGGAACAGATAGCTGCGCCGGACATATGTGAACGCACCTTTACTCACTTTTTCCACGCTCCGCAGCCGCTGTGTGGGCGCTTCTCCCTGGCCTCAGCGACCGCTGATTGGGTCTCAGGGGTCACGTCGCATCATTATGCGTAATGACATCGGACGTGACCCCTGAGGCCTTGTCAGCAGTTTCTTACGTCAGGCAGAAGCGCCCTAAGAGCGCAGAGTGGCTGCGGATCCAGGGAAGGTTTGTTTGTTTGTTTGTTTGTTTGAGTTGGAAGGGACCTCAAGGGCCATCGAGTCCAACCCCCTGCAAAAGCAGGAATTCCTAAAACATCCCAGCTATATACCTATCCAGTTTCCGCTTGAAGATTTCAATTGATGAAGAACTCACCACCTCCCGTGGCAGCCTATTCCACTCTCTCACTACCCTTACTGTTAGAAAGTTTTTCCTAATGTCTAATCTGAATCTCCTTCCCCTTAGTTTCATTCCATTACTTCTCGTGCTTCCTTCTGCTAATGAGAATAGGGTAGATCCCTCTGCACTGTGACAACCTTTCAGATATTTAAATACCGCTATTAAGTCTCCCCTTAGCCTTCTCTTCTGCAAACTAAGCAGTCCCAATTCTTTTAGCCTCTCCTCGTAGGACATGGTTTGTAGACCTTCCACCATTTTGGATGCTCTTCTCTGGACCTGCTCCAATGAATCGATGTCTTTCTTAAACTGGGGTGCCCAGAACTGTACACAGTATTCCAGGTGGGGTCTGACCAGGGCAGAGTACAGCGGAATAATTACCTCTCTTGATCTAGCTACAATGCTCGTCTTGATACATCCTAGAATTTGGTTAGCCTTTTTAGCCACCGCACCGCACTGTTGACTCATGTTGAGTTTGCGATCTATTATTATGCCCAGATCCTTTTCCCCTGTACTCTCACTTAGTACTATTCCTCCCATACTATATATGCTTCTTGCATTTCTGTTACCCAGATGTAGAACTTTGCATTTGTCCCTGTTGAATACCATTTTGTTCACCTCAGCCCATTGTTCCAGTGTGTCTAAGTCCTTTTGGATGCACTCTCTCTCCTCTCTAGTGTTGGCCAATCCTCCTATCTTTGTATCATCTGCAAATTTTATTAGTTCCCCATTAGCCCCATCATCCAGATCATTTATAAAAATATTAAAAAGTACTGGGCCCAGGACAGAGCCCTGCGGCACCCCGCTTTTTACTTTCTTCCAGTTTGATGTATAGCCATTTAGAATTACTCGTTGTGCCCGATCATTAAGCCAATTGTGAACCCACCTCACTGATATTTTATCAAAGCCATACTTGATCATTTTTTCAATAAGAATGTTATGTGATACTTTATCAAAGGCCTTACTAAAGTCAAGATATACTATGTCCACTGCATTCCCCTGGTCCAACCATTCAGTGACTTTATTATAGAAGGAAATAAGATTAGTCTGGCAAGATTTATTAGGCATAAAGCCGTGCTGGCTTTGATTAATTAAAGCCTTCCCATCCAGGTACCTAATTAAATGTTCTTTAACGATTTGTTCAAAGATTTTTCCTACTATCGAGGTCAGACTTACCGGCCTATAATTTCCTGGGTCGTCCCTATTCCCCTTTTTGTAGATGGGGACCACATTTGCCCTTTTCCAATCTAGAGGGACCACTCCTGTCTCCCATGACTTATTAAAGATTATTGCAAGGGGTTCTGTTATTTCCTCTGCTAATTCTTTTAAAACTCTAGGGTGTAAATCATCCGGTCCTGGGGACTTGGTTTCCTTAATCTTAGCTAAATGTTCTCTTACCAAACCTTCACTTATAATCAGCTTGGAGTCCTCATTCCCCTCATCACTATCACCATTAATGTTGATATTTCCATCCATTTCTTGGAAGAAGACGGATACAAAATATGAATTTAGTAACTCCACTTGCTGATCCACCATGTTAACTTTTTCACCCTTTTCGTTCTTTAGGACTCCAATGGTTTCCTTCACTTTTCTTTTGCTCTTAACATATCCCCAAAAACCTTTTACATTACTCTTAACTTCTTTTGCAAGCTTCAATTCGTATTCAGCCTTGGCTTTTTTAATGCTTATCTTGCAGAGTCTGCAAACTGCTGTATACTCTCCCTTAGATATAGCTCCCATCTTCCACTTGTTGTAAGTTTCCTTTTTCTTTTTTAGTAGGTTATGTAATTTTTTGGTCATCCATCCTGGAGTTTTTAGGTGATTCCCATTTTTCTTGCTTCTAGGTATTGTTAGTTCCTGTGCATTAATGATTTCCCTACGGAAAATTTCCCACCCCTCATGTGCATTTTTGTGCTTAAGTAATTTTCGCCATGGAATTCTACTAACCCTTACCTTTAGGCCCCTAAAATCTGCCCTACTAAAATTGAGTCTTCTAGTCTTTGTCTTCTCAGGTCTTCTTCTTCTTACAACCCCAAACTCGAGTATAGCATGGTCGCTGAATCCCAATGTCCCTGCTACCCTTAATTCCTTAACCATGTCCTCCTTATTAGTTAAAACTAGGTCCAGAATGGATGTTCCTCTTGTGTTTTCTTCTACTAACTGGGCAATGAAATTGTCTGCTAGAGAGGATAAAAATTTGATAGAGCTTTTACTCGTAGCTGTGTGAGTTTCCCAATGAATATCTGGGTAATTAAAGTCTCCCATGATAACAATTTCAAATTTCTTCGAAAGCGTGGTCATTTGCTGTGAAAAAATCTCATCCCTGTCTTCTGTCTGTCCTGGTGGTCTATAATAAACACCTATTATGATGTCCTTATCATTGTTTTTCCCCTGAATTGTTACCCAAATATTTTCCAATAAGTTATCATTTTGTAAAACTGTGATTTCCGTGGAAATGTGATCTTTTTTAATATACAATGCAACTCCTCCCCCTCTTTTATTAGTTCTATTTTTTTTTGAATAAGTTGTATCCTTCCATCTGTATATTCCAATCATACTTATCGTTCCACCAAGTTTCTGTAATACCAATGACATCATATTTTTCCTTCTGTATTGACATCATATTTTTCCTTCTAGGTGAGTTAACATTGTTTTTTTATGTTTCATCACCTCCCCGGGGGGCTCCACTTAGTATACTCGGGGATCTGAAGAGACCCCACAGTATAATAATAGCAGTTTCGTTTCGGCCGTGTTTGGTCCGATCGAAGCTGCTGGGCGAGGACTCCGCTGCCGTGCCAGGGAAATAAGCCTCGCGTGCCACTCTTGGCACGCGTGTCGGGGGTTGCCGACCCCTGCATTACACAGTGCTCAGTGAAATCAATGAATATCAGGACAAGACAGGTCATTCAGAGAAAGCGATGGTTTTCCTATGTAAAATGAGGATCCTGAACAGTGGATCCCCTTTAATAACGCTAACTAAACTATTAACTAAAAAATCTCCTGGATTTTCATCAATGGATAACCATAATTTGCTAAATGAGAATAAACTACAATTTTATATGGATTGAGTGTCACAGTTTTATCTACTGTTTTGCAAAGTGAAACAGTCCACCAAAATGTAAATATCTTTATATTTTATTTTTTATTATTGTGGATTGAAAGTCTTCTTATTTTGTACTTTATTGCAACAAACTTACATTTACATTCCCTTGTCATAATTATAGTAAAGTGACATTTAGAAATATTGCAAAAGACACAAGAAAAGTCAAATTTAGTTAAGAATTGCGCTTGCAGTTCAGTCTTGTACTCAGAATGAACCTTGGAAATGCTAACATTTTTAAAGCACAATAGTTGAAGAGTTAATGCTGTGAATGCTATGGTATTAATCACAAGTGCCTATATATTATACACTTGCAGCATTTTCTTGCCAAGCATTGTGTTAAATTTGTCCTTTTGAAATTTATTAAGCAGAAGTCGATATTCAATGTATCATCTCAATGTCACATCCAAAAATAAGCAGTTAATAACAGTATATTTATACAAAGCTTTGTCACCTTGGAAAATGCAAGAATATGAGATCATCTTGCCTGCAAGGATTATTTAAGTCTAAAAGTTTCAAATGAACAGGGCTTTGTTTTATTATATGTAGAGAAAAACACTGCAGTGTCAACTTTGTCCTTGAACAAGATGGAAAATGTTGAAATGTTAAAATCCTTTGAAACTGTTCAAATCTGTGTAGGCTATTTTAGAAACCCTTTAAATGCTTAGCCTACTTTTTGGACTTTTCAGCAGCAGCAGTGATATCCTTCCTATTGTACAGATTTATTACAAGTGAAATTGGACTTTTTTTTTTATACCTCCAAAGTTTTCCATATTAGCAGCCATAATTGTATAATATATTATACTATTGCAACATACAGTTCCATGTATAAATAGTGCTAAACAATGCTGAGGAGAATAGTCAACACTGTGCCATGGATTGTCTAGACAGTGCCATGCTGCACCCATTTCGTGGACATACTACTCAAATAGTAAGTGCAGTAATATTGACGCTCTGCTGCTCCATTCAAAGTCTATGGGTCTGGCGAAGATAGCCACATACAGCCTTTGGTTATCTCCTTTAATGCCAAAGAGACCACCACTTCAGACCTTGACTTTTTTCAAACTAAATGTTGAGTAAAACTTTTAGTCATTTTTTAAAATTGTCATGTTTGAGGCGAACTAGTCATACTAATTATTAAGATTATAAAGAAAACGGATCACTAGAATAGGCTATCATCAGGATATCTCTAGATTACCACATCTCTATCATGCCATAACACAGGTAAGCTAGTGCAGTTCTGGAGAAAGAAGTTCCTCTTACTAGATGCCTAAGAAAAAGAGATATTCCTTTTTGTAAATAGTTCGGATATCAAGGAAGTATATAATTTGATGGATGGCCAGTGGCATACCTCCAACGGAGGCAGACCACACATCTGCTAAGGAGTCCATGACTTTATATTTCACCATTATCTACCTGTCCTCTCTTGTACTCTTTCTCCCCAGGTTGCAGCTTCATAGTGGAGTTGGGACTGTACTCCTCTCTTTCTCTGAGCAATAAACTATAAAGATAAAAATCTGGGATAAGTAGTTGTGCGCTGCTGATGTAATCAATGGAACACACAGAAGTGTGGAAAAGTAACGTCCTTTAATAGCTCAGATACAATGGCAACGTGTTTCAACGCCCAAATGGTGTCTTCATCAGGTCAACTATAAAAAAAAATGCAATAAGACATGGAATATATACAGTAAACATACACATAAAGATAAAATGTAAATTAGCAATTTTTTAAAAATTATCATTATAAATATGAGTTCCTAAGAAAACAAGATTAAAACAAAATTACACATAGCAAGTATTTGGATGTATATAAGTATTTGAATGTGTATAAATAATAAGCTAGAAGGTTCCAATAGTTAATTAATACTACAGTTAATTAATTATTAAATTTTGCTAAATGTTATAATTACATCAAGAGATGAATAGATGGTGAAATCATTTGATCAATAAATCTACAAATGGATAAATAAATACAAAGGTAATTAAATAAATATATAAAAAATATATATAACAAGTCAATGTGTGTGTATATATATATACAGTGCCTTGCGAAAGTATTCGGCCCCCTTGAACTTTTCAACCTTTTGCCACATTTCAGGCTTCAAACATAAGGATATAAAATTTTAATTTTTTGGTGAAGAATCAACAACAAGTGGGACACAATTGTGAAGTGGAACGAAATTTATTGGATATTTTAAACTTTTGTAAAATATAAAAAACTGAAAAGTGGGGCGTAGCAATATTATTCGGCCCCGTTAAGTTAATACTTTGTAGCGCCACCTTTTGCTGCAATTACAGCTGCAAGTCGCTTGGGGTATGTCTCTATCAGTTTTGCACATCGAGAGACTGAAATTCTTGCCCATTCTTCCTTGGAAAACAGCTGGAGCTCAGTGAGGTTGGATGGAGAGCGTTTGTGAACAGTAGTTTTCAGCTCTTTCCACAGATTCTCGATTGGATTCAGGTCTGGACTTTGACTTGGCCATTCTAAAACCTGGATACGTTTATTTGTGAACCATTCCATTGTAGATTTTGCTTTATGGTTGGGATCATTGTCTTGTTGGAAGATAAATCTCCATCCCAGTCTCAGGTCTTTTGCAGACTCCAACAGGTTTTATTCCAGAATGGTCCTGTATTTGGCTCCATCTATCTTCCCATCAGTTTTAACCATCTTCCCTGTCCCTGCTGAAGAAAAGCAGGCCCAAACCATGATGCTGCCACCACCATGTTTGACAGTGGGGATGGTGTGTTCAGAGTGATGAGCTGTGTTGCTTTTACGCCAAACATATCGTTGTACATTGTGGCCAAAAAGTTCAATTTTGGCTTCATCTGACCAGAGCACCTTCTTCCACATGTTTGGTGTGTCTCCCAGGTGGCTTGTGGCAAACTTTAAATGAGACTTTTTATGGATATCTTTTAGAAATGGCTTTCTTCTTGCCACTCTTCCATAAAGGCCAGATTTCTGCAGTGTACGACTGATTGTTGTCCTATGGACAGACTCTTCCACCTCAGCTGTAGATCTCTGCAGTTCATCCAGAGTGATCATGGGCCTCTTGGCTGCATCTCTGATCAGTCTTCTCCTTGTTTGAGATGAAAGTTTAGAGGGACGGCCGGGTCTTGGTAGATTTGCAGTGGTCTGATACTCCTTCCATTTCAATATGATTGCTTGCACTGTGCTCCTTGGGATGTTTAAAGTTTGGGAAATCTTTTTCTATCCAAATCCAGCTTTAAAACTCTCCACAACAGTATCACGGACCTGCCTGGTGTGTTCCTTGGTCTTCATGATGCTGTATGCGCTTTAAACAGAACCCTGAGACTATCACAGAGCAGGTGCATTTATACGGAGACTTGATTACACACAGGTGGATTATATTTATCATCATCAGTCATTTAGGACAACATTGGATCATTCAGAGATCCTCACTGAACTTCTGGAGTGAGTTTGCTGCACTGAAAGTAAAGGGGCCGAATAATATTGCACGCCCCACAGTTTTTATTTTTTACAAAAGTTTAAAATAACCAATAAATTTCGTTCCACTTCACAATTGTGTCCGACTTGTTGTTGATTCTTCACCAAAAAATTAAAATTTTATATCTTTATGTTTAAAGCCTGAAATGTGGCAAAAGGTTGAAAAGTTCAAGGGGGCCGAATACTTTCTCAAGGCACTGTATATATATATATATATATATATCTGTATAAAAGGAGTACATACTGCTTATCCCAGATTTTTACTTTATTGTTTATTGCTTTATTATGTTACCATCAACTTGTTGTTTTGTGGTCTCTGGGATGTGCAGCAGCTGACTCACCTATTGGAGCCACAATTGGTCGCTCCACTGCACATTCACCTTTTGAGGCACCGTTGTAGATCTATCAATTTTTCTATGGTGGAAATCAATCTCTTTCCCTGAGAATCTCTCACAGCACAAGTGGCCAAAGAAAGAGGTAGGCAGGCTTGGATCAGGCATGCCCCCTCCATTACTGAAACTGCTTTGTTAGATACAGAGACAGACAGTTGGGACAGATAGGAAGATGCACTCTACAAAGCAGCCTAATATCACTCCCATGCTGTTATAGAGCTCCTATTACTAGAGAACACTGTCTGGCTTGCATAAGAAGAGGCAGAGGGTAAGATCATGTCTATCTATCTATTGATCTATCTATCTATCATCCTTAATTTTTGTATATATAAAATGCTGTAGTCTTTACTTGTAGGCTACATTTCATTGTGTAAGGTGTATGTTTCTCTTTGATGATGAGGATAGTGTACTTGGCAGTAAGTTCTCTGTACACCCTTGTGGATGGCGGAGATGGGTCACAAAGGAATCGATGTAATGAAGTAATTAATTATTTCACTAAACTCTAAGAAATCCTTTAGTGAGAATAATACTCACTAGTTCAGCACTATTAGAGCCTTTATATGAGTATTAAGTGTAAGAAGTCTGTCCTGGACATAAGTTCACTTACCTGTTATTCTTTTAACAGACAATTAGAAAATGTCAGTTTGTAATTCTGCTGCACATAGGAGGATGTATTCTGGCCCCATGATTTATCATTAGCATATCAAGCATATATCACAAACACAGCTGGATGAGGATATAATACAGTGGGGAAAAAAAGTATTTAGTCAGCCACCAATTATGCAAGTTCTCCCACTTAAAAAGATGAGAGGCCTGTAATTGACATCATAAGTAGACCTCAACTATGAGAGACAACATGAGAAAACAAATCCAGAAATCACATTGTCTGATTTTTAAAGAATTTATTTGCAAATTATGGTGGAAAATAAGTATTTGGTCAATAACAAAAGTTCATCTCAATACTTTGTTATATATCCTTTGTTGGCAATGACAGAGGTCAAACATTTTCTGTAAGTATTCACAAGGTTGGCACACACTGTTGCTGGTATGTTGGCCCATTCCTCCATGCAGAGCTCCTCTAGATCAGTGATGTTTTGGGGCTGTTGCTGGGCAACACGGACTTTCAACTCCCTCCAAAGGTTTTCTATGGGGTTGAGATCTGGAGACTGGCTAGGCCACTCCAGGACCTTGAAATGCTTCTTACGAAGCCACTCCTTCGTTGCCCTGGAGGTGTGCTTAGGATCATTGTCATGCTGAAAGACCCAGCCACTTTTCATCTTCAATGCCCTTGTTGATGGATGGAGGTTTGCACTCAAAATCTCACAATACATGGCCCCATTCATTCTTTCATGTACACGGATCAGTCGTCCTGGTCCCTTTGCAGAGAAACAGCCCCAAAGCATGATGTTGCCACCCCCATGCTTCACAGTAGGTATGGTGTTCTTTGGATGCAACTCAGCATTCACTCTCCTCCAAACACGACGACTTGTGTTTCTACCAAACAGTTCTATTTTGGTTTCATCTGACCATATGACATTCTCCCAATACTCTTCTGGAACATCCAAATGCTCTCTAACAAACTTCAGACGGGCCCGGATATGTACTGGCTTAAGCAGGGGGACACGTCTGGCACTGCAGGATCTGAGTCCCTGGTGGCGTAGTGTGTTACTGTCAGTAGCCTTTGTTACGTTAGTCCCAGCTTTCTGCAGGTCATTCACTAGGTCCCACCGTGTGGTTCTGGGATTTTTGCTCACCGTTCTTGTGATCATTTTGACCCCATGAGGTGAGATCTTGCATGGAGCCCCTGATCGAGGGAGATTATCAGTGGTCTTGAATGTCTTCCATTTTCTAATTATTGCTCCCACAGTTGATTTCTTCACACCAAGCTGTTTGCCTATTGCAGATTCAGTCTTCCCAGCCTGGTGCAGGTCTACAATTTTGATTCTGGTGTCCTTCCACAGCTCTTTGGTCTTCACCATAGTGGAGTTTGGAGTGTGACTGAGGTTGTGGACAGGTGTCTTTTATACTGATAACAATGTCAAACAGGTGCCATTACTACAGGTAATGAGTGGAGGACAGAGGAGACTCTTAAAGAAGAAGTTACAGCTCTCTGAGAGCCAGAAATCTTGCTTGTTTCTAGGTGACCAAATACTTATTTTCCACCATAATTTGCAAATAAATTCTTTAAAAATCAGACAATGTGATTTTTTAGATATGTTTTCTCATTTTGTCTCTCATAGTTGAGGTCTACCTATGATGTCAATTACAGGCCTCCCTCATCTTTTTAAGTGGGAGAACTTGCACAATTGGTGGCTGACTAAATACTTTTTTTCCCCACTGTAAATAGTCACTGAATTAGCTGTTACCCCAAAGTGATGGGTAAAAACAGTAGGACAATACAGCAAAGCGACAAATAATGCTAAAGTGACACATTAAGGGAGAAGGGATAAAATCAAAGCATAAAGTAAAAACCATTAAAAAGTTTTAAAAAGTGAGAATAGGATTGGGAACATACAGGAATAAATCTGGCAAACAACCTTTGTACATTATGAGTGACCATCATCAGATGAATAGGGATGGGTAATGGTAGCAAGTAGAGCTGGGAGAACAGATTCATCAAGAGGGGAGTTTGACGGAAATATTCGAAATTGTTCTGTTTTTAATGAAACCCAACAAATACTGATTAGTCTCAGAAGAATTAAAATGGCACTGCCACATGTATTGTGCAGGAAAAATACAGAAGAGACACGTGTCTTGTAAGTTACTATGACATTCTCGCAACCTGACATCAACTAACAGCCTCTCAGCCAGTAACCAGTGATAGGTGGACATCTTACAGTACTGATGTAATATACACTATATAAGCTACTGTAAGCATGAACATGAGGCATTGCAATAATGGTGGATATAGGGATGGATCCAGGGACGGCATTAGGGGTGCCAAAATAGGCAATTGCCCAGTGCCCCCACAACTTTAGGGGCCTCCTTAAGTTGATTCACCATTAGCTGTGAATCAGCACCTGGGGCCCCAAGCTCCTGAGGGAGCCCACTGGGCTACTAGGTGCTGTCTGCCTCTCTCCCCTCTATCTCTTTCCAAGTGTCCGCGCAGGCTGACAGCTCCTTTTCCTCATCCTTCCAGAGTCTTGCTTTGCAGGGGATGATCGATTACATTAGGCTACTGCAGCCCAGTGTAATCAATCCCTGACTCTGCTCCAGGTATGTGCTGTGTCTTCTGTGTGTTTGTGTGTACAAATATTCTGTCTGTATGTGTGTGTATGTTTAATACAGATTCCCTATGACATCCAAAACTTGAACCATAATTTCATATATATTTGCTTTGCTATGCTGTCAGTATTTAAGAGGGCCGAAGACAGCAGGAATTCGCGTTGGAGCAAAGGAGAGGTAAGACCTTTTTTTTTGTTTTTTTTAACCTCCCCTGGGACTCTGAACATTATACCTGGGGTCAGAAAAGAACCCAGAGTATAATATTAGCAGTTTATCTGAGCAAAACTGCCAGGCAAACCTCACGAGATGGATCTTGCGAGGTAAGCACAACAAATACCAAATAACAGCTGTACTTACCGATCCCTGTGCATTTCATATCACCTCTCTGTCAGCGAAGTCCTGACGCTGTTCAGTGTCAGTGACGTGATATGGGACGCCCGAGGCTCCCTGGAGGGCTGAAGGGGAAGAGGGAGTGGCTGTGGGCAGGAGTGGGGACCAGTAAGTAAATAGGGCCCATTACCTGCTGGAGTAACTCCAGCAGTTAACACTAGAAGTCCCAGAAATTTCGAGCTCCCCCTTCAAGTCCTGAAAGAGGGTCAAATGACCCTTAGTCCAAACTGACAACTCTGATGGCTCCAATTAGCATTTCCTTTCATTTGTAAATGTGGCCATTGTCTGAGGAATCTGCAGGGGGGAATTGTGTTGATCCACCTCAGGTCTTGTAAGAGAGTGTAAAGAAAAGAATGTAAGCTGCTCCTGAGTGTCTGCCCACCCCCCAGCTGCATTGTTGTGCTGGGAATATTTGCTAACACCTTAGCAAATTTGCATGCAGCCTTTTGTGCTGTGGGGGATGTGACTGCTTCTCAAAGTAGTCTGCGACTTGAAATCAAAGTACATCTGTAAGGGGAGACCGGAGCGCTGCGCAGTAAAGCGCAGGGATCTTGACTGGGGGCGGGCTGTAGGGGGACCAATAATGCGCTAGGGCGCGAAGAATTGGGGGGCGGGGCTTAACCCCGTTCGAATTGACTATGCCGCGCAGCCTGGGAAGCGGCCATTCCGGAGCTGCGCGGCATGCTAACGAGCGGTCAGCTCCCTCCCCCCCACCTTTTCACTGTAATGGCATCCCTCGATACCATCCTGGAGCAGATCAGAGCTGCTGCCGGCGTCCATGGTGAGGCCTGGCTGCAGGAGCGGCTGGCTGATATTATGCAGCCTGCCGCCCCCCCCATTAACCCTTCACTACCCCCGGAGGCGTCTGAGCGGCGGCGGCCACGCAGGACTCGCCCACCAGCACGTTTGAGCCCTGATGAGCCCCCTAGGGCCCGGCGACGTAGGAGTCCCTCTCGGGCCCCTCCAGGCCGGGCACCCCGCTCCACTGCTCAGGGGCGGAGGTCCCGGTCTGGGAGGAATCCTGCCAGTCGCCTGGCCCCTGCGGAGGTGGAGATCCCTGCCACTGGCCTTAGTGGGGGGACCTCCACATCCAGTCTCCATATGGCTACAGCACGTGGTGCAGCGGTCCCCTCCTGTGATGCTCCAGCGGGAGGGGGACTGTGTCTTCAAGTCTCGTTGGTTCCGGAAGTGAGGGAGAAGATTTGGAAGGACGAGTACGTCGAAATCTTCTCCTTGCTCCCTTTAGCTAAATTTAACTTAGATAAGAGTAAGAAGGAGGATAGCAAAAAAGAGGAGGAAGAAAAACGTAGGTGGCGCCTGATTCCACAGACTTTTGCTAATTGGCTTCAGGCCTTTGCCATTTTAGCGAGTGTCATTGGTGAAAAGGCTCCTGACAACTGTTCGGGGCTTTTTTGCTATCAGGACTCTATAGGTGAGGCGTATCGGGTGTATGGGGGTCAGACATGGCTGCGGTATGATGAGCAGTTCCGTCAGCGTAAGGTGGTTCGGCCCAGCATACGGTGGGACCAGAAAGATATAGGTTTGTGGCTTCGGGTTATGGCGCCAGCTCGATTTGGCCAGTCCTTTCCTGGGGCGGCCGGTGGAACCGGCCATGGTGGTCTCAGTTACGGCTCAGGGGGGGGCAGGTGCACAGGCCCAGCAACGTTACGGGCTGTGTTGGCAGTTCAATGAAAGCCCAATGTAAATTTGGCTTCAACTGTAGATTCAAACATGCCTGTTCATTCTGCGGAGGGGTGTCCCATGGTGCGGCACGTTGCTTGCGCAAACAAAGGACCAAGGCCTTGCCTAATAGTGGACAAGGGGCAGACGCCGGTGAAGCTGGAAGCCATGCTTCCGTACCTAAATAGTTATGTTAACAGGGAGAGTGCAAAGTTTCTGGTAGAAGGTTTTTGGGAGGGTTTTAGGATTCCCCTGCCGACGCACACAGTCCCCTTTTGTATAACTAACTTGAGGTCGGCAGCGGAACACTCGGGGGTGGTGTCCAAAAAACTGGGGAAGGAGGTGGCCTTGGGGCGCATGGCGGGCCCCTTCGCATCACCCCCTTTGGAAGGTTTAATTGTATCTCCTTTGGGGGTGGTGCCGAAGAAGGAGCCGAATCAGTTTCGGCTCATACATCATTTGTCTTATCCCAAAGGAGCGTCGGTCAACGATGGTATTGCACCCGAGCTTTGTTCGGTAGTATATACCTCGTTTGATGCAGCTGTGCATTGGGTACGGCGTTGCGGTCCAGGGGCCCTCTTAGCTAAGACGGATGTGGAGGCGGCGTTCAGGTTGCCGCCGGTACACCCTGACAGCGTTAGGTTACTGGGCTGCTACTGGGACGGCGGGTATTACGTGGATCGTTGCCTTCCTATGGGTTGCTCAATATCGTGCGCATACTTTGAGGCGTTCAGCACCTTTTTAGAGTCGGTAATTCGGGAGGTGTCGGGGGTTGAGTCAGTGATACACTACCTCGATGATTTCCTCTGTATAGGTCCGGCAGGCTCCGATGTATGCGCGGTTTTGCTGGCAACCACGCAGTGGGTCGCCGGTAAGTTTGGGGTACCGTTGTCACCGGAAAAGACTGAGGGTCCGTGCACTAGATTGAGTTTCTTGGGCATAGAGCTTGACACTGTGGCAATGGAATTCCGGTTGCCTGGTGACAAGCTGGTTGATCTTAGGGAGAGGGTGAGGTGTGCTCGTCACATGCGAAAAATTACGTTGCGCTACCTCCAGTCATTGTTAGGCAGTTTAAATTTTGCCTGCCGCATTATCCCCATGGGTAGGATTTTTTTGTCGCCGGCTGGCAGGGGCCATGAAAGGGGTGTCAAATCCACGACACTTTATTCGGCTGGGGGTGATACATCGGGAGGACCTGGCAGTATGGGACACATTTTTAGACCAGTTCAATGGTGGATCACTGGTCCAGTCAGCAGTGATCGATGTGTTCGATTGTGACCTCTTTACGGATGCGGCAGGGGGCCACGGTTTTGGGGCCTATTACAGGGGGCAGTGGTGCGCCGCTCCTTGGCCTGCGTCGTGGCGTGAACAAGGTCTGACGCGGAATTTGACTGTACTTGAGTTATTCCCGATTTTAGTCGCGGTGTCCATATGGGGTGGGGCGTTCCAGGATAAAAAAGTTAGGTTTCATTGTGATAACATGTCAGTTGTGTCGGCCATTAATAATGTGACTGCGTCTTCTCCTCCAGTTATCAAGTTGCTTCAGCGTTTAGTATTGCGTTGCTTGTGCCTGAATGCATGGGTGGTGGCAGTGCATGTTCCGGGGGTTAAAAATGACGTTGCTGATTCTTTGTCTCGTTTCCAGTGGGAGCGGTTTCGTGCCCTGGCTCCGGGGGCGGAAGTGGAAGGGATTCCATGTCCTCCAGAATTATGGGACTTGGTTTGCGAAAAGCAGGGACATTGATTCAGGCATCGTTGGCCCCCGGCACCTGGGATAAGTATTCAAGGGCTTGGCAGCTTTGGGAGGATTGGGTGGGAGATTTAGGTCAGGTACATACTGATGAGGATAGGGTTGGGGCTTTATTGTTCTTGTTAAGCCGTTGGTCTTCAGATGGATGGTCCGTGGCGAAAGTTAATGGTGCGGTAGCGGCGTTGGCATTTGGTTTCAAGTTGAGGGGTTTGGCGGACTTTACCAAACATTTCTTGGTTCAACGTGCGCTTAAGGGGTTCCGCAGGGGCAGGGGAAGTAGTGACACACGGCGCCCGGTTACATTTCAGCTTTTGGAGCGTTTGGGGTTGGAACTGGGCCGTTTTTGTTCTTCGCACTATGAATGCGTTTTGTTTCACCTGGCTTTTTCTCTAGCTTTTTTCGGGGCTCTCAGGGTGGGTGAGTTGGTGTCCGTGTCGACTAAGCGGCCGGGTGGGTGGTTTACAGGTGGATGATGTGTACATGGAGGAAGGGGTCCTAGTGGTCAGGGTTCGCAGGTCTAAGACGGATCAGGCGGGGGCAGGGAAGTATCTGCGCCTGGGTGCGGTTGTAGGGTCAGATATGTGCCCGGTGCGTTGTTTGCTTGTTTTTCGGGGGGTTGGTTCCAGCTTCTGCGGGCGGTCCCCTCCTGCATCATGAGGATGGTTCGTTCCTTTCCCGTTATCAGTTCTCGGCTGTTTTTAGGGGTTGTTTGGACTCGCTGGGCCTTGACGCCTCTCGATATGCTCCACACTCTTTTCGCATTGGCGCAGCGACTGAAGCAGCTAGTTGGGGGTTGAGCTCGGAGGTGGTCCGACGTATCGGTAGGTGGGAATCGCAGAGGTATAGATCATACATACGTCCACACCTTGCCCAAATGTGAATCATTGTGTTGTTGGGTATTTTCTCCGCCCTCCCCCTACTTTATTTCTTCTTTCGTAGGCCCTCCTGCTCGGTTAGTTTGGATCTTCGGCCATTCTTTTGTGTTCTGGGGCGCGGAGAGGGCCGGCGTGCGGTGGAATGGTCGGCAGCTGGGGTTCGACAGGGCTGCGGTCGTTGTACGTTGGATTGGAGTCCGAGGTATGGTGTGGAGTCGGGTCATGCCCGAAATCCACAGGTGCACGAGGTTGGATCGGTCTCCGGACATTATCGTGATACATGCTGGTGGCAATGACCTGGGGGTTCGTCCCTTTCGCGATTTAGTGAGGGACATAAAGTATGACCTGTTGAGGTTGTGGTCCATGTTTCCGGGGATTGTTACCGTGTGGTCCGATATTGTACCGAGAAAAACATGGCGGGAGGCTAGGTCTGTTGAAAGGCTCAACAAGGCCAGGATTAAGGTTAACCGGGCTGTTGCGGGGTTTGTGTCCAGGAACGGCGGTGTGTGCGTGCGGCACAAGGAGTTGGAGTCTGGGGAGGGGGAGTTTTGGTTGCGGGACGGGGTCCATCTGAATGCGGTGGGTATAGATTTGTGGACACTAGGTATTTCAGGAGGGTGTTGAGAGGGCCCTGGAAGTGTGGCGGGTCTCTCACGCTTAAGGGATTAAGGCGTGCTCGCAGTGGCGGGTGGGGTCCTTGGAGTTGGTGGTCAATTGGCTAAAAGGGTGGAGTCAAAGGTAGGCTCCACCTATACATTTGGTGGTAATTGCACATTTTGGTGGATGGCCTGGCGCACGGTGAACGGTTACAGGGTAAATTGGCCCTGGGAGCTGGTACATGGAAGAAGGAGTTCGTCTTTATTCATGGTGCCGCCGAGCCGGTGGTCGCGGCTGGTGGTAAATTTATGGTGTGGTTATGTTAGCGCCAGGCCGGGGGATTGATAGTTTTTTGTAGCTCCAAGGAGTCTTACCCAGGTTAAGCGTTTATTGTTAAATTATTTTAAGTTATGCAAATTATAATAAGTTATACTTGTTGTTATTTATTTGTTGTTTGTTAATAAATACGGCTGCTGTGGCCGATTTAATCCAACCCTTTGGTCTTGGTTTATTTCTAAGGGGTGGGGGGTTTGAGAGCTGGGGGGCAGGGGTCGAGGCTGGAAAAGAGGGGGAAGGCATTTAGGCCCAGCAGTTTGGGTATCAAAGGTGGTGGTGGGGTTCATAGGGGGACCCCGTTATCAGCAATGCCCAGTCAGGGGAGACCGGAGCGCTGCGCAGTAAAGCGCAGGGATCTTGACTGGGGGCGGGCTGTAGGGGGACCAATAATGCGCTAGGGCGCGAAGAATTGGGGGGCGGGGCTTAACCCCGTTCGAATTGACTATGCCGCGCAGCCCGGGAAGCGGCCATTCCGGGAGCTGCGCGGCATGCTAACGAGCGGTCCCTCCCTCCCTCCCGTTTTTTTCTCTTTCTTGGGCTATTTTAACTTGTTTATCTTTTTGCAGGTGGTGTCACGGTGGCCTTGGCGGGTGGGGTCCTTGGAGTTGGTGGTCAATTGGCTAAAAGGGTGGAGTCAAAGGTAGGCTCCACCTATACATTTGGTGGTAATTGCACATTTTGGTGGATGGCCTGGCGCACGGTGAACGGTTACAGGGTAAATTGGCCCTGGGAGCTGGTACATGGAAGAAGGAGTTCGTCTTTATTCATGGTGCCGCCGAGCCGGTGGTCGCGGCTGGTGGTAAATTTATGGTGTGGTTATGTTAGCGCCAGGCCGGGGGATTGATAGTTTTTTGTAGCTCCAAGGACTCTTACCCAGGTTAAGCGTTTATTGTTAAATTATTTTAAGTTATGCAAATTATAATAAGATATACTTGTTGTTATTTATTTGTTGTTTGTTAATAAATACGGCTGCTGTGGCCGATTTAATCCAACCCTTTGGTCTTGGTTTATTTCTAAGGGGTGGGGGGTTTGAGAGCTGGGGGGCAGGGGTCGAGGCTGGAAAAGAGGGGGAAGGCATTTAGGCCCAGCAGTTTGGGTATCAAAGGTGGTGGTGGGGTTCATAGGGGGACCCCGTTATCAGCAATGCCCAGTCATGTCCTCCCATATCTTGGCAAGGACCCCAGTCGTCCCAGCGGGGAGAGACTGTCCGAAACTGTAGTGATGAGGCTGATGGAATCATTCATGGACAAGGGCAGAACTGTAACCACGAACAATTTCTTTACATCATTGTCACTTGCACAATGACTGCTTAGCCGGAAAACCACTATCCTCGGCACAGTCAACAAGAGTCGCCGGGAAATTCCTCAATCCGCTAGACAGATGGACCGCACTGAATTCACCACTCAGGTGTTTTCAACCACTGATGCCACACTGACAGTGTATGCACCCAAACGAAAGAAGGCCGTCTACATTCTCAGCAGCATGCACAGCGTGGTTGAGACTAAGGATACCAACAAAAGGAAGCCAAACACGGTCACACAATACAACCACACAAAGTGCGGTGTCGATGTAATGGACCAAATGGTGCGGGAGTACAGCCTGCATGCAGGAACACGGAGATGGCCATTCGCCGTGTTCTACAACATGATTGACATGGCAGCACTGAATGCTCATGTTCTTTATCAGGCATGCACTGGGGTGCAGGAGAGACGGGTGGACTTCCTGGTTGAGCTTGCAAAAGAGTTAGGTGGCTCTCATGTGACTGAAAAGAAGGCACGCAAGGAGAAACTCCTTCGGCAACAACCTTCCACACCCAGCCCTGGCAAAAGGGCGAAGTGTCAGGTCAACCATCAATGCACGAACAATTGTGCAACTGAGAGATGTGTTTACTGCTACAAATACACGTGTGGCAAATGTACCAGGGACATACCCAGGCAGTGCCAGGTATGTTCCGACAGTGCAGACAGACTGCTGAGTGAGTGCTGAAATGCTAGTCACACAAGAAGGACATGCCACTCACACACACACACGCAGCCCCCCACAGCAGCCTATTGTAAATATGTGTGGAATTGTTTTATTCCTTGTATTTTTTTTATTATTTTCATAACAAAAATAAAAAGCATAGAAACAAATAACAGTTGTTCTTTTGTATATTTACATTTTTGTATATTTAGATTCAAGTCAATGGGTGCAGAAAAAAAAAAAAAAAATCGCAAAAAAAATCACTGCTACTTGCGATATTTTTGTGATCTGTCCCATTGGTCATATAGATCACTACTCTGGGATTTTTTCGCATGAAAAAAATCGCACAAAAAAAAAAAAAAATCGCAGGAAAATCGCACCTATGAAAAAAAATCGCACGAAAAAAATCGCAGGTGTGCTTGGTGCCATTGAAATACATTGGCAAATCGCAGAAAAAAATTGCATCGCATTGCGATGCAATTTTCGCGCAATTTTTTTTCGCTAGTGTGCTTGAGGCCTTAGACCAGGGGTCGGCAACCTATGGCACGCGTGCCACTCTTGGCACGCGAGGCTTATTCCCCTGGCACGGCAGCGGACTCCTCACCCAGCAGTTTCGATCGGACCAAACACGGCCGAAACGAAACTGCTATTATTATACTGTGGGGTCTCTTCAGACCCCCGAGTATAATAAGCGGAGCCCCCGGGGAGATGATCAAACATAAAAAACAATGTACTCACTATTCCACGCTCCGCAACCGCTCTGTACTCTTCGGGCGCTTCTGCCTGCAGGGGCCACTATAGAGCATAATACCGTGTGCAGGGACCACTATGGGACATATACCGTGTGCAGGGGCCACTATGGGACATATACCGTGTGCAGGGGCCACTATGGGACATATACCGTGTGCAGGGGCCACTATGGGACATATACCATGTGCAGGGGCCACTATGGGACATATACCGTGTGCAGGGGCCACTATGGGACATATACCGTGTGCAGGGGCCACTATGGAGCATAATACCGTGTGCAGGGGCCACTATAGAGCATAATACCGTGTGCAGGGACCACTATGGGACATATACCGTGTTCAGGGGCCACTATGAAGCATAATACCGTGTGCAGGGGCCACTATAGAGCATAATACCGTGTGCAGGGACCACTATGGGACATATACCGTGTGCAGGGGCCACTATGGAGCATAATACCGTGTGCAGGGGCCACTATGGAGCATAATACCGTGTGCAGGGGCCACTATGGAGCATAATACCGTGTGCAGGGACCGCTATGGGACATATACCGTGTGCAGGGGCCACTATGGAGCATAATACCATGTGCAGGGGCCACTATGAATCATAATACCATGTGCAGGGGCCGCTATGGGACATATACCGTGTGCAGGGGCCGCTATGGGACAAATACTGTGTGCAGGGGCAGCTATGGGACAAATACCGTGTGTAGGGGCCGCTATGGGACATAATACCGTGTGCAGGGGCCGCTATGGGACAAATACCGTGTGCAGAGGACGCTATGGGACATAATACCGTGTGCAGGGGCCACTATGGAGCATAATACCGTGTGCAGGGGCCGCTATGGGACAAATACTGTGTGCAGGAGCAGCTATGGGACAAATACTGTGTGTAGGGGCCGCTATGGGACATAATACCGTGTGCAGGGGCCGCTATGGGACAAATACCGTGTGCAGAGGCTGCTATGGGACATAATACCGTGTGCAGGGGCCACTATAGAGCATAATACCGTGTGCAGGGGCCGCTATGGGACATATATCGTGTGCAGGGTCTGCTATGGGACATATACGGTGTGTAGGGGCCGTTATGGGACATATTGCTGTGTGCAGGGGCCGCTATGGGACAAATACTGTGTGCAGGGACTGCTATGGGACAAATACTGTGTGCAGAGGCAGCTATGGGACATATACCATGTTGAAGGGGCCGCTATGGGACATAATACCGTGTGCAGGGACCACTATGGGACATTATTCTGTATAACGGTGTGTTTTCTATATTAAGGATGTGTTTTTGCACAGAAAACTCCGGCTTTGTTTTTTTTTGTGCAAAAATGCACCAGTTTTACATTGAATGAAAAAGTTCCAAATATAGCTGCATCCAGATACATAGTGTGTATTCACAATAAGGATACGGGGCTCCTGGACACAATAAATTTACCACTAATTGGGGGCTGCACATGGACTTTCATTGCTTCTAATCAGAAAGTACAGGAGTGTCCCAGGAAATAGCAGTAAACGCATGTGTCCTAAAGCATCTGGTGGCAGCACTTCTGTGTTATGGTTTGTGGTATATGACTTTAGTTTAGGGGTCGTCAGACTTACAATTATTGACCGGCACTCCGAGTACCTCATCTTTGATTTTTTTATTAAAATCGGCACGCCGAACAAAAAAGGTTGCCTACCCCTGCCTTAGACAAATGCTTCTGGTCATTACTCACAGTTGTACCTTGCTCTAAAATTTCTAATTCTATTTAAAATATATAAAAAATGATTAATTGTTTCAGTGCTTTTTTGCTCAAATAAAACTAAACTTAATACAATATGTATAGTCTTTATATTATCAAATACAATAAACTGAATAGAACTAACTAGACACTAAATGGCTAAACTCAATGGAAAACAACAACCTCCTGTGGTGTGACAGTAATGGCCTTAATTACAGAACAAAAGACGGTGATTATAGGATGTTAGATAAAATCCTTCAGGTCATTCGACCCGTCTCTGGGTTCCAAAGGTAGAAATGTTAAATGACCCCTCTCTGGGACTTCTAGTGTTAATGGCCTATTTAAAAAACAAAAGCAGCAGGGACCCCCCAGGCCCCCTATGGTCACAGGCCCCATAGCAGCTGCTATGGTGGTAGTTCACCACTGGGTATGTCTTAATGTCTTAGAATTTAGGGCCCCACTTGTAAACTTCCTCAGGGCTCCACTTTGTCTAAAACCGGTCCTGGATGGATCTATGATTCATCTCAATGCATGATACAGAGAGCACCGAGTTCTGAAAAGCTAAGAAATTGCAATAGCATTAGAGAATCTTAGGAATAGGACAGTTTACAGTAGTGAGATTTAATCAACTACAGACAGATTAGTGATAGAAATCATACATAGGATAGCCTGAGGGAGAATATGTGGGCTGTTTTGAGCCTGACAGCCCAGCATTCTGCATGAATACACAGACAAAGGACAATTAATCCTTTAATTGCCAATAATCTAATTTTGTCTGTCTGTTGTGCAATAGAGTAGTTTCATCTATTATATATCAATTTATCCCAGACAACCCCTTTAAGTATTTTTTTGTTGATAATACAGTATGCAGTCATACAAACTACCACCATGGTAACAGAATAAAAAAAAAACAAGCTGACTGACACAGTTCTAGTCTAATAGAAAGAACTAAGATATACACAGTCAGAATTGCTGCCAATCACTATTATAATTAACTAGTGTGCACTAAAATGACTGGAAAGAACATGGCAGGGGACAGGCAAACGGAGGGGATGAGGAAAAACTCAGGCAAGGACTATCAATAAGAATGTGGGTGGCAACAGCAACACTACTTCTGGTTTTGGTGACACTGCCAGCAGCCACAGGATTATTGTACTTCTTGAGAATGCAGATTAAGTTTTTGATTGCTTAGTTCGCTCATCTCTGGTACAGGATATTGCATCCGAGAGTGATTGGATCTTGAGTCAAGCTTCAATGTGTTCCTCTTCTTCCCTAGAATGTAATTTTCTGCAGGGCCTTTCTGGACTGTCAACTGTGTCTCCTTCATCTTTTTCACTGACACACATCCCTGGTAGTGATGTGGAACCTGCTGAGAAATCTTTTTCTCCAAGTATCAGCAGTCTTCCTCCTCTTTTTGATGAATTGGATGAGAAAAGTCAGCTTTGTAGTAGGAGTCATGACTGTTGGTGGTGGAGGTAGTTGTGGCAGGAGTTGTGGTATTACTACTGAGAGTCATTCTTGTAGTGGAACTAGGGGGAAATTTGGAGGTGGAAAATATGAGGGTCAGCAAGAATCTCATGGAAATGATGTGTCAGAAAAAGGGGAGAGGATGATTATTTTGCAGATAGGACTTGGCATCCAGGAGGATACCTAGTCACCATTATTTCTCTAGGAAAGCTGTCCCTGCTTTATATCACCATGTGCTAGAGAATGTGGACCTTTCGCTGGATATGTCATTCTGGGGAAAGGTAAATGCCACCATTGACACATGGAGCAGCAATTACAGTCATGGCCAAAAGTTTTGAGAATGACACAAATATTATATTTTCACATGATCTGCTGCCCTCTGGTTTTTATGTGTGTTTGTCAGATGTTTTTATCACATACAGAAATATAATTGCATTCATATTATGAGTAACAGAAGCTTATATTGACAGTTAGAATGAGTTAATGCAGCAAGTCAATATTTGCAGTGTTGACCCTTCTTCTTCAGGACCTCTGCAATTCTCCCTGGCATGCTCTCAATCAACTTCTGGACCAAATCCTGACTGATAGCAGTCCATTCTTGCAGAATCAATGCTTTAATTTTGTCTGAATTTGTTGGTTTTTGTTTGTCCACCCGTCTCTTGATCATTGACCACAAGTTCTCAATGGGATTAAGATCTGGGGAGTTTCCAGGCCATGGACCCAAAATCTCTATGTTTTGTTCCCTGAGCCATTTAGTTATCACCTTTGCTTTATGGCAAGGTGCTCCATCATGCTGGAAAAGGCATTGTTGAGCGCCAAACTGCTCTTGGACGGTTGAGAGAAGTTGTTCTTGGAGGACATTCTGGTACCATTCTTTATTCATGGCTGTGTTTTTAGGCAAGACTGTGAGAGAGCCGATTCCCTTGGCTGAGAAGCAACCCCACACATGAATGGTTTCAGGATGCTTTACAGTTGGCATGAGACAAGACTGGTGGTAGCGCTCACCTCCTTCTCCGAATAAGCTGTTTTCCAGATGTTCCAAACAATCGAAAAGGGGATTCATCAGAGAAAATGACTTTACCCCAGTCCTCAGCAGTCCACTCCCTGTACCTTTTGCAGAATATCAGTCTGTCCCTGATGTTTTTTCTGGAGAGAAGTGGCTTCTTTGCTGCCCTCCTTGAGACCAGGCCTTGCTCCAAGAGTCTACGCCTCACAGTGCGTGCAGATGCACTCACACCTGCCTGCTGCCATTCCTCAGCAAGCTCTGCACTGCTGGTAGCCCGATCCCGCAGCTGAAACACTTTTAAAAGACGGTCCTGCTGCTTGCTGGTCTTTCTTGGCCACCCTGGAGCCTTTTTGGCACCAATGGAACCTCTCTCCTTGAAGTTCTTGATGATGCGATAGATTGTTGACTGAGGTGCAATCTTTCTAGCTGCAATACTCTTCCCAGTTAGGCCATTTTTGTGCAGTGCAATGATGACTGCACGTGTTTCTTTAGAGATAACCATGGTTAACAGAAGAGAAACAATGATGGCAAGCACCAGCCTCCTTTTAAAGTGTCCAGTGGTGTCATTCTTACTTAATCATGACAGATTGATCTCCAGCCCTGTCCTCATCAACACCCACACCTGTGTTAATGGAGCAATCACTGAAACGATGTTAGGTGGTCCTTTTAAGGCAGGGCTGCAATGATGTTGAAATGTGTTTTGGGGGATAAAGTTAATTTTCTAGGCAAATATTGACTTTGCAAGTAATTGCTGTTAAGCTGATCACTCTTTATAACATTCTGGAGTATATGCAAATTGCCATTAGAAAAACTGAAGCAGTAGACTTTGTAAAAATTAATATTTGTATCATTCTCAAAACTTTTGGCCATGACTGTATGGACAAGGAAAATACATGGCTTTCTCGGCCCACTGGGTCAATGTTTTTAGCTACAGTAGCTACAGTCCAGAAATGCAACAAGGCCAGTTGCACATTTACCCTGTTAGAACAGAGACAGGAGGCTCCCCACCACTGTGGGTTAGAGCCATGGCTTAACTTTGAAATTATCTAGACATTTATATCTGGATGGATACATTTTATTGATAAAATTTATTACTGCATCATTGCTGAGACAGATTAGATTTGATGATGTGCGTACAGCTCTGAGAATACTGTATGACAATACAGAGACAATACAGGTGCATCTCAATAAATTAGAATATCTTTGGAATGTTTATTTCTTTCAGTAATTAAATTAAAAAAGTGACCTCCTCTATTTTCTAGATTCTTTACGCACAGAGTATTCTATTTCAAGTGTTTATTTCTGTAAAAGTTAAGTATTGTAAATTCAGTGTGTCACCTACCAAGGTTTCCTAAGCCTTTAAATGGTCACTCAGTCTGGTTTAGTAGGACACACAATCATGGAAGACTGCTGATTATGAATTGAATTACTGAAATGAATCAACGGTTCAAAAATATTCTAATTTATTGAGATGCACCTGTGTGTAAAGTTGGTACAGCTGCATTAACACTAAAACCTAGGTTGCAATACTAGCAAATAAGTCTGGATTCCCATCTATGATCGATTTCTATTCGGGGATTCCGTCCCCCACTCAGCTTGAAAAATGGGAGAGAAAAATCCTGCAAGCAGGACTTTTCTCCCTGCATTTTTCCGACGCAAACCGGGCAGAAACCTGGCAGACCCATTATAGTCTATGGGGTCCGCAGGTTTCTGGAGGGAACCGCTTTTTAAGCAGATTGGGTTTATGTTTTTCGGGTCACCAAGCTGACCCAAAGAACGGAAACTCTAGCTCAGGTGTGAACCTAGTGTAAGCTCCATGGCAAGGGTGATAATGGTCTTTTTTATCTAATGAACAGTACAAATCCACAGTTCAAACTAGAGGACTAATTCATCTATGATAAAATGAAACTGAGTGTAATTGTCACCTTAGGTATAAATGTAAATATTAGCTAATCTTGAAAATGAAGCCAGTGAACTTGAGTAAACCTGGACCAAATTATGTAAAGTAGCTAATAATAGCTGCAAACTCTCTATGCCAGCTTTATTAAGCTGGAAGGGAGCAGCACTAAACCTAGTAAAGGTGACTTTCATATTTGTTTTATTAATGTGTTTATTTTTTTTTTTTTTGGGGGGGGGGGGGGTTTCAGGTTGAAAGGATAATTTAGACTACTTCAGATTCATTGGACTCTGTCAATGATGAACTTTTTTAAATAAACCAGCAGTATTACCAGGAAGTTTAGAGTAGCAAACAGTAGCCAACCATCTAAAGTGATTATTAAGTACTGAGGCAGTCTTAGGCTAGTGTTATCAGGCTGGATAGCACCAAAAACCATGAGCCCTGATAATGCTAGGCTACTGCTACTGTTTGTATCTGGGCGATTCTAAAAAACGGGGGAAACCACATCATTTTTTAAAATAATAAACAAATTGAAAAAACTGCATGGTGTCCCCATTTTTTTACTAACCAGCCAGATACAACAAGCACCTGCAGCCTTGCATTACCAGGATAAGGTGATCCATGGTTTTTGTTGATTCCTAACCTCATAATTCCAGCCTGAGGTTGCCGCAGTACTCAACCATTATTTCATATTGTTGGGTGTTGGCCACTACCTGGCTCTTCCCAGTACACCTGGTGGAAGTGGGTATCATGGTAATAATGGGGTTAGTATTTTCAATGGCTAACTCCTAAGTAGTACACATGCACTCGAGCAAGATAGCCGTTGACTGAATGAGCATTCAGTTTTTGTCTTTGATTGTCTTCATTCTTAAAGAGGACCTCAGTCAACTCCAACTCTAAATTCTTTACTAGGTTCCTCTCCACTGAGCAGGACTGGGCAGCTCTTTCTCCAATTGGTTACGCTGAAAGGAAATTCCCTGTGGTAGGAGTTGTGGGTGCGAACCAGCTGCAAGAGGGAGCACATGGCCCCTTGTTGTTGCAGAATATACCTAGAGAGATTTTGATAGAGTTGAACTTCTGCTCCCAAGAAATCCAAATGACGGAAAGGTTGTGCCTTCGCCATAATCTCCTCTTTCAAGATGAAGGCCAGTTACACAGCAAATTATGTCCTGTAGCGGCCTGGTGTGCCTTGTCCATTTTAATGGTTGTGGTGGCAGAACATTGAAGAACTATATGAAAGGGTGCTTGTAGAGTTGCAAAACACTTTGTCACCCTGTACTTCTGGGACACCACAAACCCTAATTTCGTGCCTGTGCTCTCTGTTGTCTAAATCCACTAGATGGGTCAAGGATGTGATTAGATGTCGATGTAGATCTTACAGCAAAGTTACAGGGGAAGTGGTAGTGGTTTGTAGTTGGCAAATCACTGCTCTGGTGGAGTTGTGGTCATCTTACAGTTGGTTCAGATGATGTCAGAAATAAGAAGTTCAAAGTCCTGCTTGTAATTGATGAATATGTCACCACAGAACATTACTGGAGGCAGGGATTAGATCTTTAGGATCTGAGTCTGAAGCAAATTTCAAGCATTGAGAGGAGGGGGTTTGGGAGCTCAGTACCTGGGCAGTGTTCTTATATTCCTAATTAGAGTTCTGAGTTTTGGGCTCTAGGGATGCATGGTCCCCAGGAAAGTGAGAAAGCAAGAGGGACAGAGTATTCAGGCTGGATCTGGTGCAATTGGTAAGAGGAGGACTAACATGGTGTGGGGTGCAACCCCTTTAAGAGGCACTGATGGCTGCAGATGGGACATGGCCTCCGCTATTATAGGGGATAGAGAACATTAACACATTTGGAGATGTTGAGGGTCTTTCAGGAAGCATAAGGAGCACTGTAGCATCCTGAGCAGCAAGCTATTGTGGAGCAGTAACTGGGTTGAGGTTCTACTGTGGCCCCTGTCCTTTTCCACCCGAGAACACCACAGCGGGAGGTGACTGCCATGAGGTGGGCTGTGGAGGGAGCAGATTTGGGGTTTCCCCCACTGCATTGTATGCTCCAGTTGTTGTCCCACTCACCAGAGGCTCCAAAGGTGAGGAAGCAGAGTCCATCATTGCCAGCAGGGAGGATGGTGAAGCACCGGTTGATGGTGGTGTAGGTGGTGGCACCATCTTAAATATGTGGCACACCTGTTCCCTCTGTCTTCAGATGAATGCTTCCATAGTTGGTGTGCGCAGTGAGGAAGACTCCTGGGGGAGTTTAGAAGTCTTTGCCACTCTTTTGTTCCCCATTGGGGCAGTCAAGGTTTAATTGCAAAGCAAATTTAGGCTGCTGCACATTACATGCTTTTATCTTCTTTGCACTCTGGCTCTCCCACCTCCCTGTCTCTGGATGCATCATGTTTCACATGCTGGGCAGCAGCAGTGAGCAAGAGAACTGTAGATCTGTATAGATCAGCAGAACAGTGCTGTGTGTGAAGTCAGTGAATAATTATAGCATTAGTTTGCACCTTATAATACATGAGCATGCAAGCAGATCTAAACAGATGCAATGTCTCTGAGAGGCAAAGGAATTGTGGGAACTATAGTTTTTTACATGTTAATCCTGCCTACTGGAAGTCCTTTCACCATTAAAATAAATTTTAGCATAGAGACGATACTAAAAATAATAAATAACTGCCAAACTATCCCTGCCAAAGTTGTGATACATTATGTAGAATTTGGAATATTACTGGTACTGTGATGGTTAACATGAACAAGATGCTGGTACTGTGCATATAAGCTGTATAAACCTCAGATTTCTGAGCCAATCTGATCCTTAAAACTAAGAAAAACTATGTAACTTCCAGTATATAATAACATCCATGAATAATATTTTTCTTGGTCTCATAAATACATATTTTGTAACAAAGTCCAAAGGGGACTAAGGAGAAAATCTGTGAGGAATGTTATCTCGGTGTTATCAGTCAGCAAACTGCATGCTGCTTCCCCTTCAAGCTCTCGGGGTCAGTGTGAGAAGGAGAGCAGGAGACAAGGGGCAGTGATACAGAGGTTACACTGTGTGCTTATATGGGGCTACGTGAGATTTCAAAGATGAAGTTTCACCCTGAATAATGTTTCCATTTCCTTCACCTCAACAGAATTCTTTAAAAAGTATTTAAAAGGAAATCTATCATTAACCGTAATGTAATTATATTTCAAGAATGTCTTCAGGAAAAGTTAAAAAAAATGTGCGTTTTATGTGAAACAAAGCATTAACATTTGTGGTCATAGTACTTTCTTTTTTAAAGATATAACATGAACTGCAGCATTTAAGGAGGACCTGTCACCACTCATAACATGTCTGTTTTACTAAATCTTTGTATTCAACTTGAAATAATTCAGGAGCATCTTTTCTTATAACCCTCCAATGTGCTGTTCATATGTTATTTCTGCTAGAAATTTGTGGAAAAATTGACAACTCAATTCTCCATATCACCGGGTGCATAGCTACACAGTCCGGCCTTGTCAGCACTGATTGGACATTATCAGACTGTGTAGGAAATGCGCCTACAACTAGAAACACCAAGTTGTCAATTTATTCCTAAGTTTATATTGAGAATAAGAAAGTAAAAATACAGATTTATAAGAAATGATGCTCCAGAACTGCAGGTAATTACTAAAACCTACATGTCAAGACTGATCCTATTTTAGAATGTATACTGTCTGTATGCTTGACCATAGCATAGTATGTTTACTGACCAGGGTCGGACTGGCCCACCGGGGAACCGGTGAATCCCCCGGTGGGCCTCGAGCCCCGACTATTAGTACTCATTTTGCCAATGCAAAGGTCAAGGGTCTGATTGGGACGGTCAGGGGCCCGACCGGCTCCTGATCATCCCGATCGGGCCCCTGACCAATGGACAGTGGCGTAACGATCGTGGCCAGAGGGGTGCGGGGCCCACGGCCAGCTGGAACTGGCCGGGGCCCCGGACTATCATGATAGTGGTCGGGGAAGGCCTGGTTCCCCGACCGCTATACCTATTGTTAATGGAAAGGGGCTGGCCCCTTTCCATTAGATGCCAGCCCAGGGGAAGTGACAAAAAAAAAAAAATACTCACCTGGCTGTCCTGGACTCAGCGTCGTCTCCGGCACTTTTCAGGCCTCACTGCAGGGGCCTGTGATTAGGCCCCAGCGGTGACATGGAGCGCGCTAGCGTAATGACGTCATCGCGTCCCACGTGACCGCTGAGGTGCAATCACAGGCACCAGCGGTGACGTCTGGGGCACAGGACGTGGAGACCAGGGGACCAAGGAAGATGGTAAAGACAGCAGGACGGAGCGAGGATACCCCGGAGAGGTAAGACAAGGTGAGTATAAGTGTTTGTTATTTTTAAACACTTCTCCTGGACCTGTACTTATTATATTCTGGGGTCTGAGGAGACCCTCGCGTATAATAATAGCACCGGCTCTGGGGATGGGGGGACCACTGTGGAGCACCTAATAGTGTGTGTGGGTCACTTTGGGCATATAATACTGTGTGGGGGCCACTGTGGGCATATAATACTGTGTGGGGGCCACTAAGGGCATATAATACTGTGTGGGGGCCACTGAGGGCATATAATGCTGTGGGGGGGCCACTGTGAGCATATAATACTGTGTGGGGGCCACTGAGGGCATATAATACTGTGTGGGGGCCACTGTGGGCATATAATACTGTGTGGGGGCCACTAAGGGCATATAATACTGTGTGGGGGCCACTAAGGGCATATAATACTGTGTGGGGGCCACTAAGGGCATATAATACTGTGTGGGGGCCACTGTGGGCATATAATACTGTGTGGGGGCCACTGAGGGCATATAATGCTGTGTTGGGGCCACTGCGGAGCATATGATGCTGTGTTGGGGCCACTGCAGAGCATATAATGCTGTGTGTGGGGGCCACTGCGGAGCATATAATGCTGTGTGTGGGGGCCACTGCGGAGCATATAATGCTGTGTGTGGGGGCCACTGCGGAGCATATAATGCTGTGTGTGGGGGCCACTGCGGAGCATATAATGCTGTCCAAGTATTGTTTACATACTGGGTGCTGTGCTGCTCATTCACCATGTTCTTGACAACTGCGGGTGTGGGTACTAAAGCTGTATCTCTTTCAAGTATCTGAGATATCGCTGCAGCACCCATAACCGTCACTATCAAGAATTTACTCTAGGGAGGGGGTAGGGGGATCCTGATGGGCAGCCAATGGAACCAATCCAGTTGCAGCTTGTTGCAGTAAGCGTCACTGATGTACTGACGCTGTGCGCGGCGACGGGTTTCTGAATAGGAGCCCAGACCAGCAGTGTGAAAGGTAAGTACAACTTAACCACGCAAACAAAAAAACAACTTTTCCCCCCTATTTTGCCCCCAAATCTTTCAACTTCACTGACAACTCTGATAACTACAACCCCTAACAACTCCAGATGCTCTGGGTCTGTTGAGAGTTGTAATTCCCCCCCTCCCACCCCAGCTAATTTCTCACTGTATTGTTATGCTGGTGCCTGCTCTAGGGCTCCAGCATAACAATACCTAAGTCGTAGAAACTCCACTACTGCTATAGGGGAGACCAGTGAAGGGGCCACTGTATGGGCATATAAACATCAATATTCCTCCCTGTACAGTGGCCCCTTCACTGGTCCCCTATACTGTATGGGGACCATTGATGGGGTCATTGGAGGGGCAGTGATGGAGGCCAATAGCCTGGGGGACATTAAAGGGGTTGTGCAGGATAACATTTTTTTTTTAATTACACTGCGGCAGGTAAAAAAAAACAACAAACTTTCTCTCCTGTCCCCAGTGTCTCCCAGCGCGGTTCAGCCTGCAGCTCTGTTTTCTTCCAGCGCAAGTTCCCCCTGCACGTGACTACCTGTGACGTCACATGACCCCTGAAGCCAATCAGCGGCCTAAAGGAAGGGACCTGGGACGTCACAGCCAGTGAGGACTTCCGGCAAAAGAAGACAGCGGAGCTGCAGGACCGGACCGTGCTGGGACCTGCTGACACCAGAGCATCGGGGACAGGTGAGTATGTTTAGTATGTTTTTGTTTTTTTTTGGGGGGGGGGGATTAACTTCTCCCGGACTAATTATAAAAAAGACAAAAATTATACTGGACAACCTCTTTAAAGTGTGGCTCATTAGGGGGTATATTAATGAGGCATAATTTGTTATGGTTTATCCTCAGGATAGGCCATAGATATATTATCTGTACGGGGCTGACCCCGGACTGATCAGCTGTACGGAGCCAATTCTGGCGCCCATCCTGTACACAATACGGGGCCAGAAGCAGAAAGCTCTGTCCACTGTGTATTAGCCGGGCACCTTCACTGCATCTCAGCACTTATTGAAGTCAGTAGGAGCTGAGCTGCAGTGAAGGTGCCGGGAAACTAAACAGCGGATGGAGCTTTCTGCTTCCGGCCCTGTGTTGTGTACAGAACGGGTGCGGGAAGTGGCTCCGAACAGCTGATAGGGCTGTGTGTCAGCCCCATACTGATCAGGTATTTATGGCCTATCCTGACCATAGGTCATAAAAAAGGTAACTCTGGACAACCCCTTTAATATGCCCCACACAGTTTAATGTCCCCTCCACAGGATGTTAGCCCCCATCACTGCTCCCACACAATATAATGAGCCCATCACTATTCCCCATACAGTATGGGGGACCAGTGAAGAGGCCACCGTATGAGGGGACCAGTGAAGTGGCCATAAAAAAATTTGGCCCAGACAACCCCTTAAAAGAGGTTGTCCATAAACTAGAGCGACCACTGTGGCGGCCGCCAGGGAGGTGTAAAAATAAAAAAAAAATTTCAAAAAAAGCATACTCACCTGTCCCCAGCACCCGTGTTCCCCTGCCTCTATCTGTTCGGTCTCATGGTGGCCCCTCATTTCTGGAAATCCTGTACCTAATTGGTCTTAGCGATCACATGAGGTGCAGACTCCCAGCAAGGAGTCGCCGGCACGAGACTGAAAGGACACTGGCAGCGGACAACGGAACACCGGGGACAGGTGAGTATGATTTTTTATTTTTTTATTTTACACCTCCCGCAAGGGACATGGGTTGCGCCAATTCCTGGACAACCTCTTCAAAGGATTTATCCATATTTCTAGTATTGATGGCCTGTCCTTAGGATAGGCCAGCAATATTACATCTGCGATGATACAACAGCCAGGACCTCTGTAGATCAGCTTTTACAGGACAGTGCGGCTACAGGTAACAATTCTAAGAGCCATGCTGTTCACTTGCCATACAGGGTGTAGCAGTGGGTTTAGGTAGTGCAGTGGTGCACATGGTATGGTGGGTGAGCAACATGGCTCCTAACATGTTATTACCTTTTGCCGCCCTGTCTCGGTACCGCTGATCTGCAGGGGTCCTGATGGCGGGCCCCTAGAAGCAATTCCACTGGTGGGCCCTAGACATCCCAGTCCGACACTGTTACTGACAATGTATAATATGGCACTATATATTATATGACTGAGCAGACAGAGATTTATTCAGAACAAACCTCCACATTTAATAGGGGGTATATGAAGGTATAGGATGGGTGGGTCAGAATAAAGGGAGGGCACCTGGGACGTGTGCCCTTGAGCCTCCACCACTGACTTAGGGGCCTCCATCAGAGCCAGACGAAGGGGCTACTGCAACATCCTTTGCCCTGTCCTTCCCTCTGAAGTTGAGTAGAGCACAGCTCGAGGCCTACTCACTGGAACAGGTAGGCTCTCAGGTCGGCCTCAGTGGGCGGAAAACGAGAGCAGAGCAGGGGCTGTGCAGCAGCAAATATGTACCTAGCAAGGGAGGAGACTCCAGGCACCAGCATGAAGTAGAGCAGGCATGGTGTGTGAAGTTCGAAAGGGGTGCCACAGAAGTTCAACATATAGCTAGGGGGTTGGGACAGGAATTTTCTGATGTGAAATATGGCATAAGGAGGATTGGTGTAAGCTGCAGGATCGCTGAGCTGTTCTAGTCTGTCTAGTTCTGTTCTAGTTCTGTTCTGCATGTCAGCAGGCAGAGGTCCAGTGGCTAGCAACTACTGAGAACTGGTCCAATACACTGGCCATTCAGGGTCCCATATATTGTAGTTATGGAAACAGATTTCTGTGTTGTGTATAAGTTCAATTGTATATGTACAGTATGTGTTATAGCATGTGTGTATATATTTGAGTATGTATCTACAGTATGTGTATAGCATGTGTGTATATGTATGTATAGAATGTGTTATTGTGCGTGTGTAAGTATGTGTGTGTTATAGCATGCCTCTGAGTATGTATCTACAGTATGTGTATAGCATGTTTGTATGTATATGCTTGTACAGAATGCGTTATCCTGTGTGTAGACGGATGTGCTTCAGTCAATGCAAGTGTATTTTAAAACTGAGACCATGCCCACCTGTGTGCATTCCTCCTTGTTTGTAAAAACAATTTACTGAGCTTTGTTGTGTTATTTAGGCTCTGTGCACATCTGCATCGTGATTTTCATTAAAAATGGAAGCTATGATGCGGTTCCAGAACTGTTATGAAAAATACCAGTGCCGCCCTTTGAACCCTGCTGGCTTATAATAATTGTACATTTAGTTTAGTCATGCTGGAGCAAAGAGCATTGAATGCGGTGCTATTTTTGTTTTGTGAAAAAAAAAATCTGTGACTGATGCAGATGTGAACATAGCCTAATTAATGCAGTTAGGTTTGCTCTATTATTTTATCGAAATTTATACAAGAAGACAATGGAAATATCCATTAAGAGGAATTTATTAACCCATCTACACCAGTTTTCTGGATGATAGATGATTTATGGGGCATCTTTGGCATAAGTACCTTTTTTGCACCAAAGATGTGCTACATCCCCCATTCTTTGCCTCACTTGCAACTTTATGCGAATGGGGGCAGACAGCAGGGCAGTGTAAGGACATCTGGACCCAACGTATCTATTATTACTCAAGCCGGTTTTCTGGCATGAGTTATACAGGAAATCTATGCCAGTTCCATACTGACGAAGTTTTCCATTCTGGAGCTTGCGTGTGCACCTGATTAATTTAGAGGCCGGGGACTCTATGAGTCTCTCGTGCTCTGCATCAGTTGGGACCTTATTAAGACTGGTGAACAAAATGCCAGTCTTAATAAATCTGCTGAATTGTGTGAACTTAAAGGTGAAACCACATTAGAAATACAAGGCTGGTTTTCTGCCATGGCTGTGCACCATTCAGTGAGGCTTATCACTGTATGTCTAATCTGCACTTTTTATATGTAAAATCAGCAGAAGAATGAACATGCTCATTCTTCTTATAAGTTATTTTCTGCAGCACAGTTTTTGTTCTGCTGCATGTTCTGCATTTTTTGCTACTACCTATTTGAAAAGAAAAAGAATGGGGCAGACTGGCATATCTTACTACTACTATTATTATAAATAGACTATGTGGTTATACACTGATATTATGTTACTATACCATAATAATTCATACTAGAGTAGCTATTGGTGTAGTATTACCCTATAATACTATACAAATAACATATGACCTTAAACAGTGTAAGCACAGACATGTTAATACTAGTGGATTTGCTTACATAGAAGCACTGAGTAACAGTGTTATGGAGGGCACTGTGGCTGGTAGAGTTGTGGGGTTCCATGGTATCATTAACAAAAAAAAAAATAACAGCATTGATCAGCTGATATTAAGCTCACCCTTTATTTTTTTTTTATATACAGGTACATCTCAATAAATTAGAATATCTTTGAAACGTTCATTCATTTCAGTAATTCTATTCATAATCAGCATCTTCCATGATTGTGTGTCCTACTGAACCAGACTGAGGGAGCATTTAAAGGCTTAGGAAACCTTAGCAGGTGACACACTGAATTTACAATACTGAACTTTTTTACAATATTCAAATTTTCTTAGATTTGGGTTTTCTTTACCTGTAATCCATAATCAACATTTACAGAAATAAAACACTTGAAATAGAACACTCTGTGTTTAAAGAATCTAGAAAATATAGGAGGTCACTTTTTTAATTTAATTACTGAAATAAATAAATGTTTCAAAGATATTCTTTAATTTATTGAGATGCACCTGTAGTACTTTGCCTGGCTGCTACAAACCCTCTTTCTGAGGAAGAAGATGGAATAAGGCTGAGGCCCCACGTTGCAGAAATGCAGTTTTTTTTGTTGCAGATTTTTCTGCATTTGTTTTGAGCCAAAGCCAAGAATGGCTACAAAAGGAATAGGAAATATATAGTACAGACTTATACTTTTATGCTCAATCCTCTTCTGGCTTTGGCTCAAAAAACTGCAGCCAAATCTGCAACAAAAATGCTATGTTTCCACAACGTGGGGCCTAAGCCTTAGGCTGGGGCCACATATGGCGTAAACGTCACCTGTGGCGGAAACACCGTGGTATAAATCGCGGCGTTTTACAGTCAGAGCAAAGTGGATTGGATTCTAGTGAATCCCATGCTCACTTTGCGGTAAAAACTGTGCTGCGGACATGTGGCGATTTCCAAAACCGGTGCGGTTTTGGAAATCGCAGCATGTCAATTATACCGACAGAAACGCCGGGGGTTTCCCTATAGGTATAATTGAAACAGAAAGTTCGCAGGGGAAACCTCTGCAAACTTTCTGTCTAAAGCGCTGCGGGAAGAACCGTGATGCGTTGCCGCCGTGGTTTTTCCCGCATCGCTTTTTTGCTGCGGGGCGCCATGTGTGGCCTTAGCCTTAAAGGGTTTTTCCAGGCAGGATAGATGGGGGTAGTTCTCATGTGCTGGGCACTGAAAAACTATACATTGGACGAAGCCAGAAGCATTCCAAGTCCATTCTGTAGTTACTCTGTCAGGTTACTGCAGCTTAGCTCCCATTTAACTGTAGCAGCCTAAAGTTACTGTATGGGGCCAGTAAAGGGGGCAGTTACTGTATGGGGGCCACTAAAGTGGGCACTTACTGTGTGAGGGGCCAGTAAAGGGGGCAATATACCGTGTGGGGGGTGTTATACCATGTCCGGACCAGGAAAGGAGGTGTCATACCATATGGGGGCCAGTAAAGGGGGCTTTATACCATGTAGAAGCGTGCAAATGGAACCTTATACCATGTGGGGGCCAGGAAAGGGGACTTTATACCATGTGGGGGGCAAAAAAGGAGGTGCTACACAATGTGGGGGCCAGGAAAGGAGGTGCTACACAATGTGGGGACCAGGAAAGGGGGCGTTATACCATGTGGGGGCCAGTAAAGGGCTGATCAGCAGGTGAAGCTTTGCTTCGGCTTTCCACCACAAACTTTCTGCAAAAGTCTGCCTAAATTCCTCTTAATTATTATTATTTATTTATTTATTTTGCTTACTTGTATAGCGGCATCATATTCTGCAGCACTTTTCAGACATTGTCAGTCACTTTCCATAGAGGGCTCACAATCTACATTCCCTATCAGTATGGCTTTGGAGTTCATTTCCTGTTGTCTGCACAGGTTCTGAAGAACTACAACCCCCAGATACTCAGGAACCCCAGGAACTGTTGAGAGTTGTGGTTTTATCTTTGCCAACTACTGTACCATTATTCTGCAGTGATAGTGCCTGCTCTAATGGCTGAGACAACAGCTCAGTCATTTAACCCCTCAGACGCTGCAGTCAATATAGACTGTGACACGTCAGTCACCTGCTGGAGTTTGCTCCTTAACAGAACTCCTCTCCAGTTCTTGCTGGCGTAGAATTCTGGCATAATTTAGAACTGGTGTAAATGATGATAAATCAGACGGGGCCAGAAAACTAGCATGTATGCCAGTAGGAGTAGGGTGGGCCCCTAGAATCAATTCCATTGGTGGGCCTTAGGCATCCCACTCCGACTTGAATCTTTCTCACTGTTTTAATTGATGTGTGTGAATAATATTTATATAATCTGCTTGATTCACATTAGAATGTACAGATTGTAAAGCATACATAGTATTATATAAGTAGTCTCTGCTTACATATTTCCGGTTTGGGAAATAGATGACGATAGACAGGTAGAGATAGCGGTGGATGCAAATCCTAGGATGACCATATACTGTAATGACTATGACCATATAATAAATCTCCAAAAAAAATAGGCAGCCAAAGACCACATAATAAATCTGTAAAAAAATAGGCAGTACTCTAATAAAAAGTGAAATGACATTAACCCAAAGTGTGATGTTTCTCTCCAAGCTGATTGAGAAAGGTACTGTGTGGACAGAAACGTTAATAAAGTTCCTTCACTTTTTTATTGGCATGCTACCCATTTTTTGGAGATAGACAGATAGAAGATAGATAAATACATAGACCACTAATTGATAACTTTTGACATTAAGCTATAGATACTGTACAAAAGATAGCAAGAAAGGTCAGAAATATGTGTACCAGGTAAGTCCAAGCCTCTTAAATCTTTGCAGAAACTGGCAGTGAATATGACATATGGTTTGCATCTAAATACTCTAAAAAGCAATTGACATTTCTTTGTGGGAAAAAAAGATCCTCTGACTTTTTTCCAGTGAAAAGACACATCTTAGCATTACTTGTCTATTCCATAGAACTAAACATAAACACAAGTTAGACATATGCAGGATCTAAATCCATATTATTGTGCTGGTAATGTTTTTTCCTGGACGTCTTGGCATGTGCTTTTACATCATGTGAAACATTATACAGCGTAGACACTTGAGTGAACACAAAGGGAAAGATTAAGTGCGTAGAAGGTGTGAAGACCTTCCAAATGTGATTCTTAGCATATGGTAGTTAGAATTAGTGCCATGTTTAGGAGATCTGTGATTTGAGAAAATTGCTCACATTTTAGGATAGCTGTGTGCGCTGCTCAACTTTACCTTGTGTAACCCTACACTGGGTACAAAATGAAAGTCTAGTACTTACATTAGGGAACCATGTTCTATTCCGATTAAAAGTGGCCAACTCCTTGCATCCTGATGTTCGAGTGATGAGTGTTGTGGTGGTTCAAGCCTTCACCAACTAGTGGTGCTGGGTCAGAGACCTAGGACACAGCTGGGGAAGTGGCCATGTGGCTAAATTACATGATCACTGTGATCTTGAGTACCATGAATGCACCACAACGTGGGCATTGGGGACCTCGATCTGAGATAATGCAGTAAGAAATAGGGGATTTAGAGTTTTCTATGACAGTATACATCAGTTTATGGCATTTTAGAAATTTCAACAAGTGGCTGATTTCTTGTTCCTAAAATTTTTGTCACTATTATGTACACTGTAATGTATTGTAGGACAAGGCTATTGCTGCATGGCGACTTTGGCAGTGACTCCCATCGTACAACCAAGACTGCGTGGATGCCTTTACACCACCCTCTTCTTCTTCTCCCCCTGATAATTTAAATAACGACAGACACATAAATTCCCTTTTTAGTGGGCGGAGGTTGGCCACAGCTTTATTTATAAATATTCGTGAACGGTAACCAGGTAAACCGTTGCCATGGTAACCACCTTGCCATGGCAACCCAAACATCAACAAACAACTTTCAACTCTGGATCGGGAGCGGATGGCCCAGCACCATCATCCGGAGGGCCAGACACCTCCCCGTCCACCCTATCTCCTGTGCAGCACCGCTCTCCAGCTGTGACTTGCCAACATGACACGTGGGTGTCCTGAAACGAAATGAATCATGTTATCCAAACCATTAAGCACCAGAAAACACTTCTCATAACCCCTTTTTGTTTTTTGTTTTTTTGCATAAAAACAATCAAAAAAGGGAGGGAGGGTGGGGAAAACGTCCGCTCCCGTCGCGACCCACACTGGAAAGAGGCCAAAGGGGAGGAGCAAACCGCCTTTTATGGCGGCGGCCCGTACCACTCCGGCCCCTCCCCGCAGGGGCCGAGGGATAAACCATTCCGCTCCCTGACCGCACATCCCGGCCCACGGAAAGAGGAGACCCAGGACGCAGCGCAAGGGGGGAGGGAACGGAGACGCAGGCGCCTCACCCAGGTAACAACCCTACCCCACCCCCGCAGTCCAGGGCCTCCTCCTGCCGTCCGGGGCCCACAAAGATCACTGCATTGTGATCCTGAGGGTCCTGCAGCTGCAACTTTTAGTTATAAAAAAATACGAACAGTGTTCGATTTTTTTGCAACTAGAAGTCACATTCACAGCATCCCCCTAGTGGCTGAATTTCGACTTCATTCATTTACATTGGTGATGAAGTCACAGGGAGACATGGCGATCTTTTGCTGCGTGACAGGGGTCGGAGCCCAAAACTCTGTGTAGCCACAGCCTTACTGCTGGAACACTGGCAATGATCTATTTAAAGCTAAGGCCATATGTAATGGGACGAAGTGAAAAAGCGCTGCAGCAAAACCCGCGGCGGAAACGTATTGTGGTTTTTCATGCAGCGTTTTTCACAGAAAGTCAGCAGAATTTTCCTCTGCGGACTTTCTGCTGCAATTATACCTATAGGGAAACTGCCAACGTTTCTGTAGGTATAATTGACATGCTGAGATTTCGAAAACCGCAGCAGTTTTGGAAAACGCAGCATTTCCGCTGCAGGTTTTTTTCTACAATGTGTGGATGGATCCCATGCACTTTGCAGAGACTATAAGACGCAGTAGTTTTTGCTGCATGGGGCCCCGGCCTAAAGCTGACCAGTGACTGTTGAAATTTCAACTACCAACCCACCCGGACAAACAGCGGATGTATGGGAAAGCTGGACATTGTAGTTGCACAACAGCTGGAGATATTACAACCGATTTTAAATAGGTTGGGAAGGTGTGACATTTTTAAATGATTTTTTTTGTTATAGTTTTGACAACTCTTACAATTTCTACATTTTGTCGAACTTTCATACATAAAGATATTTAGTCTAAAAATGCCTCCTTCCAAGAAAAGGTTAATGAAACTTCTAGTTCGATGTCTGAAACGTAGTAGACCTCTTTCAGCTTGCTGTCGGCTCACTAAATCTTTACAGATGCCGTAAGGCTATAATCAGCATGCTGTGTTGTTTTATTCAATAGGTTACATGTGTACCCATGAAGATTCAAAGAGATTAGGAAATTAGCAGAAAACAGCTCTACAGTCTGCTTGGCAGCACAAGAAAGATAGTAGGACCCATTTGTAAAAGTGCGAGAAAGGACTGTACATTGTGTAAATGGAAGAAACTGCCTGAAGAGATACCTGGCTGCATTCATGTGGAAGTGCTATTTATGCAAAGGCTTGGCTTGTCATTCAGATTTCTCTGCAATCCACAGAGTCCCATGACTATGACAATGTGATTACTGATACTAAAGTCTTTGTACATTTACTCTACATGCTTTGTATGGTTTCTGCATTTATGCTTAAAGCAATTTGAATTGTTCCAGAAATTAAAAAGGACCTTTCACCGCCTCCACCTAGTCCAGATCTTTACATCATTTAGTAGGTGCTGAACCACTGATTTTGACCAAAAGATAAGGAGGGACCTTTGTCTGTGTATTTTTAATGTCAATTGCTTTCTAGCGATTGCCATCCACACATTGCAGAAAAATACCTGCAGCAGAAATGCTGCAATTTCCAAAACCATTGCATTTATGGAAATCGCAGCATGTCAGTTATACCTACAGAAATGCTAGTGGTTTTCATATAGGTATGATTGAAGCAGAAAGTCCACAGAAGAAAACTCTGTGGACTTTCTGTTGAAAGCGCTGCAGGAAAAACCTCAATGCGTTTCCGCCACGGTTTTTTTCCTGCTGCACTTTTTGGCTTCAGCCCACTAGTTGGGGCCTTAGCCCAATGGGAATCTCGTAGGACTGCACTAGAAAACTTGGAATGGGGCTACACCCATTATGGTCATCTACAGCATGTTCATAATACGAAAATCTTATGAATATTTAGCGTTTTACTCTGTGCCATGTGTGTTTCTCTAATGCACAGGGATGCTGAAAGTGATCAGAGCACATAATACAAATAATGCTAAGAGTGATACAACAGCATAGATATTATAGAAATTGTAATATTACAGTTAGTGTTTATTTACGTATATGTCTGTGAATGATGAACATCTGCTTTCCATGTTTCCCACGGATGGCACACTGACCCATTCATTTCAATAAGTGTATTCATACATCCAGCAAAAAAGTGAGACGTGCACCATATGGGAAAACAATATGGGAGACCAAACATGGTCATTCAATACCATCTAGGGCAGTATGGTCAGCCCTGGTATTGATATAGGGATAATGCACACAATGATATCATACTGCAATAATATATTTATAAATAGCACCATGCGCACACTGATAAAACATGTCAGATGTTACAGTGAAAGTATAATGCAAATATTGATGCTGCTGCAGAAGTATAATACATCTAAAATATTACAATACTATAAAACAACAGAAGCATAAAAAGCAGCAATGAAGCTTCACATTAAAACTTATATAAATCTATTTATCTATCTATACAGAAATCTATATTTTCTGTATAATTCATATTGTACTAAATACTTAAAATCCATATTGCATTAATAACATCACTTTTATGGAAAACCTCACAAATACGCATTGGATTTCCCAACAAAGGATCTGCACTTATGCAGTGACATACTGTATAGAATTCTATGTGCTAAAACAATGAAATGTTCCTTAAAAGCATAGCCTGCCAATACCCTGCATGCTACGGTGTACATTCTTTTAGCATTAAGATTCCATGGCCACATAGTTGCATTTCTTATATTTTATGTAATATTACTCCATTGTACATAGCAGACTTTATTAGAGTTTATTAAATTAATGTTCAAAAAGCATAAAATATATAAATGTGCAGGCACCTGTACATATCTCAACCCTAGTCCTTCTGCTGAACTCTTCAGATTCAGTGTCGAAACAATGCAAAACGCAGGTGACTGATTTCTTGACATCTTTTATTTTCTTTCCTTTTGAGATGTGTTTGAGACAAGTATGGAGGTAGCCAAGTTTACTGCAAATTTGAGCCTGATATATTGAATTTCTCTGTGCATGCCTTTCCCAAGGAATGACACTGGTTTGCCATAGACTTGTAAAACTAAATTGTGTGTGGGGTTTTTGTGCTTTTTTGGCTTTTATGAACCTTCCGCCAGAGCGTTCTTTTGTGACACAACCTGTCTTGGGTACATCTGTGCATTGTTAAGCTAATGAATCCTGTCTGTGGAGAAAGGTCCAAAAAGCAAATGTTTTACTGGATTCTTTGGCGTTGAAAAAAAAAGAAAAAAAAAACATGGTGAAGAAGTCTACACTAATCGTGTACAGTCACAAGAGAAAGAACGGCTTTTAAGAGGTTCTGACACTGAGAAGGTTGCTTTTAGAACATACTGACATGTACTTTGCTGTTTTACATCCATCCAAAGGTGGGAGATGGAGCCAATCTCACAATTGTGTTTGGTCACCATGTGCGGATTCAACTCCAGAACATGTCATAGTTGATAACATGCTACAGTAAAAAGTGTTTAGTTACGCAAGCTGGAGCTAAACATTTTCCTGGATACAGGTTAAATGAATTCATTAATCCCGCTGCTTCTAAAAAATAAACATTTTCTAAAACAATGTTCTGTAGTCTCTGTTTTTTCAATGTAGTGTTATTCTTGGCTGGATTCATCTACAAGAAATAAAAGAAGACGGTTAAAAAAAAAAATCTGTGCTTGTGATACATGCTATAAAAGACAGAATTCCAGCATTATCCACCATCCTTCCTAATGTTATCAGAATATACAAGTTACAAAGACTTATTTACAGCCTTATATGATCCCATGTGGGGTATTATTGCTCAGTCAGGTTTATCTGACATTTAGTTTATTGGCATTCACTGTCCATATACTAAATATCCTTAAGGCTAAGGCTCCACGTAGGGGGCCGCAGAAAAAAAGTGCTGTGGGAAAAAACGTGGCGGAAATGCATCACGGTTTATCCCACAACGCTTTTTACAGAAAGTCTGTAAAGGTTTCCTCTGGGGACTTTCTGCTTCCAATATACCTATAGGGAAACCGCCAATGTTTCTGTAGGTATAATTGACATGCTGCGATTTCCAAAAAAGTGACGCTTATGGAAATCGCAGTATTTCCGCTGCGCATATTTTTCTGCAGTGTGTGGATGGAATTCACTAGAATCCCATCCACTTTGCAGTGACTGCAAAACGCCACAATTTTTGTTGCGCTGTTTCCTCCACAGCCACACCACGAGGGGCCCCAGCCTAAAGGACTAAATTTTCTGGCCCTGACATTTTGAAAAATGTCTAGTAACCAGTATGACCAACAGTCTTAACAATGCTTATAAGGCTAATATTATAGAGCACTATTAGGCATTAGTGGTCAGTTATTTTTAACTGGGGGCTGCGGGCTGCAGTCTCTGCAAACAAATATTCTCAAATGCCCTACACTTGCCCCATCTTGCTTTCCATTTCATGCTAATAAGCAGGACTGAAACAGTGAGGAAAATCTGCCGCACAAGAGGAAAAGGGATCAAGAGGGCTATAGGTGGACCATTGTGTGCTACATATGATGTACAATTTTATGGCATTCCCAAATTAGTATGCTTCCTATGAACTAACTACCCCAGTCCTATGCTTTCAGTGGGACGATCTGTGCCAGAATTCATATGTTTTCCCTTATCTGGTACATTCTATACACTGACTCTTCAAATCAGTTGTAAATCTGATTTTTAACCTGCTATAGCAATTGGGGCAGATTGACTAAGAATTTGTGCCAATATTTTGATGTAAAAAGTCATAAAACAGCAGAGGCATAGCCTTACAGAGGATACGCCTGATCCATTATGAGGTCTGCACCACATCATGAATTTAGTGAACCCTCCATCATCACAAGGATCATCAAGACCGGCGTATCCTTTTGTCTCAATGAATCTATCCCATTGTTTTTATCATTATGAAGGGTGAACAGTTTTCCTTATGTATAATTGGCATTTTTGTGTATTTCCACGGCTGTTGAAAGTTACATCATGATGGGAATTATGTTTGAATAGTCATTGAAAAGCACCAGACTTTCTACTTTCAGCCTACAGCAAACACAAATATACACTGAAATAGAATTACCAATTTTTCCTCCATTTCCTTCCACATATTTTAATCTCTATGCATACAATTATTTCTTTCTTAGACTAAATAACTACAGAAATGAACTGTTGATACATTGGTAAGGAACTTAAGGCCCCCATACATCTTAATCTAATTGGTAGACGCAGTGAGACCCTGCAATCTCCAACCTAGTCAAATTCTAATTATTGGACCTTTCTTGGAAGTGACGGTATATGTTTTTTGACCTTTTCTCTTTGTTTTAATGCAAGCTTTTGCAGTTCTTACTATTTTGGGTGCTGTTACTATTTTAGGTTACAGAAATTAGACATTACAATCATCTTATTGGAAACATCTGCGTATGTCAATAGACATTTGGCTGTAAGCAAGATTGGACAAATTTTACTACTGAAATCCTTACACTGAGCAAAATAGTACATTCATTACCAAGAGGAAATGAGTGAGCCGCAATGCTATATTCACAAAGATTAGGTTAGAACACCAGAGAAATGGTACATTTTAGATATATTTTCCATGCAAAATTTCCAAAAGGCTTTGCTTTCCAAACATAAATTATATACTTGTCTTCACCTACTTTTGAACTTAGTAGCAGGGCTGGACTGGCCCATCAGGATACCAAAAAATCCATTGGTAGACCAGACTTTGACACATTAATCGTCCTTGAATACAAAAATGGTCCAAATGTCCAGCAGAGGACAACCCAAGTTGACTTTGCAGTCAATTTCTTGTCATCAGACTGACTCCAGCTGACACATCTAAAAAGCATCAAAAAGACCTAGTGGGACCTGGCAGATGCCCATGTATGCCTTGCATTGATGCTGGCCCTGAAACTGAATGTCGGAATTCGCTAAAAAGAGTTCACCTTGTAAAAAATATTCTACTTCCTAAAGGCTTATACCTACTGGCACATGCTGCGGGACCGGTCCACAGGACCTTCTTTAAACGGCTCAACTCTGTTATAGCCTCCTTTATATGGGGAAAGTCTAGACTCAAACTTAGTTTGAGTACTTAACCATAGATCTAGGACACTAGAAAGGGGCATTGTTTTACCCTACTTCTATCTCTATTTCCTGGCAGCTTCGCTTTCTCTTTACGTGGATAAGTGTTGTAGACTCATTGTCTGCAGAATATTATTTAGCTCTATAATTAGCTCTACAATTGGGCATTAAAGTTGGCTGTAGCATATGGAAGGGCAACGAAGAGTAACCAATGCATCTATCAGAAAATAACATGCATTTCTTTTAAATTGTTTCCTAATATAATTTAGTGTTTAATTTATTAGACAGTTATCATTATTTGTACCATTATGTAACATCCTTGCCTGTCTAGGCTTTGGCACCATCCCCCAGGCGCACGCTGCGGCGCAGGAGGCGTGTCCGGTTGTGATTCCTTCCTTTGGGTTTTTCTTGTATTGTCTGAACACTGTCCTATTCCCTCACCTCCTTAATTGATTTTCCACCACACCCTTCTCCTTCACCTTGCTTTCCCCCTGCTCCACTAAGAGTTAACTTTACTGTTACCTGTGTGATTGACAGCCTATCCTCCTATCAAGTCTGGGGCGGGTTCTTCTTCCCTATTTATTGTTTGCTCACTTTCCCATTGGCGCCTGCTATTGCATTGCATTACTGGCTATACTCCTTGTTCTTTGTTACCTGTTCTTCTTATTCTTGACTACTGGCTTACCTTTGACTTTTCTCTTGGATTGTGATTTTGTACTGCATTGCTTGTTTGTTAATGACCCCTTGGCTAGCTGACCTCCCTTTGTTGTGTTCGTCCTGTCTGCGTTCTGTGTATCACTTATTGTAAGCAGGGACTGTCGACTGGTTGCTGGCTGTCGCCTAGGACAGATCGGGCAAGTTAGCCAGGGACAGTTGGGGGGGATTCAGCTTAGGGTCCACTGTCTTGTTGTGCCCCTCCCCCCAAAGTTCTCCAGCAGCTACTGGGGAATTTCTCCTCTAGCAATTCCCTTACACATTAATTCATTTTTCAGTAGCCACCATGACAGCACCAAACACCAGAGAGATTGACCCTTGACCCTAATAGGAACAGGAACAGGAACACAAAGAGATTAGAAATCCCCAACCCCCAATTCTCCAGTGTTTTTATAAATTATTAGGAGCTTCCCTACAATAGATAAGGGCAGACAAGGGAGGGTAACCATGGTGCTGTCATGATGGTTACTGAAAACTAAATTAACGGTAAGAATAATTCTAACTTTACACCACACCACCATGACAGCACCAAACACAAGAGAAATGCCAAATCATACTTACTAGGGGAAACCACAGCCTACAAGACCTTATAATGCTTACAGAAGGTGTAAGGACTATACTAGACTGCTTCCTTGCAAATTTGTTCCAAAGATGCTGAGGGTCTCTTTGTCCATGAAATGGCTACTGCTCTGGTCGAATAGGCTGTGAAGGATTTGGGAGGAAGTTTTCCAACTGCTTTGTACGCTTCGCAGATTGCTAGTTTGAGCCAGCTAGAGATAGATGTTTTAGAAGCCTTTTTGCCTTTGTTGGACCCTTGATACTGGATAAAGAGGTTTTCAACCAGTCTCCAGGGCCTAGTTGTTTCTAGAGAAGTGAGTATACAGTGATGGACTTCGAGGGCATGGAATTCTTCTTTACTGGACCTTGGTGTGATGATACGAGACTCCGATATGGATTTATTGTACTAATATTCACTCATATAATATGGTTCCTGTCTGTTATCAGCAATTTGGTTATAGGCTTGGGGGATGTGGTTAGTGGGATCTGTGATCAACAACCCTTTGATCCCCAGAGAGTCACTGACACAGGCCTTTATTGACATAAGACTGCTACCCTCATTAACCCGGCGGGGGGTCCTGCAGAAAGGATGTGCTGGAGGAACGCTCTGCATATCGTCTGCAGACCGATAGCCAGGTCTACTTCAAAGGGATTATGATTTTATAACAATATCTGGCCTGGGGGACATCTTACAGTCGCCCCAATAAATTCCCCAGGTGCGTCAGGTCAAGGAGCACACTCAGAATGCACACTTTTCACATATCAAAGCCCGGAAAAGGTCCAGACACTGATCTCCTTACCCAAAGGGAATTGGGGTTTCAAACTGAGAGTCTACGTGTTGGGGATCTCGCCACGAACCCTATCATACCGCTGGCCCGACTCTATAGTCATCGAGCGAGGAATTAAAGGGAAATATGATTCTAAGAGATGTAGAGAGGGGGGCGGGGCTCCTCCTCCTGGTGACCTCACTTAGGGAGGAGACCAGGGGAGGTAAAAGGTCTCAGTCCAGGTTGAGTCACTCTCTTTTGTCTTCTGTCCTTTGTGATGTGCTGTGCCAGAAGGTGGGGGGAGGTCAAGTTGGAGCCTCCCACCATGTGGTCTCCATGCGGCCTAAGCAGTGAGGCCTGAGACCATTCTGTTAACCTGGAAGAGGTGTAACCGCATGTAGGAAACACATGCTTTGTTTCAAAGCAAACCCTGATGCCTACCACATGGGCTCAGAGAAATGGACTATCTGTTTGTTCTGGAAATTGTCTTCTGCCTGTTGTTCTGCTGAAATTCGCATGTTTTGGACTTTTGAAGTACATGCCCTGAGCTCCTCATCCTATCATCTGGAGCCAGAGAAACCATCACAATCTGGTGTTGGTAATATGTTCTTTTCTTTCTGTTATCTCCTATTTTTATTTTGTGCACCGTGTCATTTTGCTTTCCACTTGTATTTGCTTGCTAATCGCTACATGTATCCTTTGTATGTGTTAAGTGTCTAGTGCCGACCCGTTTAGGGGTTAATAAATATATAAAATTTAGAAGGCTCGCCATTCGTATTATCCTAAGGGCCCAAAAACACTCACTGGAGGTGGGTGGGAGGTAACCGAAACGATCTCAGGTGTGCTGGAAGCGGGTTCCGGTAGGACGAGATCCTTCACACTTGGGTCGGTGCAAAAGGATGGAAGGACCATGTCTTGGGACCTATGAAAATTTGTTATCACTTTAGGTAAAAATGGATAGATCCCATGGAGGAGTTAGGTTAGAAATTTTGAAATTTTTGGTTTTAATCTGGCAACAGCTCTGCAGAATCTCTTAATCCAACGGTGTTCACTGAGACAGACATTGAAGATGAAATTTAAGGCAAATATCTGTACCTTTCAGGTCCTTCTCCAGGCCCACTTGAAGGAAGTCCAGGATTTGCATGATATTTGGTCTGGCAGGATCTTGGACCCAAGTATGACAACAGAAGCAAAATCTGTTCCAGAACTTCTGATTAATAGAAATAATGAATGACTTAGGAAACGTCATTAAAGTCTGTATGACTGGGGAAGGCCTTTTGCTGCTAGGATCGACCATTCAACTTCCAGACAGACAGTGTAGATTCCCCAAGTTTGGATGAAGAAATGGGCCCTGGAGAAGGAGGTTTCTCCTTGACAGAAGATGAAGTGAATCGTCTACAACCAGGTCTTTTATTAAGACTGTAAACCTTCCTGTTTTCTGGAGGCAAAGAGATATATTTCTGGAAGGTCCTGTGTACTAGTAGAGCAAAGACCTCTTGATGTAGAGACCATTTGCCCAGATAGTTTTTGCTCAGATACTCCGCTATCAAATTGTATTCCCCTTCTAGATGGATTGCCATGATGGAAAGAACATTATTTTCTGCCCAGTGGAAATTTGTTTTCGATTGAGAACTGAAGCTGTCTGAATCTTGTTCCGCCTTGGTATTGCAAAACTGCGATGGCTATAGAATTGTCTGAGAATATTTTTAGGTGTCGTCAAGCCAGAACATGTTGAGACTGTAGAATTGCTTCCCAAATGGCTCTCAATTCTCAGTAGTTGAATGAACGTGAACTTACCATAGGGGACCATTGGCCCTGAAGTAGATGGTCCTGTACCTGTGCACCCCAACCCCAGGCACTTGGATCCATGGTCAGGGTTATCACCGGGTTTTTGAACCAATGGAGAAATGTGGGGGGGTAAGGACTTTTAACCTCTTTTTTCCTGTTCCTATTAGGGTCAAGAAACAATTTCTCAAGAGTTTGGTGCTGTCATGATCTCAAATTTTATGGTTACTACATAGTAGTTGGTCTGCATTAGTAGGTTGTGTACCTCTAAAAACATGACAGTTTGCTATTTGACTAATTTTGTAAACCTAGTAGCATTTTTATGTACAGTGCAACAGTACATACCAATGTCCCTCAGAGGAGATATGGATGAGAATTGCGTAAAACTTTGCCTGTCCTGGCAGCAAACATTTTTAAAGTGAATTTCTATCCATAAAGATCATTTTGTTTTTTAATCTAAATATTTGCAAAACTTTGTTGAGATTAATTTATTAAAATATCTTTATAGCAGCCTAATCCCTGTTTTTCTGAGGCAGCTCCAAATATCCCCAGTGTATATACGCCATAAATATCTTTCATAGAAAAACCACTTTAAGCCCTGAACCTAGAAGTGCCCCTGAACCGCTTCAGTGCAGGTAATGTTTATATATAACCTGTCCCTTTATGGAATGTGACATACCCAAATTTGTCTGAAATTTTACCAAAAATTTCTGGCATATCCATAACTGTTGGCAAGTATGGTCTTATAACTAGGGTTTTGATGGCTTGGGCCTCCAGTGATTACAAAACAGAGGTCCCTGAATCCCCAATTTAAGGGGATAAGCATTGATAATGAGAAAACCTTTTAAACTCAGTTAGAAGACACTATGCAGTAAGCTGAAAAATTTCTCAATGTGGTGGCTACATGTGGCCAGAATCTCATCTTTTTACCATTTATGTTTATGTAGGGCGCTTGAAGTTTGTATCAGAAAAATGGATCTATGATCACTATACAGATATATTAATAAGTGAATCACAGTGAGTAGGAGTTGCCTGGAAGATATACAGCACTCATTGTATTTCCTTGCAGTGAAACAGCTGATAATAACTAGTATCAGGGTGCTTTTATTTTTATACAGTATCTGACTTTTTTTTTGTGTTATTGTGTAATCATTCACACAAATGCTACATTAAGCTTCCTTATAGCTTTCCTTCTCCCTGTTGCAAAAGTCATCCAACCTAAAATAGATAGATAGAATTTACTTTCCATAAAGCTCACTGAAAGCTGATATCATTGAAAAACATGCTGCACATATTTTGGCATTAATACCTGCTTCCATCATTTTTGGCTGTTGTCTCAATGATTTGAACATTACTACTTACAGGTCTGAGGGAAACCCCCCAAGTTCCAGACATAGTGACATGTCTTCTGCCTTCTTCATAACTGTTGTCTGGAGAAAATAGCTCATCATAACGCACAATGCCAAAATACATTGGGGTGGAATTACTAAAGTACTGTTTGACCAAAAAGAAAAAAAAGAAAAGTAGTATGCTCAATTAAATATATATTTAATTCTAACATATCATATTTATATTCAGGTGTTATGTTAGTGGTGGATAGATAGATAGATAGATAGATAGATAGATAGATAGATAGAGATAGATACCAAACAGTCAAACGATTTAAAGAGGACCTTTCACCACCTCTACAGATTTAAGTTCTTAGCATCTGTTAAATGGGTTGTCCAGGATAACCTCCTTTTTTTATAAGGCTGGGGAAGGAGAAAAGAATAAAAAACAAGCATACTCAACTGTCCCAGAAGTGACGCTATGTGTCCTTTCCTTAGGCCACCAATCAGCATCTTAAGGACATTTTTTTTCCTTTCCTGGCCTCATATTTAAAAAGAAGGCTATCCTGGACAACTCCTATAATATGTGGTGCTCCACTGATCCCAGCACAGTTGTAATTTTTTTCTGTAGCCCCCACTGTTCCCGAGCAAGAAGCACAGTATTCTTTGGTGGCCGGTATGCTATTTAAGCCCTGTAATGTCAGAAGGGCAGTGTCAGGCAGGGGTGTAATTCAGACTTCCAATCAGAGACAGTCAGTGTCAGAGCTCAGAATCACACCGCTTTTCTGCTCCTGCCTGACCCCGCCCTCCTGACAGTACAGAGCCTAAATAGTATATCAGGCACCAAAACTAACAGCATTGATTGCTCAGAAATGGTGGGGGCTAGAGAAAATTTTCCAACTGTGCCAGAATCAGTGGAGCAGCACCTATTAAATGATGTAAGGATATGGACTTGTTGGAGGTGGTGAAAGGTCTTCTTTAAACTACCTGCCTAATATTGTTTAGGTTCCCCTTATGCTGCTAAAACATCTCTGATCCATCAAGGCATAGACTTCTCTGAAGACATCCTGCCAGAACCCAAAGATTGCCAGCCGAACATTGCCCAGAACATCACTCTGCTTCTGACAACTTGCTTTCTTCCCAGTGTACCATTTGTACCCTGTGCAAGCCATGCAAATGTGTGTCTGCATGATGTTCAACAAAATGTGATTCATCAAACCAAGCCACTTTCTCTGACTACTCCAATGCTCTGTTCTGATGCTAACATGCCTAGTTGACAATGGTCAGCATGGATATACTGACCAATCTGTATCTACAATGCTGAGTGTGAATAAATCACACACTGCTGCATACATATGTATTTTATTAAAGGTTATGCCATACTGAACAATACTTGTTTATTAGAAGTGCCCACCAAAAATATGCTAAACATTCCAAAGTTGGGACCTAACCTAGTGACCAGCTGCAATTTTCTGGGGATCTTGGAAGGAGATTGGTCGAGGCAGTGCTGCAGGGAGGAAGAAGAAAATAGAAGCCTGTACCAGTAAGGAGAGAGGGAGTGTGTCTCAGACTACCTCAGACTACCTCTAGACACTGTACCTAAACTGAAGACATATATCACAGCTTTGTCCTGTTGCAGTTGAGCAAAAAAAAAAAAAAAAGCACTTGAGCAAGCATTTAGGAAAATAAATAGCAGCTGTACATCACCTATACATACTAATGGAAATTATTATTTTTTATCATCATTACTGTGAGCTCCTGAATGGACAGTGGCTTTAATGCAGGTGAGACAGAGTTGTAACAAAGTATAATTATTTTTTACCCTTAATTTCTCAGTTTTTGTTTTACTTTTGCTTTGTGTTTTACTCAAAATAAATATGAGCATCGATTTCAAAATCCTGAGAGAAGACTATGATGCCAAGAACGACTAGCCTAGCACAGAAGAAATTGTACATGGTGCCCCATGAATTCAATAGGCTGTCTGTGTACTGCAAGGACGTGCTAGACTCTCCAGAAAAAGGGAGAGATCCTCTTAAAAGCTGTTGTCTCCCCTGGCTACTTAAGGAAGTTTATGAATGAGGTATTTGTCTGTATTACCTAGAATGTCCTAATAGGGTATTTGATAATGGAACTTCTAAAAAAAAGACTACCACTTTAACCTCTTTCTTCCTGGCAATATAATAGACTGCTATGGTAAGCAGGTCATTCAAAGCACTATTACATTGCAGGGATGATGTGCACAGGAGCTCTGCCTGCAGCATCACAAGCATGAGACAGCTATGATTTACAGTGACGTCCGAGTGTAACGCCCATTAAAAGGAAACCTGTCATATGAAAAATAATGTCCAATCTGCAGAAAAAAATGGTTAAAAAGCAGAAGAAGCAGAGAAGTGTTGGGTATAGGTTTGTAGGAAAAGAGTCAGTATAATCTGTCATTTATCCAGTGAAATTTCTGCTCCTTCTATGGTAAGAATGGGGGCAGCTCTGCTCCATGACTGACAGCCTCCCATGTATGAATGCACATACAGAGATAGCTTATAGTTAGTAAGTAGGGTAAGTAGGACCGCCTCCTTGACTTCTCAAAATACAAATAGCAGAGATTTCAATGGATAAATGACAGCTTATACGGAATCTTTTCCACCAAATTTATATGATCAATCTGCTCAGATCATTCTGCTCTAAAACATGCTGCCTGCAGATTGCCCAGTTTTGTCATGTGACAGGTTCCTTTAACTAGCCATTTGTGATGTCAAGGTCAATAGCGGGGGGCCTTACAAAGATCCCCGTGCCTACCATCATAAATTACATTTTAGACTATAATTTTACACTGACCAGAAGTATTGAGCTGTCACACAGAGGTATACAATAAGGTTTACATGAGCGGTTAAAGTCCTGAAGAGGAACAAAAAAAAAAAAGAAAATGAAAAAGCTTTATATAGTTTAATAATAAAAAAACACAAGTAAAAAAAATAAACTAATTGTTTTCATATACATACATGGTATCACGTGACGGCTGAGGCCAATCAGCGGCTTCAGCGGAACGCCGGAAGAGACTCGGGAAACGCCGCGGGAGCAGAAGAAATGGGACACGCGGGAGGACACCAGAGCAACAGCGACGGAGGAGTATGCATTTTTTTTTTTTATTTGTTTCACTGCCCCCAGCTGATTTAAACATTAAAAGGGTTGTCCATTTTTGCCTGGACAACTCCTTTAAGGATAGACTGGGTTCTCCCTTTCCCAGAAAGTTATAGGTCCAGAATGAGAGAATCCAGTAGAGGGTTTGTTTCATGAAGACAACCCCTTTCCATATGCCCTATTAGGATGTCAATTTATAGACAAGAAAGGAAACTCTTCCTTGACTCCGGTTATGGAGAATTCAAACCCTCATTGCATTACATGGATGACCACTTATCTAAATAGCCACCCACCCAGCTAGTTATGGCTGGTTATGTCTCTGATGAAACATCCCATTTAAGTCAGAGTATTTTGTTTTTCTAAACTAGACAACCTTTTAAATAGAAATCTAAACCAGCAATATATTGTACATTAGTGTCCTCAAGGGTTAAAATAACGTAAGTGGTGCTGAACCCCTAAGGCATTTTCCAGGGTTCTTTATTCTTTATGACCAGTTAAATGATACCATAACCATATAGTCTACAAATACAAGACGCATTTCTTCATAAGTACCCCTGAGAATCAATGAATCTCTCTATAAGTCAACAGTAACAGCAATTTACAAATGAAATACCAGTTTACACATTACTTCCAGTAAAACCACAGATTAATTTGTTTTAATAAAATTACATATCTGTATTAAAAAATAAAAAAATTTAACTGGCATTTGGACTTTAAGTGAACACATATGTAATATAGTTACAGGAGATACAGTATATATGGTATAGTGTCATAATAACAATATATGTGGGTTTACATCATGTTTGAAAGATTAAATGCCTTCTATATGTAAATGAGCATGGCTATTGTCTACAACAGTACTTTCCAACCTGTGGCTCTCCAGTTCCAGGTAGTATATATGTGCATTAATTATTGTTATAATGATTATTAGTTTTATACTTTGCATTCTGTGTTGTGTTTTATAGTAAATATTGTTACATTTCTATTAAATATTCCCTAACAAAACAGTGAAAATAGCTTTAACACAGATCTCTGCATCATAATTCACTAGTTTTGGGAACTGGACTAGTCTGCTTTAGTAAGTACTCATATTTTCCACGTAATAACAAATCTGGTGACATTTCTCTATTATTCCTCCTAGAGATGTATAAATAAATTGACAACTGGTGGTTACCATTCTTCTAGTGAAAGGGGTGAAGCCTGCAATGTCTGAACTCTTTGGATAGTGACAGACTGTGTGAAATCAATTTGTTCATCATTTTCAATAGGAATAACAGAGGAACAACACAATGTAGGAGTATAATAAAATTTGACCCAGAGTTGTTATTTTATGCATTCACAAAGATATTTCAGGAGACACTGAAGGTCCTCCTTAACTGACAGGGAACTCTGTAACAGATTCACTGATACATTTGGGCGATCATTTTGACTTCTAGAAGCACAGTCACGCTATGTTCACATTATCATTCGGGTTTCCGTCCTTCGGGTCCGCATGGGGATCCGAAAGACGGAGACCCTGTCTGCTTCTAAACCAGTTACCCACGGACCCCATAAACTATAATAATTTATATTGAAACCGTCAAAGTGAAAAGTCCTCCTTTACAGGAATTTTCTCTCCGGGAATTTTAGGCGGATTCTGCAGTAGAGTCTCCTACAGAGACTCAAACATAACTGTGAATCCAGCGGAAAGATGTTTGATTTAATGATTAACCCCTTAAGGACACAGCCGAAAAATACCTTAAGGATATAGACCCATTTTTCAAAACTGACATGTGTGACTTTACATGGCAAAAACTTCTAGACACTTTAACTTACTTACAGTCATATGAAAAAGTTTGGGCACCCCTATTAATCTTAATCATTTTTAGTTCTAAATATTTGGGTGTTTGCAACAGCCATTTCAATTTGATATATCTAATAACTGATGGACACAGTAATATTTCAGGATTGAAATGAGGTTTTTTGTACTAACAGAAAATGTGCAATATGCATTAAACCAAAATTTGACCGATGCAAAAATTTGGGTACCCTTATCATTTGATTTGAATACTCCTAACTACTTTTTACTGACTTACTGAAGCACAAAATTGGTTTTGTAACCTCAATGAGCTTTGAACTTCATAGCCAGGTGTATCCAATCATGAGAAAAGGTATTTAAGGTGGCCAATTGCAAGTTGTTCTCCTATTTGAATCTCCTCTGAAGAGTGGCATCATGGGCTTCTCAAAACAACTCTCAAATGATCTGAAAACAAAGATTGTTCAACATAGTTGTTCAGGGGAAGGATACAAAAAGTTGTCTCAGAGATTTTACCTGTCAGTTTCCACTGTGAGGAACATAGTAAGGAAATGGAAGACCACAGGTACAGTTCTTGTTAAGCCCAGAAGTGGCAGGCCAAGAAAAATATCAGAAAGGCAGAGAAGAAGAATGGTGAGAACAGTCAAGGACAATCCACAGACCACCTCCAAAGAGCTGCAGCATCATCTTGCTGCAGATGGTGTCACTGTGCATCGGTCAACAATACAGCACACTTTGCACAAGGAGAAGCTGTATGGGAGAGTGATGCGAAAGAAGCCGTTTCTGAAAGCACGCCACAAACAGAGTCGCCTGAGGTATGCAAAAGCACATTTGGACAAGCCAGCTTCATTTTGGAAGAAGGTCCTGTGGACTGATGAAACAAAGATTGAGTTGTTTGGTCATACAAAAAGGCGTTATGCATGGCGTCAAAAAAACACAGCATTCCAAGAAAAACACTTGCTACCCACTGTAAAATTTGGTGGAGGTTCCATCATGCTTTGGGGCTGTGTGGCCAATGCCGGCACTGGGAATCTTGTTAAAGTTGAGGGTCGCATGGATTCAACTCAGTATCAGCAGATTCTTGAGAATAATGTACAAGAATCAGTGATGAATTTGAAGTTACGCCGGGGATGGATATTTCAGCAAGACAATGATCCAAAACACAGCTCCAAATCTACTCAGGCTTTCATGCAGAGGAACAATTACAATGTTCTGGAATGGCCATCCCAGTCCCCAGACCTGAATATCATTGAACATCTGTGGGATAATTTGAAGCGGGCTGTCCATGCTCGGCGACCATCAAACTTAACTGAACTGGAATTGTTTTGTAAAGAGGAATGGTCAAAAATACCTTCATCCAGGATCCAGGAACTGATTAAAAGCTACAGGAAGCGACTAGAGGCTGTTATTTTTGCAAAAGGAGGATCTACTAAATATTAATGTCACTTTTCTGTTGAGGTGCCCATACTTTTGCACCGGTCAAATTTTGGTTTAATGCATATTGCACATTTTCTGTTAGTACAATAAACCTCATTTCAATCCTGAAATATTACTGTGTCCATCAGTTATTAGATATATCAAATTGAAATGTCTGTTGCAAACACCCAAATATTTAGAACTAAAAATGATTAATAGGGGTGCCCAAACTTTTTCATATGACTGTAAGTGATTTTGAGATTGTTTTTTCTTGATACATTGTACTGCATATTAGTAGTAAACATTGATCGATATTTTTTGCATTTTTTTATGAAAAAAATAGGAAATTTGGAAAAATTTGCAAGTTTCAACATGTGAAGTTCTCGGATTTTCTGACAGATAATCATACTACCCAAATTAATTAATAAACATTATATACCATATCTCTGCTTTATATTGGCATCATCTTTTAATTGTCCTTCAATTTATTTTGGAAGTCAGAAAGGTTTCCTAAACCCATTTGTTAGGGAACACTTCAGTTCTGAGGCTGGGGCCTCATGGTGCAAAAATGCAGTGTTTTGGCCGTGGCGGAAACGCCGTGACAAAAAATGGTGCATTTTACATCACCTGCATGGCTAATCCCATCCACACATTGCAGAAAAAAAATCTGCAGTGGAAATGCTGCAATTTGAAAAACGCTGGCATTTTTGTAAATCACAGTATATCAATTATACCTACGGAAACGCTGGCGTTTTCCATATAGGTGTAATAGAGACAGAAAGGCCATAGAGAAAAACTCTGCAGACTTTCTGTGAAAAACGCTGCAGGACGTGATGCGTTTCCACTGCAGTCTTTTCTGCAATGTTTTTTGTCTGAGGCTCGCTACGTGAGGCCTTAGCCTGAAGGGGATTTTGAAAGTCTATATATTAGAACCCCCACCCCATAAATCACCTCATTTTCAAAACTGTACCTCTCATATAATTTAAAACAGTATTTGTTAATCCTTTAAGCATTTCATGGGATTTAAAACAACATGGAGATGAAATTTAGAAATTTAATTTTTTTTTCAATAATGCGTTCATTTACCCCTAAAATTTAAACATTCACAAGGGGTTAAAGGAGAAAATTCCACAATTTATTATGCAATTTCTTCCGAGTATGGAAATACCCCACATGTGGCTGTAAACTGATATTTGGGCACAAGGCAGCACGTGGAAAGGAAGGAGCAACACTGTGTGTTTGAAAAGCAGATTTTACTGGAATAGTTTTCAGGTCCCATGTCTCATTTGCAGAGCCCCTAGAGTACCAGTACAGTGGAAATACCACAAAAGTGACCCCATTTTGGAAACTACAAGGAATTTATCAAGGGGTATAATGAGCATTTTAACCCCACAGCTGTTTCATACATTTCAATAACATTGGGACCTGAAAATGAAAAATTACTTTTTTTTCCAATTAAAGGAGAAAAAGCACCTCACAGTATGTTATACAATATCTCTTGAAATGGCAATACCATATGCAGTCCTAAACTACAGTATAGTTACATGACAGGGCTCAGAACAGAAAGAGCGCTATTTTGCTTTTGAAGGGCAGATTTTGCTGGAATAGTTTTTGGGTGCCATGTCACATTTGCAGAATCCCTAAAGTACCAATATACTGTAATTGAAACCCCCAAAAACTGACCCCTTTTTGGAAACTACACCCCCCACAGATGTGTCACAGATTTTATTAACATTGTGAAGGGAAAATTAAAAAAATTACTTTTTTCCCGATAAAGCACCAATTTAGCCCCAAATCTTTCATTTTCACAAAGGCTTAAAGGGGAAAATACACATCACAATTTGCTGTGCAATTTTTCCCGAGTACTAAAATTCCCCACATGTGGATGAAAGCACACAGCAGGCCACAGAAGGCGAGGAGTGCCATTAGGCTTTTGCAGGGAAAAATCATTTTTGGTTACCATGTCACATTTGCCGCTAAGGTGCTGGTGCAATGGGATGTACCAAAAAGTGGCTTCATTTTGGAAACGTCACCCCTCAAAAAATTTATCAAGGTGTATAGTGATCATTTTGACCAAAGAGATTATTTCCAAAAAGAAATGCGCATGTGGATGGAAAATGAAAATTTAAATTTTCCCAGATATATGCTACTTGAGTGCCCGATATGCCATGCCCAGATCGTGGCACTGTGAAGGGTCAGCTCTCCAGTTATTATGCGCCATTTCCTGATTTTGGAAACACCCTTCGTGCAGCCCTAATCTTTTTCCTGAAAATATTACAGGGCTCAGAAATGGAAGAGCACCATGTGCATTACAGCCGAATTTGGTTATTTATACTGCATTGCAAATACAGAAACTCTGAGGTGATATGAACAAAACCATCCCCCAAAATATGATCCCATTTTAGAAACTGCACCTCTCAAGGAATTTCTCAAGGGGTATAGTGAGCAAAAATTAATGTGCAAAGTGAAAATTAAAATTTTTAAAGAAATATGCCATTTCAGTGCTCGATATGTTGTAACCAACTTGTGTCAGCAGAGACATGCACTCCAAAGACCGTTCAGTGGGTTATCCTGGGCACAACTTTTGGAGTGTTCATCTCTGACACAAGCTGGGAACAACATATTGTGCACTGAAATTACGTATTTCTGGAAAAAAATGCCATCTTCATTTTACAGCTGCGCATTCATTCTGGGAAATAAATTAATGCAACACTTGGGTGGTAAAAATGCTCTCTGCACCCCTTGATAAATTCCTTGAGGGTTGTAGTTTCCAAAATGGGTCATGTGTCAAGGGATTCCACTTTACTGGCATTTCAGGTGCTTTGCAAAAGTGGCAAACCAAAACATCAAAATCTGTGTTCCAAAAACCAAATAGCGCTCCTTCCTTTCTGTACCTGGTTGTTATTGTTAAGTGGAGTAACCTGGGTACAACAATGTCATATATGTGAGTATAATCTGCTGTTTACATTGCATCTGTTGCTCCCAGAAGCCTCTCGGACCAGTGACAGGAGAGAACTGGAGAATGGGGAAAGGTGAGTATTAAGGTTTTTTTTTTTGCTTTCCTTGTTTGATATATACAGTGGGCTCAACTGAAGGGGAATATGAAACTGTGGGGGCAACCTGGAGGGGGACAAGAAACTATGGGGGCAAGCAACCTGGGAGGGGGGCATGAAATTTTGGGGGGCAACCTGTAAGTGGGACATGAAATTGTGGGGGTAATGGAGGGTGACATGAAAATGTGGGGGCAACTGAAGGAAGACATGAAAATGTGGGGACAACTGGAGTGAGACATTATAATTTAATATTATGTCTGAGGGGCCATGAGGAGGACAGGTTAATGTGTGATGCATACAGGGGCATTTGACTGTGTGATGGACCACTGAGGGGCATTATATTGTATGTGGCCACTAGGGAGGCATTATACTGTGTGAGGGCCACTAAGGGACATGCTATACACATATAGCTAGGCTACTTCACAGATCACACGCTGAGAGACTCTGGAGTTTTGTAATTACTCCAGAAGTACAGTATGTGCTATACATTACTATATATATATATATATATATATATATATATATATATATATATTTATATTTATATTTATATATGTATATACACACACTACTTTTACTAAATCTCAAGAACAGTCTGATTTTGCCCCACATTAGTAACTCTCCTCTCAGAGGTGAATATTTTGTGACTTAGCTGATACTTCGATATTTTTTTAGTAAATTACCTCTCATTCTGGCTGATGTGATATTTATACAATACTCTGGATTTTACAATATATTGTATAATTCATCATAGTAGTTAATGAAGGATCAAACATTTACACTGTCATATATAAATCAACTACATAAAAGAAATCTTAGCTGTTTTCTTTGAGTCAACTGCCTGTTAAGGAAACAGCACTTTTTGCAGTAATGATGTAATGTGAATCTGAGAGCACTAAGACCATGTAGACAGAGTTAGCTTCAACCCTGTGCACTGTCTATAACTGAATGCATGTGTCTTCCTCCTACTATCTGTGTGTCTATATCACATCAGCAGGTGGTGGTATAAAGCTGCTGCTGCAGCCCTTTCCATAGGTAGCTCAGTCTATCCTCACCCAATGCAGAGGCACTTTCACACTAAAGGGGAGTTTCAGCAAACTCTGGGATCTGCTACCTCTCAAGTGAATCCAGGAATTCATCAAACTTCTTCCTATCCAATGAGACACAGAGCAAGGGAGCAAGTCAGATCATCCCTGCCTGTCCTCTTCATCACAGCCTCCACAAGGAAGACCTCACCACCAGCAACATCCAGAACCTATGGGTTTCCCTCCTCCATCTCCAGGGACACAAAGCAGCCAAGTTTTCTTAAGAATTTCTTCAGCATTCACTTCTATACGTCTTTTTTTTTTAACTAGTTAAGGAATCTATGACATTTTTGCAGCACCACTTTCTATTTTAGCTTGTATTTCCATAATACAGATTTACATTTATAGATAGAAAACCTGACAGAAACCACTAAGGGCAGCATCTTCATCCCTTTTTCAATGGTAATTTCACCATGAGTAGTTTAATAAGAAGATATTAATTATTTTTACAGATTGACATATAAAGATTTGTGGAGGAACTGATACTTTTTAAGATGTTAGATTTGATTCTTTTGACCTTGGATTAAAAAAAGCAAGTTATCCAATGCAGTGAAGCATTTACCTGCATGATAATCTGGATTTCCTGGTGTCCTTCTCTCCTGCCTATAAAGCACTTTTTGGAGATACAGTAACTATGCTGGGACTATCTCACCCAGGAGAACCATTCAGAAGTCACCATAGACTGTCCTCGACTCCGGGATTAAGGCATTGTCACAGGACAGGGGCTTCATCAGATAATGTACACACAAACTGCAGGATGTATGTTGCTTACCTATTAATACTGCTTATTCTGACCCCAAGAGTTGATTCTTCCTGGTGGTAAGTAGCCCATCCATTAACACGCTGCCACATGGACCTGTCATTTGTGTAATGCATTTAAACAGTTAAAAGGCAGGCAAGAAAATGAGATCCATTCTCTTGTGCTGCTATTCCAAATACCTTGAGGGGGTGAGATTTAAAAGATTACAGTCAATGCTTTTTGTTAACTTTTTTGGAGGCAAAAACTTTCTTTTTTTCCATTTGTTGTGATTAGAGTTGAGTTTGATACCTGCAATCCATCTCTTTTGTGCTAATCCAGCACATGACAACATAGTCTTTGTAGTTTTGGAATGATCCACATCTTTATATTATCACACTAAGTGCAAATACTATAGTGTGCAGCATGCTGCTTTCTATCACTGTTTCCAGCAGATAACTATGTACAGATCCTAGTAATGTGGACATGGGGATATTTAGTGGTGTGAGAGCTTTACAAGTATATTTTGGCTGGAACAATGATGTGGTGTAGATATTTGGTAAGGCAGCTGTTTGTTTTAAAGCTGATCTACTGGCATTCTCCAGCAAAGTGACTTGTAATAAGTTATTCAAGACATGCTGTAAAGGAGTTAAACTGATACACTGCAATTTGTATATTGAACCGACTGATCTGCGGGCAAGATAAAAGCTAGACAATAAGATTGACCCTTCAGGGCTTAGCAAATTCCTTAAGTCCAGACATTAAAATATTTATGCTACATTCTGAGCATAGCTCATTCTCATAGACCTTTCTGACAAAGTCAGTGTATAGGAAAAGAATTTGTACAGTGATTATTTTGTTTTAGAAATGAATCTAACACATATATAGTAGTTTACATAGATAGATAAATAGATTGATTACATATATAAAATAGGTATGAGATATATAGATAAATAGATGACAGATATAAAATAGATATGAGAGATAGATAGATGACAGACATAAAATGGATCACAGATATAAAATAGTTAATAGATATTAGATAAATAGATAGATTGATAGACATAGATGGATAGATAGAGCTGATGACAGATATACAGCAGACACAATATAGTTATAAATAGATAGATACAGATAGATAGAGACACAGAAAGAATATCTCTCGTATACTTATTATACTATTGCTGATCACATTTATTTGATTTGCTTTCTTTAATATATATTTATGTCATACAGCAAAATAAAAATAGCAAAGTAGATTTTTTTCTTGCTGAAATTTAGGAAATATTTACAAACTCAGCAGTCACAATGAGAATGAACATGAAACCATCACTTGCTGAACACTCAGATGAACTGAGTCAGAACTGGTCAGATGTAGGAAGCAGCATGTTATATATTCAGCCAAATACTTTACCACAGATCAGCAATTACATAGGAATGGTGCCCCATGTAAATTCAAGCCAAATGTAAATCCTTAACATAAAATAGAAACTACTGTACAATGCAACATATAAGTCAAAGGAGGTCAATGAACTAAAATGTAAAAATGAAATACATAGGTTAGGCCATTTAGAAATGTCATTGTCTTCAATTATCATAGAAGATCTACTAAAGAGAGAACACACAGGATATAAGAAAACTGACCAGTATAACTGTAATATGGAAGTTTATAGAAAAAGACAGTAAAGGGTAATGTTTCCATATGTTCACATGAGTATAGTAAAACCACTTGAAGCTCTGGTGTACAACCCTTCTTTTTATTGGACCATAGAACAATTCACATATTTAATCTTTGTGGTCATAAAACATAATACCAAAATACTGCTCCAGACTGTTAGCCAAGAGCTTATAGAAATCCTAGCCTGCCCTATACTGTACAATCCATGTAACAGTAATAATAACGTATATTATTAGATTTTTCCCCAATGTCATATTTATCATGTTTATTTAAAGATAGATTAATAGATATGAGAGATAGAAAAATATAAAATAGATAAAAGTTGGCCTCTTTTAATTGTCACTATTCTTGCTAGCAAAATATATATGATATGTGATAGAAAGATATGATATAATAGAAAGATAGATATACATGACATGTTGTATATTTTTATGATTGTTGCCACTGTTGCTATTATTTTGGGGGGGTTATGTGTGGGGTGACAGTTATACTGTTAACAAGTTTATGATTTATGCTTTTTGAAGATATTGAGTCCATTACCAGATATTATGTAATTTACAATGAGTAAGTGAATCATAGCTATGATATTTACTATACCATATTCTCTATAGAATTAGAAAAGGCGTGCTAACAATGAATAAAATAAACAAGACACCCCCTACAATATACAGTAGTTGAATTTCTATTCTCCCTAGATGCCCTCCTTGCTACTTATTTTCTGTTTAAGATGCTTTGGAAGGTGGCAGCAATAAATGTGCTAGTAAATGTGTAAATGCATCAAACTTACTATTATATTCCATTTACAAGGATGAATTCCACTTTGTGACTGTCTGTTCTAGCAGCTAGCTTACCTGTCATATTCCCAAATGGAAAATGTAAATACTTGTTGTAAGGTGAATAAGACCTACAACTGGTAATATAGTAATCTTTAGGAACTGGGGCCAGAAGGGCTGTTATAGATTGGACATTATTCACCATCAATGCTAACTAGAAAAGAGCAATCGTCTCATATGTTATCTCAGGACACTATCATAGATTGGCCTTCATAAACTGCACACTGTATTATAGATACAATGAAGTTTTATGTCATACAGTACATCATCTTAATGCAGCTAGTCTTCACATGTGTCACTGACTTTGACAGACCATTCATTATGTGTATTGTTTTGTTTCCCCTAAAAGGAAAAAGTTTATTGAAAAGTACTGGTAGAGTGTAAAAATGCTATTTGACATCTAAACTGTATAACAAGTGACTTGGGCCACCATTCTTTCCAGGATCTTTTATAGCCTTTCATCAAGATTTTCCTTGACAGTTTGTGACTTTTGATTTCTCAAGGAACAAATCAATTAATCCCTAAGCTTCTTAAAGTGCAAAACCCACCCAAAAGTGATCTTCTGACAAGTTACCGAGATGTGTGAGAAGCTTACATTTGGTCTGAGTTCAGGCCTTCACGTGTTTCCTACATGATGGGTATCTAGATTTATTCAGCACTGCTTAGAGAGGTCCGTACTGCAGATGATGCATGATTTATAGTAAATTATATCTCTTATATCCCCACACTCCTATAGAAATCATATGCTCTACAGAGTACAATAAACCTGTTTTATTTTAGTAATTTGTGGTAGTCACAAACTCCACAGATGTGATTTTTTTCGGCATGTAACTATGACATCATTTTTGGAAAACTTTCCCCTTTAAGTAATTCTGAGACTATAGAACTCTTGTTTGGGACTGCTAAGGTATCCCTTCATCAGATTTACTGCATGTGTGCAAGCCACTAACAACTTTGCTTGTGTTGCACACATGCTATAAACTTCCATATTTACAATAAACTTGATATGCGTATCCTTGTCTGAACTGTAGTTTTGAATGCCAGTATCAAGAATATAGGAAAGCTTGCATAACTTTGGCAGAGTAGACCTTGTGACTCTCAAGCATCTACACCTCCTAATAACAGTGACATAGTATTTGGTTCCTCACGTAGTACTACACAGGTCATAGGTTCATCTGTGTATGAAAATGTTTCAAATGAGCCAGCAAAAAATTAACTTAAAATGCCAGAGAAAATTCATTTACGAGTTGCAACATATTAATTTATAACAGAAGCAAAAACAATAACACGGTGTAATCAGATAACATGTTATTGTAAAATGTTGGGATTTATCCATCCCATAACTCATTCCAGTTACATTTTTGGTTTATACCTTCTCAAAGTATTAAACCCAAAAACTACATATAATAATTTGTACACAGACATGCTTTCCCATAATGCTATTGATGAGTTAGATTTATTTTAATAAAAACCTGATTTATACCACAGATGGTAATAATATGACTTGGCTGTAGCACAGTGCAAAAATGTTTTGAGATATGCAGCTGAGTTATATGAGTTATATACCAGGTCAGCCTTATGTCTTTGAGACCTGTACAGTCACATTAGCTGTGGTCCCTAAGGCTTGTGATTATCAGAAATATTTAGATTAACAGTATAGTAGATTTATTCAGACATTGTATAGTGCTGTCTTTATATTAGTTTATGTATATGATGTTGGTCACTGCATGCTGACATAATTTGAACACTGTATGGTGGTATTTGCTTAGGTATCGTGTAACTTCTATATTATTTTTGAAAGCTGTGGTGGTAGCAACACTACACGGAAGTACTATTTATGCAACTGTATACAAATACTATTTGCCCAACATATGGCAGTAGATTTTGAGCACAGTATTGTAAGGTTGTTTGTACATTGTATGACTATATACCATGTTAACAAATGTAGAACCCAGTGTAATGCCCGCTCTATATAAGACAGACTACTTGCTAGAAATGCATTGCTGTACTCACTCTGTGGACAGCATGGTATAGATCAGGAGTAACTGAGCAGCTTGATATATAGTTTTGTGGGGAAATAGATTCAGTATAATGTGTTCTTTACTAACCTGAATCCCTGCTGTTTCTATACTTAGGGGTCCAGAGGGCATCCTACTTAGTGACTCACAGCTATTCCTGTATGCAAAGTCATAGGAAAGGCTGTCAGTCACTAAATAGTACCGCCTTCTGGACTCCTAAGCATAGAAAGAGAAGAGATTTAAATGAATAAAATACAAGCTATGCTACATTTTTCCCAAAAAATTATATATCAATCTTCTATACTCCTCAGCTATATTCCATCTGCATGTACTGTAGATTAGACACCATGTTTAACATGACAGGCTTCATTTAATGGGATTTTCCCGACAGGCTGAGATGGGAATATGTGACTTGAAGTCCCAGTCACAAGGTTAGGAGTTACAAAAACACAAGGCTTTGTCCATATATCCCATAGAAATGAATGTGAGTTACAGCAACAGGGTAATACAGTGAGCAACGGTGTTTCCATACCTCAGGAGTTATAGAAACAGAGCAGCTCACTGTACTATGCTGTTTCTATAACTCCTAACTATTTCTATTACTTACAGAAGTAATGTGGAACAGCCACACTTGGCTGTTTCTGTAATCCCTACTACCTCAGACAGACAGAGACATGGATATTTTCATCTCAGCCATGAAAGGCTGAAATGAGAATACCCCTTTTAAGTTCTTGACAACCAGTCTGCCTCAGATTACGCTTGTCTTTAGCTCAAGACTTAATTACCCTTAAACTGAGGGAATCTGAGGGGCTTTGCAAGATGTAGAGTGCTCCCAATTTAACCTATAACACCTACAGTGTCCATGGACATTTTCTTAGAGTATCCTCACCCAGAGACTATTTGGCTACCATTCCAAACCATTTTCTTATAGTCATATTCACATGTCCCACAACATTCAATCTATCCCTGTCATCTTAGGGACAAAGCAATCATCAGCGATCAGTAATGATGACTTGTACAGCAGAATAGTACGTCAAAATTAGATTCTAGAACCTATAGAGATGCTATAAGGCAAGACATGGAATATACTTTATTGGTGACTGCTGGTTTTATATTGGTTCTGCTTTAAGAATGATGAAAACTTTCAGCAATTTTAATTTCCTAAACTTGCTGTGTAGAACTTGCAGCTCAGGTTGAGAGTCAGATCATTCACATTTTGAATTTTGAACTCTGAAAACCTCATTGGTCTTATGTGACCCACCTGCAGAAATTTGTGGAGTTTGCTGACAACTTCCATCTTATCTTGTATGTTATATCATACTATAGCAGCCAATCACAGCAAAGCCATGCTCTTGAAGAATGAAAGCTGCACTGTGATGGGTTGTTATGGGTAGTTTTAGATAATTGTTATAAATCTGCCTCACTGGTAACCCTATGATCTTATCAGTTATTGAATTTGTTCTAGTTCCTTCCATCTTCTATTTTCCCCTTCAACCAAGGAGAGGACATGTACCAGTACCAGTACTGTCACTTCAAGATTGTAAGAACACTTAATTTCATTATGTAAAGTGTTTCTGAAAGTAATACTTAATACAACTACAAATCCAAAAATTTGGGACACTGTAAAATGCAAGGAAAGCAAGAATGTACCAATCTGAAAATCTCATATAATCATATTTTATTCACAATAGAACATAGAACACATATCAGCAGTTGAAAGTTAGAGATTTTTCCATTTCATTTGAAAAAAAATAACTAATTTAGAAAATTGATGGCAGCTACATATTTCAAAAAAGTTGGGAAGAGTGCCATGTCTATTATTGTGTGGCATCCTCTCTTCTTTCTACAACAGAGTGTAATTGTCTGGGAAGTGAACCAATTGCTGGAGTTTTGGGAGAGGATTGCTGGCCCATTCTTGTCTGATGTTGGATTCTTGCTGCTCAACAGTCCTTAGTCTTCTTTGACAATTTTTTTACCAAATGTTTTCTGTTGGTGAAAGATCTGGCTGCAGGCAGGTCTGCTCAGCACCCACGCTTTTCTTTTGCGAAGCCATGCTGTTGTAATGGATGCAGTATGAAGTTTAGTGTTGTCTTCCTGAAATATGCACGGAGCTCCCCGAAAGAGATATTGTCTGGATGGGAGCATATGTCATATGTTGTTCTAAAACCTCTATATACCGCTCAGCATTGATAGTGCCTTTCAAGATGTGGAATCTGCCTGCAATGCAACCATTACATCAGAGATGCAGGCTTTTGAACTGAGCTGATAAACTGGATGGTCCCTCTCCTCTTAAGTCAGTGGTACATGGCGTACGTGGTTTACATAAAGTCTGTCAAACGTTGATTTATTTGGAATTAGGGTTGTAGAATATGGGGCATGTTATAGAAGGGCCTGATGTGATGTGTCAATTGATATATAGTATTACATGTAACTACCTCAATCCAGTGACCTATTGGAACTGCCGATATAGTGCACAGTACAAGCATGGGTGATCCCTGCATAATTATTCCATTTTACAGACTGTGATTCATTGATATACATCGTTCAGAACAAAAATTCCTAAATATCTTTTTTACCATTAACTGAGCAACCACACCTTATAGGTGCCAAATGCCATAAACACTTAGCACACTAATTCTATAATTCAGTGTTAAAATGACTGAATAATAGCAGATAAAAGGAATCTTAGTGTTTTTCCCTTTATACTCAAATTGTAATGCAATTTTGGGTGCTGGATGTATGTGTATTTAAGATGTATTCCCGTTTGGGAGCTGTTTTGGAGCACTGGCTGGGCATCTCTCTCTCTGGCACTCCAATTGAAATGAATGGAACAGGGCATACGTCGGGTCAACCATTGCTCCATTCACAAGGGAGACAAAAGTCCCCTGTTGTTCTGATCGGTGAGGGTCTGAATGGTCAGACCCCTACCAGTCTGAAAGTTATTCCCTATTATATGGATAGGACATAACCTATTAAGAAGGTATTACACCTATAAGTAGAGATTATATTTCTGAAACCTAACTTTTATTTCTTTCCAACATTCTTTACAGCAGAAGTGATCATTTGTGTTAAGTGAAAAATCTTTGACATTATTATAGTCACATGATAGAAATTTTGATGAGTAATCCTGGTACAGTGACCCCTACTGTTCACAAAAAGAAATGGACAGATATGCTTATCTGAACTCTGTTCCCCATTATTTCTAAGCAGCTCTCTTCTGCTGTCCTTGGAGAAATAAGCAAACAGTGTATTTTTTATTGCAGATATCTGGTGCAAACATAATATGCCCCATACACTTCTTGTGAGTGCATACACCACTCCCACTGCTCTCTAAAGTGAGGTGATCAGAAACTAAGGGGTGCAGCATCCAAATGAGCACTTCTGCCCCTTCTGTTTATGGATCATACTGGTCTCAGCACCTAGACCCCCAATGATCAAAACTTCTAACATGTAACTATAAGGGTATGTTCACACTATCAATATTACAGTTCATTGCTGTCATCTGTCAAAGGATGACAGCAACCCACATTAACGGTAGTAGAGTAATGGACACAGATGTCCCATTGACTATAATGTAAAAGAAATGACAGACACTTTCTTCTATCATATTTGTTTACTTTTGCAATGGAAGAAAAAGTCTTACATACGGGACTTCTTTTCCACTAGAAAAGTATAAAACACGATGGAAAAAATCTTCCGTCATTTTTTCTTTTTTTACAAGGGGCTAATGAAGACACCAGAGAGAGCGGGCTCCGTTTTTCTTGTGACAGATGAGAGCAATGGACGTGAACCCACCCTTACATGTCAAACATTTTATTTTTTTTAAATGATAGGTGCCATTTAAGTATTTTCTCAGAAATAAATTATTTTTTCTGTGCCCTAAATAGACTTATTAATGGATCTTAAATAGTAAAACAACCCTTTTAAAAATCGTGTAACCAATAAATAAACAATTTATGAAAATAAATGTTAAATGGGTTAACAATATCATTTACTTTACAACCAGTTTCTAAAAAAAATAAACAGCCAAACAGAACATTTCAATGAGACTAATGATGACTAGCATCTAGTGCCTGTTATATGATTCTGATCTAGGAGTCTACTGCCAGCAATTCAGATCTTAACATGGTGTCCTCTGCCAGTTATGGAATTCCAGACATGCTGCCAAGATTTCAATAATGCTATGACATCATTAGTATTATGGGTGAATTATAATAATCTGCAGGTGCCAAAAGTTATGGAGCGATACTCTGGGTGCCCAAAGAACAAATGACTCCTGGACCTGTGTCTGGGGGACACTTGTCTACAGCATCTGCTTTAACTGGTATTTATTTTAGAATTAAACATTCTGGAATATTGGACACAAAAACTAAATAATAATAATTAGAGATTTTGAAAAGCACAAATGAAATCAATTCTATAATGTATTTCAGGTGGGTCTAAATGGAAAATTGTGAAGTAGTTTTTTATTTTTTCTTGCCTGTAATCCGCATCTTTAGTTTCAAAATATATTCTCTGTGGATCTGGCTCATGAACACTTGTGTGTTACACATACTTGGCCCTTTCCATGAATAGTCAAAACCTGTCATGCTAATCTGAAACCTGTGTTACATTCAGGAAATCTGTCTTTGTATATGTTCTAGCCAGGTGTCTCAACATGCAAGAACTGATCTTCACATCAATGAATAATAATTTAGATTCAGTTTTGTTTCCTCCAGTGTCCTTTTAAAGTCAAAACAGCCAAATTAGTAACTTGAAGAATCTTCTTGGGTGACTCAGTACCGAATGATATGTAGAAAATTCTGTTATGGAATTCAAATGGGGAAACTATCATTAGATAATGAGTCACTGGGAAGAATTCATCAGGCAAACAAGACTTCTAGCTTGTGTATACATCCTCATTTTTCATATACTTTAGTATCCTATTTAGCTGGACCATACGTCTCTCCTCCCACGCTCTGCTCCAGGATTTCTCTTTCACATTAAGTTTGCGCAAGGATATCACATGGCTATATTTTGTGCTGCCAAGGGAACTGTATGCAAGGTCAATATATTTAAAACACTACGTACAATGGTTTTGTGAAAATCTAGGGATTTTCTTTGAAAGAGCAAATGTATGCGATGTCATACATTTGTTCACCCTAATAGAAATCTGTATTTTGTCTTACACGGAATAACATAGGTAATGGAAGTTTGCTAAAGGGAGCCTGTCACATGGATTTTTCATTTGAAACGCTCACCACCAGACTTTAACGCTGCCTTGACTAGTCACACATTCTCTGTTGTAATTACACCTATAATGGAATAATTGACATTCTGGACGGGGTCAGACAAGATACAGCACCCTTGGGCTTGATTGATAATGTCCTGTGTCCTGGGACATTTTCTGAACTCTCAGACATACACACAAGCGCCACTGATGTCAAGAAGAGGCGTCCTATTACTCTCTGAAGTGACAGAGATGCATGTTCTTTTGCGCTTGGCTACTTTATGTACAGGAGTCCCATAGAGATGAATGGAACACAATGGATATGCACAGCCATCTCTCGAGTCATCCAGAAAGGAACAAGAACTCCACTTTTTTCACTCCTACTTAGCAAGCATAAAAATAGAAATTGAACATAATAAAAAGGCCCAAATATGCAGGCTAGACAGATCACTTTTGGAAGCACTACGTTTAATATATATAAACAGCTTCTTAAGGAGGATACAGTTTGCATAAATTAATAGTGAAAATGAATGTAAGAAATTTTGCAATATATCTTATCAGGTTTCTTTATCAACAAATCAGCCTCCTATTATCCTAACCCTTCAAAACTGGCATTCACTCTGAAATATCTGCTGAATCAGTCTTGGTCTCCAAAGACAAACTGCAAGCTCACTGGAGGGTCACATTTCAACTCTGCATAGAAGTCTATAGAGAGAAGGGGGGCAGAGTAGGTGACAAGTGAGATAGAAGCAGAGAAATGGAGCCAGATGAACAGAGCAAAAGAGAAACTCAGGCAAGATGGCAGTCCCCATAATCTCATGTAAAGAAAAGAAGCCTACAATTATAAAACAAAAGTAAATTGGGAAAAAGTGATATATGTTTAATCAATAAATAAATAAATAATTGGCAATACATTTTTTTTTTTAGACAGACAGAAGGTAGCATAAAAGAAGACATGTATTTCCTACATTTCTGGAGTATCTTTTCTTTGAACTCCATGTGGACCATTCCTCTGTTATTCCTCCTACAAATGTATGCATAAATTAGGTCGTGAGTGTATACAGTTGGTGGGTCTCCCTTCACGGTCTAATACTGTCCAATCAGGGCTAAGGCTGCATTCACATCTCCATCAGGATATCTGTTCTGTTATAGGAACAGAAAAAACATAAATCCTGATGGAGTCCATTGATTACAATGGGGTCTCATTTTGCTGTAATAAAAAGTCTTGTATGCAGTTTTTTTGTCAGCAATTTTAGACAAAATCTGTGATAGAGGCTCCTAACAGAACTTCTGACACAGATGTGGACATACTGTAGCCTAACAGTTGTAGACTATGCAGAGACACTTCAATTTAACAAGGCAAACAGTAAAATCAAGTTATCAATTTATTCATAAATTTCTCAGAGAAAGAAGAGAGGGACACCACAACATGGAGTATTGTTACTTCATGATGCTGTAAAGTTGGTATTTCTTGTATTTACTAAAACAGAGTCAGAAAAACTGGGAGATCCTCTTTAAAGGGGTTATCCAGTTTTTAAAAAATATGGGCCAAATAATAGGGTATATCAATATAAAACATTTCCTAATAAATATCCTTTTTAAATTCAGCACCATTTATCTGATTTATTTTCAGGTCATTAACCACAAATGTGACGTTTCGTTTGCAAACTCACTACCTAGGCCCCCCTTGCACAACCCTGTGAGCAGTTCAGCAAACGAAATGTCACAGCATCACGTGACCTCTTTGCCTTTTGAAGCCACCAATGGGAGTCATTTATTACCTGGTCAGATATGCAGAGGAGAGGAATGCTGCATGGACTGAAGAAGTGAGACACAAAACAGACACTGACACAAAACAGACCCTGTAGCAGGGAGGAAATTTGCACACAGGGGAGACTGGAGAAGGGAGGGGTACACAGAGTGGAGAGAGAGCAGATGAATCATGGGAAACATAGTTTGTCCACAGATTCACTGCATGTAAATAACAGTGATGCAAGGAGCAGCAAGTAAAATAAAGCCAAGCAAAAGCTGCACAAGGTAACTGTGAGTATTTAGCACTGCTGTAGATGTATTTGCAATTCATTTTTAAAAGCTGATAACACCTTTAACATAGAATATGTAGAATTTAATATACTCACAATAGTAAAACATAAAAGCACCAACACCTCCATGGTGCGACAAGTGATAGCCTGAAACTGGCTTTCGCCTTTACAGTTATGTCTGGGCCATGTCCATAAAAATTGAACAAAAAAATAGTAAACTGACAGATAATGTGCAGGAATTGGGTGGTATGAGGGAGTTTTTCACTAGCTATAGATAAAGCCTCATCTATTTGTAGAGCAGTAATAACAGCTAACATAACAATTCAACTAAAATTAAACAATGAAATAGACAATAAAATGAAAGTTTGATATAGGGGCTAAAATCAAAGTTGGCAATATCTTTATCAACATCCAGTGCTTGATCTGAGAATGGAGACTGCATATTTTGTGTTGAATTGTAAATGTGAAAAGTTTGTATTGTAAAAGTGTAAGTCAAAGAGCATGGGTCACAATGCAAATTCTTTACCATCTAAAAGCCCAGCATGTCATAATGAGATGTGCAAGATCTAAAAATACTAAAAAGACAAAAATGTGTTCCTATAAAAATGCCTTGTCATCGATCCTGGTCCTAATACAGCTCTGTGGCTACATGACTATTTTGTTGAGAGTTTTAGACCATAGCACTTTATTGAGCAGATTAATTTACAGTATCTAAAACTGACTATTATGAACCAAATTTGCATCAATAACCAGTTAAGACAGAGTTCACATCTGGAAAGCAAGCCAGGGATGCTTCATCATATGTCCATTAACGTTAAGGTCTGTTATTTCATCTGCTGTCCTATTTCATTGGTGATTATTGACAACCACCATAAAGGAATCCCAATCCCAATCGAGCCTCTGCATTGTACCACATTAACCATTTCAGATAATATGAACATTATTATCTTTTAATGTGACTTTACAGCCTCTACAATTGAATTTAGAACAACTTAGGAAGGGGCTGAAATGTAAATTGGTTCCTGGAATATGTTTTACAGCAGAGCTGGCTTGGAATAGATAATATTTATATCACGGCAGAAGGGAAGTAAAAACAGCCGGCAGATGGAGTCCATCATGTCAGATACAACGTTGTCACTGCCAAGTTCATCGTAACTCAGGTTGCGTGATAGGATTCTTCCCAACAGCTCTGCCAAGACAGCGGGTAGAGTCAACAATGATGATTTTATTATTACCTTGTTACTCTGCAGATTAAAAATGATCTGCCATTTTATGCCTAAAAAAAGATGCCTGTGCTATGTGTAAATATTTTCAGGCTGCTTGACTTAGATTTATGGTGGTTGATGGTGGTTCTGAGATTCTTTTAGTCATTTTTGCCATGGCCGGAACAAAAATAGCATGACAAATACAAATGTAGAGACGCTTTGTATAGTAGTCAACCTGGATTGTTGGCCTTTAACAAAAGCTGTATGACCTCACCACATTGGCATACTTGCCAATGTAGTAATAATTTCCATTGATGCTTTCCTGTTTTACCAGTTACTGTTCAGGAAAACTACTAGAGATCTATATAGAAGTCCTTTGAGGACTGGGAAGAATTGGCACATTTAAAGAAATGATTGCCTATTATTGTAAATGAGGTCATTGTGAGTTAACCTTTCATATATATTAATATAGTATCAATTTAAAGAGAACCTATCACCATCCTGACCCCATCTGATTTATTTGAAATACTCTTACCCCCTAAAAAAAGAAATGAGCTTATAAATATGAAATATTAAATAAAATTTATTTTAGTATAAAAGTGATATTTGCAAATGACCCTATAGAAGTTAGGTTTGAGCGTCTGAGCAAGAGGCTTCTTATACTTGTCCCCTATCCTCCCTACTACCTGTACTACAAGTGGTGCAAAAAGGACACCGTCTGCAGCACAAGCAATAGACGCAACTTGGTTCTGCCCACTTAGGAGAATCATCACGCCACTCTCTTTCCAGAAAATGTCAGATTGAGAAAGTTGTGATGACTCAGCAGCAAATAGTGACAGTATCATGAAAAATAAGGCATCACAATCAAAGCAACATATACAAATATACAATATACAAAATGATTAAATGTTACAGATGCAGTGCATAATCAGGACTTCTTGTAGAAGGTGGTAGCCTCCACCACCTTACAGATACAGATAAGTTATTTTGAAGGCTAGGTTCATATCTCACAGCGGGTTCTACACCATTCCCTATTACTTCATATCTCACAGAAAATAAATGGTTTCAAACGATAAAACTTAACTTTTAATATTTTAATATAAAAAATACACAAAGGACGTCCACTAATCTACTAAAAGACAGATCAATGTGGTCTGTGCCTGCCTATTCAAAGTTTATTCAGGATTTAAATGTTAGACCGTATTCACACTCTCCAACTTTCCACTGGACCTAGGGTGTAATAAGATACTTTCACCACCCTTAGACTAAGGTTATAGTATCACGGCTGCATCATACAACAGGTCAGTATTTTGTCAGTTGCTTTTAGTGCTAGGAAAACCCAAACACCTGGTCCCCACACACATAATTTGTAAAGCCTCACTGACTAGACTCCTGCACAGCCATGATATACCTCCACAACCCTAGTCTGTAGTATGTACATATGCCAGTAATCTAGGTACAGGTCACAGTAACTTCATTTCCTGTCATTAAAATGTTATAACCATAAGGGAAACTATGATATTCTGACCCTTATACTCAATAAACACCTATATTGCAGCCATTACTGATATCCCCTATGTTGACTCCAGGGATATACAGCTACCATTTCCATTAGTGACTCAAATTCCACCAACTAATCTCCAGGCTACTCAGACTGCCCCAGTCTCCTGTCAGTCCTTCATGCGCCCAAGTGGTATGGCTTGTGGTCAACTAACTCAAAAATAGAAAATAAACTTGCTCTACGCGTTTCCTCTGTGTTATCTGTATCAGGTTCATCAGGAGCCAATGCTAATAAACTTATCAATTGGTCTAAGCTGCTATAAATATTTTTCAAAAATGCAGTTACAACTGCAGTTTCTGGAGCACTGATGGTGTGCTCCAGTGTATAGAGTAGCCGACTACTGTTGTATGATGCAGCCGTGATACTATAACCTTAGTCTAAGGGTGGTGAAAGTATCTAATTACACCCTAGGTCCAGTGGAAAGTTGGAGAGTGTGAATACGGTCTAACATTTAAATCCTGAATAAACTTTGAATAGGCAGGCACAGACCACATTGATCTGTCTTTTAGTAGATTACTGGACGTCCTTTGTGTATTTTTTATATTAAAATATTAAAAGTTAACTAGGTTCATATCTGTGTCATTTTAGTCTGGAGTAAATAGAAGAAAGGACTTAACAGAAGATGGATCTGCCTATTGATCCTGAGGGGGTATTTGTTATTTTCTTTGTGATTTCGTCTCCATACAGAGTGTGAACAAAGCCTAACATACAAGTTTATATGGAGGGGAGGAAGGAGGAAGAGGCTACTGTAGGGGTTGAGAGTGGGAGTGATAAAATATTGATTTATGATACATGGAGACAGAAACAGTAGCATATAAAGAGGAACTTGCAGCTGGATTTTTTTTTCTGTAGCCCCCACTGTTCCTGAGCAATTGATGCTGTTAGTTTAATGCACCCAATATTCTAATTAGATTCTCTAAATGTCAGGTGGGTGGTCCTGGCATTCTGCAGAAAACCCAGAACCCACCTGACAGTAGAATATGCAAAAAGATAGAGTTGGCGGTGGTCATGAAACGTCTTCTCTAAACCCTTGTGTTCTACCATTATTTTGTCAGCCCATTGAGATTACAGCTGGGAGCCTAACAAAGGCCAGAGGCATAGCCAAATAGATTTCCTGTCCTTGACAGGAAAATCTTATTCAAAGGCCAGAACCCCCAATAAATACTTATGAGCAGTCATTTTGAATATGACATACCAATGGAAATTGAGGTGGATCACAGCAAGAGTCACTGTACATGATGATAACCTTCTCATAGTGCATAATAGATACATTCCATCATTCTAACATTATTTATGTAAAATCAGAAAGCAAGAGCATTTGGACAGATACAGTTGTACTAAAAAGTTTACATACCCTGGCAGGTTTTTTGGGTTTTTGGCCTTTTTTCAGAGAATATGAATGATAACACAAAAACTTTTTCTCCACTCATGGTTAGTGGTTGGTTGAAGCCCTTTATTGTCAAACTTCTGTGTTTTCTCTTTTTAAATCATAATGTCAACCAAAAAACATCAAAATGACCCCATTCAAAAGTTTACATACCCTGGTGATTTTGGCCTTATAACATGCCCAGAAGTTGACACAAAGGAGTTTGAATGGCTACTAAAGGTAACATCCTCACCTGTGACCTGTTTGCTTGTAATCAGTGTGTGTGCATAAAAGATGAGTGAGTTTCTGGGATCCAGACAGACTGTTACATCTTTCCTCCAGCCACTGACGTTTCTGGATTTTGAGTCATGGGGAAAACAAAAGAATTGTCCACGGATCTACAGGAAAAGGTAGTTGAACTGATAAAACAGGAAAGGAATACAAAAGGATATCCAAGGAATTGATAATTCCAGTCAGCAGTTTTCAAACTGTGATTAACAAATGGAAACTCAGGGGCTCTGTAAAAACCAAACCATGGTCAGGTAGACCAACCAAAATTTCAGCCACAACTGCCCAGAAAATTGTTCAGGATGCAAAGAAAAACCCACACATAACATCAGCTGAAATACAGGACTCTCTGAAAACTATCGGTGTGGCTGTTTCAAGATGCACAATAAGGAGGCACTTGAAGAAAAATGGACTGCATGGTCAAGTTGCCAGAAGAAAGCCATTACTGAGCAAATTCCACAAAGAATCTCGCCTTCAATACGCCAAACAGCACAGAGACAAGCCTCAAAACTTCTGGAACAAGGTAATTTGGAGTGATGAGACAAAAATCGAACTTTTTGGCCACAACCATAAACGTTACATTTGGAGAGGTGTCAACAAGGCCTATGATGAAAGGAACACCATTCCTACTGTAAAGCACGGAGGTGGATCATTGAAGATGTGGGGATGTGTGAGCTTCAAAGGCACAGGAAACTTGGTCAAAGTTGAAGGAAAGATGAATGCAGCACGTTATCAGCAAATACTGGAGGCAAATTTGCACTCATCAGCTAGGAAGCTGCGCATGGGACATACTTGGACGTTCCAACATGACAACGATCCAAAACACAAGGCCAAGTCGACCTGCCATTGGCTATAGCAGAAGAAAGTGAAGGTTCAGGAGTGGCCATCTCAGTCTCCTGACCTCGATATCATTGAGCCACTCTGGGGAGATCTCAAGCACGCAGTACATGCAAGACAGCCCAGGAATTTACAGGAACTGGAGACTTTTTTGCCAAGAAGAATGGGCAGTTTTACCATCTGAGCAAATAAAGAGCCTCATCCACAACTACCACAAAAGACTTCAAGCTGTCATTGATTTTAGAGGGGGCAATACACGGTATTAAGAACTGGGGTATGTGAACTTTTGAACAGCGTCATTTTGATGTTTTTGGTTGTCGTTATGATTTAAAAAGAGAAAACACAGAAGTTTGACAATAAATGGCTTCAACCAACCACTAACCATGAGTGGAGAAAAAGTTTTTGTGTTCTCATTCATATTCTCTGAAAAAAGGCTAAAAAACCAAAAAATCTGCCAGGTACATAAACTTTTTAGCACAACTGTATTTCTTAATGTTCTTCAAGTCCTAGATATTTTTCCCACAGAGGCTACAGGAATTTTTTATGCATACAAACTAGGAACCTTTTGTTCTATGCAGTTAATAATGATAATAATAATAATAAGTGCTTATTTCCATGTTACACCTCAGATAAGTCTTTGAAGATGAGTCCTCTTTCTCTCTAACCATACTTCTTGTAATAATGACAGTCAGAGGGTTCCGAATATAATCATCCACAAACCGTCTAGGGTTATGTTCCTGATGTCTATAATCTAATGGCAGGATGCCAGTGGGAAATCCTCCTAACCACTGCTCTTGTAGCCTTGGCCAAGATGTTCATGATTCCATGTAATGAGCATAATGAATGCAGCCCAGTGGAGTGGTGTTAGTTTTTCATTTAAGCTACTGGCTTAAATGCCAAGGGCTCCTATTTTTAATTGAGCTTTACAAAAGGATGAATCATTTGATCATCGCTTCATGCCTCCAGGGACAGAAGCAAAGGACAGCAGAGATCAACCACCCACATAGTAAAATGAGATCTATCTAGGTATATTATTGCAATACATATACTAAAATAGTCTATCCGTGTAAGATTATTGTTGCAGTCTTTATTACTCAACTATAAATTCACAAGTGCAAGAAAAAGAATAAACTGTTGACATGTAACCCATAGTTTCCCAGCAATGTGTGCTGAGATCTGTACAGGGTAGTAGCAGGTAACCCAGGTTCCATATAGCAAAACTTGGATTGACCACTATTGGCAGCAAGTTTAGAAGTAAAATGATTTCCTGGTCTTCTTTATTTACAGGAATAATATACAGGGTTTTTACAGTAACAGGATAATTCATACAGTGATGTCACAGTACAGGGGTGATGCACACAGTGATGTCACAGAAGGATAATGTACACAGTGTTGTCACAGTATAGGGATAATGCAAACAGTGATGTCACATCAAGGCATTACTGGATTTTTTGGCACAGTGAAGTTACACCACAGAAATAATGTGCACACTGATGTCACACTCAGGAAAAAATGCACAGTAATGTCACAGTTCATGGATAATGCATACAATGATGTCACAGCACAAGGCTAATTCACAGGGTGACGTCACATCAGGAGGTTTACTGTGTACAGTGAAGTTATAGCACAGAAATAATGTGCATAGTTATGTCACAGTACAAGGACAACCTACTCAGTGATGTTACAGAACAACAATGACGCAACATGTGATGTCGAAGTACAGGTTTATTAATGTACACTATGATTTCATAGCACAGGAATAACACACTCAAAAATGATCACTATGTATAATATATGTAACCTAAGAGCATAGAAACATATAGTGATGTTTATGGTGTAATGACCACATGATGTCACTGTACATAGAGATGCAGTGATGTCACCACACAAGAATTATGCAAAAAAGGAATGCTTCAGAAAGGGATAGTGCACACAGCTGGGGTAACTATGGGACCCACAATAAAACTTTACATAGGATCGCATTTAGTTTCCCACATATTTTTCCAGTCTTCATTAACTGTACCTTATGTCTAAGTACAAATGGCCCCATATATTGCTGGGTCCCATAGTAATTGCTATGCCTGCTACCCTGGTATTTATACCTATGCCTCTGTAGTACATAAGTGTATAATGATTTGTACAGTAGCTTATAGTAATGGACATTCATCGTGAGTGCTCAGGTATAGAGCATGAAAGGTACAGAATGTAAATACTGCTGATGACAAAAATTCAATGATAGTGATGTAACATAATTCACACTAGCTCTAGCATAGGTTATATAGGTATTTGTATAGATAAATGTAAAGTTATCTGTGTGACATATGTATGTCATCACCTGGAATCTCCATATACCAGGTCTCCATATACCAGGTATACAAAGAAAGCTGTGTTTCCGCAACGTGGGGCCTCAGCCTAAAAGAATCTAGCTGCAATACCAGACATAACCCATGGACAATCTCTGAAAGAAAACAGCCATGTTTTTCTAATCCTGGACAAGCCTCTTTATGTAGGTAGGTCCAATCTAAGAACATAGCCAGTGATATTATTACAAGGAGGTTTTATCCAGAATACAGTAAAGGTGGAATCTTAAAGCTCCTCTGTCACATAAGGTAACAGCTTTATGAATGAAAGGTGGTAGGTGGGGGTTCTGTTGCACAAATAACCATAAAATACAAAATGTCTTTTGGGTGCTGTTTAATTAAAGGGTTTTTATGATCTCAAGATTTCAGCAGCACTCCTGTCTCCTCTCCAAGAGGTGGTCTGTAACCTAGGCAACCAGTTGTAAACACCGAAAAGGAATAATAAGCAATATCTGGCAAATGGAGAAAGATAGATAAAGCAATGTATTGGATAAAAAACTTCAGTTACCTTAATCTACAAGTCCGAATAGGATCCTGAAGATGGGAATACCCAATACTTTAATAAATTAATGTGTATACTTTGTTTTTAGAGTACAGCACAAAGTTATCCTTTTCTCAAGGCTTCTGAATTTGTAACTTTGTTAATATCTGTAATAAATTATGCAAAATATGCTATAAAATAGTTCTTATGAAATGCAGCAAATTAAATTCTTGGCTGGTTCAGGCATAATAGATATAAAATAGAATATTTGCTTTCACAAAACCCTAGAAGATTTATTTCTTTGCCAAAGATGTCACAGTACTTTCCACTTCAGGAGTAAACATTTTAGCTCATACGTCTCCACTATGTGCAAGCCAAGCGCTTTTTCAGATATACAGTAACACTCAAGCGATTAGTAATTGAGATTCAAGATGGGTAATATTGCAATATAAATATAGTACAATATTTAAAATATATATATATATATATATATATATATATATAAATAGAAATATACTTAATATAATGACTATATTTAATATACTGCTATATTTAACATAGTACAATATAAATATGGAACTATGTAAGTATTGTATAAAATAATTAAATTTTGCTTTGACTGCAGTGTGAAAACGTTTTTATTCAAGACATAAAAAAATCTAAATTTAAATGGAGGTTGTATTAACCCCCATAACAGCAACTTACTGATTATATGGTCATATACAGTACAATATTGTAAAGAGTAATTTGGACATTTCCACCAGATAACTTCCATGTAAATGTCAACTTGGACATTTTGACACTCCAAAGAAATTACAACAGAGGAGTGGCATGGGAGAATGGCGTGAGATGGCCTGGAAGTAGTATAAAATTTATATAAGGGATTATTTCACAATCACTATTGCGTCACTAAAATTCTGCCACGCCATCTGCAGTCCTACAATGTTGAGTGCTGAAACTGATAGTCCACTTGGCTTAAAGAGGTTATTAGCTGTAAGACATTTAAATGTTATAGAGCAGTGATTCTCAACCTTTTAAGCAAATTACTCCCTAGTGAGAAAAGTCCAAACCAAGTACCCCCAAAGAACGATCTCTTATAAATGATTTGTGACAGTTATGTAATGGCCCAACCGTTCCCATACATGTAACATAATGGCCTCCACAGTGTCCTTACATGCAACATTATGGCCCCCATGTGAAAAATAATGATTACCACAGTGCTCCCACATGTAACATAATGGCCCTCACACGCAGTGATGTCTATACTGCATTGCAGGCAGGTCTCCCTGCCCAAGACAGATGACATCCTTATTTTAGAAGAGCAATGAGAGCTGGATGGAGGTGCTCATTGCAGTTACTGGCACCTCGGGAACGAGTGGTGATCTGCATCCATTACTTGTCACTCTGTTGCCCACCTAATCCCTGGGGTATGTGTACTGCAGTTTGAGAGCCACTGTTATAGAGGGAGTCAACCTGCTCGGGCTCTTCCCAGGAATATGAAGTGGTCAACAGTTTGGGCTAAATGTTCTAAAGGGAAATCTGAATAAAAGCAGTGTAAAAGCAGACAGGCTTCTAAATGATAATATTAAAAGGTACATTACAAAGATAAACTTTGACTAGACTGATCCAATAACATTTTTTCTTTTTCTACATGCTGAATTTTTCATAGTTTATATATAACAGTGACATCATTTCCCATAATCTCTGTAACCTGGGTAAAAGTTGAACATTAGAATGATGAGTAAAAGTTTTTGATTCTTCCTTGTTACACAAAAAGTCACATGTTCTGAGAGTGCTGAAACTGAGTACAAGACTATTGCATCAGTTTGAGTGTGAAAAGTACACTGCAGTTGTGACAACTCGAGGGTTATCTTAGCTCACGGGATCACAATCTCTTCATCATGATGGTTGACACATCAGAAACCTTCAATAAATTCTCACGCCACTCAGTGAATTCATTTTAGAACTGATCTCAGCAAGCTTTATCCTTCTGTTTAAACAGCAAGCAACATGTACATCACAGTACAAAACAAATCCTCTGCCGTCTGGCTACTAACACATTCAGTGTCCCATCCAGTGGCACAGCCTGTCCTACTCCAGACAGGGAGCATTATGGGAAGGGTTAACACTTTACTTGTAGAGCCCCTCTACCTGGCTGCTAATTAACGCTCATTAACAACTCACTTGTCTGCGAATCAAATGAGACACCCAACTTTGCAGAGACTTGTCTCTTCCACACTGCTTTCCCAGGGTGAAATATATACTTTTTTGTACTTTGAGTGGCATAAATATATCACTCCAGCCATCACACTGCCACAATATATAGATAGATAGTATATAGAAGTCATGTGCAGGATCAAGTAATGACCTTTCTATTGGTCTTCTCTGTAATATTTCTGTGGTAGCAAAGTGAAGTTATAAAAGTTTCAAGCCATATAGAAATTAACCTAAGAAGTCATAGTGGGCCGGAACAGCTTCAGGGTAATCACACTGTCCTCTCGCTAACCATGATCCTAGGCATGAGTGACATCTCCTTCACAGTCCCCCCCCCCCACACCACACTACTTGACATCATGAAAGTGATGTCAGTCATACCCAGGAGACGTGATGAACAAGGGGACAGTGTGACTAGGCTGAAGCTGCTTTCTGTCCCCTGTGATTACTTAGGTTAATATTTGCATATGACTTTTTATGCTTTCAAACAGTTACAACTTATGTGTGTTATTGATAAATGTCTTGTACTTTATTACTATTTCTGTGAAATCCTGCATTTCTTTATTATTTCCCTTGCTTCTCTATTGAGAGCTGTTTCCTGCTTCTCACTGTGTAGAGTGTACGAGCTTGTGTGTAATGCAGGGAAAATTACATTATACTGTATGCAATATGGGACATTATTCTTAAACTCCACATGTGCCTGGGCCCTAAATTCACGAACACTTATTATATGGGGGCCTGTAAAGGAGCAGTATACTGTGTGGGGAGCCAGTAAAGGAGGTAGAAAACTGTATCAGAGTCAATAAGGAGGCAGTATACAGAGTGGGAGAGCTTTATAACATATGAAGCCAGAAAAGGGAGGGGGCCAGTAGAGGGAGCGTTTTACCGAGTGGGGGCCTTTTAGTGTGTGTGGGCCAGTACAAGTGCCCTAATGCAAAGTAAGAGAAAGTAAGCAGACTACTGACAGGGTCCACAGGACAGTCTGAGGCAAGGGGATTAAGCAGCAAGCTACCAAGAAAAAAAAAATGTCCGCGAATTTGGGGTCAGGTAATATTTATATGTAGTTCAGTGGGCCCCAGAAAAATTTTACTCTTGGGCTGTAGGCCCCCCAGTTCGACACTGGTTAAAGGCAAACCATCACAAGGAATATTCGTGTTAGATCATTTGCACCATTTCCCATTAAAGCTGAATGAGATCTGGTCCCCATGTACCCCCAATAGATCATGTATTGAGGATATCAGTCATTACTATAGGTGTTTTCTCAATGGTTAATTTTTACAAATTGACCTGCTGGGGAAACTTGACTTGAAAATTACAGAACTAGAGGGTGTGTTTATTTATACCTAGTAACTGGCCCCATAAAATATCAGTAATGAAGAAAAAACTGAACCCTACTGTTGTGCTGCATAGTGCATATCTCTATAAAGATATTTAATCTTGAAAACAGCCACTTATGCAATTGAAATTGAGGTGCAAGATGGGTCAGTATTTAGCCCTGATACTTTAAGGTCCTCGGTTGAAATCCAACAAAAAGATACATCTGTATGTAGTTTATATGCTCTCCCCATGTTTTCCAAGGTTTTCTCCAAGTTCTGCAGTTTTCTCCCTCACTCCAAAAAACATATTGGTGGGTAAGCTACAAAAATATAATATTAACTATGTAATGACTGTAGGTGTGTCAGGCAGCCTGATCTTATTATCTAAAATACTAGGCATAATGAAGTGGCAGGGATGTTAGACAGCTATCATTCTGTAATGAACACTATGTCCAAGTGGAAACTGGGAATTTATTGCAAGCAACCAGTTAACATTTATTAAAGCAAGGTACAGAAGTAAAAGATGAATAGAACAATATTAGCATTTACAACATTTGGCCTCATTTAGATGGCAGTATTGTGGTCAGTCCTTTGCAGAATCTACAGAAAGAAAGTATAATGGAAAGGTTTGCACGGTTTATGCATGTACTGTAGGATCAACTTCTGGTTTTAGTTTAACACTGCTGATATAATATACTGACCAGAATACTGTCATCTGAATGAGGCCTTAACAATAGCTTTGTAAATTCACTGCAATTAACACAATCCACATAGTAAGCTGTCCACAAATACGCACTTTCCATCCTCATCTGACCTTGTCATGATGCCAGCATTCCTAAAACAGAAGGAATCATAACTTAATTTACTTTATATTACCATTTCTGTGTAAGTCTCAATACAGTCTTTAGCAAATCAAATGATTAGATAAATGATGGTGGAAACCACAGCTTCAATTGAATGTATGTGGAAGCAATCCAACTGTCTTGTGTGTATGGCCAGCCCCAGAAAAGGAAATCATTCCAACACAACCGTTATATTCTGTTACAGATTATTAGGATGATCTGAAAATCTTAAAAAGGTCATTTCTATTGTGAGTCAAAATATGAGACATATCTGTTATTTCTTCTTTATAGAGTGACAATTGGGTGTTACCAGTTGCGGGTGTTTCACTGCACACCTTCTTACTGTCCAAATAGTGAGATTGTGTAGGGACACACCCTTTTCATAAAGTAATGTTAAGACCCCCATGTCAATTTATTAATACATTTTACAAATTAATAATCATCTCAGGGGTAATGCAAGTAAAGTGGTAGCAAGTCCTCTTTAACCACTTACACACTGCCATCAGTACTGATAACATTGTGGGCAAAGGAAGGGAGCATCCATTGACATATGCCCATCTACGTCAGTGATACTGGCCAGATAAAACAATTCCAAAAAGAAACCATTTACAACCTTGTCCATGAGTGGACACAGACAGCTGGGCCCCTGTGCAAGAACAGTTATGGGCCAATGTTTTCTGATATCTCAGAACAGAGCACCACCTTTGGTCTCTCTAACAATCTATCAGTAATTATTAACCATGAAGTTCATTAGCTTAGGCCTGCATATAGAAGACCATTGCATAGACAATACATTAAGGGCATATTGCCCTGCTCCAATGTCAAACCTGATGTTGTTAAATATTAAAAAATGTCACCTTTTCCCATTTGCCGCGAGCTTTTTAGTAACATTCAGAACCCCTTCTCTTTCTGTTACAGTACAGTACAGTGGACTGCATAAATACATGAAAACTTAACATATATTTACTAATAGGTGAATTCAGGATTGTAGCTTTTCTAAATTGCTAAATCAACTCATAAAAGAAGAATGAAGTATCTGTAATATTAGCCTATCCGGCACTCCTGCACTCTGCATATGTAAGAAACACTGAAGCTTCTGGCTCCATCGTCTTCATGACACGTGGAGCTCACAGAGAATACAGTTATTTCTTCCTAGATAACTAAGAAGCCTGGCCAGGGGTTGAGAACAGATATGGAAAATCCCATTTCTCTTCCAAATGAATTCTCAGGAAAATCTTTTGCACTATGCCTCATGAATATTCATTTATATCTGTGTTTCGTTACAGTTTGCTATTCTTTAGTCAAAAATGTAATTAAATAAAAGAATGAAAATCAAAAATCCGGTTTTCCTTATTATGTTTCAGATTGCGAATTGTCTTTCCATTTACTTTAACTTTACTCTGTTTAATATTCTCCATAGGAATGATATAGAAATCTGCAACATTAATCTTAATATAAATGTCAACCTGGAACCGATATGCAGAAATGATGATGACTATGGTTTCTAAATAAATGTTTATGAGACTTTGACCTGCCTAGTTTGTGAGGAGCAGAGGGGAGCTTGTAAATTGTGTGATTAAGAGAGGAAATAGTTAAAGATCGCTGTGTGAATTTTTGTAAATATTCGTAAGCAGTTCCATCTCTCTTGAAATACGCAATTCTTTTGCGTAGTGCCAGCTGACTGGATTGTCATCTCACATACACTGCCGAATAATAACAAAAGTGACTGGTCAACGTTCTTACTGAAGCTCCATCCTTTAGACTCATTCATTGACAGAAAGATCCTATAGACTTGTTCATAACTTATTAAGGCTATGGTTCCCATCTGCATCGGAGACCGGCTATAATCCCAGGCAAAAAATCCTGAAAGCCTGACCTTTTTTTCCAGCAATGTCTGTAAAAAGATAATGAACACATTTGACAGACCCTATTATAGTCAATGGGGTCTCTCAGGATCTATACATCATTAGACAAATTGTTTTTCTGTTCTTCTGGTCCTGTAACGAATCAGAAGAATGAACAGCAAAACGCTGATGTGAATGTAGCATAAAATTTCTTAGCAAAGGGTGAAACAAGAAACTAAAAATCTAAATAATTAAACTTTATTTAAAGCACACCTCCACCAAAAACCTAAAATTAATTAGTGCAATATTCCACTCATGTACTACTAAATACTTTTATAACCTCAGGCCTACGATGACTCTAGAAGATCTGATCAGTTGTCATGGTCCTTTCCTGTGGTACTGAGGTAGTCACCAAAGTAGTACTTAACACTAGAAGTCCCAGAGAGGGGTCATTTAACATTTCTACCTTTGGAACCCAGAGACGGGTCGAATGACCTGAAGGATTTTATCTAACATCCTATAATCACCGTCTTTTGTTCTGTAATTAAGGCCATTACTGTCACACCACAGGAGGTTGTTGTTTTCCATTGAGTTTAGCCATTTAGTGTCTAGTTAGTTCTATTCAGTTTATTGTATTTGATAATATAAAGACTATACATATTGTATTAAGTTTAGTTTTATTTGAGCAAAAAAGCACTGAAACAATTAATCATTTTTTATATATTTTAAATTGAATTAGAAATTTTAGAGCAAGGTACAGCTGTGAGTAATGACCAGAAGCATTTGTCTAAGGCAGGGGTAGGCAACCTTTTTTGTTCGGCGTGCCGATTTTAATAAAAAAATCAAAGATGAGGTACTCGGAGTGCCGGTCAATAATTGTAAGTCTGACGATCCCTAAACTAAAGTCATATACCACAAACCATAACACAGAAGTGCTGCCACCAGATGCTTTAGGACACATGCGTTTACTGCTATTTCCTGGGACACTCCTGTACTTTCTGATTAGAAGCAATGAAAGTCCATGTGCAGCCCCCAATTAGTGGTAAATTTATTGTGTCCAGGAGCCCCGTATGGCGGCATCCTTATGGTGAATACACACTATGTATCTGGATGCAGCTATATTTGGAACTTTTTCATTCAAGGTAAAACTGGTGCATTTTTGCACAAAAAAAAACAAAGCCGGAGTTTTCTGTGCAAAAACACATCCTTAATATAGAAAACACACCGTTATACAGAATAATGTCCCATAGTGGTCCCTGCACACGGTATTATGTCCCATAGCGGCCCCTTCAACATGGTATATGTCCCATAGCTGCCTCTGCACACGGCATTTGTCCCATAGCTGCCTCTGCACACAGTATTTGTCCCATAGCAGTCCCTGCACACAGTATTTGTCCCATAGCGGCCCCTGCACACAGCAATATGTCCCATAACGGCCCCTACACACCGTATATGTCCCATAGCAGACCCTGCACACGGTATATGTCCCATAGCGGCCCCTGCACACGGTATTATGCTCTATAGTGGCCCCTGCACACGGTATTATGTCCCATAGCAGCCTCTGCACACGGTATTTGTCCCATAGTGGCCCCTGCACACGGTATTATGTCCCATAGCGGCCCCTACACACAGTATTTGTCCCATAGCTGCCCCTGCACACAGTATTTGTCCCATAGCGGCCCCTGCACACGGTATTATGCTCCATCGTGGCCCCTGCACACGGTATTATGTCCCATAGCGTCCTCTGCACCCGGTATTTGTCCCATAGCGGCCCCTGCACACGGTATTATGTCCCATAGCGGCCCCTACACACGGTATTTGTCCCATAGCTGCCCCTGCACACAGTATTTGTCCCATAGCGGCCCCTGCACCCGGTATTTGTCCCATAGCGGCCCCTGCACACGGTATATGTCCCATAGTGGCCCCTGCACACGGTATATGTCCCATAGCGGTCCCTGCACACGGTATTATGTCCCATAGTGGCCCCTGCACACGGTATTATGCTCCATAGTGGCCCCTGCACACGGTATATGTCCCATAGTGGCCCCTGCACATGGTATATGTCCCATAGTGGCCCCTGCACACGGTATATGTCCCATAGTGGCCCCTGCACATGGTATATGTCCCATAGTGGTCCCTGCACACAGTATTATGCTCTATAGTGGCCCCTGCAGGCAGAAGCGCCCGAAGAGTACAGAGCGGCTGCGGAGCGTGGAATAGTGAGTACATTGTTTTTTATGTTTGATCATCTCCCCGGGGGCTCCGCTTATTATACTCGGGGGTCTGAAGAGACCCCACAGTATAATAATAGCAGTTTCGTTTCGGCCGTGTTTGGTCCGATCGAAACTGCTGGGTGAGGAGTCCTCTGCCGTGCCAGGGGAATAAGCCTCGCGTGCCAAGAGTGGCACGCGTGCCATAGGTTGCCGACCCCTGGTCTAAGGCCTCAAGCACACTAGCGAAAAAAAATTGCGCGAAAATCGCATCGCAATGCGATGCAATTTTTTTCAGCGATTTGCCAATGTATTTCAATGGCACCAAGCACACCTGCGATTTTTTTTCGTGCGATTTTTTTTCATAGGTGCGATTTTCCTGCGATTTTTTTTTTTTGTGCGATTTTTTTCATGCGAAAAAATCCCAGAGGAGTGATCTATATGACCAATGGGACAGATCACAAAAATATCGCAAGTAGCTGTGATTTTTTTTGCGATTTTTTTTTTTTTTTTTTTTTTCTGCACCCATTGACTTGAATCTAAACATACAAAAATGTAAATATACAAAAGAACAACTGTTATTTGTTTCTATGCTTTTTATTTTTGTTATGAAAATAATAAAAAAAATACAAGGAATAAAACAATTCCACACATATTTACAATAGGCTGCTGTGGGGGGCTGCGTGTGTGTGTGTGAGTGGCATGTCCTTCTTGTGTGACTAGCATTTCAGCACTCACTCAGCAGTCTGCACTGTCGGAACATACCTGGCACTGCCTGGGTATGTCCCTGGTACATTTGCCACACGTGTATTTGTAGCAGTAAACACATCTCTCAGTTGCACAATTGTTCGTGCATCGATGGTTGACCTGACACTTCGCCCTTTTGCCAGGGCTGGGTGTGGAAGGTTGTTGCCGAAGGAGTTTCTCCTTGCGTGCCTTCTTTTCAGTCACATGAGAGCCACCTAACTCTTTTGCAAGCTCAACCAGGAAGTCCACCCGTCTCTCCTGCACCCCAGTGCATGCCTGATAAAGAACATGAGCATTCAGTGCTGCCATGTCAATCATGTTGTAGAACACGGCGAATGGCCATCTCCGTTTTCCTGCATGCAGGCTGTACTCCCGCAGCATTTGGTCCATTACATCCACACCGCACTTTGTGTGGTTGTATTGTGTGACCGTGTTTGGCTTCCTTTTGTTGGTATCCTCAGTCTCAACCACGCTGTGCATGCTGCTGAGAATGTAGACGGCCTTCTTTCGTTTGGGTGCATACACTGTCAGTGTGGCATCAGTGGTTGAAAACACCTGAGTGGTGAATTCAGTGCGGTCCATCTGTCTAGCGGATTGAGGAATTTCCCGGCGACTCTTGTTGACTGTGCCGAGGATAGTGGTTTTCCGGCTAAGCAGTCATTGTGCAAGTGACAATGATGTAAAGAAATTGTTCGTGGTTACAGTTCTGCCCTTGTCCATGAATGATTCCATCAGCCTCATCACTACAGTTTCGGACAGTCTCTCCCCGCTGGGACGACTGGGGTCCTTGCCAAGATATGGGAGGACATTACAGATGTACTTTGATTTCAAGTCGCAGACTACTTTGAGAAGCAGTCACTTCCCCACAGCACAAAAGGCTGCATGCAAATTTGCTAAGGTGTTAGCAAATATTCCCAGCACAACAATGCAGCTGGGGGGTGGGCAGACACTCAGGAGCAGCTTACATTCTTTTCTTTACACTCTCTTACAAGACCTGAGGTGGATCAACACAATTCCCCCCTGCAGATTCCTCAGACAATGGCCACATTTACAAATGAAAGGAAATGCTAATTGGAGCCATCAGAGTTGTCAGTTTGGACTAAGGGTCATTTGACCCTCTTTCAGGACTTGAAGGGGGAGCTTGAAATTTTCGGGAACTTCTAGTGTTAAAGGGGTTTTCCAGGATTTGGTAAAAAAAATTTAAAGAAAAAAAAAAAAGTCAGGTTCTCTGGATGGGTTCTCTGCTGCTGGAGGGGGTGGCAAGGCTAAGTCAGACCGGGGTTTAACACTGTTCATTTCTGTTCAGGTTGTGTATGAGCCTGACAGGATTTCTAAGGTATAGATTGTGCCACTAATACCAGAAGACGGTGGAGCAGCTGGGAAAAGAGGTTGTTCTGCTCCACCATTTATAGCATTAGCACAGCCATGGTCAGTGTCTTAAAAATCCTGTCAGGCTGATACACATGCTGAACAGAAATGAACTGCATTAATCCTTGCCCCAATTCCACCCCTCCAGCAGCAGGAAACCAGCCCAAGCATAGAGAAGAGCAGTGGCACCCACCTTTTATTTTATTTATTTTTACATTCACCCCCCCTAGGGACAAAGCTAACTCCTGCATCTTACTAAGAGTGTGCAGGTGGGTAATCGGGCAGGTACCCTGACATCTTTATTAATATTTAGTTTTCGACCATTTCCTAGAGATCCCATGGCATAAACGCAGCCCATGAGGCTACTCGGAGTCACTGAGTCCTATAGAGAGGAAGGACCCATTGCAGTTTGGTCTGCTTCATATTTTAGTAGATGGTGAGAACTTGCACTGGGATGTATTCTGCATAGTTAGCAAACAAAGAAAATGTACTTAACATAAAAATGGAATTAGAGCACCTTACCTATCCTGGATGGTTAGGAGTGTGTTAGTGTCAAGCAGCACCTGAAGGGGGTCTAATTTTTATCATTGATATAAAGGCCCCATTTCCTTTATTTAGGATAGCATTTGTCTTCACTGAATTTATTTTAATGACTAAAAATGTGACAGCTTTATAAGGTAAATGAATCCGGAGAGTGACCATTTAGTTAGTACAAGTCTTTTCCTAGTAATACACTGTAAGGCAGGGGCTACACAGCTATGCAGAACTCACAAGGTTACATCAGTTGGGGACAGATCACATTACCATTAATCTTAAGTAGAGTGAATGATGCAGGCAGGGCATCCTTTGTTTGAGTCCATTCCCATTCACTGTAATGTAAAAAAAAAAAAAAAAAAAACATGATGGAAGCTTTCTTCCATCATGTCTCCATACTTTTCTAAGAGAAGAAAAAGCTTCCATCATATGTTTTTACATTAGCGCAAGAGGAAATTGATCGCAGGCTATGGGCTCCTGAGTGGCCATATTTATATTCCTGATATCCGCCATAATAGTAAGAAGGATGACAAGAAGGGGTTAATTTCATCCTTAAAACAGGTCATCCAAGGGGTTCATACTCAAGTTTACTTTAAGGATAAAATATTATTGTACCCAATGCACAAAGTGGCCACTGTAACTCAAGCATGCAGCCCTTAAACAATAGATCATCACAAATTCATGTCATGTTCATCTATTGTGATTTTTTTTTTGCCCTTATGGTGTCCCTAGCCAATATTAAAATTGGCAGAAGGAGTTCACTTTATGGATCACTTCCTTCACTGCACAGGAATCAACACGTTATCTGACCAACGTCATCTCTAATCTTGCCACACTCAATATCCTAGTCGCGATCCATCTTGCCCAAGGAGGGATGGCTTCCAGTCCAATATTAAGCAAGGCCAGATCATGAGAAGGAGTCACTACCTTTTTACATATTCGATAAATCGGGGCAAAAACTTCTAACAAGAACTGGGTAATCTTAGGAGATGTCACCTATATTTCTACAACCTTTTCAACACAGCAAGAATTGCTACCCTGCAAATTTCCCTATTCTTACAAGGTGTTGGGCCCACCTCAACTGAACACCAGTATATGGTTTATACATTATGTATTCTGCACTGCTGACTTAAAGAGGACCTTGTATGTCCTCCAACGCCGGATGTGATATATACCGCTGGAAAGCCGACAGTGCACTGAGTTGAGCCGGTATCTGTCCCGGTTGCAGACATATCAGTGCCATCACTTTTGGTACAGATATCCCTGCACTGTAAGAGGGACTGGCTTTACAGCTCAGCATTGTTGCTGGGTGGTGAGGAACACCCCCCTCATGGTACACTTCCGTGGTCTTGTACTGTAAGGAGGGGGCATTCGTCAATGCCCAGCGATGAGACTGAGGTGTAAAGCCAGTTCTTCTGACAGTGCAGGGATATCAGTACCAAAACAAAGGGCATCAATATCTCAGCAACCAGGGCAGATACCGGCAAAACTTTGCTGAATTCAGAGCGCTGTCAGCTTTCCAGCGACCAATAGTCGAGGACATTAAAGGTCTTTTTTTAAGCGCCTTATGGCAAACCTCCAAGGGAATTCCTTTAAATCAAGGACTAACTCCCTTAAATCAATTGCCATTAGTTAGTCCTTTAACAAGCAAGCATCCCCTGACATCCCTTCTTCCAGAGTAATCCATGGTATGCTTAGGTCATGCGTACACCAAAACACAATAATTTCCAACGTAGCGGCATAATAATAGGATCTTAAATCTGGAAAGCCAAAGCTGCCATTTATAAGAGTCAAATACATAATCTGCCCCATAAACATAATTGATATACAAAATCTATAGAGATTTAATATATTTATTTGAAAGCTAAAAATGAAGGCAACTAAATCTATAAATAATTGTAGGTAACAAAAACAAAAAACGTTTAACCACCTTTAACTTGGCAACCGAGGAAACTTTCCCTTTTTGAAATTTGCGCACATCCTCCTTAATAATAGTCAACATTATTTTTGTATTCTACCACGTTTTTCAATATCAGGGGCTATTTCTACACCCAGATATGTCACAGCATTAGAGTACCCATAGTACCCATTTAAAAGTATACTCTCCTTCTGCTGACTTGCTGTTAAATTTATAAAGAGGATCTGGAATTTATGTTCAGTTATTTTTTTTGTTTGTTTGATTTTTTAACCTGGGATATTTGGGACACTGAACCATTGGTCCTTAAGGACCTGTTGGTGGCCTCGTATTCCAGATTAAGGAGACAGTTTTACTTTACCTCAGAATTGACTAATAAGGTATTGGTAAATGGGTTTCCTATGTCAAGTACATAGTCATACAGATGAAACCAAGCACTAACACCTAATTAATCTTAAAAGAGAAAAAAAATCACTAGTAATGGATTTCTAAATGAAATATATTGTGTACATTCTGCAATACACTGTTTATAATATGGACTGTTTTCTGCAGAATTTATAGTGAGCCGTGTGAATTGAATGTTCTTCGTGTGACACGTGACAGGAAATGTCAGTATGTATTAGCATTGTTTCCAAAGTTAAAAATCCATTTAAAATATAATCAGTTAAACACAATGGAAAAAGTGAAAAAGCAGCAGATAAGTAATAAATTCAGACTTCAAAACCTAACACTCAAATTGTTATAATAAATGGAGGCTAATGGTTGAATTGTGCTTGTAGTATGAGGATTTCTCAAGACACAAATTAAGTAACCTTCAAGTATATGTTTATTACACTTGTTCATAATGTCATTTATATACAGTAATTTTTTTTTTTTCTTTTAGGTACATTGGTGCACTTGGAGCAAGAGTAATATGTGATAATATCCCAGGACTTGTCAATAAGCAGAGGCAACTTTGTCAGAAGCATCCTGACATTATGCAAGCCATTGGTGAGGGAGCTAAGGAATGGATCAGAGAGTGCCAGCATCAGTTCAGGCATCATCGCTGGAACTGCAGCACCCTGGACAGAGATCACACAGTCTTTGGTAGAGTCATGCTAAGAAGTATGTTGTCATTCCAAAAACTAGTTCTACAAGCAATGTGGGAATATATTGTGTAATGATGATATTATTACATATTATGTCAAGGGTATGTGATGGGTGAAGTGGTATTTGACGTAGATTATCTTACTGATTATTGGCATCACCCAACAGAGACATATATTATATAGATAGTATAGACTTTTACAATTACAGGGAATCTATATAAGGACACCAAATCCTATAATTAGAATATATACTCCTCAACTTTGAAACTGTAACAGCAAGAAGGACAAACTGTAAGATTATACAAATAAAGATAGTAGCAGGTGTCGCTAAGATTCGCAAAAGTTCAAATTTTCAAGCACCTAAACTCCAATCTGTGGCATATGGTAGGGGAAAAAAAGCCAGATTGAAAGCAAAGATTTTTACTCACATAAAACCTCAAAAATCAGATCAAGTGGTTTGGGATGATTGTGCAATGCCTCTTGTTCATCGAAGTGCCAGTTATTGACACTAAAATCCTTAAACATACAGACCTTGGTTTATCACTCCAGCAGATCACTACAAGCCTAGGCTGAGATGTCAGCACTGTTCAGTGTTGTATGTCCTGGTGGTTGGGAGAACAAAGTGGAATGACAGCAAGAGGTGCACAGAGTTGTCTAACAGCAGGTTACACATGCACACTCAGCTGATCAAGCAACTACTATTTATGGAGCCTCCCAACACTTCCCGAGGTTGCTCATTTTGAGGTACATGTCCCAAAAAGTGTTTGTTCCAATCTTTAGATTTCAAAAGAAAACTTGTTGTAAACTTTGGAAACACCTTTTTGTCAGAAGGATTTCAAGTTTATAAATTTTTAGCCACACTGGCCTCTGGTTAACCCCTTAACGATCAGTGACGTACCTGTACGTCATTGGCGTCGTGGGGATGTATGGAGAGGGCTCAGGAGCTGAGCTCTCTCCATACAGGGTGCCTTCACCTATCGCTGCTGTTAACCCTTTAGACGCCGCGGTCAAACGGGACCGCGGCATCTAAACTGCAAAGGCACCATTTTTCACCGATCGCCACCCTCCTGAAAGTCATCGGAGGGCGGCGATCGGTTGTCATGACAGCTATTGAAGGCTCCCAGGCTTGTCATTACATTAGATCTATTACGCGATGCCAGAGGCATCGTCTAATAGAAGTGAAGGCATTTTGCTATTCACTGCAATACAGTAGTATTGCAGTGAATAGTATGAGCAATCAGACCCCCTAGGTTTCAAGGTCCCTAGGGGGTCTGATCATAAAAGTAAAAGTAGAAAAAAAAAAAGTTTTTAAAAGTAGAAAAAAAAATAAAAAAAAACCCACAAAAGTTCAAATCACCCCCCCTTTCCCTAGATCAGATATAAAAGTAAATAAACAAAAGTAAACATAAACACATTAGATATGCCCCCGCTCCAAAATGCCCGAACTAGTAAAATATTTATCCCATACGGTGAACGGCGTAGCGGCGAAAAAATTCAAAATAGCCAAATGACGTTTTTTTTCAACACTTTGCCTCCTGTAAAAAATTGAATAAAAAGTGATCAAACCATCAGATCTTTCCCCAAATCATATCAGTAAAAACGTCATCTTGTCCCGCATAAAAAGACGCCTTACCCAGCTCCATACATATAAATATGAAAAAGTTACAGGTGTCACAATATGGCAACACAAATTTTTTTTTTCTATTTTGAAAAGTTATTCATTTCTTAAAAGGTATCAAAACATTACAAATACTATATAAATTTGGTATCACCATGTTTGTACTGACCCGCAGAATACAGGTAACATGTCATTTTTACCACACAGTGTACACTGTAAAAATTAAACCCATATGAAATTGGCACAAATGCATTTTTTCCTCCAATTGCACCTCATTCTGAATTTTTTTCCAGCTTCCCAGTACATTGCACAGCATATTGAATGGTGCTATTGCAAAGTACAATAAGCCATCATGTGAGTCTGTGAACTGAAAAATGAAAATGTTATGGCTCTTGGAATGTGGGGAGGGAAAAACGAAACTGCAAAAACAAAAAATGACCAGGTCCTTAAGGGGTTAATAGATTAGGATCCTAATTCTGTTTTTCTAACTCAGAATTCTATAATATAGAATACTTTCCAGTGTTTTTTCTAAATCAGACAACTCATTTAAATGAGTTGTCCAAGACTGTGATATCAATATCCACTTCCTCTTCTCAGGTCAGTGATATCACATCCATTGGTCACATGGCCATGCTGCAACTCAGTCTTATTCAAATGAATGGGGTTAGGCTGCAATACCAAGCACAACCATTTTACAATGTATGTCAATGTGCATGGTAAGTAGCAAAGAGAACATATTACAACACATGATTACAACACCACCTCATTGAAGAGAGTGCCTTATATCACAAGTTTCTTGGCATAGGATCCCTGAGGAATTTTCAAGAGTAGATGTACGCAAAGTAGTACTGCAAAGCAATAAAGCAGTGTTATTAAGAACATCAGCCAAAAATAACACTTTTACATTTAAGTTTGTATATTCTCCAAAGACATTAAATAAAAATAACTATTCCCAGAGTTAGTATATATTTACATTAGGCAGGTTTGTTGCAGAAATTTCTGAAAATTAATGCCATTCATCTGAATGTGGTTCTTTCTGCAGCATTTTTCTGCAATAACCATATAGATTGGTCTATATTATGGAGATAAAATGGAAAAACAGCACTTCATAGGGCAACTCACTTGACAAGAAAGTAAAAAAAAAGAGTGTTCTCGATGAGAGGTAACACCTTTAAGGGGTTTTCTGGGCTAAAAGTTTTGATGACCTATCCTATCCTAAAATTAGGTGACTAATATCAGAGCTGTGGCGTTTGACACCCACCACCTCCACCAATTACCTGTTCTCAGCAGCTGATATACAGAGAATGGAGTAGGCAGCAGACAGCAAATTAATAAAAGTTGATCTGTCACTATACAGAGAACAGAGCTGTCTGCTTCTTGCTCTATTTTCTGTGTATCAGGTGTTGAGAACAGCTGATCGTTGGGGGTGTTGGACTCCCGCCAATCTGGTATTGATGACCTTACTTTGACAGCTTCCCTTAAATGGAACTGCTTACCTTGTTGAGTTAGGCTAATAGCACATCTTTGTTGCTGAATTGCTGGTTTAGTTTGCATAGTTTACTGGGTGCACATACAACTATGTGTTAAAAAAACTGTACTCAGTTCTCATGAAGAGACTGATTGAGTCCTTATGTATCACTCCCTATGGTGTATTTACCCTGAAGAAGAGACTAGTATGGACTTATAATGCATAAATGTACTGTTTGTGCACTTAATAAACTATTAAAATATACTCCTAGACTCACCTTAAACTCTTCTGAATGCAGTTCTGCCATTCTTCCTGACCTCTGAAACTCCATTCAGATGAATCGGACAGTTGTAGAGATTTCTGTCTGGTATATCTTCACATGTGCTTATCAATATCCCATCTTCTGCTTAAGATTTTAGCAGCAATGTGTGTTCTAGAGCTGCTCTGTTTCCTAGGTCCTCCTTTGTATATTTTCTTTACTTGTCTGTCATTCTTGTATATGATTTTTCCATAGTAACACCACTTTGTAATCTGTGTGTACTTGGATTTGTAAGGGTGGGAACCACTACACCTAAGATTGCCTGCTTATACCCACATTTCACATGTCCACTGTTTCTGAAAACCTGGAATTTTTTTCAGAGAACCTTTTTTATAGGGGTACCTTAAAAGGAGTCTTCCCACCCAAACAAGTTATCCCCTATCCTTAGGATAAGATATAACTTTCAGATCTGTGGAGATCTGACTGCTCAAACCCCCACTGATCAGGAGAATGGTGGACTTTTGTTCTCCATTTTGACAGAAGCGGTGGTCAGGCAGTGGACGTATTGCTCCATTTATTTCAATGTGAGTGCCAGAGATAGCTGAAGTACAGCGCTTGGCTATCTCCAGCACTCAAATGAAAAAGAATGGATCGATGTGCGCAATGAATGACCATCGCTGCATTCAGAACTGAGGATGAAAGTGCCCCTTTTCCTGATCAGTGGGGGTTTTATCAGTTAGAGCTCCACTGACCTACAAGTTATCCCTTTTCCTATTTCATGGTATGAACGTCAGTATGCCCCTTATACTGCCCTAACTCCTGTAAGACATATTGGCATATGGTGGTGCCCATGTAGTGCCAAACTACTTTGCTTTCTCAAAGCATGAGAAGTTTTAGTTTGCTCAAACATTGCAAACTTCTTAAAGAAACAGCAGCACCTTCCTCAAACAAAAAACTATGTGATGCAAAACAGAAATCTATTTGGACATGGTTGAGTTGCATGCATGTTCATTAACACATTCTTTGGTGGAGGGGTGTGTAAATCATTTCTGTTCGCAGGCACACCCATTAAGTGAATGGCCTGATATGTCAGTTCACAGTTTGCAGTGACCTCATTGCTCAAAAATTATACCGAATAACACTAAAACAATCTTTTTAGAACACATGGCTCTAGTTCAGGGTCATGTTTAAAGTTTTATGCTGCCCATTGCTGGATAAGCGATTATTTACTGATCCATAGCAGTGTTTGTACTCTAAGTGATATACATACTTTTAAATATAGGTTTTTAAAATAGATTTGCTACTTAAAGAGGACTTTCACCACCTCTGCCAAGTCCAGCTCCACTATTTCCTACACAGTTGGGATTTCTTATCTAGCCCACATGGTTTCCAAGCAATATGTCCTCTTACTTTTGGTTTCTCATATACTATAGTCTCTCTACGGTCAGGTCGGTGATGTGAGACAGGAGCAGGCAAGGGCGTGATTCTGAGCTCTGACATTGTCCAACTCTGATCAGAGCTCTGAATCTCTCCCCCTTCCTGACACTGCCCTCCTGACAGTACAGAGCCTAAGTTACACATCAGGCTCCAAAACTAACTGCACTAATTGTTTGGGAATGGTGGGGGCTAGAGAAAAAAATTCCAACTGCACTGGAATCAGTGAAGCAGTGCCTATTAACAGATGCTAAGAACTAGACTTGGTAGAAGTAGTGAAAGGTCCTCTTGTGTCATGAGTTCAAATTGACAGCTATTGTTTCATTTCCCAAGGAATTCCTTAGATTGTTTGAACATGTGGACTGGTATCTTAAGGAACTTTTAGACTAAGATTAACTGAAGGAACGTTAGTATCCATTCACTCCCATGTGTAACATGTTAGCGATCAGTCGATAGCCGATAAGTGGTTACTGAGGACAAAAATACTTGTTCATCATGTGGGGTAAATAATGTAACAGTTGTATTATTTGAGTCTTTACTGACGCAGCATAAGTGTTTTGTTTTGTTTTTACTTATAAACATTTTGGTTTGGGAAACGTATGGTTTCTTAACTTGTCTTTTTATTACATTTTAATATAGTAATATTAAATATTAATATATTTAATTTTAATTGTTTTAACACTATTATTTTTAGTCCCCCTCTTTTGATCACTTATATAATACATTTCACTACTTATGTAGAGAATGTATCATTCTGTCAGTATCAAACTAACAGGCAATCTATTAAGCCATGCTTCTGGCAGGGCCTTATGGATAAACTAGGAAGAGCTGGGGGTCCTTCCTTAGACTCCCAGTGCCCGGTATGGCATCGGCACCCTTCATTGTGTTTCTGGGGGTGCCATTGCTTGACATAGGGGGCTAGCTCTCTAAGGTATCATTTCAATAATGCAATCATTATTGACAAGATTTTCCAATCCTGGGGATTAAGAACATTAAGAACAGGTGCCTGGCTGTGATACATAGCTGAGCACCAGCTTCACCTGGTTCAAGGATTTGTCTTCCATAACACTATGGATCTCATTCACACTTATATCAGTAAAATACCACATAAACAGATATTGAGTAATGACATTATTACAGTTATTGGCTATGTTTTGTTTTGTATCATTTAGATTACCAAAAAGCATACAGAATATGTTTACATCAGTATTTTGTCTACCACCCCCTGAATAGTCATAACTTGCATAACCTTGATGCTTATCAAAAAGCAGAATATACTTTATATGTGTATATATATATATATATATATATATATATATATATATATACAGTGATGGCCAAAAGTATTGGCACCCCTGCAATTCTGTCAGATAATACTCAATTTCTTCCAGAAAATGATTGCAATCACAAATGCTTTGGTAATAATATCTTCATTTAATTTGTCTTCAATGGAAAACCACAAAAAGAATTCTCAAAAAGCCAAATTGGATATAATTCCACACCAAACATAAAAAGGGGGTGGACAAAAGTATTGGCACCCTTTGAAAAATCATGTGATGCTTCTCTAATTTGTGTAATTAACAGCACCTGTTACTTACCTGTGGCACATAACAGGTGGTGGCAATAACTAAATCACACTTGCAGCCAGTTGAAATGGATTAAAGTTGACTCAACCTCTGTCCTGTGTCCTTGTGTGTACCACATTGAGCATGGAGAAAAGAAAGAAGACCAAAGAACTGTCTGAGGACTTGAGAAGCAAAATTGTGAGGAAGCATGAGCAATCTCAAGGCTACAAGTCCATCTCCAAAGACCTGAATGTTCCTGTGTCTACTGTGCGCAGTGTCATCAAGAAGTTTAAAGCCCATGACACTGTGGCTAACCTCCCTAGATGTGGACGGAAAAGAAAAATTGACGAGAGATTTCAACGAAAGATTGTGCGGATGGTGGCTAAAGAACCTCGACTAACATCCAAACAAGTTCTAGCTGCCCTGAAGTCCGAGGGTACAACAGTGTCAACCCGTACTATCCGTCGCCGTCTGAATGAAAAGGGACTCTATGGTAGGATACCCAGGAAGACTCCACTTCTGACCCAGAGACATAAAAGCCAGGCTGGAGTTTGCCAAAACTTACCTGAGAAAGCCAAAACTTTTTGGAAGAATGTTCTCTGGTCAGATGAGACAAAAGTAGAGCTTTTGGGAAAAGGCATCAACATAGAGTTTACAGGAAAAAAAAGAGGCCTTCAAAGAAAAGAACACGGTCCCTACAGTCAACATGGCGGAGGTTCCCTGATGTTTTGGGGTTGCTTTGCTGCCTCTGGCCTGGACTGCTTGCCGTGTGCATGGCATTTGAAGTCTGAAGACTACCAACAAATTTTGCAGCATAATGTAGGGCCCAGTGTGAGAAGCTGGGTCTCCCTCAGAGGTCATGGGTCTTCCAGCAGGACAATGACCCAAAACACACTTCAAAAGCACTAGAAATGGTTTGAGAGAAAGCACTGGAGACTTCTAAGTGGCCGCAATGAGTCCAGACCTGAATCCCATGAACACCTGTGGAGAGATCTCATGGCAGTTTGGAGAGGCACCCTTCAAATCTCAGGGACCTGAGAGAAATTTGCCAAGAGATGGTCTAAATTCCAGCAGAGCATTGTAAGAAACTCATTGATGGTTACCGGAGCGGTTGTTCGCGTTATTTTGTCTGGTCGTGCTACCAGTATTAGGCTGAGGGTGCCTACTTTTGTCCGGCCCATTTTTGGAGTTTTGTGTAAATGTCAATGATTTGCTTTTTTTTCATTCTCTTTGTGTTTTTTCATTGCAGCAAATATGAAGATATTATTACCAAAGCATTTGTGATTGCATCATTTTCTGGAAGAAATTGAGTATTATCTGACATTGCGGGTGCCATACTTTTGGCCGCACTGTATATATATATATATATATATATATATATATATATATATCCGTCAGCCAGTTTGGACACACCTTCTCATTCCGGTTTTCTGTATTTTCATGACTATAAAAATTGTAGATTCCACTGAAGGCATCAAACTATGAATTAACACTGTGGAATTATATACTTAACAAGTGTGAAACAACTGAAAATATGTCTTATATTCTAGGTTCTTCAAAGTGCCACCTTTTGCTTTGATTACTGCTTTGCACACTCTTGGCATTCTCTTGATGAGCTTCAAGAGGTAGTCACCTGAAATGGTTTTCACTTCACAGGTGTGCCCTGTCGGTTTAATAAGTGGCATTTCTTGCCTTATAAATGGGGTTGGGACCATCAGTTGTGTTGTTCGGTCGGTGGTACACAGCTGGTGTCCCCAGTGCGTGCCAAAACCATCAGCGCTCAAGAAACTGGCTCTGTGAAGGCTGCCCCAGGAAGGAAGACCAGGTCCCTCTGCTGCGGGTGTTCCCGGTCCCAGCCTCAGAAACGCGGTTACGCGCTCGATTGGACCGGTCTGCCCCGAGTTCGCGCGACCTCCTCCCTGTTGGGAGACTGTGTGCGCGGCCTCTGGTAATAGCTGCTGGAACCATGCTGGACAGGCACAGCGAGAGACTTGTTTGGGCTAGAACACAGGAATGGACATTAGACCTGTGGAAATCTGTCTTTGGTCTTGGTCCTTTGAGATCTTTGGTTCCCCCCGTGTCTTTGTGTGATGCGAGGTGCGAATGGACTCTACATGCCTGGTTCCCCCGTGGCTGGGGAGGAGGTGTGTGGTGTGGGGGTGCTTTGCTGGTGCCTGTTGGGGATTTATTCATTGGGAATACTGACCAGCTGGTTCCCGCTCTTGCGCGCTGCTTTCCCCGTTTGCGTTTGTTGGACCATCATTTATTTTTCACAGGACAATGCCCCAACACCCTCCAGACTGTGTGGGCTATTTGACCAAGAAGGAGAGTGATGGGGTGCTCGCCGTGCCTGGCCTCCACGTCCCGACCTGCCCAATCGGTGGTTTGGGGTGAGCTGGCCACAGAGTGAGGCAAGGGCCAACGTGCTGCTCTCTGGGAACTCCTTCAAGACTGTTGGAAGACCATTTCGGTGACTCCTCTGGCCATCAAGAGAATGCCAAGAGTTTGCAAAGCAGTAATCAAAGCAAAAGGTGGCTACTTTGAAGAACCTAGAATATAAGACATATTTTCAGTTGTTTCACACTTTTTTGTTAAGTATATAATTCCACATGTGTTAATTCATAGTTTTGATGCCTTCAGTGTGAATCTACAATTTTTATAGTCTTGAAAATACAGAAAACTCTTGGAATGAGAAGGTGTGTCCAAACTTTTCGTCTGTACTGTATATATATACCCCCTCATGTCACTTACGATTACTGAACGGCTTCTTATACCAAGGAACCATGACTATTTTCTCACACTTCAAACACACCATCGTGAAATAAAAAATATCTATATTGTTTGTTGTATTATAGGTCAAAATGTGAAAACCTAGAATGACCATTTTGTCACCATGAAGAGGATCCTATTTTATGTCAAGTTTTGCTGGAGTTTGCTGCATTGGAAATTGTCTTTTGTTTGTTTATTGTGCATTAAACAGCAAACTGTCCTCTCATTGGTTGTAAATTGGCATATTCCTCACATTCAAAGATATTTATTGGCTGCTGCTTTAGAACTAAATATTAATCTGGGACTTTACGGAGATTCTTTTGCTGGGAAGGAGCCGATCTGTTAATGAAGAGCGGTCTGTTTCCTGTAAACACGCCGCCTGTCGTGGCCTGTCTCTCTGTTATCCTTCCTCTTCTACTGTTATGTGTTCAATTGTTGCATAAATGAGACAAAGGGTCATCTATGCTTATTGTAGCTCCAAACGCAGTGCAAGTTAAGGATGTCTGACAACAACAGGGACATTTCTAAACAGTAATTGGATATGTAAATATTTGGATAAGGTGGAAGGTTATGGTGGAAGAACTGTCTTCAAGAAAATATTTTTGAATCCAGGCACTAGATAAGAAGTCTGCTTTCCCCAAAGTTCAAAACACAAGCCACATGTTAGATTATTCTCAGTTTTGAAATACAAACTCCATGCAGATATTGCCCTCAGTCGGATGTAAATCCAGGACCGCAGGACTGCAAGGCAGCAGCGCACACCACTGAGCCACCATGCTGCCCCTTCTATTTTCATCAAATGGTTTAAAAACACAAGACCATTTTTTGTCATCTCAATCTGTTGTAGATAGAGAGAACAATAAAACTTTGTATACATAGAAGCAGTTACATATTTGGTTTTAACTATGTGATAAACCGATAAAGCTATGATGAATATACACATTAGACAGTTGCTAGCTGAATACTTGTTTAACTGGCAGCTATTCCTTTTGAACCCATACACATGTACACTCCATTAGCCGAGGGGGCAGCTCCTTCCAGACACATCTGGCAGTGCCTGATTTCCCCCCAAAACCAAAGAAAAACCAAAGAAACAAGCAAGTTTAAATTCAACAATCCGATCCATCTGCTCTTGGGGAAAAAAATCAGGACACCCCATACACCTTAGTTAGTCGGAAGTACCCTCTAAATGCAGCAGATTTTGGCTTTAGTCTAATGATGGTATGGGTGGCAAAACTCAGTACCATAATGAAGGGCACATGTGATCTTTGCTATGGGGCCCCACTCTCTTCTATGCATGCCAATGGCTGGAATCTCATATAGAGTACTTGTAAGAGCAAGGTTATCAACCAACACAAAAGGTTATAGACTGAGAAATAAAATATTAGCAGAATTGAAAAAACAACATTTTGTACTTTTAATGCATAGGTTTCTTGTAAAATTCATAAATAACACAATCATTCAGCATACTATGACTTATCAGTACCACTAAGCTTTTTAACCAATTTTGGGGTTCTTTATGATGGTCATGAAAATATAAAAGGTTAAGTAGCTGGAAACCATGTATCAAAATTATAGCAACATGTCAACAAGTCCTCCTAAGGTTTTATATGCCAGTAAATTACACTCTGCTGACTAGAAAACATGCTGTTGTGTGATCTCCATTGGAGTCTACTTGACAGAATCCTAATTAAGTACATAGCTTTACCACATAGTTTCTTCAGCAGTACCTAAGCTTGACAGGTAGTTTTGACGCCCTCATGTTTCTCATTTACAGTTTTTTTCACAACTCTTTAAATGCTCTGTGAATTAAAATGCCAGCAAATACCAGACACCATGTCCAGAAGAGCCTTGGAATTTTTTTTTCCCTCTGATTTTCTGTTGGATTTATAGTACATTTGAGATCTGTGATTCTTGAAGATGTTCTTTGGTAATAGATAAAAGTAAACCAGTTGGTGAATCTTCCCAGCAGGAGATGGAGCTTTTACAACAGCTGTATTTTATTAAATCCAAGAGCTCATATGGTAATATGCAGCATGATAACACACCTGGACATTAAGTAGAATTTTTAATATTATGTTTTGCTGTTTATCTTCTAATTAAGATATGATTATTTAATCACAGTGCAAAAAGAAATATCATTATGCAAAGTATTATCCTCCCATAGAAGTTTATGGGGCCCTACTGCGCTTTAAGTCTGTATGGCTCTCTTCTATATGGGAAAGAAATTAACATGGTATATTGAATACTGTTGGTTTATATTGGATAATATAAAAGTCTTTCTAGTCAAGTTGACAGCTTTAACACCAAGCTGTTGATAATTTAATCAACATATAGTGAAGTTGGGAATTATTTTTCTTAAAGATTAAGTCCACATCACAACAATTTTTTTTGTCTAATACACATAAAATAAAAATAAATAATTTTTCAATAGGCCTTCATTAAAATTTTCCTTTTCTCTTGTTTGTACAGTGCCTAGGCAAACTATGTGTGTACATGGTGACAGACAGCCAACAAATATTGCGTAGTGTAATCCTGCAGTGTTTAAGTCTTATACTTTCATCCATTTGTTTCCTACTTAGTAATGCTTATGTACATTTGGGAGGTTAGCCAGAACCTCTTCATTTATGACTATAAGGGTCTAGAAATATTATTGATCACAATGGTATTTCTTATATTTGACAAAATAAAGATTGGTTTGTTGGTTACAATTATCCGATGTGTACAAGTACAGGAAAACCTCTCTGAGATGACTAAACAAAACTTGAGGTGAAAAAAATATTTTTCTAGAAGGATAGTCTTCTCAAAGAATATGTTGTGCCTGGGATATATGGAAACTGAAAATCTGTCATGAAAATCTGTTCTAGATAGGGGGAAAGAGGTCTTCTCAATGAGGTGGTCTTTTGGCAGTAGATTAGGGTATTTTTCACTTACCCATGATAGTCTAGTAACAATATCTACCTAGAAATAACTTTGTTTTGTTTTTTTCGTTTTTATAGGTAGCCGAGAGGCAGCTTTTGTTTATGCAATTTCTTATGCTGGAGTGGTGTACGCCATTACCCGTGCTTGTAGTCAAGGTGAACTGAAATCATGCAGTTGTGACCCAAAAAAGAGAGGGCGCTTCAGGGATGAAAGAGGGGAATTCGACTGGGGAGGTTGCAGTGACAACATTGACTTTGGAATTGAATTTGCTAAGGATTTTGTGGATGCCAAGGAAAGAAGAGTTAGAGACGCTCGGGCATTGATGAACTTGCATAACAACCGCGTTGGAAGAATGGTAAGTTGCACTTACAGAAGTGTATGTGACAATTACAAAGTAAGATGAATGCTTCACATAAAAGAAAGATCATCCCGTATGATCTAGAACTGAATACTCTGCCTAATATGTAGATGCTAAGTAGAGGGCAAAAGGCAATTAAAATCTCTACACACCTTCACTGGTGCTCTCCTCAATGTGAGAGATTCTTGTCCCTAGCTGACTCATGCAACCAAAAAGTCCTTCAAGTTAATTTCTCTTAGCTAACAACAAGTGGAGGGACAGGAAAAGACTTTCCAGATGTCTCCAGATCTGGGTATAATGTCTAAACTTTTTCAGCTATCAATGCTGTTTGGAAAAAGCCCACTGGAGGTTGAGGCAGAAATATTTTGTGCAATAAATAAATTTCCACGCTGGGTAATTTATGGTCCTCCAGCTCAAAGAAAATAAATAGTTATGGTTTCAAAGGGAGTCATAAGATAACATCTGAAGAGGAGGGGGTTTATGGGAAACATTAATCTGCCAGATTTCCTAGGTCCATAATGTAGCATCATCTGTCAATTGGATATTTTAGATTCTTGTCTCTTTTGAGCAGTTTAATTGCTTTGTCAAACCTAATGTCACAAATTGTTTTTGGATTAAAAAGAACCATATTGTAGTAATAAGGTCATATATCAGGTTTATATAGGTTGGTAAGGATAAATTGAGCAGATTACAATTTAGCTAAGCATCACTACATTTGCAGGACTTGGATGTTAATTTAATAAACACATCTATGAGTATTAAAAAAATCATATTTCTATGAGAATTCATAAAACAAAATCTCTGCCTGACTCAATACTAAGTTACAGCCCACTAGGTGCCATGAATCATACTATAGTGATTGTAAAAGCTTGGTCTTATGTGTAGTGAGTGCTTATAAACCTTTGTTTTTATGTGATGTTCCAATCTAATTCCTGTCTTCTGTCTAACAGGCAGTAAAACGTTTCATGAAGCTTGAATGTAAGTGTCATGGGGTCAGTGGGTCATGCACATTAAGGACTTGTTGGAAGGCCATGTCAGATTTCCGAAAAACAGGGGACTATCTCAGAAGGAAATACAATGGAGCAATCCAGGTCACCATGAATCAAGATGGGACTAGCTTCACGGTGGCCAATCAGAACTTTAGAAAACCCACCAAGAAGGATCTTGTCTATTTTGAGAATTCTCCTGATTATTGTGTGATGGACAAGTCTGCAGGTAAGACTTATTTATCTTGTCTTGGTAGAGAAACATTTCACTAAAGTGCTGTAAATGCCCTCGGGCTTTCAGAAGATAACTCTTGCAAAACTCATCACTCTGTTTGATCTTCTGGCAGCCAAAACATGAAGTAGTCAGACACTTCCTCTTGGTTAAAAGTCATCAGGGGGGAAAAGCTGCTTTGATATATCAGATCTCTATCATTTTATTAGACATTATAATTTTGTAGTTATGTTAAAAGAGTTCTCTTTAAATTACCTGACACAACACAAGCTTTCTTTGAAGGTTTAGACATTGCTTCACAAGTTATTACAGCACAAAATTATGTATTTTAGGGAGGATGCTTTGTATGATGATTTGTAAAAAATGTCAAAGTGAACCATTGGCAAAATTAGAGGATTAACCTCTGTTCATACCGATGACTTTTTCCTGTGGATATCCAACTTTTACAGAGACATTCCAAAATGGCCATCTTAACTAAAAAAAAAAAAAAAAAAAATGGTGCTTATAAAATTAAAAAATTGTCTCAGCATACTTCTGTTGTCATCCATTGTGAAGATAGATATATGGGGTAGACAGGAAAATGTTTCCGCAAAACATATCTATGAGCTTTATTAACAACTTACATTTTTGATAAATAAATCTATAAAGCATTACATCAGTTTTTCAAATGTTCTCATCCTCTAATATGCAGACAAAATGATCATGGATGCAAGAGAGTGGTTAGCTGAGGTATTATTAATTCTGACAACTATCCACCAAAGCCCCCCATTATCATATCAATATAACTTATTCAAATGTTGTTCCTATGGAATCAGAGAAAACATACAGTAGGCATCTGGCAGGCATTTCCAGAACTACTTATCTCAGGAGAAGCAAAGAGTCAAACAGGTAAAAACTCTCACAAACAAGCCAGTGGGCTGTGATAGGAATCACTACGTAGCCATCATATTTCTTCATCTCTAGGGGGTGGCCAGACAGTGCAGTAATCGCACTTTGCCAACGTCAAACTCAACCCCCCCAGGCTCCAGCCTCACCTTTGCAGCACCAAATGGCTAAAAAATTATGAAGTATAACTCACTTAAACAAGAAAAAACAAAAGGCACCGAGCAGTGCATAGCGTAATACTGTATAAAAGGAAATATTTCTTTCAAAATTTTAGAGATATAAACTGGACTCTCACCTTGAGATGTTGTGTATGAGACACAATAACCTTACATGTATTTATGTCCTTATCTGGGTGTGGGATAGCAGCTGAAGCCATATGTCTCTTGGAGGAAGGACGTCAGAAGATAAGATTGAAGTAGACCAGATCCAACTCTACCAGATTAAGCGGAGCACAGGAGGAAATGGCACCGTGCTCACCCAATGGTTTAGGAACAATTCACAATCCTTTATAAATAAAAGGATTGTGAATTGTAGGGCATAGTCTGCCATAGGGATCTGGGGCCATATGATAAGTGCAAAGTAATGCTTCCTGCTACTCTCTTGGTAACCTCCCGTACCCCATTGTGGCTTGCAGGAAAGTAACCCATGTGATCGTCAGATAGCACATCATGTCATCAGAGAATGCTGTGATGACATGAAGTAACACTCTTTAATTTATTTGTTTGGAAAATGTTTGGTTACATAGCAGAACCAGAAGTGAGTTACTGTGTAAGGCAACTTGGACACAAACATGTGTTCTGTACAGATCCATGAAAAATGTAACAAACAGAACATGAATGGCATCTTTGTGCCATCTATGTCCTCCACAGACCAATATACTTCAATGAATGAGCCGAAGCTGTAGAACGGACAGAAATAGGACCTGTCCTGAGTTTTATGTTCAGGCTTATGGCTACTCCCATGGTCCTGAGAAAGGCATGGCCAAAAGAAAAGTAAGGATTAGTCTTCTATCCTTTAACAGAAAAATTTGCACTCTGATCAAAACTAGCGTCGTAGTAGCAGTACGACTTTCTATCTGACAGCTATAGTTATTAATTGGGACAAAGATTGCAGTATCCTGAAACCTTTTCCTTGTGCATCATGAAAGCTCTGCACAAAAGAGAAAATCCCTGTGTTATGTACCTGCCCATCAAGCCTTGTAATGATCATAAAAGAGTGGGGCAGAACAACTAATACTAAAATACCGTGCAGCCTTAGACTACACAGTTTTAAAATGCACCAGATTTACTGTATCTCAGGGGCTGATGCTGGATGATAAATCTGGTTATACAGTCTAGTCTAGAAGATCATACCACTTATGAGTTGGTTTACTTTTCAGGAAAAAAAAAAAATGCACAAATATTTTCCCGCAATTTTGTTGCATGGTGTCCCATAGTCCACTCACTTTCCCAACAAACTCCACCCCTTTCTGAAAGGGCGTCCACCTGTTGTACAAGTCCCAGAAACTGTCCATGTCTAAAACTGTTAATAAATGTGCTGTAAAGTATGTGCTTTTTCGTCTGGCGTAAACTGCACCAAAATTCTAGCATATTTTTAATAGTAAATCTGCCTGCAGTGTAGACAAGTACACAAAATTATTAGTACCCTTCTGTTAAAGAAAGAAAAACCCACAATGGTAATTGCTTTGGAATGGAGGTTCAACGGAATCATTTAAATAATAAACTAATGAAACTGGCCTGGACTAAAATGACGGTCCCTTAAGCTTGATATTTTTTTTTTTTTTAACATTAATATTTTTTATTGAAGTTTTTGTATAACAGTAAGCAAACAACAACAACACAATAACAACAAAGGTGGTGGGTAGGATAACAGTTAGGGTTAGGGAGCGTAGCGGAAGGGGTGGGGAGAACAAGATACGTCAGACGGGTAACAGAAAGTATCAAGGGCCCTCAGGGCAATAACAAAGACTCTGTCACAGCAGAGCCAAATGGTAAGTCCAGTAGCCAAAGCAAAGACAAATATATATCATAACAATAAAAACAAAGAGGGGGGTAAGAAAAGATAAGAAAGGGGGAAGGCTACGAAGAAACAGAGGGGAAGGCAGACTGAAACTCAGCAGAGTAATAAAAGTGATTCCACAGGAGCCACGTTTGTTGGTGGGCCCTATCATCCTGCTTCAATTTCGCAAGTAAGGTTTACATGCTGCGGATGCGCAAGACCTCCTGAAGCCATGACAACAGAGTGGGGGGTGTCGGAGACTTCCACAGTCTAGGGATAACTGTCCTTGCTGCTATTAATAGAAAAGCTAACAGTCTACGAGTATGTTTTTTAAACTTTCATGGGAAAATAGAGAGGAGGAGTGGAGCAGGGTCATCATCCAGCGCAATTCCAGTGACCGTCTGAATAAATCGACGGACATCCGACCAAAAGGGGCGTAGGAGTGTACATCCACACCAGACATGTGCCATCGTACCCCGGGCATCGTTACATCTCCAGCAGCGATCAGATGCAGAGGGGTATATCTCATGGAGGACAGAGGGGACTCTGTACCACCGAGAAAAGATGTTGTAGTTTGTTTCTTGTGCCTTGCAAGAAATAGAGAATTTATGGCACACCTGAAAAGTCGAAGACCACATGTCCGGTGAGAATGAGACGCCCAATTCCCTCTCCCAACCCTTCGCAAACGCTGGCAAGCAGGCATCTGAGTCCTCCATTAGCATTCCATAAAGAAGTGAGACAACATGAGCCTGGGGACTAGGTGAAAGGCAAAGCTGCTCAAAAGGTAACAGTGCCCTATGAAGATTATGAGACGTCTTAAGAGTGGCATAGAAATGAGAGAGCTGGGCATACAGCCAGTGGGAGGCCCCGGAGTCAGGGTCTGAGCCTGGAGCGAGTAAGTCAGAGCGGGGAAGAAGGGATGAGGATGAGGTCACTCGACAGAATTTGAGGCTAGGCTGGCCTATGGCATGGGAGAGAAAAGGGGAATGTAGTGCAGTGGGAAAGTCTGAATTGCCCGAGATAGGAGTCATGGGTCCATCATTATGGAACAGTTTCCACACACCACCATAGAGTCTGCAGGAGCGTAGCACCTGACTCGTGACGTACGGAAGCACATGAATCGTACCGTCTAACCAATAGTGTTTGTGAAGCCATGGAATGACAGAGAGAGGGAGCGGGCTCAGAGATCCCTCCAGGGCAACCCAGAGCTTAGATCATGTAGAATGGTGCCAATCAAGAATACATGCAGTGACTGCAGCAAGGAAGTAACTAGAGCACTCCAGGAATGCCAAACCTCCACACCGCTTAGGCATAGTGAGAGTGCTCTTCGTGATCCTCGGGGGCCGCGATGCCCAGATAAACTAAGTAAAAGCTTTCTGGACCGTGACAAAAAAATGTTTGGGAAGTGCTATGGGTATGGTCTGAAAAAGATAGAGCAGCCTGGGGAGTACATTCATTTTCAGGAGGTTAATGCGGCCTAGTCAAGAAAATCCTTTGGTATCCCAACGAGAGAGGTCTGTCTGGAGGGTGCGGAGAAGCGGGAGAAAATTTAGCAAGAATATGTCATTTAGATTATTAGGAAGCTGTACACCCAAATATTTGATCGCTTTTGGGGACCACTTGAATGGAAAGGAGGAGAGAAGATTACAGATTAAAGGCACAGACAGGGAAATATTGAGGGCTCTACTTTTGGACAGATTAATTTTATAATTACTATAAAATAAGCTTGATATTTTGTTGCACAACCTTTTGAGGCAGTCATTGCAATCAAATGATTTCTGTAACTCTCAATGAGACTTCTGCACCTATCCACAGGTATTTTTACCCATTCCTTGTGAGAAAACTGCTCCAGCTGTCTAAGGTTTGAAGGGTGCCTTCTCCAGACTGCATGTTTAAGCATATAATTCAGACAAGTCTTCCTGTCTGTCCATAACATTGAAATGATGAGAAGAGTTCTTTCTCCTTAGTCATAGAAAATGATGACCTAGATGACGCTGTTGACAGGGAAAGGTTTAGAGAGTTCTAATCTATTGGGTTCATTTTGCCAAGGAGAAAATTATTTTTCAAATCATCTTGCAAGTAGCACATGCCCTAAGGGAATATTTCTGAGTAGTTTCAACGGGTGTTTAATCCCTTTACTCTTCCAGTTGCTGGAGGGAGATGGAAAAGGCCACACAGAAAAAGATGAAAAGGAGTTTATTACCTAAAGAATGCAATGTCATTTAGACATGACATGAGGTGGATGGGGAACAAGACCTGATACTTGAAGATATTTCATTGACAGGACTGTAATGTTGCAACTTCCAGGGGCTGAGCAGCCATCAGTATCTGAGGATGTGTGCACTACAGTGTACAGGGGTACAGGTAGATTTTAATAGGTTATGCACTAATGTGCACCATATTTATTTGGTCTGGGCAGAATTAACTTGTATGTCTAACTTTGGACATACATGGGCTGCAAAGAGTTAGGGAGATGCCATAGAGAATTTTTCTCCCTAGAGTAATTGTTCTACTAAGTTCACAATTGTACTTTGTCAGTGTGCTAGCGGTTAGCCATGTCTTTTAACTGTTAACACACTAACCCATTATTTTCTTATGGCCCCATACATACAGTGGAGAAAAAAAGTATTTAGTCAGCCATCAATTGTGCAAGTTCTCCCACTTAAAAAAATGAGAGAGGCCTGTAATTGACATCATAGGAAGACCTCAACTATGAGAGACAAAATGAGAAAACAAATCCAGAAAATCACATTGTCTGATTTTTAAAGAATTTATTTGCAAATTATGGTGGAAAATAAGTATTTGGTCAATAACAAAAGTTCATCTCAATACTTTGTTATATATCCTTTGTTGGCAATGACAGAGGTCAGACGTTTTCTGTAAGTCTTCACAAGGTTGGCACACACTGTTGCTGGTATGTTGGCCCATTCCTCCATGCAGATCTCCTCTAGAGCAGTGATGTTTTGGGGCTGTCGCTGGGCAACACGGACTTTCAACTCCCTTCAAAGGTTTTCTATGGGTTGAAATCTGGAGACTGCCTAAGCCACTCCAGGACCTTGAAATGCTTCTTACAAAGCCACGCCTTTGTTGCCCTGGAGGTATGCTTGGGATCATTGTCATGCTGAAAGATCCAGCCACGTTTCATCTTCAATGCTCTTGCTGATGGAAGGAGTTTGCACTCAAAATCTCACGATACATGGCCCCATTCATTCTTTCATGTACACGGATCAGTCGTCCTGGTCCCTTTGCAGAGAAACAGCCCCAAAGCATGATGTTGCCACCCCCATGCTTCACAGTAGGTATGGTGTTCTTTGGATGCAACTCAGCATTCACTCTCCTCCAAACACTACGAGTTGTGTTTCTACCAAACAGTTCTACTTTGGTTTCATCTGACCATATGACATTCTCCCAATACTCTTCTGGAACATCCAAATGCTCTCTAGCAAACTTCAGACGGGCCTGGATATGTACTGGCATAAGCAGGGGGACACGTCTGGCACTGCAGGATATGAGTCCCTGGTGGCGTAGTGTGTTACGACGGTAGCCTTTGTTACGTTAGTCCCAGCTTTCTGCAGGTCATTCACTAGGTCCCCAAGTGTGGTTCTGGGATCTTTGCTCACCGTTCTTGTGATCATTTTCACCCCACAGGGTGAGCTCTTGCGTGGAGCCCCTGATCGAGGGAGATTATCAGTGGTCTTGTATGTCTTCCATTTTCTAATTATTGCTCCCACAGTTGATTTCTTCACACCAAGCTGCTTGCCTATTGCAGATTCAGTCTTCCCAGCCTGATGCAGGTCTACAATTTTGTTTCTGGTGTCCTTCCACAGCTCTTTGGTCTTCACCATAGTGGAGTTTGGAGTGTGACTGAGGTTGTGGACAGGTGTCTTTTATACTGATAACAATGTCAAACAGGTGCCATTACTACAGGTAATGAGTGGAGGACAGAGGAGCCTCTTGAAGAAGTTACAGCTCTGTGAGAGCCAGAAATCTTGCTTGTTTGTAGATGACCAAATACTTATTTTCCACCATAATTTGCAAATAAATTCTTAAAAAATCAGACAATGTGATTTTCTAGATATGTTTTCTCATTTTGTCTCTCATAGCTGAGGTCTACCTATGATGACAATTACAGGCCTCTCTCATCTTTTTAAGTGGGAGAACTTGCACAATTGGTGGCTGACTAAATACTTTTTTTCCCCACTGTACGACCTTGTATTATCATGGGCCTGTGTGAGGGGGCCAAGAGTCTGGGGACAAAACTCAGGACGGGTCCTATTCCGTTCTGTTTTGCAGGCCAGTCTTATTAAAGAGGACCATTCACCACTTCCACCACCTCAAGTTCTTAGCATCTGTTAACCTCTTCCTGACATCCGCCGTACTATTATGGTGGATACAGGGCCTTTAAATATGGCAGCCGCTTTGCTGCAGAGCGGCCTCCTTAGCTACGAGGTCTCCTCTGTAATGTACATCGGAGACCTGGTGTTAATGCCCACGATCAGAGTCCACTCTGATCGCAGGCGCTGCTACCACCTTCCAGCCCCCCCAAAGTTAAGGAAATGTTCCCATGACAGCTGGGAGTCTTATGAAGGCTACCAGGCCTGTCATAGGAATGTAACATAGCAAGAGCCCATAGCCTGAAATAGAGTTGTATTGCAGTCTATTGGGACCTGTAATCAAAAGATTCCGATTCAAGCCCCCTAGGGGGCTAATAAAATAGTAAATGAAAAAATAAAAATAAAAAAAAGTTTTAAAAAAATATATAGAAAAAAACAAAAAAAAAAAACAAAACAAAATGCAAAATCACCAACCTTTCCCTAGAATACATATAAAACTAAAAAATTACTGTGAAACACATACACATTAGGTATCACTGTGTTCGAAAATGCCTGGTCTACACACTTATAAAAATATTTTTCCCATACGGTGAACGACGTAGTGGGGAAAAAAAAAATCAAAAGTCCTGAACTGCTGTTTTTTTTGCCTCTGATAAAATTTTAAAAACAAAAAGTGATCAAAGCAATAGAAATTCCCCAAAATGTTATAACTAAAAAGTACATCTAGCCCTGCAAAAAACCAATCCCTTTGCATACACAGAAATATAAAAATGTTACGAGTGTCAGAATATGGAGACTTTAAGAAATTTTTTTTTTTTGCAAAGTTTTGGATTTTTGTTAAGGGTTTAAAATTTGGTATCCCCCGAATCGTACTGAAACATAGACTACACGTGACATTTTGACTGCCATAAAAATGAAGCCTGTTAGAAAGTTGAACAAATGTACTTTTTTCCAATTCCACCCCATACTGAAGGGGTTAATGTGCCCCGCTCCACTGATTCCAGCACAGTTGGAATTTTTTCTCTAACCCCCACCCATTCATGAGCATCAAGTGCAGTTATTTTTGGTGCCTGATGTGCTATTTAAGCTCTGCAATGTCAGGGCGGTGTCAGGCAGGGGGCATGATTCAGAGCTCCAATCTGCCCTTATGACAGTACAAAGCCTAGATAGCATATCAGGCATCAAACCTAACAGCATTAATTGCTCAGGGACAGCGCCAGAATCAGTGGAGCAGCGCCTATTAACGGATGTAAAGAGCTGGACTTGTTGGAGGTGATGAAAGGTCCTCTAATAAAATGTATGGCTCTGTGGCTGGTTTTCTGGTAGCCATCCGTGAAAAATGAACTGAACACGGATGGATCATGTGAAAAGACCCTTACTTAGAGCTTTCCCCAGGGGGTCAGGAATTTTTTCTCTATCCCCACCATTCCAGAGCAGGAAGCGAAGGAAGTTTTGATTCCTGATGTGCCATTTAAGCTCTGTAATGTCAGGCAGGGGGTGTGATTCAGAGCTCCAATCAGAGGCAGCCAGTGTCAGAGCTCAGAATCACACCCCTTGCCTGCTTCTACCTGACACTATCCTCTTGACAGTACAGAGCCTAGATAGCATTTAAGGCACCAAAACTAACACCATTGATTGCTTGGGAAAGGTGGGGGCTTGAGAAAAAATTCCAACTGTTCCAGAATTAGTGGAGTAGCAGCTATTAGTTGATGTAAAGAACTGGACTACTTGGAGGTGATGAAAGCTCCTCTTTAAGGGCCCTGGTGCAAGAGTTTGTCTTGGGCCTCCCTTTCTACTATATATTGCACCAGTGCTACTATCATAGAAAATTGCAACCATACAATAGTATAAAATATGGGGGCTTTCAGATGTGCTACCTATGGATTAGAAAGCCATTACACCCTTCTGCATCCAAGTGTACGGCATGAGCAACATTATTTATTTATTTAGCTTACTTATTATTATCAAACACGGTAACTCCTCTGGGCTACCCAATCTCCATGCAGCAGGAACAGAAATATATTGTAGGGTTGAATGAACTATGCACACTCTTTACTGTCTGTAATTATGTACTGTAACTGATCAATAATGGACATCAAACATGGTTAAAATAACATTTTCAACATACGATGGTCTTTTCTGGACCATTGTATCTTGTAAGTAGACTCTAAACACCATGGATGGCTAAAAGTTCCTACAAATTAGCACAGTCATTTCACTGGTAGAACCAATAGTACCTCTCTACAGTACAGCATAGTACTATATGTTCTGAACTGCCTTTTATCTATGCCAGGTGAGAGCGGATTCAGAATTTTATGTGTAAGGATTTGCTATATCTATATTAGTTATTTGATCATTTTTCTTTAATCTTATTTTTTTTAAATATTTTTGATGACATTTTGGGGTCTTCTGAACCAATTTCTAGTTTACCATAGAGTTTAGTCTCAAGTTACTATGGTTTCAATTTACAATTCCAGAACCAATAAATATTGTAATTTGATGGAACTACTGTAGTTTCATATCATGACACTGACATCCATAAAAAAACTGTATACTGCATGTTATATATTTTTTTTCATACACCTGTAGTGAAATACAGAGTTGCTAATGTTTTAATATATTTGTGAGAAATCTATGCTAACATATACCTGCAAAATGTATGATAGTGTTTTGGCTCTTTAGGCATATAATTCATGAATGTTTCCTAGTGTATTCAATAAACAAGGAGCCTGAATATAGTGTGAACCTAGATTACAATTATAACTTTTCTATGTGTAAATTCAATGCATTTTCTTAAAACTTGTTTTGTCATTGTAATTTGCTAAGGCAACCAAATATTATAATTTTATGCTCTCTTTCTAGGTTCCTTAGGCACCGCTGGAAGAGTATGTGACAAGATTTCACGTGGGACAGATGGCTGTGAAGTTATGTGTTGTGGGCGGGGCTATGACACAACACGAGTCACTCGGACAACCAAATGCGAGTGTAAATTCCACTGGTGTTGTGCCGTGCGGTGTAAAGAATGTGAGGAGACAGTGGATGTGCATACGTGTAAAGCACCAAAAAGAGCGGAATGGCTTGACCAGACTTGAATTCAAGCAAGGTCTGCTGGTTGGACAAGAAGTCCCGGGCCTCACGGGATTCTGGGTATAAGTGTAGTATGGCTGCATGGCTTCTTATTTAATTAATTCTGCAAGGCACTAAAGACAAGACTATACTTCCCAGGATGCAGTGTGGCTCTTCTGACAAAGGCCAGCTAAGAACCAATCCTTTTATGAGAAGTTTGCAATAAAATAAATGGTTCTCGAATTATGATTCCTGGTCTACTAGCGGTACTCACCAAACTGCTGCTTTACAGCTTTCTCCTGCTGTGTGGCTGTTATCATTAATGGAGTCTGGTCCTTATATACAAGTGCTTTTCGTCAACATACATCCATATATTAATGATACCACAAAATTAAAGTAACATATTGCAGAAGTCTCCAAATAATCAAGTATTTGGGACCCCTGCAGTGACAGGATCAGCAACAGTTCTCCATTTTCAGAATCATGGATACAATTCACTGGAAGGACGTAGCTGCACTTATCATGCACACACAGACATCCTCATGCTTGGATTATGGCAATTCAATTTATGGGAATACATTTGAACTGGTAAAGTCAATAATCTTTATGAAGCTGCTTAGAAGGTCATGGAGATTTTTCAAAAACTTCTCTTTGATAAACTTGTACACATTGAAGATCTCCTGTGGCAACTTAAAGTTAAAAAAAAAAGAAAGAAAAAATAAAAATGGTATAAAAATGGAGACTGATTCTGGCTATAGAGGACTATGGATGTGACTGACACCCTCATTTTGTAAACTTGCTTGTATGATGTGTATACTGCTTTAATATTTTTAAAAAAATCTATATAAACTTATATTGCAACCATTTTTCTTGTGTTCTTTGCCCATTAGGAACAGTGTGTAGAACATTTATTTATTCATATACATTATAACGAAGAACTGAATAAAATATTAGTGATACAGTTGCACTGGAGTTTATTGTGAACTCTGGCTATACCATGGTTAAAGGTTTTCTCAATGGTGCACTTGGCCTTCTTTTAATCTGATATCTGGATGCATAGACAGTAATTTCATTGGTTGCCTTTAATTAGGTTTCCCAGTTTCCACAGAACAGATCAACAAAATTCACAGAGCAACTATACCTAGTCATAAGTGATGCACTAACATCCCAATGACAGTGGCTGAAATGACTGCAACTCTGTATATCAATGGCATTCAGAAGTATGAATGCCATTGGGACAGCCTATGGGATATCTTACTAGTAGACTTGACTACCATCAACGTTGCTATCTCACAAGCTGCAATGACATGTTCAGCCAGAGCCCATATTGCAGCAACTGATGCTTGTCACAGGAGAGCGGGGTGAGTCAAATCACCATTGGGCAGATACTGCCCACGCACAAATGGCACCCATCATCATAAAGAGACGGTACTGTTGAAGAAGCTAACTTTATACATCAACAGGGAGGTGAACAAACAAAGCCTTCAATACTGGTCTGACATTTGTGTGCTCCCAAGAGATCAGCACAATCTCTGCCCTCTCCTTGCATGTTAATTCCGCAGCCATATCTGTGCCTGTAACAAACAGAAAATTGATAATTTTGCCAGGAATAAAAGATTATCACATTTAAATCACAGATTTAGATTCCTCATCAAATTCTCTATCAGGTATATATGTCACATGCATCCCCATTCCATTTGATAAAATAAAATTACAAAAATAAACATCTAAAAATAATCATTGATTCCAATATGGCAGCTTTCAAAATGGCTGCAGTGTTAGAAACTGCACCAGAAAAATTTACCGTCTTAGTAACATACAGCACACAGACTGGCGTTCCCAACTATCGTTTCCCATTTATTTAGATGTCTCAATTAACTTACATTCCAATTTTAGGACTTTGTTGTCTAGGATTAATAAAACATGGTGGTTTTCTTTCCATAACAGTGTCACACATGTCCATATGTTTTGTGTGGTATTGTAGTTCAGCCCTATCCACTTAAAGGGAGATGTTCTGCAATAGCAGACCAAAACCTGTAAACAGATGTGGCGCTGTCCCTGGTTGATAGCAGCAATATTTTTCTAATCATGTACAACTTTAAGTATTTCTCACGTACACATTTTAAAGCCCAGACCTGTTGTCTTCAGATTCTCATCAGGTCAATATATTGGTATCCTCTTCAACTGTAGGTTGAAATGTAAGGTTTTCTTTCCCCTGCCTGTTACCAGCAAATCCATCACTGTGAGAGATTACTCTTACTATGAATTTCCAGTAGCTGCAGCGTCCATGACAATGTGCTGTCTAACCACTGCAGAGAGGAGACTTTATACGATTTGTATAATCTTGTGAAGAAGCCCAAAATTGTTTACCAGTGCAAGAGGCCAATAAATAATAATGCAGATGCCTTATATATGTAGATCGGTGATCTGCAACCCGTACCTTTCGATATGTTTTAAAACTTCCATTTCCAACAAAGCTGTAGGCTTGGACTTTCAAAGCAGCTAGGGAGTCATGGGCTGCAAGCTTCCTATTGATTCAATAACCCATAAACAATATATATAATATATAAATAATGCATATGGGAATTAAGGCACATATTAAAATACATTGACAAGCATTTTCTCTCAGTAGTGGGTTGCCGCTAAGCATGATAGGCAGTGAAGGTCAGTAAAGACATTCTTGCGGGAGGAAGTTATTATATTCTACAGATTCTACCCTTTTTGATTTTCTTCTCACATTTTTTCATGTATCTTTGCCCTATAGCTTCTGTTTTGTGGAATTTTAGCCTACTGACTTATAACACAAAAAATACAGTAACAAGCAATCAAAAGTATGCTAAAGTATGGCTGTGGCTCTATGACAAGATTTTTCAGAAAAAAAAAGGAAACCGTTAAAACTTATAGCATACCATGTCTCTGCACGCCCATGAGAGGTGATCAAGGAATAGTCCATTCATTCCTCCAATGCTTTAACTAGACAAGTTCTTATTCTCTGGATAAGGTTATTCACAAAACTCTGCTATCAGGAAACTATTTATCAATCCTACATTTATGTGGTCGCCAGTGTAGAAATTAACATGCACCATGCACCTGCTGCACCAAACAAATGGCAAAGCATGGCTAAAGCCTAGTTTCACTATAAATAATTTCAATAATTATTATTAGTAACATAGCATCTCCACCAAAATATACTTTTACCTAAAGCCCATCTAGTGGTTAGTCCAAATCATTTTATTAATAAGTTATTAAAATCCATGTATATAAGCAGAATAGCACAAACATATATAATTCATGCAGTACACCCCTGGGTTGCACTGCATGGATTCTATATGTTTGTGCTAGTCTGCTTGTATAGACTGGATACAATGGCTTACACACGTGGACAAAATTGTTGGTACCCCTCGTTTAATGAAAGAAAAACCCACAATGGTTACAGAAATAACTTGAATCTGACAGACTGGAATTTGCCAAAGTACATGTTGACAAGCCACAAAGCTTCTGGGAGAATGTCCTATGGACAGATGAGACAAAAATTAAAATTTTTGGCAAGGCACATCAGCTCTATGTTCACAGACGGAAAAATGAAGCATATCTTGAAAAGTACACTGTCCCTACTGTGAAACATGGAGGAGGCTCTGTTATGATCTGGGGCTGCTTTGCTGCATCTGGTACAGGGTGTCTTGAATCTGTGCCAGGTACAATGAAATCTCAAGACTATCAAGGGATTCTAGAGAGAAATGTGCTGCCCAGTGTCAGAAAGCTTGGTCTCAGTCGCAGGTCATGGGTCTTGCAACAGGATAATGACCCAAAACACACAGCTAAAAACACCCAAGAATGGCTAAGAGGAAAACATTGGGCAATTATGAAGTGGCCTTCTATGAGCCCTGACCTAAATCCTATTGAGCATCTTTGGAAGGAGCTGAAACATGTGGTCTGGAAAAGGCACCCTTCAAACCTGAGACAACTGGAGCAGTTTGCTCATGAGGAGTGGGCCAAAATACCTGTTGAGAGGTGCAGAGGTCTCATTGACAGTTACAGGAATCGTTTGATTGCAGTGATTGCCTCAAAAGGTTGTGCAACAAAATATTAAGTTAAGGGAACCATTATTTCTGTCCAGGCCTGTTTCATGAGTTTTCTTTTTTTAAAAATTCAGTTGAAGCATGGTTGAAAAGCAATGTCTGACTTTCATTTGTTCATTTTCATAGAATTTTTATATATTATTACTTTTGTCAGATTCAAGTTATTTCTGTAACCATTGTGGGTTTTTCTTTCATTAAACGAGGGGTACCAACAATTTTGTCCACGTGTGTATTAATACAATAATGACGCAGTGCTTCAGAGGCTGGTTTAAGGACACTCTTTCAGATGAGCTGACCACTGGCTTTCTCCCATCTATTGATACTTGGATATTCTGACACTACTTGTATCTTGTTTCATTTTAGTAATGTTACTTGTCATTAGAACACACATTGGTTCCTTTTATAGAATAAGATGTACCCTGTAACATGATGACTTATCAAGACAACAGAGAAGCGACGACCTCTGGTTACAGTATAGCCTTCGTACAGTGCGACTTTCTTATGGGCTTTGTTTTTATGGTGTTCACTGTATAGTCAAAATATCATATCACCTTTATACTATGGGACGGTATGATTCCAAAATTACCAACATTTATATAGTTGTTTTGTTTTTTGTTTTCAAATTTTACCCCTGCTCCCCCCAAAAAATCCAAAACTTTGGAAAAAAAAAAAAAATTTATTGGAGTCACCATATTCTGGCATAAGGTATCTTATTTTGCGGGGCCAGATACTGTATACTTTTATTTATACCATTTTGGGGGGAAAAAAATTCAGAATGGCAAGAAGTTGGAGAAAAAGTGCATTTGTGCAACTTTTGTATGGGCCTCATTTTTATGGCGTTCACTGTGCAGCTAAAATGACCTGTATTCTATGGGTTGGTAGGATTCTGGGGATACCATATTTATATAGTTTTATTTACGTTTTAACCCCAAATGTTTGCAAATTTCAAAATTAAAAGTAATTTTTCTTACAGTGGCCATGTTCTGACACCTGTAACTTTTTTATATTTCTATGTAGGGGATGCATAGGGACTTTTTTTTTTTTTGCGGGACCAGATGTAGTTTTTAGTTATACCATTTTGGAGAATGTCTACTGCTTTGATCACTTTTTATTCAAATTGGCAAAACACCAAAAAAACAGTTGTTTGGTTCTTTTGATTCTTTTTCCCGCTACGGCGTTCACCTTTACAGAAAAAAATATTTTCATAACTTGTAGACTGGGCGTTTTTGGACACAGGGATACCTAATGTTTATATTTTTCACAGTATTTTTTTTTTACTTTTATATATGTTGTAGGGAAAGGGGGGGGGTGGATTCAAATTTTTAAATCTTTTTAATTGCATTTTTTTTAAATGTATTTAATAGACCCCGTAGTGGTCTTGAAGCCCAGGGAGTCTGATCACTAATGCAATAAATTACAATGCTAATGCATTGCAAAATACCACTAAATCTATTACAGGCTGCATAGAGAAGCTGAGACAAGCTTGGGAGCCTGAAATGGATCGCTGGACCTGGGACTTCCCCATAATGGCAGCACCCATGCACCGCCATGAAAATGGTGCCTTGGACATCTTTGACCGAGGTGCTGGGTCTTTGTTGTAGATTACAGCAGAGAGCTGTGCGGCCGCCATATTTAAATACCTGACATCCGCTGTAATACCGTGTTTCTCAAAAAATAAGACAGGGTCTTATATTATTTTTTTTCTCTGAAAAAAGGGCTAGGGCTTATTTTCACACATTTGATCGCTTTTTATTTCAACTTTTATCAGAGGTGAAACAGCGAAAAGACAGCAGTTCGGCACTTTTGATCTTTTTTTTTTCGATACAGCATTCACTATAGAGGTGAAATATTTTTTTTATCAGTTTGTAGAGTGGCGTTTTCGGATACAGGGATTCCTAATGTGTATGTGTTTCACATTAATATTTTATTTTGTACAGTACAGACCAAAAGTTTGGACACACCTTCTCATTCCAAGAGTTTTCTGTATTTTCATGACTATAAAAATTGTAGATTCACACTGAAGGCATCAAAACTATGAATTAACACATGTGGAATTATATACTTAACAAAAAAGTGTGAAACAACTGAAAATATGTCTTATATTCTAGGTTCTTCAAAGTAGCCACCTTTTGCTTTGATTACTGCTTTGCACACTCTTGGCATTCTCTTGATGAGCTTCAAGAGGTAGTCACCTGAAATGGTTTTCACTTCACAGGTGTGCCCTGTCAGGTTTAATACGTGGGCTTTCTTGCCTTATAAATGGGGTTGGGACCATCAGGTGTGTTGTTCAGAAGTCAGGTGGATACACAGCTGATAGTCCTACTGAATGGAGTGTTAGAATTTGTATTATGGCAAGAAAAAAGCAGCTAAGTAAAGAAAAACGAGTGGCCATCATTACTTTAAGAAATGAAGGTCAGTCAGTCCGAAAAATTGGGAAAACTTTGAAAGTGTCCCCAAGTGCAGTGGCCAAAACCATCAAGCGCTACAAAGAAACTGGCTCATGTGAAGGCCGCCCCAGGAAAGGAAGACCAAGAGTCACCTCTGCTGCGGAGGATAAGTTCATCCGAGTCACCAGCCTCAGAAATCGCAGGTTAACAGCAGCTCAGATTAGAGACCAGGTCAATGCCACACAGAGTTCTAGCAGCAGACACATCTCTACAACAACTGTTAAGAGGAGACTGTGTGCAGCAGGCCTTCATGGTAAAATAGCTGCTAGGAAACCACTGCTAAGGACAGGCAACAAGCAGAAGAGACTTGTTTGGGCTAAAGAACACAAGGAATGGGCATTAGACCTTTGGAAGTCTGTGCTTTGGTCTGAGGAGTCCAAATTTGAGATCTTTGGTTCCAACCACTGTGTCTTTGTGCGATGCAGAAAAGGTGAACGAATGGACTCTACATGCCTGGTTCCCACCGTGAAGTATGGAGGAGGACGTGTGATGGTGTGGGGGTGCTTTGCTGGTGACACTGTTGGGGATTTATTCAAAATTGAAGGAAACTGAACCAGCATGGTTACCACAGCATCTTGCAGTGGCATGATATTCCATCCGGTTTGCGTTTAGTTGGACCATAATTTATTTTTCAACAGGACAATGACCCCAAACACACCTCCAGACTGTGTAAGGGCTATTTGACCAAGAAGGAGAGTGATGGGGTGCTACGCCAGATGACCTGGCCTCCACAGTCACCAGACCTGAACCCAATCGAGATGGTTTGGGGTGAGCTGGACCACAGAGTGAAGGCAAAAGGGCCAACAAGTGCTAAGCATCTCTGGGAACTCCTTCAAAACTGTTGGAAAACCATTTCAGGTGACTACCTCTTGAAGCTCATCAAGAGAATGCCAAGAGAGTGCAAAGCAGTAATCAAAGCAAAAGGTGGCTACTTTGAAGAACCTAGAATATAAGACATATTTTCAGTTGTTTCACACTTTTTTGTTAAGTATATAATTCCACATGTGTTAATTCATAGTTTTATGCCTTCAGTGTGAATCAACAATTTTTATAGTCATGAAAATACAGAAAACTCTTGGAATGAGAAGGTGTGTCCAAACTTTTGGTCTGTACTGTATATGTATTCTACTGAAACTGGGAGGGGGCTTGAACTTTTATTAGTAAAAAAAAAAATTTTTTTTTTTTTTTTTTTTTTTAAATATTTTAACTATTAACCCCTCCTAGGAGGCTTGAACCTGCAATCATCCCATAGACTGCAATACAGCGTATTGCAGTCTATGGGAGATTATCTACATTACTATTGAGGCTCAATAGTAATATTCCTATGACAGGCCTGGGAGCCTTCATAAGGCTCCCGGCTGTCAAAGGAACAGGTCGGCTCCCGTGATCTCGCCACTCGGGAGCCGACCTGCAACGTCAAAGGCATGGGGCGGGTGGGGACCGGCCCCGGGGATAGTTTATCTGCTTTGGGGGGTCGATTTGGAGGGGGAGGTCACGGACTGGCACACTCAACAGTGCCCGCGATCAGAGTGGACTCTGATCGCGGGCATTAACTGCGGGTCTCCAGTATAACGGAGACCCGGTATAGTAGGTATAGGGGGTTGGGATCGGCCCTAGGAACTGTGGGGGAGAAGCGCGGAGGTCACACTTAGCAATGCCCGCGGTCAGAGTCCATTCTGATCGTGGGCATTAACTACAGTTTGTGCTACTTTGGTGGGAAGGAGGGGGGGGGTTGTGCTCAACAATGCCCGTGATCAGGGTAGACTGTGATCGCAGGCATTAACTCCGGGTCTCCGTGGAGACCAGGTACAACAGCTATGGTATCCGCTCTGCAGCAGAGAGGCCGCCATCTTTAAGGACCTGGCATCGTGTTTGGAGAAACACGTTAGTACAGTGGATTTAGGGAAGGGGTTAAAGACCCGATTTCTGCCATACTATTATGGCAGATGTTGGTAAGGAATTAAAGTCTAATTTTTTTTTTTTTTCAAATGACCGATTTTCATATATACTGTATGGAAGTTGCTTCTCTATGAATAGACCCCCCCCCCCACACACACACACACACACACACACACACACACCATCCAACTTTTTTTTTTAAAGCAAATATTTCAGTGTCTACTCTTTTGAAAAGACCACACACACTTTGCAGTTGCATACATTGTGAAACCAATATGGATGCAGCTATATCACTGGACTGCAGCAAACAAGAGCAAGAAACATAGAAAATTGATGGCATAAAAACACCACATGGTCAATCTAGGCTGCCCCTATAATATTTCCATTTTATCTTGGAATAGACAAATGTTTATCCAAGGCATGCTCAAATTCACTTATTGTTGATTTCCCAACTACATCTGCTGGAAGTTTGTTCTAAGCCACAACTACACAAATCACAACAATTCCTGATATTGCTCCTGATCTTCCCACCCATTTTTTTTTCCTTAAAAACACTTCCCTCCTGAATCTTTAACATGTTTAAAGTTTTCAATCATGTCCCACCTTTCCTTTCTTTTCTCAAGGCTATATAGATTAGACAAGAGACTTTCAGGGTACATTTGGGAATAAAGTCACTTGTATCACACTGGAGTCCATGTTATAGTCAATGCAATCTACCGTTGAGGTGCTGAGTATACAAGCCAACAGTCCAAATTTTGCCACGACAATCTAAGGAACTGGCTCACAAAATGAATGGGTGTTTTGTATAACCCACATCAAAATGGTTATTCCCAGAAGGGTTTTAAAGTTCAGATTATTGCCTATAAAATGTCAACAAGTATTGTCAAGGTCAGCAGTAAAGGGGAAAAATTAAAAGGGGAGTCATGTTGGAGTCTAGGATTGAGAGGGGATGGTTGCTAAGGACCAAGATTTAAAAAAATATCATGCTGGGAACTAGGAATGAGAGAGGAACCATATGGGGACCAGTAAGGAAAGGTAGATGTGACTAAGTGAGAGGAAAGCCTTGCTGAGGACCACAATTTAGACAAAAGACCAAAAATTATCTTGAACTATGAAATGTACAGGTCACCAGGGGAGTAAGAAAGAGTTAGGACCCCCTGTGGTTATGTGTGTGTGCTGGAAGCATAACATATGTACATATTATTTAACTGCATTAGATTACATTTTTTTTTTTTTTTTTGAGAGGACCACTCTCAAATAAACAACCCCCACCCCCCAAAAAAACCCCACCTTTTTCTTTGCTAATTTGGGTAGTCAGCTCAAACAGTTATTAACTGTAGTAAGTTTTCTCTTTCAACCCCAGAGCTTTATTCACATCAGTGCTGCTTAGTTTTGCTGTATAATGACCTCCATGCTCCTTTTAAGTGAGTGAGTTGAGGAACAAGATCTACGGTTTTCCCAATATTCTGTTAGTCTCTACCGAACAGCTTAGTGACAATCAGGAATTAGAGGCAGCCTGCAGATAGGAAAACTGCAAAATAAGCAGGATAGAAGTTATATAATAACCAGAAACTGATATTCCGCATGTAGTATAGGTGCATTTTAGGCATGAGTAAAGGTTAATGTTCTGAATGTAAAACCATAGCAGATTAACAATATGGTCTACAAGGTTAGCCTATTGCATGTATGGGGATACCCCCTCGAATACTCCCTGTAGTCAGCATTTGGAGATGATGATACATACGCATGCTGACATGTGTATCATCATTGCTAGCATATGTGCAAAATGTGCCTGACTGCCCATCAACATCAGAGGTAACTGGAGATGAGGTGTCCCAGAAATGCAGAAAGTTCTGACCAAACTGAGCTCCTGTACTATGATAAGGATTACCTTGCACCATAGGGGTCCTGGATGATAATCTGAGCAAGGCAACATTATATTGATAGTTTAATTGGCTTTATAGTTAATTGGACTTATTTATATGGTAACTAATAACTTTGTTTCATTTAATAGAACATCTGATTCTGGACCAAAATGTAATTCACTTTATTTAAAAATGTTGAATGTTTTCTGCCTGAAAAATCTCACTAAAGTTCCTGTCACTTGCTGTCTCCCAGTTACTAAGGAAAGTCCGTTTATAGATACCATTAAAAAGCATGACAACTTCATAGTGAGTGGGTCTGTGCGAGGGTCTGTTCCCTCTTCACATAGTGACTGGAGAGGGGCTGATTTTCCTTACAGCCGCCACATACGTCTGCAAACAGTTTTCTGTGGATTGAACATTCTGCACAGCTTACAATGTAGGAAAAGTCTACTTTATGTACAACTTACAGCGCTGGCCAAAAGTATTGGCACCCCTGCAATTCTGTCAGATAATACTCAATTTCTTCCAGAAAATGATTGCAATCACAAATGCTTTGGTAATAATATTTTCATTTAATTTGTCTTCAATGGAAAACCACAAAAAGAATTGTCAAAAAGCCAAATTGGATATAATTCCACACCAAACATAAAAAAGGGGGTGGACAAAAGTATTGGCACCCTTTGAAAAATCATGTGATGCTTCTCTAATTTGTGTAATTAAAAGCACCTGTTACTTACCTGTGGCACATAACAGGTGGTGGCAATAACTAAATCACACTTGCAGCCAGTTGAAATGGATTAAAGTTGACTCAACCTCTGTCCTGTGTCCTTGTGTGTACCACATTGAGCATGGAGAAAAGAAAGAAGACCAAAGAACTGTCCGAGGACTTGAGAAGCAAAATTGTGAGGAAGCATGAGCAATCTCAAGGCTACAAGTCCATCTCCAAAGACCTGAATGTGCGCAGTGTCATCAAGAAGTTTAAAGCCCATGGCACTGTGGCTAACCTCCCTAGATGTGGACGGAAAAGAAAAATTGACGAGATTTCAACGAAAGATTGTGCGGATGGTGGCTAAAGAACCTCGACTAACATCCAAACAAGTTCTAGCTGCCCTGCAGTCCGAGGGTACAACAGTGTCAACCCGTACTATCCGTCGGCGTCTGAATGAAAAGGGACTCTATGGTAGGATACCCAGGAAGACCCCACTTCTGACCCAGAGACATAAAAAAGCCAGGCTGGAGTTTGCCAAAACTTACCTGAGAAAGCCAAAAACTTTTTGGAAGAATGTTCTCTGGTCAGAGGAGACAAAAGTAGAGCTTTTTGGGAAAAGGCATCAACATAGAGTTTACAGGAAAAAAAAAAAGAGGCCTTCAAAGAAAAGAACACGGTCCATACAGTCAAACATGGCGGAGGTTCCCTGATGTTTTGGGGTTGCTTTGCTGCCTCTGGCACTGGACTGCTTGACCGTGTGCATGGCATTATGAAGTCTGAAGACTACCAACAAATTTTGCAGCATAATGTAGGGCCCAGTGTGAGAAAGCTGGGTCTCCCTCAGAGGTCATGGGTCTTCCAGCAGGACAATGACCCAAAACACACTTCAAAAAGCACTAGAAAATGGTTTGAGAGAAAGCACTGGAGACTTCTAAAGTGGCCAGCAATGAGTCCAGACCTGAATCCCATAGAACACCTGTGGAGAGATCTCAAAATGGCAGTTTGAAGAAGGCACCCTTCAAATCTCAGGGACCTGGAGAAATTTGCCAAAGAAGAATGGTCTAAAATTCCAGCAGAGCATTGTAAGAAACTCATTGTTGGTTACCGGAAGCGGTTGTTCGCAGTTATTTTGTCTAAAGGTTGTGCTACCAAGTATTAGGCTGAGGGTGCCAATACTTTTGTCCGGCCCATTTTTGGAGTTTTGTGTAAAATGATCAATGATTTGACTTTTTTTTTCATTCTCTTTTGTGTTTTTTCATTGCAAGCAAAATAAATGAAGATATTTTTACCAAAGCATTTGTGATTGCAATCATTTTCTGGAAGAAATTGAGTATTATCTGACAGAATTGCAGGGGTGCCAATACTTTTGGCCAGCACTGTATGTCTCTATTTCATGCTACTTGTGTTATTCCTGATGAAATATTTGTCACAGACAGCAACAGCTTTCCTAACTGTGCTCATAGATTTCTGTGCCAGGGATCTGCTTAGCTGCATCATGCCCTGTATTTGCAGTCTGATGTGACTGGATATCCTATATTATGTTCACTTGGACTTTGGTTGCTATTTTACCGCTGCTCCTGGCAGAATTGCATATGAAACCAGCAGTAGTAGTAATGGATAGGTGGAGCAGACTGCTCCTTATTGTACATGCCTCCAGCCTGAAAGAGAAATGTAAATGTGCTGCAGCTATAATGGGTATACTACCAGCAGAAAAAAAAATGATAGGATACCATGTATGAAGGCTTATGCAGCCAGAGAACAGATAGCCCAGCAAGACCCTGCAAGTATTTAAACTATTCATGAAAATTCAGGTACCCTTTAACTTTAGTGTGTATATTTGGAATAGGCAAATTAAACTGTTAGCTGTATTGGGCACAAGGTCTCACATAAATCATTACAATCTGTGAGTTTGCATTTCTTTACCTATAAACATGTCATCATTTATTTGGCCTTTAATTTACAATATATGGTACTGTAGTAGTATAGTAATACATAGTACTGTATGTCAAACATATATGGCAAAATAGCTTACCTGGTCACTACTTTGTTTCTTGCATATGGTGAGTCCAACAGCCTTACGCCAAGGTCACAGCTATGAATCAGGACATGCGGTAATCTGCAAGGAATGTGGGTGCTCTCTCCACGTTCACTGGCTTTCTAACATGTACGTACATGGACGATTTAATCAACAACAGAGATAGATGCCATGCACCATTCCTCTGTTCCTGAACTAAGTAGAACACAATATATCAGTGTTTTTGTACTTAGGACAAAAACAATTGTGAGGAAATATATTTAGTGTATATCTGATACATATTTTACCATGGTTGAAATCCAAGGCTGCCATGTGCAGCTCAAACTGATGAGGGTTAGCCCCATTCAATGATGTTTATCTGCGTCAGCTTATGTGAAACTGTGTCAGTAACAAGCTACTCCTTGCAATTTTTTTTTCACATGCATGCAGATCGTCCTTTAGTCTTCAAACAGATTTTTGTGTTGAATCTGTATCAAAATCTCAGTTAAATCCCTCACATGTGAACATACCCTGTTAGATCTCATTTTATGGTGTATGGTGTATTTCTCCTTGGTGTGCTTACTATAATGACTTAGGATGCCACAGATACTGTTAATGAGAATTTTTTTGTGAAAGGTTTTGTGCACTCCATGTGCTGCTGCATGGTGACTCCAGAGTAACACAATACCTCTATAATAAAGCATGCAATGGAACATGTCATATGGCTTCATGGTGTGTAATATATCCTTAGAAATAAAGTATAATAAAACATACACATAGAGCTCTGCATATTTGACTATAAAATGCTGCAATCCTCATTGTATTGGATTCACTACACTAGACAGATCATTTGTGAGCAGACATCTCTGGCACTGTCAGCATCATCACATCCACCATCTCACACCTGATTGCCTGTTTTCATAAGTCCAATAGAGGTAATGGGGGTAAATTGTTAAGAAAAATGCAGTGTTGAACTTTCCCTTTAATTAGAGATGTTGGTATATTTTACCATCCTCTGCTTTCTACATAAGGCTACAATATGCTTCTTCCTCAATTTCCAGAGATAGAAAACTGCAGGCCTATTTGCCTCTTGCGAGCAGATTTATTGACTTGTTTGAACTAATATTTGTGTAACCTGTGGGAGACCTTGGTGCGGGAGGATATTTTAGATGAGGACTACAAGTCTATTAATTCTAAACATGAGGGAAACATAGGTCTCTAGCCAAAGGCTGTTAACTACTTGACTGCTAGTGCAACGTGATGTAAGATTTCCTGGATGTAAAAAAAAAAAAAAAAATCCTAGGGTGATGAACTAGATCGCATACACTATGAAGATTAATGTGAGAGATCAGCATCTGCCTGCATCATATTTCATGTACGCAAAAACTGATATTAGGTGACATAAACATTTGACATAAATGATTTAAAGAATCCTCAGTCAAGAAAAATGATCACACCAAAATCCATGAATGAAGTAAAACCACCTGTGTGTAAAAGCCTTACGGCTCATTCACATCTATGTGGTTTTCAGGCCATTCCTATACATAAACATGAGAAGCCAGGTCCCTACTATGAAATGCTATAGTCAAGTCAAAAACAGACCGTAGCACAAACATCTTCAGTTGCAGCCTTCATAGGCATCTTTTCTGTCATTTTGTCAGTGCTAAATCCTTAAGCTGATGATCTGCAATTGTTTGGACCCGATTTTCTAACATCACCAAATAAAAGGCTGTAGCTATCAACCATGGACTCAAGTCTGCCACAAATAATCCAGCTGGCCAGTGTAATTCCTGTGCTTATGACAGGATTGCTGTCATTTTTACTGTGTGATACCCCCTTTGCTCCAAATAATGTCCTTCTATCTATATCTGTCAATTAAAGGACATCACTTCTTATTTCCGTTAGTACAGAGAGTCTTGTCTCCTAAAGGTGCCCATATACCCTCAGCATCTGTTAGACAAAACCTTTTACACTGCTACAATACATTATTATTTAGTCATTAGTCTTTAGACTAAAATTTTTTCTAAAATTTTTGGACTATTGTTCTAGAACTCTTTGTGTTTATGGTTTAGTATTTTCTGTGTTAACCACTTCAACGTTAGCCATTCAGAAAGAATTGCATTCACATCATTCAGTATACAGGATTTTGTGGATCTCCCTTATAGAGGCCATTCATTATACTCTAGGAATTTTACGATATTTAGAAGCCTTTAACATTGGTTCACTTAATCCCTGTTTCTTTGAGGTATTAAACTGACCTCTAGGGTGTTAGTTTTGAAATTTACCACTACTTAGCGCTTTTGTCATTTTCTAGCTTGGAGTGAACACAAAAACAGCAATATTCCTATATGGGAGCATTTGCTCAGTGGGAAGCTAAGATTTTACATCATGTTGTGACACAGGGATCAATGTAACAATGGTTCTGTTAATCCTTCTATCCTAAAACTCTCCGCAAATCAACATCTCAGAGGGAATTCCAATGCCAGGCTTAGATCTGAGGTCTTATGAGCTAAGCACTAGGGTACCATAAATATAATAAATGTGCTAGGTATGTGTGCAGCTAAGATTATAAACTGACCATTACTTTTACAGGGACATAGACTGGGTTATAGTTTACAGATACTATTTAGAATACATGGATCATGTAAGAATATTGAGGCCACTTATCTATCCAAATTAAAATCTATAGTCTACCATTTGTTACATTTCAAATGACCATAATGTGATCACATTTTTTGTGACCATAAAACTCTGACCTTTCAAAGCAATACTGACCCAAACAGGGGCGTAACTAGCAAAGACTAGGCCCCATAGCAAACTTTTGACTTGGGCTCCCTCCCACGGCATAGCGTCCCCTTCCCTGGCCCCCCTCACAGTATAACGCTCCATTTACACACACTATAATGTCCCAAAGTGGCCTTCAGACAGTATAATGTCCCTTAGTGGCCCCTCCACACAGTACAATGTCCCATAGCGGCCCCTCCAGATTATATTATGTCCCATATTGGCCCCTCCACACAGTATAATGCCCCATAGTGGCCCCTCCACACAGTATTATGTTCCACCATGACCCCTTCACACAGTGTAACTCCCCATAGTGGCCCCTCCACACAGTATTATGTCCAATATTGGCCCTTCCACACAGTATTATGCCCCATAGTGGACCATCCAAGAACTATTAGGGATGCCCAGCACACTCCCTGCTGTTCTCGGGCTTCTTCAATGTAGGCACAGACCTGTGTTACGCCGGCGTCATTATGCGTCGAGACGCTTGCTGACCCTCGTGACTTCTGTGTAGTTACTAAAGAGGCCCAAAGACAGCAGGGAGTGCCCCGGAGCCAAGGAGAAGTGAGTAACACTTGTTTCTATGTTCGTTCACCTCCCCTGGGTCTCCGATCATTATACTCTGGGGACTGAAAAGTAAATAGTAATTTGTTGCAGTTTGCCCAACAAATACTCTTGCTTACTCTGCTTACTTAGTGATCCCCACTCCTGCTCACGGCTCGCCTCATGGAGGTGGCCATGAGCAGGAGCGGGGATCGGTAAGTAAATAGGGCCCGTTACCTGCTGGGGTTACTTCAGCAGGTAACGACTCATTTAAAAAAAAAAAAAGAAGCATCAATCGCCCATGGGCCCCCTAAGGTCCAGGGCCCTATGGCAGCCGCTAAGGCAGTTCTTACGCTACTGGACCCAAACTTATGTCACTTGTGTCTGTTTTATCAGAATCAGGCCAAATAGCAGCAGATAGGTGTAAGCTGACAGTGGATCAGATTTTATTGTTAGGATTGCAAGTATACAGAATAAAAAAAAAACAGCCACAAAAGAAAATCCTGGCCTATCACTTACTAAATATTAAACAATCCTAGCTAGCAGCTGGAGAGCTTCTCCCTGCCAGCTCATAACCACAATAGCAACCTCTTGCTTACAAGTGTCTCTCACACAGGCTTTCTGTGTTCCCAGGTGGAGAGAGAGATGCCCTCCTAGTATCTCTTAAATACCCACCCTCTCTCAATTAACTAATTAATTAGCAGGTGAGGGCCTGTGCCTGCTACTTCACATAGGAGAGAAATTTGGGAGAAATATATATCCCCTCCACAACCAAACCTGTACAAGTGTCACACACCATAGAGATGTATAGTAATCAAACTCTGGGTCAGTAGAACCATGTGGTCTCCAGGCATTGCGGCTGCGATACGGAAGCTAAAATATCAATGTGCTTAGCATCTTCTGCTCTATAAAATTCTGGCTGCAGATCAGACGCCTGTTTCAAAGAGACAAGTTTCCTTTATCTTTTCTGTTTGCCCTTGTGGCTCCTACTTTTCTGATTTGTTCTACCTACTTTATTGCACCCTGCCTTTGATCAGTAGATACATTTTTATTACGCTGAATCTAAGTGTATTTCATTGTATCTAGGCAATACGTTATTACCAAAATAATAATGGTTAGGAGCATGGTGGTGTTGATTTACTTGGTCTGCCACCTTCTCTATTTAGGCCCCTAGGGATGTTGATTACTTAATAAAATGGTAGATTTATACACTTATCTATGCCCATGAAAAGGAAACAAAGGTAAGCATTCCTTCATAAACTCATTCTGCTTCTTCCTTTCTCAAATTGGCAGTTTGGGACCATTTGTGAAACTGAATCCTCATTTATAAGCCCTGTAATTCTGTTTTACCCTCTGCACAAATATATAATTATTTTTACATTATTGTATGTAAGGATTTTACCATCAATTCAATTGTTCAATTAATTGTTTTGGAGAACCTTGGTGGGATAGAAAATTACTGATCAAAGAAACCCTTGAAAATGGGTGAATATCCCTGAGAAAAAAACAAGTAAAATAATGTGAAGAGTTTCTCACTAGGTAATGAAGATGGTCCAGAGATGGGCTGGTTTATGTCCTTCAGGCCAAGCTTTACATATAGAAAACATTAACTGGAACTGTTTAGATTCCAAAATTTCGGGCTGCCATGAATAGTAGTGATTGATTTTAATAACTATCCTTCAGTTGCTCATACAGAACTACCGCTGTGGGAAGCAAGATTCCTAATGATCAGTAGAATGCTCAGCCCCTTGTCTGTCTTTCTTCAGCCACTTGAATTTACATTCTGTTAATCACACAACTTTTTTCTACCTTCTGAAATAACTAGGCAATAAGACACATTTCAGCTAAATGAACTGATCTGTCTGCTAGTGATCGGACAACCACAAATATAATTTGTCGTCGAGGGATTTTCCCACAAAATACTTTTACAACCCATCAACTAAAATGGTCAGATCAAGGAGGACCCACAAATGACACACAGATCTCTTCCATATTCCAGTCAAGAAATTGGCAACACTGTTGCATAGGAAGCCAGCAAACCTCCCAGTATATCATATCATGCCTGCCACTAAATATGGCATTTCTATAGAAATGATGAAAATAAATACTGTAGCACACAATGGCATACATAAAGTAGTGTGTGTATATATATATTTATTTATATTATATACACACACACACACACACACTGTATATATGTGTGTTTGACAATGAATAACACCATAGTTATTACTATTACACCATAATACTGAGCATTTAGTAATTGTCTTTAAATGTATCTTTGTTGTTTATATTAAAGCAATTATTTCAGTAGATAAGATATGGCATTGCCTAGGGCCGTTTTGGCGAACCTATGGCATGCGTGCCAGAGGGGGCACTCAGAGCCCTCTCTGTTGGCACGTGCACCGTCGCCCCATCCAGGCTTCCTGATCGTTCACTAACGGGTAATTCGGTACTTCTTTCACCAAATGCACATATAGCTGAAAACTGTCAGTGTAGGCCACAGGACTGCAGCTTACACTGACAGCAGATTGTGACCTCTGCCCCGACGCAGGCGTGATGACGTAATTCATCAGCACCTACAGTGATAAAAGAAGGAGGACGCCCGGCTGCTCTTTGTGGGAGGTAAGTAGCATATAATACTGTGTGGGGGCCCACTGTGGAGCATATAATACTGTGTGTGGGTTGACTGTGGAGCATATAATACTGTGTGTGGGCCCACTGCGGAGCATATAATACTGTGTGTGGGCCCACTGTGGAGCATATAATACTGTGTGGGGGCCCACTGTGCAGCAAATTATACTGTGTGGTGCCCCACTGAGGAGCATATTATAATGCATGTGGGCCACTGTGGAGCATATTATACTGTTTGTGGGCCACTGTGGAGCATAATTTACTGTTTGGGGGGCCACTGTAGAGCATATTGTACTGTGTGGGGCCACTGTGGAGCACATTGTACTGTCTGAAGGCCACTGTGAAGCACATTGTACCATCTGAATGTCACTGTGGAGCACATTGTACCTTCTGGGGGCCACTGTGGAACACATTGTACTGCGTGGGGGCCCTTCACTATTTATGTCACACAGTGTCTGTTTTATAGGAGACGTGATATTATTACAGGCCGTAATAACATTGTATGGTCACTATAAAACAGATCCTGTGCGATATAAATAGTGAACATTAATTGTACAAAAATTACCAAATGCAAACTTTTACCTTTCAGTACAAAGTTGTTTTGTATCATTGAAAGCTCTGTAAACCCCATTCACACGACTGTATTTTGCGGATCCGTAACTGTCTGCACTTGTGGATCCGCACAGTATTAAGGTTAAATTGCCGTGTTGGCACTTTGCGATAATTTAGTGGGTTTTGGGTTGCAGTTTGGGCACTCGGTTCCTAAAAGGTTCACCATCACTGGCCTAGGGTAATTTACTTACTAGTGTATCATACCATGGCCAACGACGAATGCTATACAGTGTCAAAAGAACATAAGATAAAAGGGATCTGAAATCTGAACAATCAATTCTTTAAAGGGGTTATCCACCTTTTAAAAATGGACGGTCTAACGTTAAGATAGGCCATCAATTTTAGATCTTGAGGGGCTAGACATCTAGTCAGGGCATCTCTAAAACAGCAGTACTTGTAGGGTGTTCCGAGTATGCAAACAAAATCATCTGTGTGAGAATGTACCCTTCCTGGGGGATGATAAAAACGTCTGGCGAGACTGGCAAATGTTGGATCCAATGTCTGCTCCGAATAGCCTGTCTCAGAGGTTTCTTGGTCTGCGCAATCCAGGTAATAATAAGCATTCCCATGTGCTCCCCGTTCTATTTACAGCTGAACTTTTCTTTAACTGGCAGTACTTTCCATTGCAGCTTTGCCACCATTCTATTGATGCGTCCCAGTTTCCTCAGCAGCTCATAGTAAGCTCCCTCATGTTTATGGGCTATCTTGGCTTATTTAAAAGTCTTTAGAATTGTTGTTTAAATGCTTGTGTATAGACCTATGCCTTACCTATGCAGTATTACAGTATATTAATTATATGAACTTTGCTCCACATGCCTTCCTACTGGCTCAGGTATTACAACTCATTTACATTAGTTCAATAGTAATAGTCTACCTTCTTATATATACTCTATTCTCTGCTTCCCCCTAAACACATATATTCAAGTGTAAGCATATGACACCGTTGTTTGGCAATTATGTACTATACTCATATCTTGATGGCTTGCAGTGACATTGTGACCATCGGTACACTTTGTTCTCTTTATTTTACCCTATGTTATTTACTTATTTACTATTATGTTATACCTTTATCATTATTATTTTGTTTTTCCTTCCTATGTTGATTATATATTTTATATTATGCATTGCACGTTACACATAAGGGATGGATTGCAAGCACAAATGTACTTTATTTGTCAGTAGAGCTAGGTATGTAGATTGAAAATTGTCCACAAATTACACTTTAGACAAATTGTTTTCCAATCAAATTGGCGACATTTTGGTCACAGCGGAACTTTTTCAAGCCATATCTGTATATGGAGAGATGAATCAGGCAGACTGAAACGTCACATTTTTGCAGCAGATCTGAATAAAGTATCTATACAGCAACTAACCTACTGTGAGAGATTTTGTCTACTTGATGCTTGGATTTGGACCTTCTCTCAGCACCTCTACATAGTGAGGTGTGTCATGTATTGGTGAAAGATACTGTAAGAACCCCACTCTGCAACAGTTACATCAACAACCCAGTGTGGATCAGGCCAACTAACACTTTGCTCTCCCTCCATGCTTTTTTCGTGTTGTGGCTGAAGAAGCACTCAGAGACTTGCAGGACATGGTATCCCCGGTGACTTTAGTTGAGAATCTCACAGTAGTTTGTTCAAACACTAGTAATTGGCTTCACTGACAGCATTAGAGCCACATGTCAATGTCTGTAAAGCGCTGCGGAATATGATGACGCTATATAAGTAATCATAATAAATAAATAAATAAAATAAATAAGGCCTGCAGAAACACATCAGCATTTCTGTTCACATAGGGATTGCACACCAAGCTCACACGGACCCTGCTAAACAAAGCTATCACTACAGTTCACTCTGTTGACTTTAAGAGTGAACTATAGCAGCCTAATAATGGCCTGACTCCCGGATTATCACAAACTATCTGCACAAAACCCTGGACGGGACCCCACGAAGGAGCAGGAAAACTCCTATTATAATGAGTTTTTCTGGCCCTGGCGTGACAAAAAATGTTAACCCACATCAAGTGTAGCTATCAACATTAGCAGTGGCATAGCTAGCGGGGAAATGGGGGTAGATGCCTCACACCCATTGACTTTGTGGGATCCACTGCAAACACCAGCTACACATTCAGCTGCATCAGCGTCTTCAAAAAGTGGCAGGAGATAGCAGAGTATAACTTTTTATTTATTTATTTTACACACCTTGGAGGCTTTTTCATACATGGCGGTGTTTTCTATATAAAAGGACAATTGTGACCATTATAAATATAAGGGGCTATAACATAAGGGGGCATTGGAGACAATATTTATGTAATGGCGCATTATGAATATAAGGGGGCATTAGTGCAGTATTAAAGGGGTTATCCAGTGAATAATAAAGTTTACCTGTGCATTCCTACTATACACTTCAAAGCCCTGTTTATCATCTTTGCAGACAGCAGCTCGGTTGGCCGTAATTCTCATTCTCTCCCCTGCATCTGATCCAACTCTCACTGACATCAATGACTCGACTCTACTGCAGGTTTTATGAGTAGAGTGGTGTCAGTCATGTTACTGGGAGTCAATCATCATATGGGGAAGCAGAGGAACAAGATTTTCGGCCTCCCCAGTTGCCCTGTGTAGTAAAAACGGGTACAAAGAGGGGGAATATTTAATTAACACAAGGAGACATAAGAGGGCATTATTAATAACAGAGGCATAATAGAGAATTAATTTTAGGTGGAACTCAGAGGCATTATTGATGTAAGGGGGTAGAAGCTTGTTTTAAAGGATGGACAGCACTCCAAGTAGTTGAGCTTGCTTGTAAGTTTTTATTCCATGTTAGAACAATATATCATATACAGGGTGTAGATATTTTAAGAGCAAAGAACCGAGAGCAACGTTTCGGGCTGTGAGAGTCCTTCCTCAGGCAATTAGAATCTGAATATGAAGACGAGATGACTGCTGCATATCTAGCAAAAATATATTTCTCATGAGGCCCAGGAGAAATGATTCGGGTAAGGAACCCAAGGATGGGGGAGATGTATGTCTTCCCTTAGCAAGCTCTGGACAGCAGTGATTCAAATTGCCTGATGAAGGGCTCTCGCAGCCCGAAACGTTGCTCTCGGCTCTTTGCTCTTAAAATATTTACACCCTGTATATGATATATTGCTCTAATATGGAATAAAATAAAACTTATAGGCAAGCTCAACTACCTGGAGTCCGGTCCATCCTTTAAAACAAGCTTCTATTAAAATTGGTGGGTTCCGGTCAGCCACCGGCGGAATACGTGCACCCATCTGCAAGCCAAGGAGTGCGCTGCTCACATTAATATTGATGTAAGGGGTACACAGGGGAATTACTAATTAAAGAGGACACATAGGAGCATTATTGAAGGGGTTGTCTGGGGAGTATTTATTCACTTACCTGGTTAGGTGGAATGCTTTTTATGGACCCAGGAGTTCAGGTAACATCAAGATCCCCAAGTCATGTGATCGGAAGCAATGTTTGGCTCCACGGGTTGCTCTACCTCCCTCCTTCCCCGATCTCACGGGTAACTAATTACCTGTGCTATGGAGGCTGACAGACTATAGTAAAGCCAGCCCCCAGAGAACAGGTAATTAATTACCTGTAACATTGGGGACGGAGGGTGGTGGAGCAACCCAGGGAGTCAAACGTTGCCTCAAATCACATGAACCAGGTGATAGTGATGTGGCCGAAACCCCGGGTCTATTATAAGCATTCCGCGAGACCAGGCAAGTGAATAAATACTTCCCAGACATCCCCTTTAAATTAAAAAGGTAAACAAGGGCATTATTAATTTCCATAGGATTCTTAGGTTAAATATTTTATAATGGGGGGTAACAGCAGGAAGGGGACTTTGTGTAGGTGAGGAAAAAGTGGGTCAGGTGCCTGGAAATGTGGCGAGCCAAATATGTCTGTGCAAACTTTACAGAAAGAAGTCACAGAAGAAATGGTCACAACGGTTGAGAAGAAAGGCAAAGGCAAAAAATGTGACCGATGACAGTCAGAGATATCACCTAAAGTCACTTAGTGTTTCCTGTGCTGTATTCACTTAAATTGTCTACACAGTTGAAAGTCCGTGTTGCCCAGCAACAGCCCTAAAACATCACAGCTCTAGAGGAGATCTGCATGGAGGAATGGGCCAACATACCAGCAACAGTGTGTGCCAACCTTGTGAAGACTTAGAGAAAACGTTTGACCTCTGTCATTGCCAACAAAGGATATCTAACAAAGTTTTGAGATGAACTTTTATTATTGACCAAATACTTATTATGTGATTTTCTAGATTTTCTCATTTTGTCTCTCATAGTTGAGGTCTACCTATGATGTCAGTTACAGGCCTCTCTCATCTTTTTAAGTGGGAGAACTTGCACAATTGGTGGCTGACTAAATACTTTTTTCCCCACTGTATCAAATCACACCATCCCATAAAATAAAGGGCCAGATCAAAGGACAGTGTTTCATGGGTAGAAATTTTAGTGGGACTCAAGTTCCTACTCAGAGGTTTGAGTAATTAAAGGAGCATTCCATGGTATATTGGAGTTAGAGAAGTCTAAGCCAGTCACTCCCTTACACTTAAAATCAAGTGGACAACTCTCCAGCTCTTCTCAGCTTAACAGGATCACCAGATGGATATTAAGGGACTCCCATATTCCTGAGCACAGGTGAGCAGTGTATATACTATCTATATAAAAAGTGACTTGGAGGCAACCCCCGCCCCCACCTGATCAATAACTAAGTAACAGAATCAAAGAATCCCTTTTAATATAACACAGTCTGGACAAGTGGTTTTTAACCTGTGGTATGCCCCACAGTTCCCGGAAGTACCTCTATCAGTACTGATGGAAGCATTCATTGCTCTTCTAAAGTAAGGATGGCACCCACGGCCACGTGTGGATATCCATCCTGGGCAGGATCTTCTGCATTCAGTGCAGCACGTAATATAGACATTACTAGATGTAGGTTCACTATGGGGTCCATTATATTACACATGGGGGCACTGTGGAGATCATTATAATAAAGGTTGGAGCACTGAGGGATCCATTATGTTGCAGGTGAGAGCACTGTGGGGACCATTATACTACAAATGAGGGCCATTATGTTACACATGGGGGCAATGAGGGAGCCATTATGTTATAGGTGAGAGCACTGAAGGGACCATTATATTACAAGTGCTGCCACTGTTATATAATGTTACATGTGGGGGCATTGTGGGGCCATTATGCTACACATGGGGACACTGTGGGGCCATTATGCTACACGTGGGGGCACTGTGGGGCCATTATGCTACACGTGGGGGCACTGTGAGGGCCATTATGTTTCACATGGGAGCACTCTGGACAACAATAGACAGTCCTCTGTTCTTCCTATAACTAAAAAACAGTGTGGAATATTTCTGAAAAATTGAGAAAAAAACCAAACCAAAAAAAAAACAAAAAAAAAAAAACACAAAACACAACGCACTGGAGTCTCTGAAAGCAAATAAAAGTAAAACATAAATAAAAAGCACAAAATAGCAGATGCATTACAGTACATAAAATGGATTGATATGCTAAGTCCTAATCGTGTGTAACATTTCAAGCAACCCAATATAAAATACTCGTGCATTGGTACCATACCCCTGCTCTACTCAACACCCTCAACACTAGTATTCCCTCTACATGCTGGAGCTGCCAGGCCACAATGGGCACATTGTATCATGTTTTCTGGGACTGCTCCCTGATCCGCCCCTTCTGGACAGAAGTTAAAACCCTCACTGATGCCCTCTTTATACAGGGAGTCCCACTAGATCCTCTTACCTATCAACTCAATCTACCCCCTAGACATTTGGGTAAAAAGATGTCCAAGCTATTTCTCTATTTATGCACAGCCGCTAAAACGCTCATTGCCTTCCCCTGGAAGAGGGTGTTCCCCCTCCACGGGTCCTGAGTTGATTGCCGCATGAAGGATGTCTGCAGTCTGGTATTCCTGACTGCATTCCTTAACCATACGGTGGTGGCTTCCGATGCCATTTGGACTCATTGGGACACCTACTGTATCCTGCGAGGTATCTAATTCTTACGCTTCCCCCCTCTTCCCCCCCGTTTTCTTTCTTCTTTTGTTGTCTCCACTGCCATCTCTGTGTTATTTGTTAGACCCTTTAATTTACACTCCTGTATCTGTATGGCATCTGTTGAGCTAATTTGCAACATGTTGTGCCACACTTATTCTTTATGTTATTTTATGTTTTATAACCTACAATAAAAATTACTGTTTAAAAAACAAAACAAAAAAACAAATGGATTGATACTATGGATCTCATATGCTTCAAATGCCACATACTGCATCCATCACAACAACATGGCTTCATAGAAAAAGAGTCCAAGTACTGAACTCGTCTGGCTGAAGTGGGGACCTTTCACCAATAGAAAGCATTTGTTGCATTATGAAACAATCTGACAAAGACGACCCAGGTCTGTTGAGCAACTAGAATCATCAGCAATTGGTCTCCTCACTTCCCAGAGGTTTACAGAACAAGGGATGCTACACAATGGTAGACATGGCCCTGTCCCAACTTTTTGGAGATGTGTTTCTGTCATGAATTCCTAAATAAGTTAATTTTATTTTTATTTAGTTTATTTATTTATTTTTAAGAAATAGAAAACCTTTCAGCTTCTGACTATGTTCTAATGTGAATAAAATATGGCTAGATGAAATTTCCAAATCATTGCATTCTTGTTTTCTTTACATTTTACACAATGTTCCATCTTTTTTGGAACTGTGGTTGTATTACAAAAGTTATTATATTTACTTGTATTAACCATTTAGGAAAAGTTGCTTTATAATTGGCAGTAGACTTTAAACAACTTCTTTAAGATTATGGTGAAATCTTAAGTATAATCTTCATGATTGTCTGAGTCACCAAATATATGTGAAAAGTGACAGACTATGAGCTAAATTCTGGATCACAGGCACAGGATTAGGCTTGTTATAGGTATGTATTCAGTAAAGTAGCAGAATCTTCATACAGAACTATGTATACAGTATTGTATACCTACGACAATTTAACATTTTGTCCCTTGCTCTTGACACTAAAAACTCAAAATGTCTGCTACATAAGTGCATAATGATCAGATCTATCATAGCTCCTCTAAATGTGCTGTTCTAGGATACACATTTGCATACATTTCAATACAATATTTCTCAGTCAGTAAAGACCGACATAAACAGAAAAACCACAACTTGTCACTTGCATTGTGCACATGAAATATGTGTGGTCTTTTGTGGTGTCCTCACATAACATTACCAAAGGGTAGTCCATGTAAAAATATAAGCTATACACTTAATGTTTGTGAGATGATTTTTAAAGTTCTAAATGCTTACTCTGATTTTATGTTCTGGAAATGCAGTTCACACTTTTAGAAATCCCCAGGACAAAATCAACCTTTGGCTAAGGCCACACATTGGGTAAAAGCTGCGTTTTTTTTTTTTGCATATTTTGCTGTGTTTTTTTGAGTCAAAGCCAGGAGTGAATTTAGCAGAAGGGAGAGCACAATGTGCTCCATTTATATTTCCCAAAATCTGCAAAAAAAAAAAAAAAAAAAAAAAACACAACACATTTTCTGCTGCATGTGGCCTCAGCCTAAGGCTAGATTCACACGACAGAGTTTCACCCATAAAACTCGGTCCGTGAACAACAGCCTGAACAATATGTCGGGATTTACCGGCTTCTAGAATCATAGTTATCTATGATGCTAGGAGTCCCTGCCTCCCAGCGACATACTGTCTGGTATTGTAAGTGGTAAGGACAGTATATCGTTGGTAAACAGGGAACTGTAAGCATCACAGATCCTATGATGCTAGGAGCAGGTAAATCCGTCCAACTCACGAACAGAGTTTCAAGGGTGTGAATCTAGCCTAAAGGTCTACAGCCGTGGTAATGTTCTTTAATATGTTGGTAGAACTATTTCAGTAGAAGTTGTTTTACATACAGTTTGCACTTAGATCTGGCCTATTTATATTTAGAAGCTTGGGATTGTTATGAGGGATTGAGGATGTCTTGTTTTTCCTATTTCAACTAAATTTCCTAATTGTAGTCTGATTTATTGACATATTTTTAAAGGACAAAAGTGAAAATTGTGCAAATCAATAGAGATTTCACTGAAAAAGAATGCTGAGCAGTGATGAAATAGTTTTTTCTTCTAAACAGAACCTAAATATGTATGACATGTCAGTTACAATAGGTTAAAAGTAACCTTCCTACTTATTGGATCAGAACTGGGTTGCAAAGTTTAGAACAGGACATTTGGGCAATGAATACCAAGAACATTTAGGGAGACCAACTCTAGTGACCAGTTCCAAAAAACATGAATGCCATTCATTCTATGGTCTAAGATGAGAAATATCTGCTAAAAATATAGCAGAGACCGTGGCATTATCCTCAGAAAAAGGAGGCTATATTATTCGTGAGATTTTAGATGTAAGCCAAAGCCTTTCAGCCAAATAGGTTCTTAAATGTTTAAATGCTGACCCAAAGGGTGCTTGAGTAGTTGCTTTGCAAGCACTTTTGGACTGAGTTTAGTAAGGTCTTGTGGGATTTTTAGTCTCACAACTATGAGATCCACATATGATTCAAAGTCCAATCCGAAAGAATGAAGACACGGTGGCTCTACCCACTCAAAAAAAAAATTCTAGTCAAGGATAGCACACTGGCATCTGTCTATTTGGATAAAGATGCAATTCTGTTTCGAGATTACCTGAAAAGGGACGCAACCATCATGGCATAGCAGTACGTTTCACTTCTTGACCATTTGAAGCGCTAACAGGTCTCCAAAGACCATGTTGTTTCTTCAAGACAATGCAGCTTCTCAGGAGGCAGGCATTATGCACCACAAATTAGCAAATCTTCACTCTGATTATTTCAATCTCATAGTTTGTTGATTTATTTACAAAACTGAAAACACAGCAGCACGTCTTCATATTACTTAGAACTAGCATATAAGTTTATGGTTCTAAGGACATCTAACAAATGCACTCATTTAAAGATCAAATTTAGCAGTTACTTCATTAAGTTAATTCGCTTTCATCTATGTTGGTTATGTTTAGTTTGCAAGTAACATTAATTCTGTCCCAACAGTTCTAGGTACTAAGAGCATTATTATTGACAGCTGTAGAGTAGCTAGGTGGATGACTGATTCCTATAACAAAACATAAGATATACAGTGGGGAAAAAAGTATTTAGTCAGCCACCAATTGTGCAAGGACATCTCTCCTTGAGGAGAGCACCAGTTAAGGTGTGTAGAGTTTTGAGTTGCCTTTCGCCCTCTACTAAGCATCTACAGATCACAAGGCATTATGGGAAAGGAGCTGGGAGCTCATGCGCCCTCTATTGGATGTAACAGATCCTCAGTTTGCTTTTGACTCACCGAGTCTTGAGACAGCAAAAGGGATTTTAGCCAAGCCAGTTTCACTTATCTGCATACAGCGCCGTTTCGGGATTTTTGTCCCTCATCAGTGCAGAGCAAAGTGTACTGTCTGGCTTTGTGGGAGGCAATAAGTGAGAGAGATGTCCCTGTCCATAACCCACTTATTGCCTCCCACAAAGCCAGACAGTACACTTTGCTCTGCACTGATGAGGGACAAAAATCCCGAAACGGCGCTGTATGCAGATAAGTGAAACTGGCTTGGCTAAAATCCCTTTTGCTGTCTCAAGACTCGGTGAGTCAAAAGCAAACTGAGGATCTGTTACATCCAACAGAGGGCGCATGAGCTCCCAGCTCCTTTCCCATAATGCCTTGTGATATGACCAATTGTGCAAGTTCTCCTAGTTAAAAAGATGAGAGAGGCCTGTAATTGTCATCATAGGTAGACCTCAACTAAGAGACAAAATGAGAAAACATATCTAGAAAATCACATTGTCTGATTTTTAAAGAATTTATTTGCAAATTATGGTGGAAAATAAGTATTTGGTCAATAACAAAAGTTCATCTCAATACTTTGTTATATATCCTTTGATGGCAATGACAGAAATCAAAGGTTTTATATAAGTCTTCACAAGGTTGGCACCAGTGGCGTAACTAGGAATGGCTGGGCTCCAAGGCGAACATTTGACATGGGGCCCCCCCCCCCGAACCGCCGCCCCCCGACCCCTCCCCCCGGACCGCCCCCTCCAACCCCCCCCCCCCAAAAAAAACAAAAACGCATTCCTGCGCACACTATTATGTCCCATAGGGGCCCCTGCACACAGTATCATGTCCCATAGGGGCCCCTGCACACAGTATCATGTCCCATAGGGGCCCCTGCACACAGTATCATGTCCCATAGGGGCCCCTGCACACAGTATCATGTCCCATAGGGGCCCCTGCACACAGTATCATGTCCCATAGGGGCCCCTGCACACAGTATCATGTCCCATAGGAGCCCCTGCACACAGTATCATGTCCCATAGGGACCCCTGCACACAGTATCATGTCCCATAGGGGCCCCTGCACACAGTAGTATTCCCCATAGTGGCCCCTGCACACACTATTATATATCCCATTGTGGACCACCCATGAACAATTATTATACTCTGGGGTCTTTTCAGACCCCAGAGTATAATAATCGGAGACCTAGGGGAGGATAGAAACATAAAAAAACAACGTTGCTTACCTGTTCCTCGCTCCGGTGCATGCCTGTGCGCTACTCCGGCCTTCTTCTTTTGCGGACCAGGCCGGCGTCACGTGATTCGGGACCGGCGTCGCGACGCAAAATGACGTCGGCTGACGTCTGGGACGTCAGCAAACAGGCCCGAGGCGCAGGAGCGGTAATTGTATATTGTTTTTTATGTTCCCTCACCAACTCTGGGCCTCCGATTATTATACTCCGGGGTCTGAAAAGACCCCGAAGTATAATGATAGCAGGTGTTCGGCCCGCGGCCTCACATACCGATCCCCGCTCCTGCTCACAGCCGTCTCCGCAGAATAGGAAGCGCAGGCGGCCGTGAGCGGGACCTCGGGGAATGGTAAGTATATAGGGCCCGTTACCTGCTGGGGTTACTCCAGCAGATAACGGACTATTAAAAAAAAAAAAAAAAAAATGCATCGGGGGCCCGCGGGGCCCCGTAATGTCCCGGGCCCTGTGGCAGCTGCTACCACTGCTACCCCGGTAGTTACGCCCCTGGTTGGCACACACTGTTGCTGGTATGTTGGCCCATTCCTCCATGCAGATCTCCTCTAGTGCAGTGATGTTTTGGGGCTGTCGCTGGGCAACATGGACTTTCAACTCCTTCCAAAGGTTTTCTATGGGGTTGACATCTGGAGACTGGTTAGGCCACTCCAGGACCTTGAAATGCTTCTTATGAAGCCACTCCTTCGTTGCCCTGGCGGTGTGCTTGGGATCATTGTCATGCTGAAAGACCCAGCCACGTTTCATCTTCAATGCCCTTGCTGATGGAAGGAGGTTTGCACTCAAAAATATCACGATACATGGCCCCATTCATTCTTTCATGTACACGGATCAGTCGTCCTGGTCCCTTTGCAGAGAAACAGCCCCAAAGCATGATGTTGCCACCCCCATGCTTCACAGTAGGTATGGTGTTCTTTGGATGCAATTCAGCATTCACTCTCCTCCAAACACGACGAGTTGTGTTTCTACCAAACAGTTCTACTTTGGTTTCATCTGACCATATGACATTCTCCCAATACTCTTCTGGAACATCCAAATGCTCTCTAGCAAACTTCAGACGGGCCCGGATATGTACTGGCTTAAGCAGGGGGACACGTCTGGCACTGCAGGATCTGAGTCCCTGGCGGCATAGTGTGTTATTGTCGGTAGCCTTTGTTACGTTAGTCCCAGCTTACTGCAGGTCATTCACTAGGTCCCACCGTGTGGTTCTGGGATTTTTGCTCACCGTTCTTGTGATCATTTTGACCCCACGGAGTGAGATCTTGCAGGGAGCCCCTGATCGAGGGAGATTATCAGTGGTCTTGAATGTCTTCCATTTTCTATTGCTCCCACAGTTGATTTCTTCACACCAAGCTGCTTGCCTATTGCAGATTCAGTCTTCCCAGCCTGGTACAGGTCTACAATTTTGTTTTTGGTGTCCTTCCACTGTTCTTTGGTCTTCACCATAGTAGAGTTTGGAGTGTGACTGTTTGAGGTTGTGGACATTTGTCTTTTACAGGTCTGTGAGAGCCAGAAATCTTGCTTGCTTGTAGGTGACCAAATACTTATTTTCCATCATAATTTGCAAATAAATTATTAAAAAATCAGACAATGTGATTTTCTGGATTTGTTTTCTCATTTTGTCTCATATAGTTGACGTCTACCTATGATGACAAGTAGAGGCCTCTCTCATCTTTTTAAGTGGGAGAACTTGCACAATTGGTGGCTGACTAAATACTTTTTTCCCCCACTGTATATGCTATAAGAGCATGAATTGGGCACCTGAGACCTGTAAGCTGGAACACTCTAGTAGCATAAGATCAAACAGAAAATAGTCACCATCTCAGAACTTCTCTAGTTCATGTAGAGCTATCCTTCTTTCCATATTATTTAATTGTAATTTGTAAACTATAGATTTTCTTTTCTTTTTTTTACTTTTCTGGTTTGGTATCAAGATTTCAATAAAATCATGTTTATAATAATAGCATTCCAATGAAGGCATAAAGTTGTTGCCCATAAAGGTGGAGCTAAAGTGTGCCGATAAGTTGTAGATTAGTGGAGGTACATCCACCGCTCCATACAGGTAGGAGTATGAGGCATGCCTGTTTGCCTGGTCGGAACCTCACTGATCTGCAACTTATCCACAGAATAGGGGATACATAAGGGATTGCATTTATAGGCAAATCCCTTTAAATACTGTACAATGAAGCCGGATGCAAATAATCTAGAAAATAAGCTTATTTGTATTACAGTCATGTTAAACTACTACTATATTATTAATTAATGGCATATAAAGTCCAGCGCTCCAGCAGGTCTTATAGAGAACCTCAAACAGCTTTATGTGTGTTCAGGATATAAATAAAAAAAAAAAAAAAAATCACAGACCTGTTATATGAGGTTTCACTCAGTTGTCTCGATCAAATATTGGAGTATTATTGTGTGATGTACAAGCATTTCTCCATTATACAATGTTGTTTTTATGACAGTTTGCTTTTAATGCACATGTGTAGCGATTATGCTATTATCCATGTGGGTGGGAACATAACCATGTGTATAAAGTGGTTATGAGATCTGTGTAGAAATATTTAGAGATGAGCGAAGTATTCAAAAATTCGATTCGGCAACTTTGCCGAATTTCGCGATATGATGCTATTCGATCCGAATTAATTTGTGGCGAATAAACAGCTATTTCCTGTCTGCAGAGAGCCGGGGTGAGCGGCAAAATGGAGGAAGCCCTTGGATGCTGCGGTCATGTCTCTCTCTTTCCAGCACAGACAACTTTTATTCATGTGGAAGGATCTGTTAACAAGCAAAGACACGCCTACCCAATCACATCACTAGAGAATATCATGTAATCATCTGATGTCATAAAGGTCCTTACTAAATATTCATTACCGCGAAGCATCAGGAAATCCGGATTCCATGTGAATCGAATATTTCCTGAAATTCGGATCGAATTCCACTTCTGCAGGAATTTTTGATGATTTCTTTTTTAAAATTTTGCATTTCAGCCACTATGCCTAATAATAAACTCTCACCTGATTTACATCACACAGATACACACAGTCACCTCATTTACAAATACGTCATATAGCCAGCTCATTTACATCACAGACAAGACAGTATTACAATAGAATATAACACCTCTATAGATAACACCAGTAACTCACCATGGCTTCCATTATTAAAGATGAAGGCACAGATTATCTACTCCCCCACAGTGCAGGTCGAGAGAACTCTCCCCTAGACCTCAATGAGTCAGCTTCAGTCTATGATTGTCCATAGCCATGAGACTGATGTAAAGCATAACACTAAATTGCTTTCTACAGAACAGACAAGCAACTAAAGCAAGATGGCAGCCCCAATAATCATGTACAGAAAACAGGTTAAATAACAGAATAAAAGTAATAATTTCGCTAAATAAAAATATGCAAAACATTTCCTTTAAACACAGAAAGACTGCACTCAATGATTGCCTACGAGACAGGAAGCGATAGTTAATTTTCCACTTTGAGGGTAGATTTATCAAATTTGTCCATTTACAGTGCCACTATACCAGAACCGTACACAGAATAGAGCAAATAATTTGTTCCCATTGTGTCAGGAGGACTTGCAGTTAATTTTATAACAATTTAACTTGAAGATGATTTCTCAGAATCCATTTAGACAAGTGAAAAAACACAGTCTCAGCCTTAAGCATGTGAGGGAGCTCTCGCATTTATAACCCCACGCGATCACTGGAAGGCATTCAACTTTAAAAAGCATTACAGTAGATTGCACACCACATGGGCCCCCGAGGAAATCGGAGTGAAAATAAAAGCCTACCACACATCTATTAATCACGGCAACAATTTCACGGTCAGAAAATGTACTTGCTGTTTATATTTATCTGGCAAAGGAAGAGTATTGCGTACCTGCAGTTCAAGTTATTTGCAAGAATTCATGTATCAGGAATTTCTAGATCTTAATCTACAAATTCTCTCTCATATAATTATATATATATATATATATATATATATATATATATATATATACACGCATAAACTTAAAAACACAACATACATACAATATACATAAACCATTTCAATACCATAGATGCTGACTCTTCTACAACACTATATGCATACACATAAGCTGGGAGACTTTAGCAAGTTTAACTGTATTCGCAAAGCATCTCAAGTATTTTTCTTTACTAGATTCCATAAATGACATTTAATGAGGTTAAAACTACATAATACTTTGTACAATGATAAAAATGACTGAAATGCCCACTTCATTTACTTGCAACAGCCTATAAACATTGACCATTAGGCTGGGTGGGTATGCAATGTTGGCCACATAGTGTGTGGAGAGCCACTTTTTGATTGATTTCAGTCATTATGGAAAGAGTGCCCATGCCTTCCAGCACTGAAAATATCTACAATGTGCGAAGTGAGATACAGATCGAATCAATGAGGAATGGAAAAAGGTTGCCTGGTCTAATTAATCACATTTACATTATGCAACAGCCGGGTACATCGCTTACCTGGGAAAGAGAAGACAATTGGATGCATTATGGGAACACAAGCTGACAGAGGTAGTGCACTGTTCTGGGCAATGTTCCATTGGGTCCGGGCATTTATGTAGATGACACTTTGAGACATACCACTGACAACATTGCTGCAGACCAAAAACACCCAATGATAGTAAAGGTGTTCCTTAATGGCAGTGACTTCTTTCAGCAAGATAATGTGCCCTGCTACACTGCAAAATTGTTCAGGAATTATGTGAGGAATGAGACAAAGAGTTTGAGGTACTGACGTGGCTCCATATTCCCAAATCTCAGCTAATTGAACCTCTGTGGGTTGTGCTGAAAGAACACCTCCAGACAAGAGCAGCCGCACTTTTCAATTTACAGGACTTAAAGGATCTGCTTCTAATTTTTTGCCCAGCTTCAGAGGTTTCGTGGTGTCCATGTTTTGAAGCAACAAAGTTGATTTGGCAGCACAAGGGGGGCCTATACAATATTAGGCAGGTGGTTTTAAAGATATGGCTGAATATGTATGGCTAGGGCAATATCAGAAGATCACTGGGGGTTTCCAACGCTGAACATTACAAGGCTTACTTCATTTTTACAAAAAAAAGGCTGTCTTGATCCCTTTTACTTACTGAAAGAAATTGATGGAGGTGAAGTTCCAATCTATAACACACTTGAACACATCATACTATAGGAGATCTTACTTGTATAGAGCTCATGAATGTAGACAAAACCTTGGACTACCTATACTTTAGAGGAATTTTCCTATGTATTCCAATTATTAGGATCAATGTACATTATGGCATATGTATTTGCATCTTAACAGGCAGTTAAAGATAATGCATAAATTCTCTCTCACTTCTTTTTATAAGAAGGGTATTACAAATTATCGGCTGATACATCATACCATGACTGGAATATGACAAATTTTGGTTTGTGGCAACCATTCAAAATACACACACGTTACTGAAATGTTTATGGTTATAAAATGTAGGCCCATTTGCAGATCTGATTCAGATGCTATTTTTGTGCAAAAATATCATAAGTTAATGTTCTTATGGAGAAAAGAGCTGATTTCCTTCCAGAAGAAAAAGAGTAAGGGAGAACAAAGCAGATAATCTGAAATAGAGTAGTCGGTGTGAGCAGTGCACATTGTACCGAGCAGATGAGGACCCAAGAGGCTCTCTGTATAAGCTAATAAGTATTTACAGAATGCCTCTCAGTGTGATGGCTTCTCCTTAGATCACTTGACGATACAATTCTATTAAGACCCTTCTACAATTAATCCGCTTAAAGTGGTCTCCCAGGCAATGGAAGAGGATTATCTGTTTATCTAACTCTGTCAGTAGAGTGAAGAGAACAAGGTACATAGGAACAGAGTACAGCACAATTATGAGATGGCTGGAGATGTTTGAAGTGGATAATAGGAAGGAAGAAACTTGCCTTTGTAAAGCCAAGAGTAAAAAAGTTAAGAAGAAACGTGATTAAAAAGGATTGCTATAGAACAAAGACAAACAGAGATCCATGAACAAAAAATGAATGTGGGGGACATAAAGGGAAATTATTCTATGGATTTTTAAAGATAAAAATTGATTTATGTACATGTACTTGAATTTTATTTCAATAAAAAAATAAAACACAAAATGACATGCTTAACAGCATAAACTTCTCAGTGCAGATTTTGTTACACATTTGCTGTAGTGAAAATTTGTGTCATATATTCTATATGCTGTGAGTTTAACACCTGCAACACAGGTCAATTTCTGCTGCAGATTTTTTCACAGAGTGTGGATGCCATTTGTGCAAATCTAACCCTTTGCTGGCACTATAATACTCTACGGACTTTAGGCCTACAAATCTGGACAGAGAATCTGCAGCGTATCTGTTTCAACTGGACATGTCTATAAAGGCTGCAGCAGTACACCCACCTTAGAAACCACATTTTTAGTATTGTCCCAAAGCAGCTATAAAAGAAAAATAAAGCAACTATGCAATGAGTCTTTATTAACCCTTTAAGGACCAAATGACCAGGCCTCATTTTTCAAAATTGACATGTGTGACTTTATATGGCAATAACTTTGAGATGCTTTAACTTACCCATGTGATTTTGATATTGTTTTTTCTTGACACATTGTACTTCATGTTAGTGGTAAACGCTGATTAATATTTTTGCATTTCTTTAATTAATAAATATTATCTACTATATCTCTGATTTATATCGGCATAATTTTTTAATTCTCCTTTAAATTATTTTGGACGTTAGAAGGCTTACAATTTTAACAGTGATTTCCCAAACCCATTTCTTAGAGACCACTTCAGCTATGAAGGGGAGTTTAAAGACCTATCCCCATAAATCACCATATTTTCAAAACAGCATTTGGGAAGTTTGTTAACCCTTTAAGCATTTCACGGAATTAAAACAATATGGAGGTGAAATTTAGACATTTCATTTTATTGCAATAAAGTGTTCATTTAATCCTAAAATTAAACACATTCACAAGGGGTTAAAGGAGAAAATGCATCTCACAGTTTGTTACACAACTTCTCCCGAGCACAGAGATATCCCCCATGTGGGTCTAAAACTGATGTTTGGGCACATGGCAGCACGCGAAAGGGAAGGAGCGATACTGGGTGCTTGAAAAGCAGATTTTGCTGAAATAGTTTTCAAGTGCCATGTCTCATTTGCAGAACCTCTAGAGTACCAATACAAAGGAAACCCTCCAAAAGTGACCCCATTTTAGAAACTACACCCCTCAAGGGATTTATCAAGTGGTGTAGCGACCATTTTTAACCCTTGCATTAATTTAATTTCCAGAAATGAATGTGCAGCCGATAATGAAAAGTGAAAATTGCAATTTTTCCAGAGATATGCCATTTCAGTGCCCGATATGTTTTTCCCAACTTGTGTCAGCAGAGAAACAGTTCAAAAACTGGTAAGCGGGTATTCCAGGCGCAACAGCATTTGGAGCTTTTGTTTCTGATGCAAGCTGGGCACAACATATTGTGCGGCGAAATAACATATTCCTGGAAAAATTGCCATTTTCTCCTTTCACAATCAGCTGCGCATTTATGTCTAGAAGATAAATTAATTCAACAATTGGGAGATAAAATGCTCACTGCGCCCCTGGATAAATTCCATCAGGGGTGTAGTTTCCAAAATGGGGTCACATGTCAGGAGATTCCACTTTACTAGCATTTCAGGAGATCTGCAAAAGAGTCATGGCGTCCAAAAACCAATCCATCTAAATCTGTGCTCCAAAAACCCAAATAGTGCTCCTTTCCTTCTGTGCCCGCTCGTGTCCTAACAGCAGTTTATACCCACATATGACATTAAGTAAGTTACCCTGGGTTCATTTTGGGCACACAGCAGGGCACAGATCTAAAGGAGCACTATGTGACTTAGATGTTTGCTATCTGGACACCATATCATGTTTGCAGAGCCTCTAAAGTACCAGTAAAGTGGAATCCCCTAGAGAGTGACCCCATTTTGAAAGCTGCACCCCTCAAAGAATTTATCAATGGGTGTAGTAAGCATTAGATTCCCAGATGTGAATGCACAGCGGATGGTGAAAAGTGAATACGTAAGCTGTGCGAAGTACATTGGGAACACCAAATTCCCTACTACTTTCCCAGTAACTACAATGATTGGGGGGTGGGTGTCACTTCTGTTTTTTGCCCTTCGCCATACAACATAAATAATATGTTACCTTTATTCTATGGGTCTGTACTATTACGGCAATACCTAATTTATATAGTTTTTTTTTTTATGTGTTACCAATTTTGCAAAATAAAAACCCATTTGAGGAAAAAAACTTATTATCACCATCTTCTGAGAGGCATAACATTTTTATTTTTCTATTGACTGAGCTGGTTGAGGGTTTATTTTTTTGTGTGGGAAAAGCTGTAATTTTTATTGGTACCATTTTGGGCTATATATGACTTTTTGATCACTTTTTATTCCATATTATCTGAGGTGAGATGTCAAAAATTGTTACTTCTAGCATTTTTATTTCAGTTTTTTTTTCCCTTGACCTTTTACCTTTATTGTATAGTTTGTTAGGGATGTGGCAATACCAAATATGTAGTGTTTTGCATTGTACTGCGTGTTTTTAAACAGTATAAGGGAAAAAAGAGGCATTTCATTGGGGGGGGCGTTTATTTTTTTATACTTGTAAATATTTTTTTTTCCAGATTTTATTTATTTGTCCCAATAGGGGACATGAGCCAGCAAGTGTGTGATGGCTGTCAAACTATGCTTATGCATAGGCTGAAAGGCCTGCATAGTCTATCATGCACACAGGATCAGAAGACCTTAGATGTCACAGTCATGATTGATTGCGGCATCTGAAGGGTTACCACCCGTGAAAGCAGCTCAGCTTCATCCACGGGTGTCAGCTTACAACTGACATCCGCTCTGGATGTCATCCACTCAGCTTCTAAGCGTGGTGCACCTTTCCATGATGTACTATTATGTCATTTTGCGTTAAGGGGTTAAAAATGTCCTATGGTTATGTGTAGAGATGAGCAAAGTATTTAAAAATTCGATTTGGCAACGTCGCCGAATTACTCAATATAATTCTATTCGATGTGAATGAAATCATTGCGAATCGCATACCAAAAACAGCTATTTATTGGCTGCAGAGCCGGGGTGGGCAGCAAAATGGAGGAACCCCTTGGATGCCGCGGTCATGTGTGACTTTCATTATTTTCGTCAATGTAATTGTATGAGGGCTTGTTTTCTGTTGGACAAGCCTTGCTGGACAAGTGTTTATTAGAACCATTTTGGGGTACATATATCTCATTGACTAACTTATTAACTCTTTCTCTGTTAACTCTTGCGGGTGACAGACAAAAAATGTCAATTCTCGCATTATTTTTTAGATTTTTTTTACACCGTTAACCATGCAGACAAAATAACCCTACTGCTCAGATCATTAAGAGCATGGCAATACTTAATATATTTAGACTTTTTTTTTTTATATTCACAAAACATTTTAGAATGGGAATTAAAGTTTTGTTTTATTTTTTTTTTTAAATAAAATGTTATTTTTATTAGATTATTTTTTTATGATTTGAGCTTACTATCTTTTGATCGCTTACATAATACATTATGGAGTGCAATGCAATATGCAGTCTGTGCAGAACTTACAGGCCCGGCCTTCATTAAGCCCCCAGCTACCATGTTCTGACATTGGGTCCTGATAATCACACTTGCAGAGGTGCAGAAGCCTACTAGAGGGAGCCCCCTCCTTCTAGAACCCTTTGGATGCCAGTCATTATTGACCATGGTATCTAAGGGATTTATGCCGTTGAATCAGCAGCCACTCCGCTCTCACTACCTGCTGCTGTGTCTGTACTAGCAGTGGGTAGTGAGCGGGAAAAAGAAGAGAGACCCCCCCTCCCCGGACTGGCTCAGGAATTAGGACGTAAAATGTCTGTGTCAATGTTCAGATAAACTGCATTGAAACAATAAAAATTTAGTTGCAAACGGAAATAGTTAAGACCCTCAATCCTGACCAAAAGGGATTTACGTCTGATGCAGTGTTCAGCATGATTACATAAAGCATTTTTGTTCTCCCCATGTCTACATTTCTTTCTTTCTAAATTGCAAAAACACAAATTATAGCAATTTTGTGTGTGGGTGCTTCAAAACCAAAAATTAGACCTATATACAGTTGTAGCAGAATTAACCCAAACTTCTGCAATTGGTTACACTGCTGTATTGTTTCTCATCACAGAAGACAACAAAAAGCAATGAAAAGTCATTGAAAAATGTTTTCTGTGACGAGATATAACGCTGCAACAATTTAACCAATTGTAGAAGTTCGGGTTAACTCTGCTACAGCGGTAAGCAAATGTTCTTTTGAGAACATGTTATGGTAAAGCTGAAAGTGCCACAATTCAACTGGTACTTGGTAATCTGAGGTTCCCAAGAAATCTTAGAAGGTGGGCAGCACGGTGGCTCAGTGGTTAGCACTGCAACCTTACAGCGCTGGAGTCCTGGGTTCGAATGCTGCCAAGGACATCATCAGCAAGGAGTTTGTATGTTCTCCCCGTGTTTGCGTGGGTTTCCTCCCACATTCCAAAGACATACTGATAGGGAATATAGATTGTGCGCCTTATATGGGACAGTGACTGTCAATGTCTGTAAAGCGCTGCGGAACATGATGGCACTATATAAGTAACCATAATAAATAGAAGGTACATTACTGTGCAAAAGTTTTAGGTAAGTGTAGAAAAAAGGATGTAAAGTAAAGATGCTCTCAAAAATAAAATTGTCAAAAGGGAGTCTATCATTCGATATACCCTTTTTTAACTAATTACAAGGTGGAATAGCCTTTAGAAAGGCTATTCTAGTGCTACCTTTCTTTTCTTGCTCAAAGCCGTTTTTGAATTATTTCATTTTTTTGGGTTATGCTAATGAAGCTCATGGAGCACAGGGGGCGTTCTGAGCTACTTAGAACTACATGAGCGTACTGCACCTGCCAAACAGTAACAGTTCTTATGAGTACCCATACATAAAGTGAGGGATTTTGCAGAATTATAGTCAGGTGTTTGATTATCCAGTTATATGATATACAGTCATATGAAAAAGTTTGGGCACCCCTATTAATCTTAATCATTTTTAGTTCTAAATATTTGGGTGTTTGCAACATCCATTTCAATTTGATATATCTAATAACTGATGGATACAGTAATATTTCAGGATTGAAATGAGGTTTATTGTACTAACAGAAAATGTGCAATATGCATTAAACCAAAATTTGACCGGTGCAAAAAGAATGGGCACCTCAACAGAAAAGTGACATTAATATTTAGTAGATCCTCCTTTTGCAAAAATAACAGCCTCTAGTCGCTTCCTGTAGCTTTTAATCAGTTCCTGGATCCTGGATGAAGGTATTTTTGACCATTCCTCTTTACAAAACAATTCCAGTTCAGTTAAGTTTGATGGTCGCCGAGCATGGACAGCCCGCTTCAAATTATCCCACAGATGTTCAATGATATTCAGGTCTGGGGACTGGGATGGCCATTCCAGAACTTTGTAATTGTTCCTCTGCATGAATGCCTGAGTAGATTCGGAGCTGTGTTTTGGATCATTGTCTTGCTGAAATATCCATCCCCGGCGTAACTTCAAATTCGTCACTGATTCTTGTACATTATTCTCAAGAATCTGCTGATACTGAGTTGAATCCATGCGACCCTCAACTTTAACAAGATTCCCGGTGCCGGCATTGGCCACACAGCCCCAAAGCATGATGGAACCTCCACCAAATTTTACAGTGGGTAGCAAGTGTTTTTCTTGGAATGCTGTGTTTTTTGGACGCCATGCATAACGCCTTTTTGTATGACCAAACAACTCAATCTTTGTTTCATCAGTCCACAGGACCTTCTTCCAAAATGAAGCTGGCTTGTCCAAATGTGCTTTTGCATACCTCAGGCGACTCTGTTTGTGGCGTGCTTTCAGAAACGGCTTCTTTCGCATCACTCTCCCATACAGCTTCTCCTTGTGCAAAGTGTGCTGTATTGTTGACCGATGCACAGTGACACCATCTGCAGCAAGATGATGCTGCAGCTCTTTGGAGGTGGTCTGTGGATTGTCCTTGACTGTTCTCACCATTCTTCTTCTCTGCCTTTCTGATATTTTTCTTGGCCTGCCACTTCTGGGCTTAACAAGAACTGTCCCTGTGGTCTTCCATTTCCTTACTATGTTCCTCACAGTGGAAACTGACAGGTTAAATCTCTGAGACAACTTTTTGTATCCTTCCCCTGAATAACTATGTTGAACAATCTTTGTTTTCAGATCATTTGAGAGTTGTTTTGAGGAGCCCATGATGCCACTCTTCAGAAGAGATTCAAATAGGAGAACAACTTGCAATTGGCCATCTTAAATACCTTTTCTCATGATTGGATACACCTGGCTATGAAGTTCAAAGCTCAGTGAGGTTACAAAACCAATATTGTGCTTCAGTAAGTCAGTAAAAAGTAGTTAGGAGTATTCAAATCAATAAAATGATAAGGGTACCCAAATTTTTGCACCGATCAAATTTTGGTTTAATGCATATTGCACATTTTCTGTTAGTACAATAAACCTCATTTCAATCCTGAAATATTACTGTGTCCATCAGTTATTAGATATATCAAATTGAAATGGCTGTTGCAAACACCCAAATATTTAGAACTAAAAATGATTAAGATTAATAGGGGTGCCCAAACTTTTTCATATGACTGTACATCATAATGATCATCATTTCATATGTAGATTAAAAAAAACAAAAAACAGTCATTAACTGAAACAGAAACAGCTGTGTAGAAGGCTTAAGACTGGGTGGGGAACAGCCAAACTCTGCTACAATGGTGAAATTGTGGAAGATAGTTTCAAGTCACAGGTCATATACCGTGGCAAGACTGAGCACAGCAACAAGGCACAAGAGTAGATATACTGCATCAGCAAGGTCTCTCACAGGTAAACATTTCAAAGCAGACTGAAGATTTAAGATGCGATGTTCAAGCTCTTTTGGAGATGCACCAAGAAATGGGCAATGTTGAAGATCGCAGACGCGGTGGTGAGCCATGGAAACTTAGTGCAGCAGATTAAAGACATAATGTTACTTCCCTTGATGTCCAGCATTGCCATCATCTCATAACTGACAGAAACCAGTGTTATCCAGGTACACCTATCTACTAGAAGTCTGCCCAGAAGTGGTTTTCATGGAAGAATTATGGCCAAAAACAATACCTTTTACATGCAAACAAGACTAAGCGACTCAACTATGCACAAAAACATAGAAAATGGGGTGCAGAAAAGTGACAGCAGGTGCTCCAGACTGAGGAGTCCAAATTTAAAATATTTGGCTGAAACAGAAGGTAGTGTATTTGCCAAAGGGCTGAAGAATGGTACAATCATGGGTGTCTGCAGGCAACAGATTTCAGCAAAAGTAGTTGGGAATTTGGTTAGAATTATGCTGAGAAATAGAGGAAGATACATCTGTACTTCTCCATCATGCAATACCATCAGGGAGGCATCTGATTGGATCCAAATTTATTCCACAGCAGGACAATGACCCTAAACATATACAATGTGATTATCATCAGTGTAAAGTACAACAAGGAGTCCTGTAAGTGATGACATGGCCCCGTGCAGAGCCCTGATGTCAACATCATCCAGTCTGTCCGGGATTATATGAAGAGACAGAAGGATTTGAGGAAGCCTTCATCCACAGAAGATCTGTGGTTAGTTCTCCAGGATATTTAGAACTACCTCTCTACCAAGTTCCTTCAAAAACTGTGAGCAAGTGTACTAGAAGAATTGATGCTGTTTTGAAGAAAAAGGATAGTTACACCAAGTATTGATTAGATTTAGATTTCTCTTTCGTTCATTCACTTTGCATTTTGTTAATTGACAAAAATAAACTATTAAAACTTCTATTTTTGAAAGCATTCCTTAAAAGACCACAATTTTGGGGACCCCAATTATGCTAACAATACGAATTACAGTTCCACTTCACAAAACAGCCACTGGCCATTCATAGACACATATATGACAGACATCTTGTGACAGAGTATCATGAAATCATGCTGCTTTGAAAAGTTGGTCTAGCAAAGTGTAAAGATAAGGAAGATACAAATGCTGATGCTGCAGATGTGTTCTTCCTTACATTTCCCCTTGGCTTAACCTATACTAACGTGTGGTGCAAGATGACGTTGGGATATTCTCAAGTCACAAGATGACTAACCTATAAGTGTGTGTGTGGAGATCAATTAGTTGTGTTGTGAACTGCAGCCTCACAAGGGTTTTACTTTCATCATGCTGTATTTACAATAGTTTTATTGAAACAAATTTAAGCTAAAGTAAGGATGGACACATCTGTATATAAAGATTATTATGAAAAAGAGAAACCACTAATGAGTTATGGCCAATTTGTAACAAAAATCAGTACAGCTTATCTGTTCCCAAAGTATCAAAACAATTATTACTATTGGAGTGGCTGTTGGTGACTAGAAAAATGCGTGTAAATGGTCCTTTGATGCAAACCCCATAATCCCACAAACCTTGGGGTACTGACAACTAAAGACTGGTGATTAGAATGTAACACATAAAGGCAATCTTGAATGTTATTATATTACATTTAAAATACATAGTGTTCAGATTTACACTTTGAAATTATACTTTATGCCTTTGAAGGGTTAATGTAACACACCCCCACCTTTTTATACAAGTACATCAGTGCTAAATTATTTTAATGAGTCGTTTATGACATATGTGTTTAATTGATGTTTAGCCTGGCACATAATCACTCCTCCCCCCTCCCTGTTTTTTACGGCTGGTAACTGGGTATAGTCCAGGAAACAATGAATCTCCCTGACTACTGGAAGAATCTCTTGTCTGGATGCTGATCCAGTGGTGGAAAAGAAAGGTTATGGTTCAAAGGTTACAAAGATCTCCAAACTATCTGTTCCCATCACCTTGTTTTTGCATGTCGGCACTCACCCACTGACGTGTGATAACACAAGCGTCCCTTTTTACTGTAATATTTGGACACTTCATAGTCACACTAATAGATTTTTTATGAAATTTTCCATCTTACAAGAATAAACATTGATTTTACACACGCTTAATGCTGTTTAAAAATGTGAAAGAACACCTTAGGTGTCCAGTAGAAGACCATAAAAATACATTTAACAAGTTAACATGAAAGAAGACATGTCAGCTGTAGAAAATAGTTGCACTGCCCATAAAAAATTTTGGGCGGGAAACTGAATGGGGATGTGATGTAATTTCCAGCACTGTGGGTCACTGGGAGCTCTACTGTGCAAGTATCCCTGTGAATGGGGCACAGTATAGAATTACTGCTGCAACTCCTTGATTCTCATGATTAGTTGGAGTCCCATAGGTTGTACGACCACGATCACAAGTCATATTACAGTGGTAGCAACTAAGTCTCTTCCACTGAGTGTTAAATATCCAAAGGCCACTTTCACGCAGTCAAAATATTTTCCATCAAAGTCAAAATTAGAAGTAGAACCAACACAGGGCAAATGTATAATGGATATATTTGAATCTCTTCTGTGAATTTAGACCCACTTCCACCTTTGGCTCATAAATATGGATATAAAATACCAACCAAATATTGATCCTGTGAAAGTGGTCAAACCGATATTTCCATGCATCAGATCAACCCCGGGGCTCATAGAAATACAGTCATATGAAAAAGTTTGGGCACCCCTATTAATCTTAATCATTTTTAGTTCTAAATATTTGGGTGTTTGCAACAGCCATTTCAATTTGATATATCTAATAACTGATGGACACAGTAATAGTTCAGGATTGAAATGAGGTTTATTGTACTAACAGAAAATGTGCAATATGCATTAAACCAAAATTTGACCGGTGCAAAAGTATGGGCACCTCAACAGAAAAGTGACATTAATATTTAGTAGATCCTCCTTTTGCAAAAATAACAGCCTCTAGTCGCTTCCTGTAGCTTTTAATCAGTTCCTGGATGAAGGTATTTTTGACCATTCCTCTTTACAAAACAATTCCAGTTCAGTTAAGTTTGATGGTCGCCGAGCATGGACAGCCCGCTTCAAATTATCCCACAGATGTTCAATGATATTCAGGTCTGGGGACTGGGATGGCCATTCCAGAACATTGTAATTGTTCCTCTGCATGAATGCCTGAGTAGATTTGGAGCTGTGTTTTGGATCATTGTCTTGCTGAAATATCCATCCCCGGCGTAACTTCAAATTCGTCACTGATTCTTGTACATTATTCTCAAGAATCTGCTGATACTGAGTTGAATCCATGCGACCCTCAACTTTAACAAGATTCCCGGTGCCGGCATTGGCCACACAGCCCCAAAGCATGATGGAACCTCCACCAAATTTTACAGTGGGTAGCAAGTGTTTTTCTTGGAATGCTGTGTTTTTTGGACGCCATGCATAACGCCTTTTTGTATGACCAAACAACTCAATCTTTGTTTCATCAGTCCACAGGACCTTCTTCCAAAATGAAGCTGGCTTGTCCAAATGTGCTTTTGCATACCTCAGGCGACTCTGTTTGTGGCGTGCTTTCAGAAACGGCTTCTTTCGCATCACTCTCCCATACAGCTTCTCCTTGTGCAAAGTGTGCTGTATTGTTGACCGATGCAGTGACACCATCTGCAGCAAGATGATGCTGCAGCTCTTTGGAGGTGGTCTGTGGATTGTCCTTGACTGTTCTCACCATTCTTCTTCTCTGCCTTTCTGATATTTTTCTTGGCCTGCCACTTCTGGGCTTAACAAGAACTGAGGAGCCCATGATGCCACTCTTCAGAGGAGATTCAAATAGGAGAACAACTTGCAATTGGCCACCTTAAATACCTTTTCTCATGATTGGATACACCTGGCTATGAAGTTCAAAGCTCAGTGAGGTTACAAAACCAATTTTGTGCTTCAGTAAGTCAGTAAAAAGTAGTTAGGAGTATTCAAATCAATAAAATGATAAGGGTACCCAAATTTTTGCACCGGTCAAATTTTGGTTTAATGCATATTGCACATTTTCTGTTAGTACAATAAACCTCATTTCAATCCTGAAATATTACTGTGTCCATCAGTTATTAGATATATCAAATTGAAATGGCTGTTGCAAACACCCAAATATTTAGAACTAAAAATGATTAAAGATTAATAGGGGTGCCCAAACTTTTTCATATGACTGTATAAATAATACACACACACAGATTCAAATCCTGCCAAGGACATCTGCAAGGAGTTTGTATGTTCTCCCCGTGTTTGCGTGGGTTTCCTCCGAGCACTCTGGTTTCCTCTCACACTCCAAAGACATACTGATAGGGAATGTAGATTGTGAGCCCTATATGGGACAGTGACTGTCAATGTCTGTAAAGCGCTGTGGAATATGATGGCGCTATATAAGTAAGCAGCATAAATAAATAATAAATCATATTTCATGTGTTCAAAGATATCTCCTTAAAAGCAATAATTCAATGGAAAATATTTCTGTACAGGCAATATTAAAGGAGCGTGCTATTTTTTATTTTTTTGGATTACTGACAAATTTGTATAAATTTGAGTCATGCAGATGTACAATAGAGGACATGTAACCCCAGTGCAGTCATATTAAAGCTCTGTACAGAACATAGCTGTAATATGGCCATGTGCATATTACCCGTCAACCTGTGTGGCATGTTGTGCAAACATATCCAGTGAAACATTCCAAAAGACCACCCCCTGTGATCTGGGACAGATTTTATTGTGATTAACCTTGTCATAAACACTACTGATACTGGCCTTCATTTTTTGTAGAACCACTCTTCTTTTGGCAGGTCATCTCAAAGGAGTAGAAGGTTGCCTATACCAGGGGTAGGCAACCTTCAGCACTCCAGCTGTTGTAAAACTACAACTTCCAGCATGCATATTTGGTCTGCTGTGCTTGGAACTCCTATGGAAGTGAATGTAGCATGTTGGGAGTTGTAGTTTCACAGCAGCTGGAGTGCTGAAGGTTGCTGATCCCTGTTCTATACTTTGGTGCCTCCTCTCTAGTTTCCATGCAGCATCTACACAGAAACTTAGACATTGTAAGAGATAACAACGGTTTCAAAGATAACATGGTACAACTGGAAAACTTCATTCTTAAAAGGGGTTGTCCAGGGACTTTAACATCCTTGTGCAATCAAGTTGGACCTGGGGGTTCCGGGCCAAGTCATGTGATCGAAACCAGCCCCTGTCCCTGGGTCAATCTGTCTCTACATCCTCTTCAGAGGGCGTATGAGCTCCCCAGCTCCTTTCCCATAATGCCTTGTGATATCTACATCCTCTTCAGTTTTCATAGGTAGTTACCTGTTCCATGGGGGCTGGATTTACTACAGCCTGCCAGCCCCCAATAGCACAGATATCTATCTGTGAAAACTAGAGAGGAAGGACGGGCTGTGTCTGATCACGTGACCTGGGTTCAGAAACCAGGTCAGGTCCTGCTTGAACGAATGCATGGAGGTAGTAAGTTAAATTAAAGACCCTGGAGAACCCCTTTAAAACTTCCTTGTGTCTACAGTGGACATATTCCTGCTGGACATAAATCTAATTGCAACTAACAATCAACACAAGATGAAAAATAACTCATTAACATGGCATAATTAGTTAACTTTTTTTTTTATTCTTTTTGAAATTGAAATGCCCTTTATTTTGGCCATATTGTTCCCCTTGGAAAAGAATAGTCTACAGATTTGAAATCATGGATTCTGGAAGAGAGGGCCATAGGCCATGGCTGAAATACATTTTCATATGTTGCCTGTAAATGTGTTCAAAACTGAAGAGGTCCCAAATGTTGTCTTCTGATCAGTAGAGGTATATGCTTACATGCGGGTCAGCTGGTGCCAAAGACTAGATGGCATGATGCTCTCAATCTTTTCCAGCAAAAAGGTGAAGGGTGTGAGCAAAGTCACGAAAAACTGAAAGAGAAAACAGATTATGAGCACAGTGTCTGGGTTCCAACATCACAGCAAAGCCAGCTTCATTCCAGCATGCAGAGGGAGAAATAGCAAGAGCCAGCAGGGCTATTCCCTCTACATTCAACACATGCAGTACATTGAAGTCTGGTGTTATCTAATTCCTGCGTCAAAGACAGATCTGTCATTTCTCTTCCAAGGGGAATGCAAAGGAAATTCTTCTAATATGTGATATACAGGAATCTGTGTCAGTAAAGGTAAAGTCATGGGAAGCTTTAACCCTTTAATGCTCCATCTTCTCCATTATTGACAATTTTATCTTTTTTCCATGTTTTTTTATTTTTTTTTTTAATCTGTCTGTTGGAAAGAATAACTACAATATTCTTATCAACCTTTTTTTCAAAAGAAATATTTCTTGGTAAAGAATACCATATACAACAATATGATCTAACCCAACGACCACATACACGTGTATCAAAAATAGTAGAGAAGTGAAACACAAAGTATTTTAGAAAGTTGCAACACTTTATACTTTGCAAGAATTAATTGGATTGTCTCAAGGCCGACACTTATTATCTATGATAGATAACAAGTGTCTGTTTGCATGGGGCACCACTTCTAAGGTTCCTTGTCCCTTGTTTGCATGAAGCAGTGGTCATAAATGCATAACCACTGCACCACTGACTTCTAAGAGATTGACCAGAGATTAGCAGGATACTAGGGACCCCTATTCTCAAATTTATCATGAATAGTGCCCTTTTATATATTTTGTCAGTACAACTTATCATTGGTTGTCAAGTATCACCCTAAAGACTGGCAGACGGTCTATACCTACAACGTCCATCTGCAATGCAAGATGATTTCACCCCAAAAAACAAAACAACTCCCCCCCCCCCAAACAACAGGTACTTGCTTTAAGACCAAATGATGAACAGTCACTGATGACAATGACAAAATTTCTGTCACTAAATTGGCAGAACAATAAAACCAACTAAGGCTACATAGTTGAAAATGTTTCGGGTTGATTTTTCTCTAGTCTGTATATAGCATTCCTGTACAGGAATAAAATCCACAGCGCAAACTGATCAGTAACTGATGGCCCACCATAGTGACTTACTGTGATGCAGAAACCTCTTTATAAAACTAAAAATGAACATGCTTCAAATCATTTGTGTCCCTGTTTGGCCTCTTAGATGGTTTAGTTTTATAGAGTTTAGAGAGGTTTTTTGTTCACCTCAAGGACAAGACATTCTAAGCCTAAATGTTCTGACTGTGTGAGTTTAGCCAACTGGCCATGTAAAGGCAGGAAGAGGTACTCTTGTATGTGAATAGGATATGTTCTTTCATGGATGCGCTACATGGGAATACAATGTTACCATTTAGCTTTGTGACCCACAAACCAAAACAGAGCAGTAAAAGATAAACTACAATGTCATAAAATAACATTTGCAGGGTTCAGTAAGACAGCAGCCCCTTTTTACTCATCACCTTTTACGAAGATGCGGCCCATTATGGGCTCACTGACATTATAGGCATGTGCTGATGTTTAAACAACAGATTCCTGCTTTAGAGCCAAGTCTTGGTCCCTTATGAACATCAACAAACCTTAGAATTTTTTTTTTTTTTTTTTTTTGCTTTACGGTGTGGTTTCCAACATTACAATTTCCCTTCCCATGCTAGGAAATGAAATTGCATGCAAAATACTTTGGCACCAGCAATAAGCTTTGTTTTTAACGTTGTCTGTGCCGGCTATTCATCTCTTCTGATTTTATTTTAGTTTCCAGTGATGACAGCAGCCTTTTAAAGGAATCTGTCTTCACATACTAAGCCTTAAAGGGGCTACCTACTGGGTCACTACAGAATCCATTGTTAATGCTATGCTGAGATTGTCCACTGAGTCTTCATGATCTGGACAGTCTAACGCTCTACTCACACAGCTGAGCTGTTTCCAGGCTTCATGTTTAATGGATTTTTTTTTTTTTTTTTTTTTTTTTACAGGCCTGTCTCTACTCTGGGTACGGGTTTTATTAGTGAATACAGAGTGAAGGAGAGGGCAGGAAAGCAGTCTAAAAATGCAGAAATGAGCATTTGTAAAATGATATTACAAAATGTCTCACATTTACTTGTATTAACTTTGCTCCCTTTGGCTAGGCATCCTGTCTTTTACCCATTCTTTTTAGCTCAATGGTAATGCCCTTAGTCAAGATTCTGGGACATTTGGGAGGCATGCAGGGTTATCTGCTCATTTAATGTTACTAGTGCAATAACCGTAAATGGACCTGGAGATTATAGACCTGATATGCAGGATAGCCAGCTATAAGTAATAACTGACTCTGAAGGGGAAATGCAAAACTGAATATGTGCCAGAAAACCAATTTAAAGGGAGTCTGTCACCAAGTAACAAAGATAGATCAGGCTCACCTGAAAGCATTGCTTTTTCACCATGACAATGCATGTCTGTGTCTGCTGCAGAAATATTAATTTATTTCAAAGTATGCAAATGAGCAGTCTGGAGCACATAGGGTGGCTCCATTGCTCAAAACTGCTACATCCAACACTGCACCCTCCTTCCCCACTCACTTCTTTGCGTGACAAGGACAGGAAACTAAACTGACCTAATCTCACCTAGCCCTGCACTATGGCTGCAATACAAATACACACAAAAATTGCAGCAACACTCTGTAAAGGGCGCCAAGACACATGCAAATACTAACTAGTATGTAAAGTATGAAATGCATTACTGCTATAATTATCTATGCAATTAAATTTGAGGTTCTTGGCATACGTTTTGATCAAACTTTAAAAGCCCATCTGCCCTGACAAGGCGACCTCATTCAGATACACTAAACAGGCACACCTCTTTCGGGCCCAGACAAGTAGGATCCAGAGACAAGTTCTATTCTAGTTAAAATGCCCTTGGGCAGACAGAAGGAAGGCCAATGTGGAGGGAGACACAGCCACTTAAGTCAACAGGACACTTTCCAGCTAAGGCCACACATTGTGGAAATGCAGCTTTTCTTGTTGCAGATTTTGTTGCGTTTTTTGACCCAAAGCCAAAAATGGCTACAAAAAGAATAGGAAATATATAGGAAGTATTTATACTTCTCACTTTTGCTCGATCCACTTCTGGCTTTGGCTCAAAAAACCAGAACAAAATCTACAACAAAAAAAGCTGCGTTTCCCGCAACTTGGGGCCTCAGCCTCCATCAGAATTCTGTTATGTTCAGTGCCAAAATGTCCACACCAGCTCCAGATCTTTAAGTAAAATAGTTGCCCCATGAAATTAAAAAAAAAAAAAAAGTATAATTCTTCAGATCATATTTCAATTTTCTAATTGGGTTACCTTCCCTGAAAGCTAACTGTGCTGGCACAGGGACGGTTATGGTTCTATTCACACTAAATCCTGTGTGATAAGTAACATATTTCATTTAATAATACTTGAATATCCAGGTTATGAGTAGTATTAGGCCTTCACATCAGATGTCTTTTTGGTATCTATGGTCAAATCATGTCTAACTTGACAACCGCCATCTGCTGTTCATCTGCCCATTCTGTGGGGAGTAAGACTGCATTGTGTGTGGTATACACATCTATTTTAAATTAGAATGAATGAGTGAATGAATGAACGAAGGAACGAACAAACAAACACTAATAAATGTGATCTTCTACACATACATTTATGTATATACAAGGTGTGGATACCAACTACACTAAAGCACAGCAACCCATTGTAAGCAATGGCATTGAAGGTGTTATATGCCAAGTGATTACACTTGGCGTCTTCTCACTTTCCAAATCTATATTGGAGTGGCAGAGTGAAAGCTTTTTGGAAAGTCAAGTCACTGTGAAGCCTTTCAAAAGATGTGTAACAAAAGAGAACAGACAAGCAGAGGGGAAAAATACATCAGACACTGCTTTTAATAAGAAAATCCTTCACAGTCAGGGTTTTATTGAAAGAAAATCCTGAATTCCCACAGACCAAAGGGATCAGGGAATCAAAAACTTCAGCCACGGCCTGAGCTGAAGCGCTTTTGGCTCTGAAGTTTCTTGCTAGCATCAAAGTGGATAAAGATTCTTAAATCTCCTTCATCTGTACAGAGGTGAGAACAATGCCTTTATCTTATGGGAAGGCCATAAAACAGAAAGACAGGATGCAGTCAGGGAAGGTGGAAAACTTGCTATCTTATTACCATCTGGACACTGGAGGCAAAGACTTACAAAAGGCAAATTTAAGTGAAAACACCTCACATTGCCATTTCACTTCTATATCTTTATTTACTTCCCAGACTTTGAGCTCAAGCAATAGCAGTACAATGTCTAAACCTGGCATACCGCCTTTATAAATGAGCAATTAAAGGGGTTGTCTAGAAACAGCACCAAGTCAGTCAATAGGCTGTCTTCTGGTATTGCACTTTAGCTCCATTCACTGCAGTCCCTGGACAGATATGACATGACACTGTTTCCAGAAAAATAGACCCTTTTTTATTTAGACCCGGAAAACCCCTTTAACTACTATGAGTAATCATAATCGTAGTTTGCCCCCCCCCTATTATTATATTACTATAATCATACATTTGCGAAATACAGGAATGCACTTATTATAAGAATTTCTACAATTATTACAAATACAATCTTTGCCTTCCATTCCACAGCATGGTGTGCAGTATGGCATAAGTAATACGTTACTTTTGTATGTGGACATGTATGTAGTGTATTATGGCTGAAGAGACCGAAAATAACCCTTCTTAGATGAATAAGGTTTTCTATTTTTTTTTCTTAAACTTACTCACTGTTTGATTCACACAGGACATACACCAGCATAAATATATGATATTCCACAAGATCTCATCCACTTGCTTTAATAAAAACCTGCACAGATAAGCGCGCTGTTGGTTGTCCAATCGCAGCAAACCAGTTTATGTTTATGCAATGCATTTATATAAAGAATTCACTTGCACTACGGTCAGGGAACAGCACAACAAAAAATTGGCAAGCAGCTTTTGCAGTGGTGGCTTTTTAGAAAAAGCTGCTGCTAAATTCCTATGGTGGAAATTTCGGCAGCAGAGTCATCCTGGGTGGATGTACCACAAGTAAAAAACTAAAGTCTCTCATGTGTTCCATGAAGGGATTATATAACAATCTGATATGCATTTGTTTTGCTTTCTCAATCACTAGGTATCAGATTTGTCATTTCATAGCAAACAGGATCAATTTGGTCACTTAGAACTTCCAGTAAAAAATCATTACAAAGTCAGTACTGTCTAACCCACAGGGGCTGTTCTACATTGGCCCCCCATAAGGGAGAACAGACTCCTATATTACAGTTACTACTGATGATGTGGGGGAAGTTAAGTGATACTCACTGCTATAAATATCAGGTAGGTGGGAGAAATGGCAAAACCTCAACTGATAGGTAAAGTCAGGCTCACTCATCTAGCACAAACCTGCTCCTTGGCTTGTTAGTTTTTTGCTATACAATAACTGAGCAATGCTCATCTCACCAATCACATCACCATTGCAGTTTTCACTGGTCTTTCCTCACCAGTCTCCATTGATATTGTATCAACATGACATGTGACTGCTTTAGCCAATCATTAGCTGCTCCAATGATGTCAATAATTTAAGCCATCACATCCTATCAAATAGCATTTTTAAAGTAAAATTGAGAAAGTGCAGAGCAAGGGTATTTTTTTTTTATTAAAGGTGATATATATCACTGACATGAGCCAAACAAAGCAAATAATCAGCCAATAAACTGCAGCATAAAATAAAACCTATATACATATACAAATTCACACATGTAGATTTGGAAGATTCTTTCACACACTGACTAGATTCCCACAGTCAGCAGCCGTTTTTATTCTATAACAATAGAAAAGCCATAATGAACAGTATGACCTTTGTTCCAACATATAAATATAACTTCTTACTAATACAGCTATAGGTTTTACTATGCTTTCACTCAGTGTGCCCTTTCCTTGAATGGAGACACAGACGTATCATACGCAGACGTGCTACATTTTCTGGATGTCATCCTAATGCCTTTTAGACGAATCCTGGTAAGGATACATCTGCTTACGCTTTGATCTGTATCACAGTTTTGTAAATCCCAATATATCCTCTCTTAATGCAATCGCCCAGTCAGGCCAGCCAGGCACGATGAGATCACAGTCTGACCCTTACAAGCAAGTGCTCTTCTACTGCACTGTTTAACTGTAGACTTCTGCTGTTGGCACCACCTGAGGCTGACATGTATTATCTTTTCAGAATTCCCCAGCAAAGTTGTGTGTATAGCACCAAGGTGATTGCTAACGTCAACACGAGCCCAGAGAAGGCTTTGATGTAAGCCACAGGAAGTGTCTGTCTGACTTATGATCAACATGGCTGAAAGACTAAAGTAGAGTTCACCTTTCTGGAAAAATATGTAGAGGACACTGCTATTATTGATAAAGTGGAATTTTAACACTGAACCTACCCATTTAAATACAATATCAGAAGTGTTGCTTTGTAAAAGGACATTTCAGAAGGAAGCTCGGTCTAAAATACCTCTGTAAATTACAAGTGATGTCAATATATGTTTTTATCTGATATCTTTAGCATTATTTCTATAAAAGGAGAGGACATTTCATCGGAACAAACAGCAGTAAACAGTCTTAGGCTTTGTTAACATCGGCGTTGGAGAGTCTTTCAAAATGTTTGACAAAATAATGCAGTATGCCCAGTAAAATGATGGAAACCTGATAGTCAATGGGGTCCATTGCGCTCCACTGACATCCATCAAGTGATGACTCTAGCACCTTAATTTTCCCATAAACATAAAGCATATATGTCATTTCAGGTGACTTTTTAAGATAATCTGTTCTTGTTAGCTGTGTGTGTACATGAGGAGTAACACGATTTCTGCTCATTATATGACAAGCTCTGCAGTTTTTAGCAGTTTTCTCTCTGTGTGCTATATCTGGAAACTGCAGTCCTCTCTGAGCTGGTGGGTGGAGACTAGTGGCCTTACACTGCACACTGTAAGCACAGGAAGAATCTGCTCTATAACTTTCTCTGTGCAGGTGGGTGGAGACTAGTGGCCTTACACTGCACACTGTAAAAAAGGAAGAATCTGCTCTATAACTTTCTCTGTGCAGGTGAGTGGAGACTAGTGGCCTTACACTGCACACTGTAAAAAAGGAAGAATCTGTTCTATAACTTTCTCTCTGTACAGGACATATATAAAAGTAATGATCTATAGAGTGTACGTTGGTTGTGATAAAAAGTTTCCATCTTGCAACACCATCAGCCTACACCTGTTTTTCTTCTCTTTACCACCTGCATTTCCGGCTTACACTTCCTCCTTCTTTAGACTTCAACAGAAATGAGTCATGTGACCTGCGGTCCATCTAGAGACAGATAGAGCAGTAGTATTGACAGTGAAAGTTGTTTTACCAAAGCAGTGAAACAGCCCTGCCTGATAAAATGTATTACAAAGTTTCTTATAATCGTCCGTACTATTCACTTATGCAAAGTTTGGTGTCTTAAGTGAAGATAAGAAACTCTGTTTTACATATATTTATTTATATTATACTATATTGTAAAAAAAAAAAAAAAAAAAAAAAAGGACTTTCACTTATTAGACTTCTCTCCTCCCCCCAACCTGCAGTGAACACTCTCAGTTCACTAGTAAAATCTGTACACTGAGGTAAATCAGGTTACAGTTGCTGCCCATAGAAGTATATGAAGAGGAGAGAGAGCAGATGTAGAGAGAGAGACAAAGTCAGACAGACACACTTCAACTGGTGCTGTCTCACTCCAATGCTGTATTCACTCGTATGCAGCTCACTACTGCTTATTCTGAGTGTATATAAAAGAGAATCAGGGAGCAGAATATTCTCTTCTTTCTGTGTTCTTTGAATGACAGACATGGCAGCTAGTCTCCACTCACTTTGGAGCTGAACTTGGGAAAACAAAAGGGAGAAAACTGGGGAAAAATGGAGGATCAATCACATAAAGGCCAGATACAGTGTTATTACTGATGTACACCCATGATAGCTTATTGTGAAAATTAACCTGAAACACTAGATACACTTTAAAGGGGTTTGCTGTTAATGACACTTCTCCCCTATAAGAGTCTGATCACTTGGGTTCCGACCACCAGGTCCTTCAGCGATCAGGATAATGGGTGACTGAAGGTCCTCATAATGTCTCCTTGTGAATAGACAGACACTGCGCTTGCATACCTGGCACTCCATTCACTGCTATGGGGCTGCGGACGCTGTCGGAGGTTACAGTCCTGTAGATAGGAAATAAGTGCTATTAATGGCACAACCCCTTTAAAGGGGTTGTCCGGGATGAAATAAAAATTAATCCCTAAACTAAACCCCCCTCCCCCGCCTAACTTCTAATTTACTTATATTTAAAAAAAAAAACAAAACAAAAAAAAAAAACACAACTTTCTGTTAACCCGGCTCCTTCCCTCCTCCTCTCTGCCAGTGCTTGCGCAGTCTGGAGGTGTCTGCGACACATGCACAGTAGAGATGGCACTCCATCTCTACTGTGCAGGCATCAGAGGTACTTCCGGTCTGTGTACGCGCTTGCAGAGAGGAAGAGAGGCGTCTCCAGCCTGCGCATAGTGAAAGAAAAGGAGGAGCTGTCTCCCAGAGAGGAAGACAGGTAAGTATGATGTGGTGGGGGGGGGGGGCTGAGTTAGTTAGTTGGGAAGGGCTAGTAGTGGGCCGGACAACTAGAGAGACAGGGAGGGGGTGTAACGGAGTGAGAGAGGAGGGAGGGCAGTGATAGAGAGGTAGTGTAGAAGCTACACTATGTAAACAAATGCAGAAGATGCCTGGAACTCCCAGAAACCATTCAAAACACTGCTAAAAAGATACATGAGTGGACTTACTAACCCATTAATAGCATGAACAGACCTTAAAAAATAAAAACAATAAAAAAAATTTTTTGCCCAGAAAACCCCTTTAAGATGAGGTTCTCCACATAAATTTTAAAAATATAAGGAAAGAGGATTCTATCAAGGCAGCACCTATTATTTGTAGTACGGATTTTAGAGTGCCTTTTAAAGGGTTTATAAAGGAATACACCTAGCAATGAGGCTTCTTCAGAATATTAAAAGGTGTACTTAAAAGGGGGTGTCCGATTGCTGCGAGCAGACTGCTGGGTCCCCAGTGATCAGGAGAATGGGGGTCCGAGAATCCCCCAAAGCCTCCTTGTGAATTCAGTGTCAGTGCACTTGTATAACCGTGGCTCTAGTCACTGCTTTGGTGCTGCAGACACTGATGGAAATAAGAGCCCCGGCTGCTTTGTAGCAGTGAATGGAGGCTCCATTCACAAGGAGGCTATAGGGGACCTTCTGCCAATCTGAGGTGGCAGATTTGTAGGAAGACAAAGGGCAGCAACCAATGATGATGTGGAGACTGGTTAGCATGCCTCTGGTAACACTGCTTCAGGAAGAGTCAGTAGCAACCACACAAATTCCCGGTACACAGTTTCTTCCAAAGCTTACTATAAGTTTATTTGGTAAATGTTACAAACATCAGCTCATGTAGGCTACAAGTATGAAGTTAACTTGCTGTGATGAAATATGGATATATTATAGCGCTGGAGTCCTTGGTTCGAATCCTGCCAAGGACAACATCTGCAAGGAGTTTGTATGTTCTCCCCGTGTTTGCGTGGGTTTCCTCCGGGTACTCCGGTTTCCTCCCACACTCCAAAGACACACTGATAGGGAATGTAGATTGTGAGCCCTATATGGGACAGTGACTGACAATGTCTGTAAAGTGCTGCAGAATATAATGGCGCTATACAAGTAAGCATAATAAATAAATAAATACTGTGTCATACGTTATTTATTTATTATGGTTACTTATATAGCGCCATCATGTTCTGCAGCACTTTAAAGACATGGACAGTCTCTGTCCCATATAGGGCTCACAATCTACATTCCCTATATAGGAACTTCCTTATAGGTATAAGGGTTTTTTTTTCCATTCCTGGGTGTATTTAGGAGACAGGGCCTTTGTTGGTGCTAGAGTTCCTTTATAAGTTAAATGCACAACTCATAGCTCAGGTGACAGAGGAATAAGGAAGTCCCCTGTGATAAGTCCATTAGTGGTCATTTAATTAGCAAGCCAGGGTTACTGACCAGAGCAGACTTTGTGACTGTGAGTTCTCCCAGAATCTTCCTGATCAAAGAAAAAAATGACATCACAGGTGGAAGGTTGCAGAAAATAGCTCGGAGGTCAGGGATCCATAAATGTAATGAGGTTCATGATTTCAGTAGTCAAATTCGTGGAGTCACAACATAGTGTGGGGGCATTGTACCTTTTTTACATATATTAAATGGCGAATGGTGGCAGTTTTGTGTGGATGCATGACTGTAAAAGAGCACTTCACTCCTGTGTAGCCTGGTGTAATTAACTGGAAGGGAGCATGGAAGCAGAGTTCCCCTTTATGATTGCCCCAACATCAAATGTGTGTGTGTGTGTGGTGGTGAGTAAGGTGAACAGATAACCCCCAGAATTGGGATACAGTGAGTGGATATATCTGTGGGTGTGACCTCTGATCTCCGACACGTGCATTAAGCTTTGGAATAAACAAGTGAGTGCTGGGATTCTGTATGAAACAAGAATGAGACAAGACACATATTCCAGGCCCCATAAACGATCTGGAGAGCATTACGTGTTAATACCGGGCAGCTGAACAGCGACACCCTCTCCTATATTACATGCACCTACCCTAGTAGGACTTATCCTGAGCAGACAAAGTAATTAATATGATCCTACAGATTTGTTAGCCACTTCTAACAAGCTATTGATGACTTTTTAATGCAGAGTTAGAATATAACTCTAGGGATCGAGAGCACAACTTTTAGATATTTGAGCCTTGATGTAACTAATAGACCTGTACACTGATGCAGGAAACACTAAGGGGAATTTTGCAACTTTTAAAAGGCCATAATTATGGAGAACATAATTTGCTAAATAGGCTCTTCTGACTGAGCTTATTTGCACAAAAAGTTTGCTAATTTTTGCATGTATACACCGCTCACTTCACTTTTGAAAAGTGAGTGGGGAAGTATGCATGGTTAGTCTCTCCAGCAGACTAATACACTAGATTTATCAAACTCTACTTTGAAAATGAATAAAAAAAAAAAATCTCGCAAAAAATGTTGAAATGTTGCTCCAGGAAGTGAATGGAGTAGAAACTGGAGTAATAGCTCAAGACAAAAGTGTTAGTCATAAAGATGTGCCAAATTTATGAAACATTGTGCAGCATTTTGATTTTGCTGTAATTTTCACAGAGGCATACTGCTGCAAAACGGACTTTAAAAGTTCCAACATGTCATTTTATACCATACAGTAGCATACGGCACCCATTGGGTGTTATAGGTTACTTGCTTTCTCTCTCTGTACAGGAAAACTTGGTCTGTGCTTTCTTGCTTTAAAAAAAAAAGTCTGCTACCCCATTGGAGGCCAAAAGGCTACTCTTTTGGCCTCATCTGGAAAATTAAATTCTATGGATAACATTTGAAATGTACATCAAATGTAAGGCCTCAGTCCCAGTGTGTGAATTGAATATTTCTTTGTAATGTATCTTTTTTGTCAGTACTTGAGCCCTACAAATTGTACAGTGCTGTGGAATATGTTGGCGCTATATAAATAAAATTTATTACTATTATTAAGGCTTGAGAGCAATGTACACAGTGCCTGTCAGCTAAGTTCCCACAATTCTCTCTGGTAACAGAGCCCCCTCCATCTGTGTCCGATCCTCCGATCCCATTGACTCTAATGTAAATAACACATGGACACTTTCTTCTGTAACAGAAGTGCATTAATGTCTGTTGCTCTCATCCTGTGACAGAGCAACGGACATTGAATAAACGTAGTGTGAACCCACCCCAAATTTTTCACTGGATGACTCAGTATAGCAATTCAGCATACTACGCTATTCAATATTGAAGCTAGACATATACCAGCCTGCCCAGCCATAAGGACAGTCTTTTGGCCTCAGCCGAGTGAAAGCGGACTTCTGAATAAATCTGACATACACACTAGGAACAAAGCAGCATGCCATTATTTCATACATATATTGTATATTGCTATTTATCTAATGTCGGTCAATTGTATCTACTTGAAATGTGGTCATGTTAGACTTAATCCTAATATCTCCACACGATATACTTTATTTGTACATATGCTTGACAGATAGTGTAAAATCTATGTTTGGTAGCTGGGTCACTCACTGCACACTTTCTTGTTATCTTTCAAGTGTGTGTGTTTGTGTGTGGTCTCACATCTCAGTGCTCAAACTCCACTGCATAATCCATCAATTTTCTGCTGCACTGTCAGCCTCAGATTTATTTCCTGCCTGGTAACTGTCCACATCATCTCCTGGGTTTGAAGGAGCTCATTATTGTGATGTCCATATCCTCAAATCATATACTGTGCAAATGTTATGATTTGTTTGACTACAAATTCAGTCAGAAAATTGTCATTGGTGGGTGTTTTGCTAATGGTAATGCAATGAGTTCCACAATGAAAACCAAAAAGAAGCGGAGCTCTTGTGTCCTTAAGGAAGAGGTGGGCTTGCATGCACAATCGTCTCCAAAATCAGTTGGAATTACTAAAGCCATCATAATGGAGAGTAGATGTGCATGTGTGGCCTCTACACTAGGAAAGCTAGCCCCCTAGATGCTAAACCTCCATGGATATCACAAAATTGGATAATTTCCTTCTATGAAATGCAGTAACTTTAGCTGCAGTAATAGGGTATGTTCACACAGTGGCTTCTGAGCAGTCTTCTGCCTCAAAAACAGCCCCAAAATGCACCTATGGAATGTGTGGAAGAAGGCCCTGGTTAATCTGCATGGGGTCACTTACCACAGTTTCAGTGGTGATTCTGCTGTGGAAACTGCAGCAAGATTAAGCAGGAAACTTTTTTTTTCAGCATGCTGAAAGAAACTTCCTTTACGTCTCTCATTGAAAACAATTTGAGGGTCAGTTTTTGAAGTGTAAGCTCCTCTTCAAAATCTGACATGTGAACGTAACCTTGATTCTCATTTCGCCAACAGCTATTTCACCAGATACCACCAATACATATGAACACCATGGCAGTCATGGCCAGAAAGGCAAGTGCTGCAGCATCTTTAATGTTACTGCTTCTGAGTGCTGCAGCCCCTTCAATCAGCTGGTATGGGAGGTGGGAGCAGGATGTTCAGGAATCTGATATTGATGTTCTATCCTAAACTTAGGCTATCGGTAGTAAATTCCTGGAATGACACCATAAACACTGGCCAATGACACTGCCTTTTACAGTGGGGTTTTAGACTGATGTGCTCCTAGGGAATGGTTTCTGCTCCTTTAGTAAATCATATGCAATTAAGACTATGGCTTTAAATACATTTCAGCTCCTTTCAATATGTAGAAAACCCTCTGGCCATTGCTACAGTATATGGCTAGCAAATCTGCATAGGATATAGGTTACATAGCCAAAAGCTGAGTCAAATGAAACCAGTTCATATTTCAGAATACAGTGAAAAAATGCAGGTGGTACTGCATAAGTTACAATTACAGTACAATGTTATGAAAGTATGAAAATAGCTAATACAACGAACAGAGCTGTGTATATTCCCAGTCCGTGCACCCATAGAATGGAAGGCATTACACAAGACAAGACAGACATCTAATCATGGTATGTACAGATATGGCCGCAGCTGTGAGGCTGTCCATGCTCCTTTTTCCCTCAGACAGACAAAAGACAGTGTTTATAGAGAAAACTAAATTGATTGTAAGCAGGGTTTGTTTAGGGGGCTTGGAAACTACCAGTTTATCTTGGCAATAGTATATGTAAGGAATTTTGCTCTGTTTGATATATGTTTATATCCCATGCTACCTATTTCTCAAGAATGTTTTTACATTTAATTCTGATTGTCACGCTCTTAACCTCTTCTTTACTGCTTTGCTAAGCTTAATAGAAGATACTACAGAGTTCTTTCTCCTCTATTATCCATTCACCAATCATAGGACACGTATGAGGAGCACCTTAGGCATTTTATTAACCCTATCCTACATAGAAAGAGCACTTCAAGGCAAGATGTATGTAGTGGAATAAAGTTCCTCTACAAGATAATGTTGGGTTCCTGAGCCCCAGTTGACGCTCATCTGCAAAACCGTGCAATTCACTTAACATAGTCCTAGAGGAACTGATGGAGCAGATAGCTAAGCCCATGCTTACAATACAGCCAGCAAGGGACTGCACAGGAATTAATCACAGCCATGTCCAACTGCATTTTTTCACTTAACGCATAGCAGAAGTTTGGAGAAAGGAGGCCCCACTGTCAGGCCTGCAACAGCTTTGACAAAAATTAGTACACAGATCCAGGAAGAAATATGTTTTGTTAATTTAACCCCTCCAGGTGCAAAGTGATATTTAAAAGCTGTGGCTAATTTTCATTGGGGTGTTCCATCTTTTAATAGTACTATTAAATCTATATTTCTGTATCTGAAGCCTGTACATGGACTTCATAACATGAGCTACTTGTTGGCTCCCCTCTGGTATACATACAGGTGACTGAAGAAGGTGCCAGGTTGTTTGGGAATATACTTAAATGAAGTAGTTGGCATTGTGACTAGTGGCACAATAGTCCTTGCGTTATCTACTGGATGGTGAGCTTTAGTTGACTCTTCATTTTCTGAACATTTGCAACAAAAAAAACAAAGTGAATTCTTGTTTTAACACATTAACTTTATCACCATGCATGCAACACTCCAGACACTAGGGAAGATCGTTTAAGAGTGACAATTCATTCAATTTTTTTTTTTTTTGTTATCTTTAAAATGCTTATTGAAAATGGAAATGCTAATTATGTTTGTGTGTGTGTGTGTGTGTGTGTGTGTGTGTGTGTGTGTGATATATATATATTTGTGTGATGGTTTCTTTATGTATGGAAAAATGTATAAAAAAATTTTTATTGGGGGGAAAAAAAAAAAAAAGTGTGACAATTCATATGCCAGTCTTAATAAAGGCCTGGCAGACGAAAGGTACGGCGGATTTATGACGAGGCTCCGGCCTCTTTATAAATTAGTCACACTCCTGTGTGGCAGAATGGAGATCTACACCAGTTAGGAACAAGATAACGATTTACAATAAATGTGACTGCCCTGGCCTGACCCACTCTGCCCACCTTTGCAGAAAGTGATACTTGATGAATATGCAAATCAGTTTGTAAAAGCATTGGGGGTGGGCTCAATTTTCTAGATTTACATACAGACAAGCACCGACACAAACAGCGTCTGAAAATGTCATTCACTGCTAAAGAGCAGACATTGGGCAGCAATCTTAGAGGACATTCAGAGTTCTTGTGGCTAACTGTAGGCAAATCGGGTAATTGGTCCAAGCCCTGGATGAACTCGAGACTAATTTGCCTATCCAAAACACATTGATTATTTGATTATCTCTGCATTGTTTCATCTCTTTGTGGCTATAATAGCTATGAGCATAGGTAACAGGTATGTTTCTGCTCCCATTAAACACCTCTACACAGCACTATTATTTAGTTGGGAGGCATTTTAAACCTGACAGACTCGGTCACGCTTATGGTATGACTCCATGTACTATTGAGGCCCCCTGAAATCATTCAGCAGGCCTGAAGAAGACTAGGAGCAGCACCAGAGCGCAGGAGAGGAGAGTAACACTGTTTTTTTTATGTTTGCTCACCTCCCCTGGGACACCGCTAATTATAACAAAAGCAGTTCTGGTTTGGATGTGTTCGGTCCAAACAAAACTGCAGGCAAAAGCTCGCAAATAATGTAAGAACTGAACGTAAATAACCGATGTTCACAAAATCATGTCGGTTATCCGGATTGATGGTCGGTTTCAGTTATTTTATTGATTTATTGCCCAGCCCTAACTACTAGTCAACCAATGTTTCAGATAGTAAAGACAAACACTTTGTTTATGCCAAATTATATATCTTGCCTGTATAATCATAAGTAATAAAAACATTTAATGTGCATTTAGAGATTTATGAAGACAATATAAAGTCTAGTGCACGAATACTTACAGCTTTTGCAAAAATTCCCATGAGCTCTGGGAACTGGTGGGTAAGAAGTGCTAGCATTGCAGTAAAAGAACATAGCCCAGCTGTGAAATGAATGAAGAATGGCAGCTCCTTCTTTGGATATACAGACACTTCATGAAAGGCTGTGTAAAGATACAAAAACATCACAACACTTTTATGAGAATGTACAATCTTAAAGTGCCTTATGCAGATGAGGCAATATGTGCACTATGGGTAGGCCTTCAGCTGCCTGGACCACTGTTCTGGTCACCGAGAACCTTACTATAGTGAGAGTTCATCTTCACATTGCTATGACATCACCCATCCTACTTGACCAGCAAAAGCATGGCTCCTAGGGCTGAAGGCCCGCCCCCAAGTGCACCAACAGCATCATTTGCATAAGATTTCAAAGTAGTTTCCCTCCAAATCTGTAAATGTTACATAAATAACACAGGCAAGTTGTTTATCACTGTAAAATGCTCTATAGTGCAGTGATAGTATTGAATATGCTTGAGGAGGTGGTAGATTCCTTTTAAATCATGATTTCAGACTGGGGCCAAGCAGCGATTTTAGAAGTGACCACTGTCATGTGATCAAAGATTGCCATGTCATCCTGTGACACCTGCACTAATGCGACGTTACCAAGGATACAACTCAAAGAGTCACAAAAGAAGGCAGTACTGATCACAGTTTTTGCTACTCCAGCACAGGACCTAGGGGTCTCAACATGACCCCATTAACTTGAATTAGTGCAGGTTATGTAGGATGACACAGCAACGTATGGTTGCAGGACATGAGTCATGGCCAAAATTGCTGTTTAGGCCCAGACTAATTATATACATGGGAAAGGACATCTGCTCATTTTCAGCTCACCTTAATTTGGAAAAACCGATACATGAATGATAGAATATAACACAGGCAATCCCTGAAAAATGCAGTTCAGCAAAACAAACATTAACCTCTTGACAACCCACCAAATTTTGGCCTTAGGGAGCTCAAAATTTTTCACTGTTGCATCTTTGCATAAACTATTGTATATATCTGTGGTTCCAAAACTTTCTGATGGTGTGACGCACTTTTGAGCAAGATCTTTCATGACAATAAAAAAAGCAGCTGCTCAGCAGTATATATAGTTAAGGAGGGGATTCAGTTGGGGAGGCTGTGGCACAAAAGGGGGCATGATTACTATGTGGTGGGCACCAACAAGGGATGGGAAACGTGTGTGCACACTGCAAACTGAGCTTTTGTACCAGGATCCATGAGCCATTAGTTATGTCCCCCAGTGTTGCAATGTGCCATTCTCTAAGATTTGGCCTTCATTCTGGATGGGTTAGCAGGCTTGTTAAAAGGAGGATTAATTTACAGATTCTGAAGTTGCAACTGTGAGTTGGACTGAGGACTAGTTAGTGAGATATAAACATTTTAGAATACGTCAAGAAACATCTCTATACTGTTTCTAGAAGAAAACAATTGCAGTACAAAAATACAAAGACTTTTCTTTGGCATGTAGACACCATTTTGTGTGAAGACACAGACTGCTTTCCAAAAAAAACCCAAAAAAGTCACTTGGCACATAAAACGCTAATTATTTCATCAGCTAAATGACTATTAACAAAGCATCTAATGTGCACACCATTAAGTAATGAATAAAACAATGGAAGGCCAATACAAGCTGTCATGTTGTTGGAAAACCATAGGAGAGATAGCTGGACAGTTGTGGAGAGAAACAGGCCAGCACCTCATCTTGCCTTTACTAGTTTGAAAGTATTTCCCAGCTAGGAAAAACTCCCACGTCAAGACCAAATGCGTTTTCCATCAATCACTATGCGACGGTGTCAAGTATGAAATCAGATTACATGTCTAAGCCTAAAATATCAGAGCTTGGCAGCCATAAATGTGTTTTACACGGGCCATTTTTGTGTTTAGATTGGAGTCTGACATTTCATGAAAAGTGATGAGAAAGGGTTATTATATTCATAGTCTGTAATTAACACAACAAAAATGAACACGTTAAAGCGAGTCCTTACTAGCATCAAAATAGCATACAGAACAGAATCAGGTCTACTGCACTGTATACATTATGCACTACAATATGGAACTGTATTTTGAAATGTTTAAAATATTGCCGGAGACAAGCGTGAGGTTTATAAACCCTTATCCTGCACTGTCTACAATCTGCGCTAAACTCTCTTACATATAAACTCTCCCCCCCAGACCTCTCCTTTGCGATACAATTAACATATTACAATTAATGTAAATACATATCATAAAGTATGTTTAGATCCTCTTGGGAGTGTACATCTCAAGCTTTCAGACCGGCACAGTAAACTAAAAGTTCTCTCTATACCTTCCACCATATGAATAGGTGATCATTACACAGGACACATTCAATACCCAGTTGATCATGGGATATAAAATGATCTGAAGGATCTTATCTATACTTCTCGCTTATGTAAATCCTGGAGTTTTCCTACATACAATACTTTAGAAAGACTGCTTTGTTTACCTACTATGCAATATTATTCCTCCCATTGTTTAGATATAGTTTCCTTGGTACCCAGCCTGTTCTATCTCCTTATGTAACATTATAGGACAAATGACGTGACTCACTGTTCACTGGGGAAAAGGGAGCCAGAATTATCAGTTATCTCCAGGTGTAATGTGCAATGTCATATACATTTACGGTGCATATTATTTAATATGCATTATAGATTTCTAGTAATCACATTAAATAATCTCTCATGGTAAAGGCAATGTCTATATTTACTGAGACACTTCATTGTGCCCTGTCCATCAAAAACCCAAAGCCTGCCTACCATCTTGTTGAACTAGTGAGTACTGGCTGATAAAAAGATGCATGTCAGCATAATTTCCTCAACGGGGGTTGGAGATCTGCCATATAATATTTTAGAATGGCTGGACAAAAAAAGGGTAGTTGAAATTGTGCAGCACTCAAGTAGGTGTGGGGGTTGAAAGAACTGCAATATGCATCTTTTCACATGAATCTATTAAACACTATATTCAGAATAAATATCACAGATCCCAAATAGGGTCATGTACATAAAGCCTAACAGAGAAAATTACCAGTGCTATTTGTATACTATTCTACTGCATGTATGAACCCAGCACTAAAGAAATATACTGCTACATTTCTAAAAGTACCAGAGGAACAAGATCATCTTTCATGAAGTACATAACCACAAATTAAATTACCATCTATTTGCAAATACATTCAACATTGTTTCACAAAGTCTCAGCCATGTCTTTGAAACTCTTTCCAGATGGATACATATCTTTCTCTTATATAGCATTAATACAACCTGACGGGTTTTACGTTAAAAAATATTCTGGATTATGGGATGATAAAACTCAGAAAAATGTAAAGAACCCAGGAAAACTGTCCGGCACAGAGTAATGTCACTCAGCTAAATAGGTTTTTCATAATAAAGACACCTCATGTGCATGTGTCCAATTAAGGCATATAAACATCATAAATGGTAGCCCTCCATTCAGGATCAACCCCTATGAAAGAGGAAGGTAACTAATAAGAAGTGGCTTTGTATTTAGCAGTCATTCATGTCATACATAGATCACCATTCATGTGAATAGCTATCAGGAAGTAATACATTTTCCCTGCGGTGGGCCCTGACTTACTAGCTGTAGCTGCTACCATAATAAAGTAGTTGCTTGTCATCACCCCTATAATTAATTGGATCTGTTCAGACACAGAGTTCAGTCTTGTGACATTATATATAATTTCAAAACACTAAGAGAAAGAGAGTCTATCAATTTTTAATTCAATTGTGTATTCAAGCAAATCTTCAATAAAGTTATGAATTCCATTCAAGAGGAGTTCCACCTATTTTATTTTTTATGAAATACCACAGCCTGAGAGGGAGGATGAAGTTACTTGACTGATGCAAATATACATAGACACTGTGGTGACAGTAGAGAAGTGGCAAACAAATGATTCGTGTCTGAAAGAATACACATCCTAGCAATGGTCAGGTAGCATACAGTACCCAGAGACCAGACCATCTCTATTCAGGACCTGAAGTCCCGGACATGAATATTAATGACATGTCACTCGGTTTTCTATGGTACTGGTGCTCAGAAAGGCTTCTCATATCCACAAACCAATAGAACAAAAATTCCGGCACTCATATATTGCTTCACAATAATCACAAACTTTTATTCAATCCAAACAGACGTTTTGGTCCCCATTTGGACCTTCGTCAGTCAACGGATGAATGGTGTATACAGAGACATAGTCACACCTACCTGAACTCCTTGCTTCCAGATTATGCCTCTGTATACACCATTCATCCGTTGACTGATGAAGGTCCAAATGGGGACCAAAATGTCTCAGTCTGTTTGGATGAAATAAAAGTACGTGATTATTGTGAAGCAATATATGAGTGCCGGAATTTTTGTTCTGAAGTCCCGGACAGACTAGAGACAAGACTTGAGAAGAGTCATTCCACATCCATCTCTTATAGCAGAACTTAATTATAGTAAATATTAATTTAGGCAAATAATTTAATTTTGCCCTTTTCATTGCCAATATCTTCAACATGGTTTTATCCAACTATTAGGTTGGATTTAGACAACCACAAAATTGTCTGTATTACAGTCAGAAATCCTGTCCTGACCACGGGTCTAAAGACCTGAACTAGCAGCATTATATGGATCTAGACTATGAAGCCTAATAATAAAGCGCACAGTTCATATGTACCTTCATGAATAGAAGTTCAGCTTTACAAGTCTTAATTTTTTTCCATAGAAAATTATCCATGTAGTTTTAAGGATGAATATCTCAAACAATGTTAGATGTCATAATAAAACGATTGTTTTTATTTTGGTCACACACACAGTAATCTTTATTTTGATAATTTTATTGAGCCTTTCCTTGCTTCTAACCAAATGTAACAGGACTTTTCTATTTGTGAACTTTTATCAAATGTCCTGCGACTAATCCCATCTATGCTTTAAAAAGAGCAGGGGGATCTGAGCAGATTTATATATACACACTATATGAAGGAGTTACATTTGCCCTACTTCATCAGCAGATTGTTCATGATGGACCCGAGTAGCACAGATAATTGCCTAAGAGATAAGGAGAGGAGGGAGAGGGGGCGGAGTGACCTGGGGGTTGGAACCAAGAACAAGCCCCCAGGTCCATCATTTAAGAATTGGCCAGATGGATTAAGGTAAATGCAACTCCTTGGACAACCCCTTTAAAGGTAGTCTGTCACCACAACCCAGTATATCAACCCAGTCCAGGAGATAGTTTAATTCAGGTGAACATGACCTTTGTTGTCCCCCTGTGAAACGGTGCCTCAGTTGAAGAAATATCACTTTTAGTTAATATGTAAGTTTGCTCTTTGTAGCAATGGCCTCATTGCTCCAAAGAGGTAAGTGTCAATGCCCTGCTTGCTCAAAAGAGGTAATTTACATATGGACAAAAACAAAGATATCATGACAACAGAGACACCGATTCACAAGGAGATAACACAGTTTGTTTAGGGGCTAGGTTGATAGGCTGGGTTTTGGTGACAGACTCCCTTTAGAGGGGATTGCCGCTTTTAGACCAATATTGAGACAAATGTTATTGTTTATATAATAAAAAGTTATACAATTTTCCAATATACTTTCTGTATCAATTCCTTATGGTTTTCTAGATCTCTACTTGCTGTCATTCATTCTGCATACTCCAAGAGGGTAAAAGTCTGACCATGGTCATGTGATTTATGGTCGATGGTCATGTGATAAACACACAGGTGCACAGCTCATTACCAGGCAAATGTCTGATTACTGTGCTGTGACTATAACTAGTTGTGCAACTGTTTGTTCATCACATGACCATGGACCGTATACCACATGACCATGGTCACAATTTCATCCACTAGAAGTAAGCAGAACAAATGCCAGAAACCAGAGATCTAGAAAACTGTGAGGAATTTATACAGAAATTATATTGGAAAATTGTACAACTTTTAATAATACAAAAAATAACATTGATCTCTCAATATTGCTCTGAAAGTGGCTAACCCCTTTAATAAGTTGTAATTGAGTATAGAAACCATTTGTACATTAAATTTTTTTTTTTTGATTTATATCTTTCATTTCATCTTTTCGTAGAGCTCTTAAGGTACATCTGACATTAAGAGTAGGACGGACATATTAGGGTTATATGAAAGTTTTTTTGCAAGGAACATATCCAGGTAAGAAGGAATTTAATATGAGACACTATTAATAAAACTAGAATTTCTTATACGATCTTTGTGGGTGACCTAATAAAACAGTTTTGCTTTTCTTATTTGCTGCACCAAGCACAAACTTAACAATTGCAGGTGTCATTAGGTCTGGGAATTTTTTTGGTAAGCCTCATTTTGTATCTGGTGCCAAATATATAAAACAGGTGTGCGGGAAACGTGTACACATGTATTTGGGTCAGGCAGGGATAACAAAGACCCCTCATAAAAGAAGCACAGATATATACTTAAAAACTATTGCCATTAAATGTATTATGTGTGAAGACTTATGGACAGGAATGGCAAAATGAATATGTTTTCTATAGACATACTACATCCTTTAACTACCTGTATTACACAAGAGACATATCAACACTTCCATTGTATTTAAAGCGTTCTCACTGCATATTATTAGTTAGGATTTCATTAATGTAAATGCGGCTTAGAATAAATTATTACCATACTGCTAAAGAAACATGTTTAAAATAATGAAAAAATAATTGAGAAAATGCCATCTATAGAGAATATTTCATACAAAGAAAAAATAAATAAAGAAGAACTTCATTAATATACTGATGACATAGAATATTCTCAGCAAGGCACAAATACATGCAACGCCTAGATGCATTTATACATTATCAGGTCATAGGGTTCCCACTGCTTCCTGTCATCATTGCACAATTAGACATATAGCAGCTTATCATGTGACCATGGCCACAATGGTGATGAGTCTTTAATGGTCACATGATGTGACTATTAAACTGGAAAACAATCTTGGAATTAAGTACTTACCTTTCCATTGCTGCCTCTCTGTAAATTTTCTGTTTTATTTTATTTATTTATTTATTATGGTTACTTGTATAGCGCCATCATATTCCGCAGCGCTTTACAGACATTGACAGTCACGGTCCCATATAGGGCTCACAATCTACATTCCCTATCAGTATGTCTTTGGAGTGTGGGAGGAAACCGGAGTACCCGGAGGAAAGCCATGCAAACACGAGGAGAACATACAAACTCCTTGCAGATGTTGTCCTTGGCAGGATTCGAACCCAGGACACCAGCGCTGCAAGGCTCCAGTGCTAATCACTGAGCCACTGTGCTGTCTGTTGCAGCAAAGCGAAGTTATAAGTGTTTGAAAGAATAAAAAGTCATATGGAAATTAACCCAAGTAGTCACAGGGGCGGGAGCAGCTTCAGCCTAGTCACACCTCCTGGGCATGACGGACATCTCCCATGTAACATCAGTGAGTGTGGGGACTGTAAGGGAGATGTCAATCACAACCAGGAGGCGTTATTAGCAAGCAGACAGTACTTTTTATACAGCCAATCGTACACCCAAGAGTAGAAATGGCATGTTCTATTATTTAACGGATCAGTCATATAAACTGTTAAAAAAAACCATTGTGCGCATAGATCCATTATTTCTCTAGGTCCATGTGCTGGCTGTAAAAACAGTTTGCACATGGCCAGCAAACCTTGTTATGTGAATAAATACTAATTCTCATATTTATCAAAGTTTAGCAACTCCAGCTTTTAGTTATCCAGTGTGGGTTGAACAATGAAAGAAGCAATAAAGCTGGGTACTATCACCAACTACTCCTCTTGTCCTCTGCATTAGTCACCGTACATAAGCAATAAAGAGGAAGTGCAGTTGTGTTCCAGATTTGCTGGCTATAAATGATATGTATTCAAGCCTTTAAAAGTAAATTATAAGTAGAAAAACAAACTGTACATATTTCACATTTTCACTGTTTTCCTTTATACAGCCTTGTATCATAAATTTATTTGCGATAAAGTCCTAAGAGATTAAGTTCATTGTTATTACCGCAGGAGAAATCTATCTATCTATTTAACCATTTACCATACCATTTAAGCAAGTGAATGTGAATCCAGAATGCACACAAAAGAAGTTGAGCATAAAAACAGAGCCACAGAAAATATACAAGAATTTACTCCTAAAAATAAATTACAAAAATGGCTGCAGGAGATCTGTTTTTCATTTGTCCTCAGAGCAAAGCGTGAAAACATTTATTTATAAAGAAAAAAAACTTCATCCTCTGGTTTGGTCAATTGTATGTTTAAAATAAATCTGACTGTGAACATGTTTTAATGCAAACAAGTTGAAAATGTTTGGTTACTGAAGACAGATGTGCCCCGTGAGAACACTTGAACAACTCAGCGCTGTAATGGGCAGGAGGGCTGCGGGTTTCACAACCAATTGTCCAATTACATGCTTACATGGTGAAATTGCCATTGAAACTGCTTATTACACAGTTTGGAGTAAAAACTTCATTTTGCCCCTTTTTTTTCTATTGAGAGGTAACAACAATCATAACCAGAAAATCTGGTTTGCGGCCAATTTAAAGTGGTTCTCCACTAGAGAATTTTTTTTTTCTGTACCCATTTCTCTGAGAGTAAGCTAAGTTTTGGAGTCCTACTAACCCCTAACATTCAGCTGCTATTAGCACTGTGGTACTACATGGCATAAAGATAAAACAGATAACATGGTAGTTAGGTTAAAGTCGTTCCCAGTGGAGAGGGCTATATATTTTATTTCTTTTTACCAAATTACATTCTAATCTGTTTAGAAACAAACCTTGCGGTGTTATCGTTGTACTGTATGTAGTGTATCCTGAATCCCCAGAAATCAGCCTACAGCAACTAACCTGTATAGGTACATGTGGTTATTTATATGGAGGAATAGCTTTATTATGTCTGTTATCTTCCTTCATCTCAATGAGGACCTGTCGCCAGGTTGGAAATGCCCAATGACATACATCATCTGATAGGTGCTGTCACTCTGCGCATTTTGGAGTTATACAGTATGTATCCAAACCCTTTAGTCATAGGGCTTTTCCAACCTGCTGACAGGTCCTCTTTAAGGGTATGTTCACACGAGTTTTTTGCAGGCTGATTTTGAGGTGGAATCCACCTCAAAAACCGCCTCCCATTCATTTAAAAAAATCAGCTAGAGGAAAAAAAATTTTCAGGCAGATTCCGCATTGAAAAACCCATTAAAAATCAATAGGAGACGGAAAAAACGCAATGCGTTTTTTTGCCAAAAAAGCGTAAACAAACGCATCAAAAACTGTGTCAAAAAACATGCTCATATGACCGTGGGGCGAGGGTATTAAAAGTATTGTTTTATCCTGGACAACCCCTTTAAAGGGAATCTGCCAGCAGGAAAAACCTCATTAAAATAGTCACCGTATGTTATAGTGCTCAGAGGTCTATATTTTGTCAGAATTGCTGTTTCATTTTGATGTAAATTTTTTTCTTTATTTTGCAAATTAGGTAATGAGGAGTTTTACAGTGGCTGAGCATCACCATTTCATCATCCCAAGTCTCCAATGTGATGCACAATGTACAGCGCATGCACACCTGTTTCCATTGTAAGCCAGCTGAGGTGTAGGTGATGAGAGGCACACAGTAGCGCACACCTCACATTTCTGAGACATGGGAGAAGGAAGGGGAAGCTCCACTTAAATCATTCTGAGTGGGAAGGGGGAATGAGTGAGGGGATGATGTTGCAATAATGCTTAGCTGCTGTAAAACATGGCCTAATGAACTCTTGCATCATTTGCATAATAAAAAGGAATCTACATCAAAATTAAGTAATGATTCTGCCAACAAAGTAAAGCACTGCGCTCTGGGCTCTCAGTACTATAAAGGTACTGTGGCTGTTTTTTTTTTTTAGTTTTTTTTTAAACTATAATTTTTATTGGATTTTCAAAGATTTTTCAAAGAAAAAACCAAAAAAACAATACATATGTAAAAATAGGAACAGCAACAACAAAATAATGCAATAAAACTATCCTTAATGCAAGACCTAGAGACAAACAAACAAGGGGGGAGACAAGCAGTCGGGACACGGGAGACAACAGGGGAAAACAAGGGGGGGGGAGGTAGAAAGGAAAAAAGATCAGAGACCATGGAGGATACAGTATGTATCCCATGGGGTCCAGGTAGACTGGAAGGCCTCCACTGTGTTGTTAAGTGTAGCCGTGAGCAACTCCTAACATTCTTAATACGAGCCACCAGAGCAGGGCCTGTAGGAGGCAGGGTACTCCTCCAGTGGAGGGCTATCAGGGTCTTGGCTGAAGTGGAAATATACAAACATAGTTTAGAAGTCTTTTTACCCAGATGCCTGGTGGGGTAGGTTGAGGAGATAAATTAAAAGGATCTAGAGAAACGCCCTGGAGGAATCAGTCATGGTCTTGACTTCCAACCAAATGGGACGAATCAGAGAGCAGCTCCCAAAGACATGGAGTAATGTTACCACTTCTGAGAGGCATCTCCAGCAGGAGAGAGAGGGAGGGAGGGAGAGAGAGGGAGAGCGAGAGAGTGAGTGAGTGTGAGGGAGGGTGAGAGAGTGAGAGTGAGGGAGGGAGAGAGAGTGAGAGTGAGGGAGGGAGAGAGAGTGAGAGTGAGAGAGAGTGAGGGAGGGAGAGAGAGTGAGAGTGAGGGAGGGTGAGAGAGTGAGAGTGAGGGAGGGAGAGAGAGTGAGAGTGAGGGAGGGAGAGAGAGAGAGAGAGTGAGGGAGGGAGAGAGAGTGAGAGTGAGAGAGAGTGAGAGTGAGGGAGGGTGAGAGAGTGAGAGTGAGGGAGGGAGGGAGAGAGAGGGAACGGCACTAGGATTGAGAGTATGGAGAACACCACTGTGGCTGTTTCAAGGTGGTTTCCAGGAGTTGAACACTGATGACCTAACCTTTAGGTAATCATAATCTCTAATCTCCTTGGGCCCTACCTCTACAGATCAGCTGCTTGAAGCTAAACTGCAGCATAGCTCAGGTAAGCACCACTTGAGTAGCCATACTGAGAACAGCCCCTACACAAAACAACACTGTGTGTGTGTGTGTGTGTGTGTGTGTGTGTGTGTGTGTGTGTGTGTGAACATCAGTGATGAAGGAATCCCTGATGTAGCAAGTCAACACAAGTGTGGACAGAAGCTAAACCATAAAGTTGTCCATACACATTAAATTTATATCTGTCAAACTTCTTGATCTGGTTGGGACTGGCCAACAGCAGGTGTCAGGGAGAAATCAGGGTCGGCCATGTTGGATTTCAACATTCCCAATCCATTTGCTTTATATCAGATAGTCCATAGTTTTATAACGCTCTCCTACCACTCAGAACATGTGCTCAATTGGCTGAGTTGAGATGTTAGGGAGGGACAGTTGTTGTTTGGCAGAGAGCAATCTACTATGTATGGCTAGCTTCACTCTCAATATAAAATACGAAGAATTGGTACTAGGTAGCATACACAATAAGAGACTATCAGACCGACACAATTTTACTGTTACGTGTCTTTCTACTACAAACATACGACACAGATCAAATTGGCCTAAAAATTTCACTTGATCCGGCTTCTTACCTGGCAAGAGTTCTCTGTCTGCATTTTCTGTACAACCAGGATAAGGATAAAAAAGGTGACCTTTTTCTAAGGGGTATGGCAGAATCCTAAATGCTGATGGAAAAGAAAAAACAGACTAGCTTACAAAGACATGTAAAACAGCTTGCAAGTGCAGCTAATCTTGTCATCATTTATATATGTAGGACTCATTATCTACATATGATGAATCACACAAAACATAATCATCATAAAATATAACAGACAAAAAGATTTAAGTTTAAGGGTCGCAAGATCAAAAGTACAAAGATACCCTAGTAGGAAACATATCAATGAATGAATATTTGCATTCAATACACTTCAAGCATTAAGATTAAAACATCTACAGTATACACAGATGTAGGAAATACCTAATTAACTTGCATTAGTAACTTTACATATTGCAATGTACTTGAAGGTAACTTATACAGATTAATTTAAAGGAGATGCTAGTGGAAAATATGGAAGTATCTATTACACATTCATGGGAGGCAACTGGGGTAGATTCTCTATGACTAATACAAAAACAGGACTGCAGTTAGTATGTTAGCAACAATGTGAGTATACAGGAGACTGCTAAGCTATATTACAGATAATCGGACAGCTCTCCTGACATACTTCTTAATAAATACCTGCATTCCCCATTAAAGAACAATCCTGGAGAAGCTTTGTTATCCAGAATTCTGCACTATGCCACACGTGTTATTCCTCCAAGAAACTTTTGAATGAATTGACAACTGGCTTGCTACCATTCCTTGACTAAGGTGTGTCCCCCTGCACAGTCCAGCATCCACAGTTCAGATTCTGCAGACACACACCTCCAACTGCTAGCAACAAATGATCAATTTATTCATCAATTTCAAGGAGGAACAATGCACACAGAGGAATGGTGCAACAGATTTCTAAGAAAAGATTCACCAGAATAATTATCTCATGGGGAATACAATATTTAGTGAAACATATTACGAGAGCCGCCAAGCTTGTATTAAAGGGGTTTTGTTAAAATATAACACAGATGATTCAAGTGATGACTGATATTGGAAACAAGTAGGGCAGTTGCACAAGTAACTTATGTGACCAATGCAATACATCGCCCCATTATACAGTCTATAGGAAAATTAATGCTTTCCCTTTCAGGTCCAGCAAGTTGCAGATTGAGCACTATAAGGCCCATTCCATCTGACACACCGTCTCCTTTACTATTGTCAGAGGCATAGCCCTGCCTACCTAATAATAATAATAGTCCTTTAATAGTCCCACAATGGGGAAATTCAGTGTGTTACAGCAGCAAAGATAAGATAAGATAAGATAAGCAGATACAAATACAAATACAACATGTACAGGAATGTTCCAAGGTGAGAGGCATTACATTAATAGCAGACAGACAGATAGGAAGTAGCAGAGGGGGGGGGGGGGGGATTTAACAGGCAGAGAGATATTTCAGTTCTCTGTGTGTAATGATCTCCGCTTAGGTCGGTGTTGGTTGTACAGCCTAACCGCGGTGGGGAGGAAAGACTTCCGATAGCGCTCCTTCTCACACCTAGGGTGGAGCAGTCGGTCACTGACAGTACTGCCCAGCGCAATCACAGTCTCATGCATGGGATGGGAGTTATTCTCCCGCATGGAGCTCACCACGGACAGTATCCTTCTGTCACCCACCGCCTGCACTGGGTCCAGTGGGCTCCCCAGGACAGAGCTGGCCCTTCTAATCAGCTTGTCAAGTTTATTTCTGTCCCTGGTTGATATACTGCTCCCCCAGCAGGCCACTCCAAAGAAGATGGCTGATGCCACTACCGAGTTGAAGAAAGTCCTAAGAAGTGTCCCCTGATTCCAAAGGCTCTCAGTTTCCTAAGCAGGTAGAGCCTGCTGTGGCCCTTCCTGTACAGGGCCTCCATATGATCTGCCCAGTCCAGCTTATTATTAAGGAGCAAAGCCAGGTACTTATAGGTGTTCACAATCTCGATGCCTGTCTCCAGGATGTCCACTGGTTTTGGAGGGCATCTGCCTTTACGGAAGTCCACCACCATCTCCTTGGTCTTCCCCGCGTTAATCTTCAGGTGGTTCTGGTGGCACCAGTCCACAAAAAACCGCTTCAGCTCTCTGTACTCCCTGTCATCATCATCTGTGATGAGGCCTACTATTGCAGAGTCGTCAGAATACTTCTGTAGGTAGCAGCTAGATGAGTTGCACCTAAAATCTGCAGTGTACAGTGTGAAGAGGAAAGGGGCAAGAACCGTACCCTGAGGTGCCCCCGTATTACAGATAACGGTACCTGACACACAGTCTTGGGCTCTCACGTATTGAGGTCGATTTGTGAGGTAGTCTAGGATCCAGTTGGAGAGGTGGTGGTCCACTCCAGCAAGGCCCAGCTTGTCTCTCAGTAACCTGGGCTGTATGGTGTTAAAAGCACTGGAGAAGTCAAAGAACATTATTCTCACCGTGTTCCCTGGTTTTTCCAGGTGAGACAGAGCCCTGTGCAGAAGGTGGATGATGGCATCATCTACCCCAAAGCCCCAATCTCTAGCAGTATATATTCAGTTTCCATAGAACAGTTCTAAAGATGCACAAAAGTGTGTTCTGAATGCTATACAAGATGGTTTATATGAATAGCCAGGCAAGATGAAATTGAAAAAAAGAAAAGAGGGGAAAAAAAAGAATTATTGGATTCCAGAAACATTTGGTTTACAAATATGAAATTTCTCCTGACAGCAGCTCTTTAAAACTAAACGGGATCTAAATGGCATGGCATTTGCATTGTGTTATGACAAAACTATGAAAATCATATTTTCCTGTGCAAACAAAAGATAAAAGGTTACGTGCATGTCTAATTTTGAAAACACATCTTCATTACAAAGATCCCAGCCCAGCGGGGCTGATATAGATAAGATGTTCTCTTTGATGTCTTGTGAATGGTGCATTGAGATAACTAAATTAGTATTCCCACTTCAAACAATAACACAAGTGCTAGGGGCTGCCTTTGAAACTAATACAGGCAGCAGAGCATTCCAATGGTGCTGACAATTTAATTAACATGGGCAGGTCACAAACCTATGGAGAGGAGCCACACAGGGTACAGTATAGAAGAAGGATACTTACTGCCCTCCCATGTGCAGTGGAGCAAATTAAGTGCACCTTCTACCCGTTTCCAGTGATGAAGGTGGAAAAAGGCATATGCCACTGCTTCACTATCGCCACGCTTCAGTATATGCTCTGGCGGCATAATCAGGCTCTTCATTTCTAAGAGGTACTGCAACAATAAAGAATAATGCCATGTGATATACATTGTATTTACTAAAAACAGATCCACCATAAACAGAAGCCTTGAAGATAGTAAGCCTGAGATCACTGATTTAAAATATATCAAAACAGGGTAAAGTGTTGATCTCAGGAATTCATGCTGTGGACATTTTTTTTTTTTCTTTCCAGTGGAGGTTCCCAAGATCTGAGTCAATGTATCTTGCATGCAACTTAGCTCTAATTATTAAAAATAATAATTTTAGTACCCACTTCATTATTCCCTTTATGTACACTGTACAATGCAACTGCTATGAGCTTGAGTTGTTTCAGGTTAAGTAACATACATTAGATGAATGTTGGCCAACCATGCCAATTTTGGTGTAGCTAGATGACCACTAAATATGTATTGTGGTGACCCAACTGTCTCTCGCAAACAGATGTTTGGAGAAAGAAGAGTCTGATGTGTTAATGTTCCAGATTCCTTTTATTCCCACTGAAGGTAAGCGATAACCAATGTCTCACACCCTTTTCCTTATGGAGAACACATGCAAGCCCAGGCCAAGTTGAGAGTGCATGTGTATGTTGTGGGAAGAATAGTTGCCAGCTTTAGAAAGTATATGGTCAGCGTAAGCTAAATCAAGGCTTAGGAAAGCTGGGTAATAACCAAACTAGCTGCCACTACAGCTTCAACAGGGGTTGCCATCTACTTTTTCCAAAATTATGCTTGGTAAATGTAACTAGTGACAAATCCTACACTCTTCTATTGCTGAAACCAGGCATATCTTCCATTCAGGACTCTGGGGCACTTAGTGAGAACCTCTGAGTGCTGCAACAGTGGCCGTAATGGCCATCAATCAAAGTTTTCCATACACAGTGGCACATGTAATACTGAAAACAAGTCAGAATTTTGGCATTGTTTGCTTAAAAAATCTGGGAAATATGCTTAGCACTACATCTATTAAACGTTTTAGGTTCTTTTTGCACCCTGCTTTGCGAGGATGGAAGTTAAAGAGGACCTTTCATGTCCTCATGCACATGTGGTGTTATATACCGCTAGAAAGCCAACAGTGCACTGGAGATGTCGGTGCCGTTAGTTTTGGCACCGATCTCTACCCACTGTAAGAAGGGCATTCCTGACAGTCTAGCTGGACTGTGAGAAACAACCCTCCCCCACCAGTACTGTCCATAGCCCTGTACTTTCAGAAGGGGAGTTCCTTACCGCCCTGCGATGACACTGAGCTGTGAGGAACGCTACCCTCTGACAGTACAGGACTATGGACGAGTACTGTCGGGGGTGGGGGGGGCATTCCATAAATAGTTTTGGCACTGATATCTCCAGCCCCGGGGCACATAACAGGAAAGCTGACAGTGTGCTGGCATAACGTTAGATTAGACAGTCTGAAGATGCGTCAAATTTATTTTGTTTTAGACACTGATAAATCTTTAAAACTCCATGCACATGAACATGTGTTGGTTAGTGTGTTAGTTGTGGTATTTCTTATTTTTAGTCACCTCCCCTGGGCTGGCATCTATTGGAAATGGGAACAATTTGTATAGCGGTCGAGGAACAAGGCTTTCCCCAACCAATATCATGGTGATCTGGGTCCCCGGCCATCTCCATCTGGCTGCGGGCCCCATACTTTCTTTTCTTCTTTTTTTCTCTCTCCCTTCTCTTTTTAAATAAACACAGAATAAGGGCAAAGGTAATAACACTAGATATAGACTGCCTCAAAACAGTCACTAGGGATAGATGATTAGAACCCTAATCGATAAAGGATGAGTAAGATATAAATTCATTAAGGCCTATGGGATAGACCGTATCAAACAGAAAAATCCAACGTGCCTCCCTCTGGAGCACACGTCTGTCATAATTACCTCCTCTAGGGGACCGCACAACCATCTCAATGCCCTGAAAACTAAGATGCTTAGCATCACCACAATGTTTTTCCCCATGTTTGTGTGTTTGTGGTATTAGGCAGTCAACTGTGGGAGTGTAATGTAAGCTCCCTAGGTAGTGGCTAGTCAGACAATTTGGTCGGTCTTTTACTGACCTCGAGCCAGTTGGTGTATATGTGTGTGTGTGTTATACCTCAGTTGATTTATCCTTTACTTTTCCCCTTCAGTGAACTGAGATCTAAATATTGGGTATTGCTATTTATAACTGAGGGGTGTTTGTGAAGTGATACAGGTATCACCATACTAGCCTCTTAATTTGAGGCAGGCTGCCTTTACCCTTTATATGAACCCATTGTAGTATGGCATCTCTTTATTAGGTGCTTTCTTTTATAGATTTATATACTTTTAGTGGATATTAATAAAAGTTAGTTTTTAAGTGTACTTATTTCTTTATTGGGGAATTTCTCTATGTTGCTGGTACACATACCTTGCTATCAGATATATATCTTTCAAGTCTAGGTAAAGCACAGCAAATTTGTACCAAATCGTAAGCCTTAGTGGTGGCAATAAGTGCTCAAGTAATAGCACTCCAAGGCTAGGGGCACATGGTGACTTTGGCTACAGCATACTTTTCTACATCCAAAAATCACAGATATTGATAAAAGAACTGCAACTCGCAAGTTTCCACGTTACTGCAATCACAAAAAATCTGACCCTGAGGCCGAGGCCGGGCCCACATGGCGTAAATACCGCAGAAAAAAAAAACACAGCGTTTTACAGTCCCTGCAAAGTGGATGGCCGCGTTTCCATCCACACACAGGCGGCCCTTTTTTTTTTTCTGGGGCCTTTTCTTATTCTAGCGATTTCCATCCACACACTGCAGGAAAATATGGGCAGCGGACATGCTGCTATTTCCAAAACAGTCACGGTGTTATTTATATGTCAATTATACCTACAGAAATGCTGGCGGTTTCCCTATACGTATAATTGAAGTAGAAAGTCTTAGCATGATGTAACCTCTGCGGACTTTCTGTGAAGCAAGTGTTGGGGCCGGAAAAAAACTGCTAATTTTTCCCGCAGCGCTCTTTTCTGCCGGCTGTCCTTTTTTTTTTTTTGGTTAAAAAAGGGCCACATTAAAAAAAAAAAAAAAAAAAAAAGGGGGGGGCTTTTTTTTTTAAACACCCACAGAAGGGCGGGGGGGGCCCCCATAAAAGGGGAGGAGGGGGGGGGGGGCGGCCGCCGCGGCTTGCGCACCGCGGCGGCGGAAAAACGATTTTCCCCCCGGGCCTTTTACTGGGCCCGCTACGTGGATGGATGATGGAGTTTTTGCAGCCAATGTATTGCAGTAATTTGTGAGGAAGTCACTGCAACACTTATTTTTGGTCCAAGAGACATGTGTTGTGCCCAAAGTTGCTTTAAAGCCCTACCCTAACTCAGCATTGTATGTATCGCATCTTCTCCATACGGCCAAGGCTACATTGAGCTACAGTTGCAGTCCAAAGCAGTAAACTGAGTTGAATGCAGTCTTGCTTATTTTTTTTTTATTTTTAATAAAATATTTCCCATTTTACCAGTAGAGTTTAACCCCCACCTTGTATATTTATTAGCTACACACACCATTAATAAAAGATACACTGAACTGCTAGTAGTTTTTCTGATGTTTCACTCTATTTTATGCCATATGTCAGCTTTATACAGGAGCAACAAGCCTTGTATTAAAACAGTTACAATATTTCAATCATTTTTTTGCATTGATTGGACCAAACTATTCCAGCCAATTACTTGACTCCACTTACACTGTGTGCAGAATTATTAGGCAAATGAGTATTTTGATCACATCATCCTTTTTATACATATTGTCCTACTCCAAGCTGTATAGGCTTGAAAGCCAACTACCAATTAAGTAAATCTGGTGATGTGCATCTCTGTAATGAGGAGGGGTGTGGTCTAATGACATCAACACCCTATATAAGGTGTGCTTAATTATTAGGCAACTTCCTTTACTTTGGCAAAATGGGTCAGAAGAGAGATTTGACGGACTCTGAAAGTCAAAAATTGTGAGATGTCTTGCAGAGGGATGCAGCAGTCTTGAAATTGCCAAACTTTTGAAGCGTGATCACCGAACAATCAAACGTTTCATGGCAAATAGCCAAAAGGGTCGCACGAAGCGTGTTGAAAAAAAAAAAAGGTGCAAAATAACTGCTAATGAATTGAGGAAAATCAAGCGTGAAGCTGCCAAGATGCCATTAACCACCAGTTTAGCTATATTTCAGAGCTGCAGCGTTACTGGAGTATCAAAAAGCACAAGGTGTGCGATACTGAGGGACATGGCCAAGGTAAGGAAGGCTGAAAAACGACCACCTTTGAACAAATAAACATAAGATAAAATGTCAAGACTGGGGCAAGAAATATCTTAAGACTGATTTTTCAAAGGTTTTATGGACTGATGAAATGAGAGTGACTCTTGATGGGCCAGATGGATGGGCCCGAGGCTGGATCAGTAAAGGGCAGAGAGCTCCACTCCGACTCAGACGCCAGCAAGGTGGAGGTGGGGTACTGGTATGGGCTGGTATCATCAAAGATGAACTTGTGGGACCTTTTCGGGTGGAGCATGGAGTGAAGCTAAACTCCCAGACCTACTGCCAGTTTCTGGAAGACACCTTCTTCAAGCAGTGGTACAGGAAGAAGTCGGTATCGTTCAAGAAAAACATGATTTTCATGCAGGACAATGCTCCATCACATGCATCCGAATACTCCACAGCATGGCTGGCCAGTAAAGGTCTAAAAGAAAAAAAAATAATGACATGGCCCCCTTGTTCACCTGATCTGAACCCCATAGAGAACCTGTGGTCCCTCATAAAATGTGAGATCTACAGGGAGGGAAAACAGTACACCTCTCTGAACAGTGTCTGGGAGGCTGTGGTGGCTACTGCACGCAATGTTGATCGTATACAGATCAAGCAACTGACAGAATCTATGGATGGAAGGCTTTTGAGTGTCATCGTAAAGAAAGGTGGCTATATTGGTCACTGATTTGTTTTTGGTTTTGAATGTCAGAAATGTTTATTTCTAAATTTTCTGTTGTTATATTGGTTTACCTGGTGAAAATAAACAAGTGAGATGGGTATATATTTGGGGGAGCAGCATATCAACCAGGGATAGGAATAGACTCGACAAGCTGATTAGAAGGGCCAGCTCTGTCCTGGGGAGCCCCCTGGACATGTGGTGGGTGACAAAAGGATACTGTCCGTGGTGAGCTCCATGCAGAAGAAGAAGTCCCATCCCATGCATGAGACTGTGATCGCGCTGAGCAGTACTGTCAGTGACCGACTGCTCCACCCTAAGTGTGAGAAGGAGCGCTATCGGAAGTCTTTCCTCCCCAGCGCGGTTAGGCTGTACAACCAACACAGACCTAAGCGGAGATCATTACACACAGAGAACTGAAATATCTCTCTGCCTGCCAAATCCCCCCCCCCCCCCGCCCCGCTACTTCCTATCTGTCTGTCTGCTATCAAAGTAATGCCTCTTACCTTGGAACATTCCTGTATTCATGTTGTATTTGTATTTGTATCTGCTTATCTTGGCTGCTGTAGCACACTGAATTTCCCCATTGTGGGACTATTAAAGGACTATTATTATTATTATGTTTTTATTAAGTTGCCTAATAATTCTGCACAGTAATAGTTACCTGCACAAAGAGATATCCTCCTAAGATAGCCAAATCTAAAAAAACCCACTCCAACTTCCAAAAATATTAAGCTTTGATATTTATGAGTCTTTTGGGTTGATTGAGAACATAGTTGTTGTTCAATAATAAAAATAATCATCTCAAATACAACTTGCCTAATAATTCTGCACACAGTGTATACACCAGAAATCTTGAGATAATTTACTAATCTGAAGCCGTGACTTAACTTTCCCTTTTCTTTAAGTAACACTGATGAGGTTGGGTTCTGGTCAAGCAAAGCGTGTTTGCTGCATGAGTGACTCTTTCTCTGTTTGCCCCAGGCAATCGTGCTGGAGGGTGATATGCTAGCTAATCCTCTGTAATCCTCTTTGTTTAACACACCAGTGAAGGTCTGCATGGATCTTGTGTGGGAAACATCCCATATACCCAGAGACATTTCACCTCATGGATTTAGAATGGCCTTTGTTAGGGTCTTTCAATATAGCCATATCTTGTCACGCAAGAACAAGTCTTACTACTAGAGAACGCCTTTACCTGCTTGTGCTTCCAATACTATATAAAATATCTTGGCAGGACTGGTGGCATTCTGGAAAGTGTATAAATTATTTAGTTACTCTAAGGATACAGCGTTTTTGTTTTCCCCCTATTTGTGCCTTTCTGCACACACTGGAATGCTAAGTTAATCTGTAAGTTTGCCAAATGTTGTGCGTCTGACTGCTACGACTCTAGTGTTCATGAGATGGAGGGTTCCCCTGTATGAAAGGAATGTTAGTGAACGACCAACGTTCATTCACTTTTTTGGGGGTTGGATAGAAATAACCACATACAGTGCTACGTCACTCCCACATACAGCGGGTACGGAAAGTATTCAGACCCCTTTAAATTTTTCACTCTTTGTTTCATTGCAGCCATTTGCTAAAAGCAAAAAAATTCATTTTATTTCTCATTAATGTACACTCAGCACCCCATCTTGACAGAAAAAAACAGCAATGTAGATATTTTTGCAAATTTATTAAAGAAGAAATACTGAAATATCACATGGTCATGAGTATTCAGAGCCTTTGCTCAGTGTGGAGTAGAAGCACCCTTATGAGCATGTGATATTTCAGTTTTTCTTTTTTAATAAAGTTGCAAAAATATCTACATTTGTTTTTTTTCTGTCAAGATGGGGCGCTGAGTGTACATTAATGAAAAATAAAATGAACCATTTTGCTTTTAGCAAATGGCTGCAATGAAACAAAGAGTGAAAAATTTAAAGGGGTCTGAATACTTTCCATACCCACTGTAAGTGAAAGAGTGGTGGTTAAACATGTGCACCACTACTCCATTCACAGATGGGATTCAGAAACCCCCTAATAATTGCTGGGTTCCCGGTGGCCATACCCTGCATAGTCAAACAATCCTGGCCTCTCATGGATAAGGGATATGTTTTACTCACAGGAAGACCCCTTTAAGCCTATGAAAACATATTACTGGGGATAATCATAGCTTCTAGTAAAGTGATTTTTTTTTTTTGGTTGCCTCAATTGTGTTAAGGGATGTGTAGGTGCCATGGACTACACTTGGAGTAACATAAATTGTGTCATGAATGTGTTAGGAGTGTCTCATCAGAAATCTCTTATTTATACTTCACATGCAGCCATAAGCATGGAAATAGCAGATTATAGGGTGCTTTTCAAAGGAACTACTGAAGAAGTCCAAGAATATATCTCACCAGGCAAAAACATTGACAAGTCTATGTGTATATTATAGCTTATTTTAGGAGCACTGGGCAGTATAAAAAGTTATTGAATTGTCTATATTCAAACCAAGTTAAGTCTTTTAATTTATGAAGACCGTCTTTAAGCTACACAATGCGAACATGCTGTAGAATTTCTGCAGTGTCCTGTGTCCAAGTGTATCAGTGTCCATGGTCCTGTGGCAAAAAAAACCTCCCTAAAAATTGGGTGTTTTTTTTTTTGCTGTGGATAACCTGTAGGTTTCTCAGCTTAGCTGCCCCTCTGTTTAAAGCTGCTGTGCAGGACACACTGCATTAAGGGTTTTATTTGCAGCATGTGGACAAAATTTGTATACCTGCTTGCAGAAGGTTAGCTGCCAGAGTTCAGGCCCTCTCACCCACTGAGCCACATACTGAGTGGCCCCAGGCTTTAGAGAGATCCTTTAACTACCTGCACCAACTGGAGCTCTTTTGATCTTCTAACAGGCGCTCCTCCATTGACACCACAGTTGGATTCTTTTTTTTAGCTAGCTCCAACTGCTCCCGAGTGATCAGAGCATTTAGTTTTTGTACTTGATATGCTAACTACATTCTCTAATGTCAAGTGGGTTATGTCAGCCGAGCAGATAAGGGTTCATGACTCAGAGGTAAACAGTCTCAGAGTCATGCCCCCTTGCCTGCTCCTGGCTGGCACCACCCACTTGACATGAGAGAGTCTAGCTAGCACACCAGACACCCATCTAAATTGCTCTGATCGCTCAGGAGCGGTGGGGGCTAGAGAAAAAAAATTCCAACTGCACTGGAGTCAGTAGAGGGGCACCTATTTAAGGAAAAAGTAAAAGCTGGTGGAGGTGGAGATATGCCCTCTAAAAGATTGTCTTAAATGTGAGTCTGATAATGTGCAAAACCTGTCATATGACAACAATCTGGCCATACATATACTATATTATTAGACTGTATTTACTATAGTATTTTCTTCATAGTCAGGAAGGAAAATAACAGGTATTGTTATATAGTCCATTGACATATGGGCTGACACACACTAGAGTACTTTCAATGGCTAACACGGTACAACATTATACTACTACACACTAGAGTCGTAAAGTAAAGGTTGGGAGATGGAGAATGAGTGTATAAAGTTCAAAAGTTCAGGCTGCATCTTCTGATTTACTGCTTGAACCTATATTTCATGTCCTAAATTACAGTGCACTTTCCTAGCATGGGAGAACTGCAGATTCCTTACAAAAATCATCATCATATTCTTGGATTTACAGCAGCTGGTGATATCATCCAATTAAATCCAGAGGACATTTGAGGGACAGAGATGCCACCAAAGTGGAGAACGCTTCTCTGGTGAATGGGTATGGCAAGCCGTTCCAAAAGATTAGATTATATAATATAATATAATATATATATATAAAGCTTTATCCATATGATGGCAATTACAGACAGCAAAAGCAAGATCTGGCTTTTCCTTAATACACATTGTAAAATTTCAAGCCTTTTAGTTTTAATGCAAACATGTAAGTTTCATACAGTATATCTACATATATGCACAGTAAAGTCATTAAAAGGGGTTGCACAAAAGAAGAGAAAAAAAATAGATGGAAACAAAATAAATACAAAATAAACTTCTAAACATATTCTTATTTTCTAAACTACAGTTTTGAATCCGTGCGTTGTCTTATTCCTGGAAGCTTCTACTGTGTAAGGTGACGTACTGACACAGAGACAGCCTCAGTACACTGGCTAAGCCAACACCATTCCTTATCACTACTGATGCAGACAGAGAAAGGGGGCTGCTACAATTTACATTTTATTTACACCCTACAGAGTCTTAAAACAACAGCTCAGTAGGGCTGGGGGATTATGACCTAAATCAAAATCACTATTAATCTGGCATTTTACCTCCATTATGATTAATGGTGATTATTTAGGTTATGTCCCTTTTACAATATGAGGATGTGTTGAGTGCGCGACCTCGGCAGTTTTGTTTGGACTGAAACAAAATTGCTATTATACTCCGGGGTCTCTTCAGACTGTCTTCAGCGCTTCTAACTGACGTCAGGGACCACTGAGTCCTGTGATTGGGCTTCAGCAGTCACGCAGCGTTGTGACGCTTGCATCTATATGTCACAACACCATGTGAGGACCAATCACAGGCCTCAGCAGTCAAAGACGCCAGTAAAGGTGAGTAACACTGTTTGTTTGATCACCTCCCCTGGGCCTCTGCTTATTATACTCTGAGGTCTGAAGAGGTGGAACCTCACAAATATTGTAATAAATAAACCAAACAAAATCACGTCGGTTATCCTGGTTGATGTTTGATTAATTGCCCAGCCCTAATTCTCACCTCTCCATCGACCGGTGATCCTCTGTTTGGGTTGATCTTCTGTCCACATGACTGGCAGCATCTCTAACATGCAGGCCAAATGTCAAGGATACCAGGTTCCCAGAGACATTCCACCGGATCTCTGGTCGAGCAGAGTACATATATTTTATTATTTTAAGCCTTTGCAGAGTGTAAAAAAAAATGTATTGCAACAACCGTTTAACTAGTGAATGGAGTCAGACAGAAATCCACCTGCATCAAGTCACCAAAAATGAGAAATCCAGACAGCACTCTAAAAAACTGTCCTCTTTATGTCGACATGTTTCAGCTCTAGAAGTCCTTCTGAAGCATGACAACAGTGTATCACAGAGATCAAATATAATAGGTGATTAAAGATGGCGCATGAGCTCCCCAGCTCCTTTCCCATAATGCCTTGTGATATAAAGATTAACTAAACTTTCTAACAACTTTTTATTTTCTGGCACCATTTTTCTCATTAATAAATTTTGTAAAACTTTATTAACAAACTTTGGCTCCTTTCTGTGAAACCCTGTGGTTCTTTATTCTTTACCTCGCTTCTGTAGAAAGAGCTGTTCCTCTTACTGAGTACAATGTATGGGCTTGTGTGTATGTAAGGGAGAGAAAATAAGAGTAGGGGTGGGTCACTTCAAACAGTTATAAAAGTCGGGCATAATAGAACACAAAAACTTTTAGAACACTATGGATGCATTTGTACCTGTATTATTTCCAGAGGCATCATCAATACAAAATCGGGACAGGAATATTTATACAAAAGCTGAATGAGGGGTTTGAGGGTCGATGACGATGGAGCAGGGTCGAGCAGAGTGGTATGGGGCCAGATGGAAATGGCCAGGGACCACAGCACCATGATAGCAAATCGGGGAAAGTCTGGTTCCCTGACCACTATACATACAGTCTGCTGGGAGGTGAGTAAAAATAAACAAACACACTCACCTCTCCTGGGCTTCCGTCGATCCCCTGGATCCTGTTCAGGGCTCTTCCAGGCCTGTGCGCGCCCCAAACGTCACTGCTGGGGCCCATGATTGGTGTCACGTGACCGCTGAGGCCCAATAACAGGATCCAGCAGTGACGTCTATGATGCATCACAGGCAGAAGAAGCCCAAAGAAGATGCAGAAGAGAACTGGATGGAGCAAGGATGCCTAGAAAAGGTGAGTATAAGTGTTTGTTATTTTTAATAATTTCTCCTGGGCTTCCGATTATTATACACTGGGGTATAATACACTGAGAAGACCCCAGTGTATAATAATAGCACATGGAGCATGTTATACTGTGTGGGGGGGGGGCCACAGTGAGGAGCATATTGTACTGTGTGGGGGCCACTGTGAGAAGCATATTGTACTGTGGGGGCCACTGTGAGGAGCTTATTGTACTGTGTGGGGGCCACTATGGGAAGCATATTATTCTGTGTGGGGCCACTGTGAGAAGCATATTGTACTGTGTAAGGGCCGCTGTGAGGAGCATATTGTACTGTGTGAGGGCCACTATGGAAAGCATATTGTACTGTGTGGGGGCCACTATCGGAAGCATATTGTATTGTGTGGGGGTCATTGTGGGTAGCAAATTGTACTGTGTGGGGGCAGGTGGTGTAGGCACGTTAGGAGAAGAAAGTCTGCGTCGCCCATATGTGCCTCCATCACGTGACTAGTGTGTCCCACATTAACATAGGCAAATTCCACTGCAGGGTCACCTGTCAATGTGGCCCTTGCACCTGTTGCAAAACTACAACTCCCATCACGCTTGGACAGGTTGAGCTGTAGTTTGGCAACAGCTGCAGTGCCACACAGGTTGTGCAACACTGCTGTCCGTATACAAGAGTGTTGCACAACCTGTGACCCTCCAGCAGCAGATCTCCCTCCCCCCCCCCACCCACCTTACAATTTTTTTTTCCCCTATTTTCCTCCTCTAAAACCTAGGTGCATCTTATAGTCCGGTGCGTCTTCTAGTCCGAAAAATATGGTGTTATATAAATATGTATATATATATATATATATATATATATATATATTTTTTTTTTTACATATATTTGTCATGAAATTTCAGTTCACCATCTTTCCTTACATAATATGTTTTGCATGTAATTGCCAATATTTTATATTTTAGTCTGATGCTTGCATTATTAAAATATTACTTCCACCACTTAGTATGCACATGCGCCAGATTGCGGCGTTACCCTTCATCTGGCTCCTGTATCTTCAGGACGGCGGATATCGCATGCATTCATATGTCACATGCGTGCCTGTGACGCAGTGTGCATATCACAGTTGTAACGGACTTCATGCAGTTGCCTGTATCATGTATCAGAATGAAATAGTATAGGTAGAACTGTGATCTTGGTGTCATGCGCAAGCTGAGAAGCTTATCCTTCATACGGTACAGTTGCTATGCTGTAAAAAGCCCAAGATATAACTGTCTGAAGTGAACCTTCACCCAGCCTCAGATTTCCTACATTATTATAGCCTGTTACAAGCAACCCCACTTCCTGTTCCCATAGACAGACTAGCTCTGCTCCATTTCCCATATATATTAACTTATGGGCATCATCATTTTTCTCTTAAATATATCCTACTCTGATTGTATTATTTCTTATCGTCCCATCACTTCTCTCATCTAGAGTCAACATATATTGGCTTTCCTGTACTTTCAGGACCTGCCATTCATTTTTTTTTCTATAATGCTTCCCCACTTCCTGTTTCTATAGACAGGACTAGCACTGCCCCACTTCCGGGAAGTGCTCTCTACTGCACATGCCCAGGGAAACTATGGTCACACAGTGTCCTCTATGTGGAGGATATTTAAAGCGCTGTCATCACAATGATGGCAGTGCTATTCACTGATGTGACCTGTTGCTTTTTCCCTCAGCACCAGACATTTAACCCCTACTGGTATGACACCAGTCTTCTGTTTATTACTTTGTGGAGTTCTGAGGTAAGTAGTCCCAGAGTATCAGATTATTCACTATCTATTGCCTATACGGTTTTTACATGCTATATACTCCGCAGTATTTCCTTAACCTAGCTATCTAGTATACGTCCATTTGATTCTTTCATTTATATGAGCAGTGTTGTAATAGTCTAAACATGCGACTGTTTCATGCTAGTGGAGTATACATATGCAGGAACCATATATATTTTTTTTGGCACTGGGTGCCAAATAAACAGCATAGCAGGTAATGTCAATCCAAAAGAAATGGCTTTATTCAGCTTGTAAATGGAACAGGAACAAAAATAACAAAACAGCCTAGCCCACAGGGCTTGGGGACACTTTGAAAGTTTTCCCAATTTTTCGTACTGACTGACCTTCATTTCTTAAAGTAATGATGGCCACTCGTTTTTCTTTACTTAGCTGCTTTTTTCTTGCCATAATACAAATTCTAACACTCCATTCAGTAGGACTATCAGCTGTGTATCCACCTGACTTCTGAACAACACAACTGATAGTCCCAACCCCATTTATAAGGCAAGAAATCCCACTTATTAAACCTGACAGGGCACACCTGTGAAGTGAAAACCATTTCAGGTGACTACCTCTTGAAGCTGATCAAGAGAATGCCAAGAGTGTGCAAAGCAGTAATCAAAGCAAAAGGAGGCTACTTTGAAGAATCTAGAATATAAGACATATTTTCAGTTGTTTCACACTTTTTTGTTAAGTATATAATTCCACATGTGTTAATTCATAGTTTTGATGCCTTCAGTGTGAATCTACAATTTTTATAGTCATGAAAATACAGAAAACTCTTGGAATGAGAAGGTGTGTCCAAACTTTTGGTCTGTACTGTGTATATATATATATATATATATATATATATATATATATATATATATATATAATAATAATAATAATAATAATAGTCCTTTAATAGTCCCACAGTGGGGAAATTCAGTGTGTTACAGCAGCAAAGATAAGATAAGATAAGCAGATACTAATACAAATACAACATGTACAGGAATGTTCCAAGGTGAGAGGCATTACATTAATAGCAGACAGACAGATAGGACGTAGCAGAGGTGGGGGGGGGGGGGGATTTAACAGGCAGAGAGATATTTCAGTTCTCTGTATGTAATGATCTCCGCTTAGGTCGGTGTTGGTTGTACAGCCTAACCGCGGTGGGGAGGAAAGACTTCCGATAGCGCTCCTTCTCACACCTAGGGTGGAGCAGTCGGTCACTGACAGTACTGCCCAGCGCAATCACAGTCTCATGCATGGGATGGGAGTTATTCTCCCGCATGGAGCTCACCACGGACAGTATCCTTCTGTCACCCACCACCTGCACTGGGTCCAGTGGGCTCCCCAGGACAGAGCTGGCCCTTCTAATCAGCTTGTCAAGTTTATTTCTGTCCCTGGTTGATATACTGCTCCCCCAGCAGGCCACTCCAAAGAAGATGGCTGATGCCACTACCGAGTTGAAGAAAGTCCTAAGAAGTGCCCCCCGGATTCCAAAGGCTCTCAGCTTCCTAATCAGGTAGAGCCTGCTGTGGCCCTTCCTGTACAGGGCCTCCATATGATCTGCCCAGTCCAGCTTATTATTAAGGAGCAAACCCAGGTACTTATAGGTGTTCACAATCTCGATGCCCGTCCCCAGGATGTCCACTGGTTTTGGAGGGCATCTGCCTTTACGGAAGTCCACCACCATCTCCTTGGTCTTCCCTGCGTTAATCTTCAGGTGGTTCTGGTGGCACCAGTCCACAAAAAACCGGTTCAGTTCTCTGTATTCCCTGTCATCATCGTCTGTGATGAGGCCCACTATTGCAGAGTCGTCAGAATACTTCTGTAGGTAGCAGCTGGATGAGTTGCACCTAAAATCAGCAGTGTACAGTGTGAAGAGGAAAGGGGCGAGAACCGTACCCTGAGGTGCCCCCGTATTACAGATCACAGTACCTGACACACAGTCTTGGGCTCTCACGTATTGAGGTCGATTTGTGAGGTAGTCTAGGATCCAGTTGGAGAGGTGGTGGTCCACTCCAGCAAGGCCCATCTTGTCTCTCAGTAACCTGGGCTGTATGGTGTTAAAAGCACTGGAGAAATCAAAGAACATTATTCTCACCGTGTTCCCTGGTTTTTCCAGGTGAGACAGAGCCCTGTGCAGAAGGTGGATGATGGCATCATCTACCCCCACACACACACACACACACACATACATGTCTGTTGATGTGCAGATGTATATATTGAGATACTGTTTCATATAGTCACACTCCAATACATCTGATACCATATGCCATTGACATTTGCCTATTCATCTTGCTTATGGCTCAATTTTGGAGCGACTTCTGTCTTTACATGTGTGTATAACAACCTGTGTATCCTTGGAAATATATGTAAACCCTCTCCTAAACGCCCTATTTCCCTATACCTGGGGAGCCCTCATCCATCCAATCATGACTTTGCTATATGTCGTCTGTAATTTATGATCATATTTCTGTATCATTGTATATATTGCTTGTATACAGTTGTGCTAAAAAGTTTACATACCCTGGCAGATTTATTGGTTTTTTGGCCTTTTTTTCAGAGAATACGAATGATAAAAAAAAACCTTTTTCTCCACTCATGGTTAGTGGTTGGTCGAAGCCATTTATTGTCAAACTTCTGTGTTTTCTATTTTTAAATCATAATGACAACCAAAAACATCAAAATGACCCTGTTCAAAAGTTCACATTCCCTGGTGATTTTGGCCTGATAACATGCCCAGAAACCAAACCACGGTCAGGTAGACCAACCAAAATTTCAGCCACAACTGCTTGGAAAATTGTTCAGGATGCAGTCTCCTGACCTCAATATCATTGAGCCACTCTGGGGAGATCTCAAGCGCGCAGTACATGCAAGACAGGAACTGGAGACTTTTTGCCAAGAAGAATGGACAGTTTTACCATCTGAGAAAATAAAGAGCCTCATCCACAACTACCACAAAAGACTTCAAGCTGTCATTGATGTTAGAGGGGGCAATACACGGTATTAAGAACTGGGGTATGTGAACTTTTGAACAGGGTCATTTTGATGTTTTTGGTTGTCATTATGATTTAAAAATAGAAAACACAGAAGTTTGACAATAAATGGCTTCAACCAACCACTAACCATGAGTGGAGAAAAAGTTTTTGTGTTATCATTCATATTCTCTGAAAAAAGGCCAAAAAAACCCAAAAATCTGCCGGGGTATGTAAACTTTTTAGCACAACTGTATATTGTCCATATTTATTCTATGTCCCTGGAAGATGACGGGTATGATTTATTCACTATTACACATCCACTTTTAATATATTATATATGTCATATTACTGTGAACTGTATACTGAACATTATTATTATGTTATAGTGTCTGATGAAGGTCACACAAGGACCGAAAACGTTCACTATATATTCCATGTTGTTCAAACACTTCTGAAGAAATTTGTTTACTATTGACACCAGATTGGTGATAAAGAAACAAATTTTGATACCATCTTTTGGGGTATGAAGTCTCTATTAATATATGATTGACGGGTTGGTACCCTACTTCTTCGTTCCCTGAAACACTCTCATATAACCTGTTACAAGCAGTGTACAGATTTCATCTAGAAATAAACAGGAAAACAAAGTGAATTTCAGCGTAGGATTTCACAGAAAGACAACATTTCTAAACTATATTACAATATTTAATGTTAAAAGAGTATCCAGAAAATCAAGCATTGCTTGAAAGCTTAGGTTATGTATTAACACGCCACATACATAAGTGAATTTGGCATCCTTTCTAGTGAACATTGCAGAAATCTAAAAATGTCAGGCACACCTCAAGATTCATGAGACCTCACCAGAATGCAAGAGAATGTGGTAAATAAACAGAATATACATGCACACACAGTATATATGATTAACCAATTGTATCTTTTCTTGAATGCCAATTAACAAAGGGAAGACAAAAAATGTCTACCACAAAACTGCGTCTCTTGATCATTCATGCAAATAATTTCTTCAAGCAATTACCTATCTGGCTGCATTTTTGAATGTTTTATTAAATTTGACAGGGAGACAGAAATTCACACTACACAGCATGATGGGAAAATATATAAAATGTCTGCCATGAGTGAAGCTTAGAAAAAGCTTGCATCCATGGACAATGAGATCATGAAAGTTTCCATTTATTCACAATTTCTAGTCGAAATCACAAAGTGTTGTGTGATAACAAGCTTCCTATAGCATATGAAAATATTTAATAATGGCAGAAACACAGGAATGCATTACACTGAGAAAATAGCGACTGTCCTACCTATTGTTAAAGGGGTTTGTTCAGTTTTTTGATACTGATGACCTCTCTCCAGGACTGGTCACCAATATTAGATCGGTGGAGGTCTGACACCCGGGACACCAATCAGCTGTTCACAGCAGCCACTGGCACTGGCACAGAGCAAGAAGCAGATGACTCCATCCACTGTGAGGTTCCTGCGCCTGTTGTGAGCAGCTGATCAGTGGTGGATTTTGGTCTCCCATCAATTTCATATTAATGATCTATACTGAAGATGGGTCATTATAATAAAAAAAATAAATAAATTTGGACAACCCCTTTAACAATATCTTCATGAAAAAAGTTTCTCTTTTTTGAAGCTTACTCTGAGAAGGGAACTAACATGTGACTGCTTTCCCCTTATCTGTTGTCATCACGGTTAAATTTCGTTTTTAAAGCAGTGTGCTGCTGACTAGTGCAAACTGTATCCCCCATACATCAGTATGCGGCTGCAGGATGTAAATGCAGCAAACGAGGGCATGAAGCCCGATATGGAAGGAACTTTACCAGTGAACCGTTCGTTGGCTCATGGAAGAGGGTCCTTGCACATAAAAAAAAAAAAAAAAAAAATTCAATCCAGATTCAAGAGGTGGGTTCAGGAATAAATAGCAACATCCAAAACAACAATATGGGTGAAATATTTCCAAGTATTTCAGAATGTAGAACTACACTCAAACCATCAATTACGCAGGCATGAAAATTTAAGATTTATGAAAACCTTCAATAAACACAGGCATGCCCATTAATAATAATTTGGTTATTATTTAAACATAGCAAATTTAGGGTAATTTACATGACTGCGCCACATTTCATAAAAAACAAACAATGAGATGTGTATATACCATAGTTACAAGTCAAATGAGATACAGCAGCAGTGTGACAGATTGTTCTGGTCCCAATATCTTCATCCACATTTATTCCAAAAATATACATTTCCTAACAAGTCTGGGCAGCGAGAAATGTTTGGGCCAGTGAGACAGACGTGAAACCCTTTGTCATTGAGCTCTTGAAATGTGAGAAGTTATTTTTAGCAGGCATGTACAGGGCAGAACTGTTTGATGTACTTGATGAGGGAAATACAATGTCTGTGCTGAATATTATGCTGGTGCACTTATCTATAGAACTGGAATCCACTGCTTGTAGTGCCCATATTCCACGTCAAGGAGAGTAAGCTATAGATGAGCAAAAGATGAATGAAGAGGAGATACCTATAGTGTGACTGAGATTTATCATATGGGAGGTGTACCTGACCATCACAATACATTCAAAGGGGTTTTCCAGGACTGAAACATCAATGACATAGGTTAGGTCATCAATATCTGATTAGTGGCAGTGCAACATCCAAGACTCTCATATATAAGCTGTATGAAGGGACCTCAGCATTCAGGTGAGCGTTGCGGTTTTCTTCACTGAATAAAAAAAAGCACAGCACCCTACATTGCATAGAGGCTGTGCAGGTATTACAGCTCAGCCTCATTCACATGAATGGGACTGAGCTACAACAAGACAACATGACAAATGAATGATACTTCACTGGCCTGTGAAGCAGAAGTGGCACTCAAGCAGCTAATCTGTGGGGTTTCCAGGCATCAGACCCACACTGTTCAGAAATTAATGACCTATTCTACTGCTCTCTCCAGGTTGTCAAAACGCAGGCACCGTAAATGTGTGAACAGAAAAGAAATAGAGAGGCTGCCATGCTGGACATCAATGTCAAAATACAGGTCCTAAAAACCACAAACTAATATCTAGATAATAACTATCCATAATTTTCTTTACAGGCTGGTATTACAGAGAATACCTTCTTAATATGGTATGCAAAGGAACAAGCAGAATTCTTGGGTCAAATATATAACTGTACAATCAAAAGAATAGAGGAGAGGTACAACAGACCCCACAGATTTGTATGGCTATTGTATTACAAATCCTTATGACGTGGGTCAGTAAGAGGCGGCCTAAATATGGATGCAGATGTATATGAAGACAACCCCATATTTCATGTTAAAGAAATATACCGCATGTGTATATATAAAATGGGGCCTTACAGGGAAATTTAACATTGTGGAGATAGCATTATACTACAAGTACATCTCAAATTAGAATATTTTTGAAACGTTCATTCATTTCACTAATACAATCCATAATCAGCGTCTTCCATGATTGTGTGTCCTACTGAACCAGACTGAGGGACCATTTAAAGGCTTAGGAAACCTTGGCAGGTGACACACTGAATTTACAATACTGAACTTTTTACAATATTCTAATTTTCTTAGATTTGGGTTTTCATTACCTGTAATCTATAATCAACATTTACAGAAATAAAACACTTGAAATAGAACACTCTGTGTGTAAAGAATCTAGAAAATATAGGAGGTCACTTTTTAATTCAATTACTGAAAGAAATAAACGTTTCAAAGATATTCTAATTTATTGAGATACTCCTGTACTTTCACCCTCTCCACTTTAATTTTCTATCCCTTGTAAGACCTCTTGTTTACTACCCTGCCAGAACCTCTTCTTTTTACTCAATCTCTAAATTAGAAAGTGATCCTATATTCTGGGCAACCATCGCACAGCCTTTTTCTTGGCCAGCTTCATGTCCTATTTTCAGATGTTCTCTCCAGATAGTCACACAACACATAATGTAATGAGCAGGCATGTTATAGAGCAGGAGGAGCAGAACAGATTGTTTCAGAACTTGTCATTTATTTATTTAAATATCTGCTTATTCTGGGCTTACAAGTCCAGTGGATGGTCCTTCTTGGTGGTCGGCAGCCTCCCTTATATGTATAAACATAAAGATAACTGTAAGTCACGGAGTACGACCACCCACTGGACTCCTAAACCCAGAATGAGTAAAGATTTATAGCAAAAAGTGTTATAATGAAACCTTCCCTGCAAAACTATATATCAATCTGCTCAGCTCTTCTTGCTCTACACCATGCTGCCTGCGGCCTGCTGACTACTGTATTTTCAGTGTAACAGGTTCTCTTAAACCCAGAGACAGAGCTCGATTTTTCAAATCTGACATGTGTCACTTTATGCAGTAATAACTTTGGTACGCTAACTCACCAAAGTGATTTTGATATTATTTTTCGTGACACTTTGTACTTCGTCTTTGTGGTAAATTTTGGTCGATATGTTTTGTGTATAATTATGAAAAAATAGGAAATTTGGTGGAAACTTTGAAAAATATGCATTTTAAAAAGTTTGAAATGATGTGCTTTGCATACAGATAGTCATATCACCAAATTAGATAATAAATCTAATGCACCCTATCTCTGCTTTATGTTGGCAAATTTTAATTACCCTTTAATTTTTTATGGACATAAGGCTTACAAGTCAAAACAACAATATTCAATATTTTCAAGAACATTTCCAAAACCCATTTTTCACAGGAATAATCCAGTTATGAAAGGGTTTTGAAAGCCCCCTGTATTAGAAACCCCCATAAACCACCCCATTTTCAAAACTGAGAAAATTTACACGTTTCATTTTCTTTTACTAATATGTTCATTTAGCCCTAGTATACACATTTACACATTCACAAGGGGTTAAAGGAGAAAATGCATTCCACAATTTGTTATGCAAGTTCTCCCAATTACAATAGCACCATACTTATTTGAGGCCTAATTTGGTTATTTATACAGCATTGGCGAGCAATTGCAGAGGGTCTGAGACAAAATAAAAAAAAAAAAAAAAAAAAAATGCACCCCCTATTTTAGAAACTCTTCCCCTCAAGGAATGTATGAAGGAGCATAGCGAGCATTTTTAACCCTTGAGTATTGCATTATTTTAATTTCCAGAAACAAATGCGCAGTGAAAAGTTAAAAATTGCAATTTTTCCAGATACACACCATTTCAGTGTCCAATGTTTTATGCCCAGATTGTGACCGCAGAGACACACACTCCAAAAACTGTTAAGTGGGTTATCCTTGGTACAACAGCCTTTGGAGAGTTTGTCTCTGACACAAGCCCAGCACAACATATTGTGCAATGAAATTACATATTCCTGGAAAAATTGTCGTCAATTTCACTCTGCGCAGCTCACTGTGCATTCATTTCTGGAGAATAAATTAATGCAACACTTGGGTGGCAATGCTCTATGCACCCCTGAATAAATTCCTTGAGTGGTGTACTTTACAAAATGGGGTGACATGTCAGGGGATTACACTTTACTGGCATTTCAGGAAGTCTGCAAAAGTGGCATAGCATCCAAAAACCAAACTGTTCCAAAACCCAAATAGAGCTGCTTCTTTTCTGCACCCTTCTGTGTGCCCAAACAGCAGTTTGTACACACATATGTTAGTTAAGTGGGGTGTCACGTGTACAACAATGTCAAATATGTGGGCATAAACTGCTGTTTTGGCACACAGCAGGGAAGAAGCGCTGTTTGGCTTTCAGAGCGCAGATTTACAGTGCGTACGGAAAGTATTCAGACCCCTTTAAATCTTTCACTCTTTGTTTCATTGCAGCCATTTGCTAAAAGCAAAAAAGTTCATTTTATTTCTCATTAATGTACACTCAGCACCACATCTTGAAAGAAAAAAAAACAGAAATGTAGATATTTTTGCAAATTTATTAAAAAATAAAAACTGAAATGTCACATGGTCATAAGTATTCAGACCCTTTGCTGTGACACTCATATTTAACTCACATGATGTCCATTTCCTTCTGATCCTCCTTGAGATGGTTCTACTCCTTCATTGGAGTCCAGCTGTGTTCAATTAAACTGATTGGACTTGATTAGGAAAGGCACACACCTGTCTATATAAGACCTCACAGCTCACAGTGCATATCAGAGCAAATGATAATTATAAGGTCAAAGGAACTGCCCAAGGAGCTCAGAGAAAGAATTGGCTGCAATGAAACAAAGAGTGAAAAATTTAAAGGGGTCTGAATACTTTCCGTTCCCACTGTAGATGGTTTGGTTTTTGGACGCCATGTTTGCAAAGTCCCTGAGGTGGCAGTAAATTGGAATCTACCAGAAAGTGACCCCATTTTGAAAACTGCACCCCTCAAAGAATTTATCAAGTGGTGTAGTGAGCATTAATATCCCAGAAGTGAATATGTAAGCTGTGTGAAGTACATTCGGTACACAAAATCCCATACTATTTTCCCACTAGCTACTATGACACGGACGGGAGGGGGGGGGAAATCTGGGGGAAGGGATCAGCGCTGGTGTATTCTCCAACATAAGCTCTAAATCCGGGGTGTACCCTGATATACACTCGCACAGCTTATACATTTCTTCTTGCCGCAGCCAGTTTTGTCCTAATTATTTGGAGATTATTGGGGTTTTTGTCTTCACATTGTACAAGCTATATTTTTTTTTTTTTTTTTTTCTGGCCATGTGTCCATATAAGGGCTTGTTTTTGCGGTATGAGATGTACTTTTCAATGTCACCATTATGGGGTGCCAATAACTTATTGACTAAATTTTATTAACTCTTTCTTGGTGGGATGTAAAAGAAAACATCAATTCTGGCATTGCTTTTTAACATTGAAATTTTTTCCCGTGCAGTGTACACCATAAGTAACATGTTACCTTTATTCTGCGGGTCTGTACGATTACATAGATACCTAATTTATGGGTTTTTTATGCGTAGCTAATTGTGCAGAATAAAATTCCATTTAGGGAAAAAAATCTTTTATTTTTGCATCTCCATCTTCTGAAAGGCATAAAACTTTTTTTGCTGTTGACAGAGCTGGTTGAGGGCTTATTCTTTGCGGGACGACCTGTGCTTTTTATTTTGGTTTTCATCTGACCTTTTGATCACCTTTTATTGAACATTTTGTGAGGCAAGATGGCAAATGCGGTTTTCTACGTTTTTTTTTTTTTTTTTTAAATCTAGTTCAGCGTGCGGGTTAAATAATGTTTTAGTTTTATTGTTGGGGTTTTTACGGATGCAGTGATACCAAATATGTAATTTTTTAATTTTTTTACAAAAAACATTTTATATGGGAAAATGGGATTTTTGGGGCTTTATTTATTTATTTATTTTTTTTGTCCCAGTAACTAATATGTATTGCAGTGTATAGGAGGCTGTCAGCCTATGCAGACGCATAGGCTGACAGCCTCCATTCAGGGCAGAATGAACCAGGTACGTGGAGGGACAGCGGTGGGGCAGACCTGGGGTCACTGATCAGACCCCGGGCTGCCGAATAAGAACAGCGGCACCCCCGAAAACGTCGCGGGAGGGCCGACTTAGGCCCCAATATGTAATAAAAACCCTGAGATGCCAAACATGACCGCGGCATCTCAGGAGTTACACATGGCTGGCACCCGCAAAGCACGATGCACACACAGTTTGCACCACCATTAGGGTTCCAGGAAAAGAAGCTTTGACTGCAATAATTAAGAAGTTTATATGGCAGTATTTACTGTCAATAAGACATACTTACCCACTCCTCTTGGAGTGTTGGGTGAAATGCGCTAAAGTGTTCTAGGCTGGTTTCTTGATATCAACCACCAGGTATCATTACAAGGATATATGTGGATGACCACTTGGACATTACAACCACCTGTCCAGTGTGGATCATTGTATATTCATCTGAAAACTATTGCTTGAAAGGTGACCCAATTATTTTTATTATATGACGTAACACTTTGCGATATATTGGAAGATATATATTGATATATTAGGTCTTTATTCCTTTTAATTATGATATCTACCCTCTCCTTCTACATTACACTAATCTACAGTGACTGCTTTAATACTCTAGTGAATGGGGGCCCTCGTTGTACAAAATACAATGCATATAACTATGTGATAGTGTGTCTAAACAACTCCACAATCCTTTTAAAGCATAGGTTCTTTTGCACGTAGACCCTTACTCTTCTCAAAGTGTTCATTGTCCATTTCTAAGTCCAAAAGTTCCCTCTAAATTGTAAAGGGATGTTAAGTATGGTGGCGCTATACACTTTAAATAATGATTATAATGACATACCTTTGGGACATGAGGATTAAATTCTACAGCTCGATGAATGGCCTCTACTGCGTTCATTTCTGCTGTACTAAGTCCTCTTCTAGAGGCTGCTTCAGGCGAGAACCTACAACAGTAACAATCTAAAGTCAGTCTTCATTTTAATGCCTACAAAGCAATCTTAAGTGGTCACATGAAAAATGTTTTTAAAAAAGTGCAGAACATGGTAAGTTTCAAAGAGGTTTTACAAATTAATCTTGCATATTGTGTTAGAGTAGTAACTTTATAATATTGGCGTCTTCTTATGTTGTAGAGAAGCTTTTGAGCCCTGGTAGCGATTGCTACCTCTGAACTCCCTTTAGCTACGCCCTTGCAGTGTACAAATCAAAAGTTAAGCAATCTGTATCAAATTATCACACTTTTTAACATAATTGCAAAGATAGGTGGACATAAGGATTGGGCTGTTGGACTTCTAGATTCCCAATCCTTTTGTTTTGGGCAGATAAGCCACCCACAGAGGAGTCCTGCAGCAGTCTCCTTCCCGCTATGTCCATTTAGAACACATACATGTTCTGCTAAGATGAGCATACATGCGTATTGTGGGTTTAGAGATAAACAGCCTAATGTGTATGGTCTCTGGAAGTAAAAAAAAAGTTTATATTCAATGACTACAATCTGAGATTCTGGGAAAAAAGGAAAAGAGAAATTGATACAAAATACATAACCGTTACTGTAGCAGCTGATATACAAAACAATAACAAAGAAAAAGTATTGTTTACAATGAGTAGCCAAAACTATGCAACTGTTCACACACATTAGTCAAATAAGTGAAACTGGGAGCCCAAAGGTTTATGTATCCTGACTCTCTTATGCAACAAACACAGGGCAATCTTCAGCCAACAAAAGCAAACATTATGTGGATGAATCAATTGTTCCTCCACATACAGTAGCAATGACCTGCTTCACGTAAATACCGCCAATGAGTGAGCAATGATCGGAATATGCTTTCCTAGGAATGTTCATACAATATTTACTTGTTAAAATCTGTATGCATTTTGCTTCACCTATATCTATCTATAGGGTTAATCCTTGTGTCAGAGGCACAGTACTTATTCTGGCATACTAGCCAAGATAAGAAATGTTATACTATCTATCTATAGTTCACACATATATAGTACATGGAACTTTGGGAGTGCACAGAAAACATACTTAAAATTTATATCCAAAAAAAAAAATAAAATGCCAGCAAGGCAATAAAGACGACATTCAATTATACAAACCTGTCAGACACCGCTCTGGCTTTTAGTAATGCTGCCGTGTAGCATATTGTAGCAGACTTTGGAAGACTAATATCTGCAACACCACAGAAAAGAGAATAAGTACTTTAGCAGAAATAATATATTTAAGCAAGTTTACTTTCTTCCCTTCAAGAAAAAAAAATCCTGCCAGATACAGGATTTGCAAGGTAAGCTGTCAACTGAAAAACATAGGTGATGGCTGTAGGACGGTCAGGCCGTCAGCTCTATCAGCACCTTAGCTTCTACAATACCAAAGTTGAATGCCTGATATATGTATGGTTGTGTTCTTTGCCTTCAAGGGCTCCAATTAAAGCATAGTAAAGTACATATAGATAATGACCTGCATAAACTCTAGTACTTATCAAAGCATCCACGAACAAAATATTAAAGGTCCACCATCACTCCTGTTCAAAGGCTTCTCGGTCTCCCACAGGTCGCTCTTGCACCTTCTTGTCACAGGAAACGATCTCAGAGCCACAGTTGTGACCCTCCTCAGCTGGCCATTAGTAGTGCCAGGGGGAGGGGGATCAGTGAAGTATAACCTTTCAAAAATTATTATTTTCACCATAGCCTCTTTCACAAAAAACGTAATTGGCCGGAAGACCTCTTTAATATACTGCAGAAGGCCAGACTATATAATTTTATATATACAGATACTGTAACATAAAAGTTTTTATAAATCTCAACTATATTAGAGCTGCAAAACAATGGGGATCTAACACATACTACGGTAGGTTTCATATGTATAGAAACAAAAAGATGGTGAGCATTTCAGGTCCACGGCCTCTTCTTTAGCCTGAAGAACCCACTGAACAGGGAGACAAGGCCCGAGATTTCAGGTCAGCTTTCATGTATTCTTGTCTGGAAAATATTGTGACGGCTTGGGCTATTACTAAATATAACCACACACATTTGCTTTGATATGGGGATTGCTTCTAATTCCCTAGTGTTCCCATCAGCAGTGGAACCACTCGCTCATCCCCCTCCCAACCTCTGACTTCTCTTTCAACTCAGCTAATACTGAACACAGTTTGCTTGCCTCTCATCATGTGTGATGTTCATTTCACAGAGACCATCTCCATTTTCCATGCCTGATTTGACATACAGACATTAGACAAGCCATAGTTTTGCTCTCTATTCCATCCACACTTTGCTTTGTAAAAATGCACAATGGGGAGTGTGAGAACAGAAGGAAAAAGGAGTCACCGCAGTCCACATCCATATTGTTTAGACCCTTAAAAGACAATAAAAAGCACACTGCTGACAGTTTTCCAGGAGAATAGTATAACGCATGTTTCGATTGAAAGGTTGTTATCATACAGGTGAAATGTATAGTACCATACGCTCATCATAACTGCAATTAATAAGGGCATGCAGTAAAAAAGCGTTGTGTAAACCCAGCTTAACAACACAATGCATTAAATCTTCAACAAAACTCAGAAGAAATCAATAACAGAAGTACTAGTCTGTGGACAAACTCCCACTGCATGCCCTCAGACCCAAATACAAGTTTTCTACATCACATTACTGGGGTTTTCTGAAAATCCTTTTCACTTGTGATGTACTGAACACTTGTAGAATTCTTTCCATATAGAATGAGCACTGAATATTCACAAGAAATACAAATGTGAACTCGACCTAAAGGCAGGTATACACAGATCACTTTCATGATGATATAGATAACAGCCATTGCTATTTCCATAAAAAGATAACATTTTCTACAGTACAGATTATCAATTACAATATGGTGTAATTTGATGATTTCACATATACAAGGAATACAGACATATTATACAGGAGCAACAATATTAAATACTGCTTCATAAAGAGCTATCATTGTTATCCATACAGACACCCATTGCAGCAGTGACATCCATAGGCTATATGAAAGTACTACACTCTAGTAATATCACTAATGTTAAAGGAGTTGTCCAAGACCCATAGGTAATGGATACTGATGACCTATCTTGGTATGGTGAAGCATTAAAGGGTTATCCAGTTTCTAATATTGATGACCTTTCCTTAGGATAGGCTATCAATATTAGATCTGCAAGAGTCTGACAGCTGAGAACCCCACAGATCATCTATTCGGGAACATTGCAGCTCTGAGTATGGTTCACATGCCCGGAGCCACACTACTCCCTCGCCCTAAGATTTGTAGTATCGGGTTTTGATACTGCAGTGCTGCCCCACTGAAGTATATGGGTGGGCACTGCAATAGATAAACCTGCTGTTACTCTTATTAACAAATTTGTACTTTGAATGTAAGCAATACCGTAAGCCACACTATCCCAGGGCACCACAGCCTCGGCTGTTGGACTCTTGCAGATCTAATATTGATGACCTATCCCAGGGATAGGCCATCAGTATTAAAAACTGGATAACCCCTTTATGATTTCCATTCACTAGAGCCAAGGGGCCTAGTCATCCTCTGAAAAACAACCCCATAGTATTATCACTCCTTCACCAAACTTTACAGTTGGCACAATGAAGTCCGGTAGGTAACGTTCTGCAGGCAGATGTCCGGAACTCTGCAGTTCCTCAGTCAGCAGAGAGTGATTTTTAGGAACAATCAGCCCCAGCACTTGGTGACCCCGCTGTGGAGCTTTAATATGTCTCCCACTTCAAGGCTGAGATGCTGTGGTTCCAAATATCACTCATAGCTGATTGTGGAATATGTAGGAGGGAAGAATTTACAAGAACAGACTAGTAAGAGCGATAACTTATTACAGTACCACACTGGAATTCAGTAAGCTCTTCAGAATGACCCATTCTTTCAGAAATGTATATAAAGATATCCTGCATAGCTACATGCTGGATTTTATACAGCTGTGACAATGGAACAGTGACAATGCATCTCCCTGCTCTTCCCTCTAATGAAATCACAGGTAATGAATCACTCCCACTTCTGAGGTCACCTGATGTTGCAAAGGTTTTGGAAGCTTACTTCCCCCCCCCCCCCCCCTATGAGCAACAAAAAGAGAGGGAGATGCAGCATGGGAAATGTAGTTTGTTCACAGATTCACTGCATGTAAATAACAGTGATACAAGGAGTCAAGTAAAATAAAGCCAAGAAAATGGAGCACAAGGGAACAGTGAGGATTTAGCACTGCAATGGATGTACTTGCAGATCATTTTTGGAAGCTGGATAACCCCTTTAAGCCTCAAAAAGAACACAGACAAGGGGATATTCAGGTCAAGGGCTACTGAAATACCAGGAGTCCATCCAGAAGCAAGCATTTGTTTTTTTATCTTTGCCACTTTGTTTGCATTGAACACTTGCACAGTACTTCATGTACTGGGAGACATTTATCAGTAATTTACATGCTAAATTATCTTATTTTTATGATATGCACTTCACTATTGTTTGCAGTTTCGGGCTCCTTGTTTTAATGTTGGAATATTGTACCCTATTCTAGTATCCTATTCTGGTATAGTGCTTATAGGTGGACTCCTGGTATTCCTATAGCCCTTAACCATTTGATGTTTTTAATTGTGTATGTCCTCTTGTTTGTGCCTTTTCTGTTGCTAAAATATACACATTTTGGGTGTGCTCCTGAATTTGTTGTGCGTTTCTATTTGTTATATATAAATTTGGTCTTTTTTGACACATATGGAACAACTTCTGTAATATCCTAATACTTTTCTTCATATAGAGTATATTGCTAATTCTATCAAAAGGTACTATTGCTCACTTACTGGTTTCCAACTCTTGTCTAGGGTCAGGTTTAGGTTGAGTTCACATGCTGACAAACCCTATGAAAATCTGTGGTGTATTACTTTTATTTGTAATATCTAGACTATCATTCTATTGCGAAAATGCTGCAGATTTCACCACTTTCAGTGAAGCAAATATAAAACTTGCAGTGAATCTGCAATACAATCCGCATCATAATACTGACACATCTGGACTTAAAGGGGATTGTCTGGGAATTTTTAGTTTGCAGCCCATCCTTAGAATAGGCCATACATATCTAATTGGTAGGCAGCCAACAGGTGTCTCCTGCACAGATCAGTTGTACAGGGTAGTTTGAGATAGCCAAGCTATACACAGCACAAAGCCAAAACCAGTTAGCTGAGGTCCGTGTATAGTGGCCAGGTGTTGGTATTGCAGCACAGCTCCCACTGAAGTCAATAGTATGGAGTAGGGGCTGCCTGCTTGCCTCCCACCGATTGGATGTTTATGGCCTATCCTAAGCATAGGCCATAAATTAAAAATTGTTTGACACCCCTTTAACCTTCAACTGCTGAAACAATGACCTAATAGGCACAACTAACCGTAAATAAATAGGTGAAGAGGTCATGAAGCATTCTTCTAAATCCTTGGATAAATGATGTTTATCTTTTCATTCTACTTGCTATTTTTAAGATTGGTTTTGTATATTTGGTTACCTTGGAACTTATGGGCACTGTGCCTCTTGGGCAATACTAGACTTACCATCATATTTAGCAAGCACTGCCTGAACATCCGCATATGCCTGCAATTCCAGCAAAGCCTCCAGCAGGTTTTCATGGATATTTACCATGCTGAGCAGAGGAAACTCTTTCATTAGCTGCAAGTAAATACATCAATTAGATAAAACAAATATATCATTACTTATCCCATTCTTGTGCAGTTCTTCTTGTGCGAGTGGAAGCTCATTAGAGTACATTGCAGTCTGATTAGTAATTGCTTAGCTCCAGTCAATTTCTTTTATGCTTTGCTTGTTATTAATGGCTGCTTTTCATATATCATTTTTCAGTGTAACAATCAATCAGACCTGTAATAAGTTACACACAGAAATTGTTCCATGTAGGATATCCCTTTTAAGCTGACAGTTGCAATATATAGCATTACAGAGGCAGATGGGGGACTTCTGTAAATAAGCTTAGTTATTGGAGTTTCTGTAATCTTTTTCCACAGTCCAAACAGCCATCTACAATTTCTGTAATCACTTTAATTGTAGTTTCGTATTTAGAAAAATGCATGGTGCATATGACTGTACCCTAGACAGAATTCAGCATTTAGTCACAACCTTTAAGCTAAATCAACCTTGAAGATTTCTTAAAAGGGAATCTGTCAGCAAATCTGAGGCCAAAAAACTGCTGACACTGCTACATAGATCCTATGGTGTCAAGTTTAATAATACCCCCCCTTTGCAAGTTAATGTAAGTGAACCCTTTGAATTAATGATATATGTGTGGAGATTGTTTTTTTCTATCATTTTGACTTGGATAACAATCTAACAATACGGAAACAAATTTGTTACTCGTGTGCCAAAAGAAAATAAGTGAACCTCTGTGTTAATGACTTCTCTAAGAGGTACTAGGCTAAAAATACTGCAGTTTAAGAGATGAAGTTTCAAGTGTGGGTTTTATAGGTGCTTCGTCTATTAAATAAAGGCAAACGCAGCCTGGTTACTAACAAATCTGTTTTGTTCAAGAAAGACTTGGTGTGAACTATGCCTTGAGGAAAACAAATTTTCAGAAGAACACATGACACTGGAAATGGCCGTAAATTGCTAAAGGTAATAGACCACATTTTATCAGTTACCAATGCACAAATTCAGGCAAAGGTTTCGCTCTGGAGCTTGTCAACGTTTAACAGCTCATGGAAATGAAAAGTCAAGTATCCACTGGGCATTCCCGAAACTAAAGTGACCTGACTTTTTTGCCGCACTGCATTTGAACATTTAAGGCATTCAAATGCATTATTGTCAATGCAAAAAAATCCATTAGGCACTTATTAAACTATGCCTAAGGCAAAGTGCAACCATATAAAATGCTGACCCTCACAAATCGTATGGGAGTGAACCATCAGAAAACAAAAGGGAACCAGGTCTCATCGAAGCGCATAAATACTGTGGTCATTATGAACCAGAGCATCTAAGATTAGAAGGCCAGATTCAAAGCTGGGATCCCTCAGTGATTTCCATTCCAGGCCAACTGTCTATCATAGCCATCCTTCAGAGTTGTAATGGTGCAGTCATAGCTTCTGTGCCTGCACCATTGCTGTACATGAGCTAACTTATACAATGGCCATCACCAATTGCAGAAAACTTCTGGATCCAGAGATAAATGTTAAATATGCAGTTTCTGAAATAAATGTATAACCTGCATCTAAATGATAACTTGCTCTAAAATAATTTCACTGCCTGGTAAGACTCTGGAAAGATAGTCGCCAAAAGAAGTAACATGCAGTCATAAAAATTCTACCAACAATGTACCGCAAATCAGCCAGTGAGATAAACTAGTAATACTTACGTCTCTCATTATTTTTACAGCTTCTCGAATTCTTCCTAATTTTCTTGCACACATCGCCAACCTTCTCTTTGCGTAAACTAACACATTCATATCCCTCTCTGTGTACAAAAAGACAGATTTGCAAAAAAATATTTAAATTCTTTTCAACATAAAATGTCCATTGCATCTGACATGTAAAGAAATGCAATATGAAATATTTTGGCTGCTGTGCACCTTTACAGACAATTGGCACACAACAGGGAGTTGTATAAATAAAACCCCCCTACTGCTACAATCAAAATTGCTTTCACTGCGTGGAGAATATCAGAAAGTGTGCAAAAGAGAATTACCCAGATCAGTAGAATGGGCCATTTCACATCCAGCAAGCCCGGTACTTTCCAAATCAACTGCCTGAGTTTTCCAAACATTGCATGGACGACAAGTCACAAAAGTTATAACTTTAATGCAAAGATTACAACCACCTGAGGCCTCTACTCACTGTACTGTGCTTCATGCTGTGAGCTCAGGTTCTGCGCCTGCTGAGACTTCTTGTACGCAGATTCAGCAGCTTTAAGTGCTTGTTGGAACAACCTCTCAGCATCAGAAATTGTTGTAGCTTCTTCCTCAGCCAACAAAATGTAAGCTGTGGCACAACTGTATGACGAATTAAAAACTGTGAGAGACTGAATTAGAAGCAAGACATATTTATAGCAGGGAAGTAGCTGGCCATTTTGTACAGCTGAAAAATAAGAACAAGCCAGCATGGTTTGGAACAGTGGGAACCATGCAGAATCAATAGGATAAACACATTATAATTTTATTTTGGGCATATTAAATTGGCTTTTCTGGGCCCCAAACAAAAATTAACAGCAGGGAAGGAGTTAAACTATGGAGCTGCGTTTGGGACAACGTGGAAAAGGACAAGTATTGTTTTGGCTGTATTTTATGCCCTTCTCCATCCTCCACCAAGTTGTGCTTCAGGCTGTTTCAAACAGCTGATCCACAGGGGTTTTGGTTGTCAGACCCCTGATGGTCTTTAAAAGGAACTGGTCAGGCATTTTTTGCATCCTAAACTGGTCCCATTATGTGCAGTAATGACCTTTCCTGTGGTCCCTCACTAAGGTTTCTGTTGCTGAAAAGTCAAGATAGAAGCTTTTAAAACCTAGACAGTCTTCAATTTTCGTTTTTGCGTATCCGTTTTTTCCGCCCCACTTTCCAAGAGCCATAATTTTTTTATTTTTCGTTTCACAGTCACACAATGGCTTATTGTTTGTAGGGCAAATTGTACTTTTTAAATGGCACAATTCAGTAACCTGTGCAACGTACTAGGAAGCTTAAAAAAAAAAAAAAAAAAATGAATGAGGTGGAAGTGGAAAAAAAAAAAAAAAAAACATTTGCGCCAATTTCTTACGGGTTTAATTTTTACAGCATTCACTATGTGGTAAAAATGACATGTAACCTACATTCTGTGGGTCAGTACATTCTCGGTGATACCAAATTTATATAGTATTTTTAATGTTTTGATACATTTTAAAAAATGAAAAACTTTGCACAAATTTCTGTGTGTCCCCATATTCTGACACCGGTAACTTTTTCATATTTACATGTGTGGAGCTGGGTAAGGCATCTTTTTATGTGGAATAAGATCTAGTTTTTATTTTGTGGAACGTCTGACAGTTTGATCACTTTCACTAATGTATTGCATTATACAGTAAAAGCCATTGACTTCTATGCCTTTGGCAATGTGTAATAGAACTATAGTAATGATAGGCATGGGAGACCTCAACAGGCTCCCAGCTGTCATGACAATCAATTGCCGCCCTCCGATGACGTTCCAGAAGGATCGTAAAAAAATGGTGGCGCCCAAGGCTCCTGTGCTCCTTAGATGACAGCGTCGCGTTTAACCATGACTGTTATCCTAAAGTCATCAATGAAAAAGTATTGGAAAACCCCCATCACTGGCTGGAATAGGTGCCCATAGACTGTTACACCACGTGGAGGAGTGGAAGGACCCGATGTCTAGAGAAAGGTGAAGATCCTACCAAGTGGACATGAAAACAAAAAAAAAAAAAAAAAAAAAAAAAGAGACAGGCAGAAGATGAATTTATCTCATTGGTGCACACTATGCTCTTAGTTGACTGTGCCGCCTCTTACTCACTAGTAAATTTGGTGCACTTTGGCATCACTTCGTTGTTTGGACACTTCTGAGAAATGTTTAGTGAGTATCAAGGGGTGTCCACAATGCTAAATAAATCAGTTTTTGGTGCAATCTGAACTAGAATTCTGACATTTCTATCATACAGCATTCTCCCATTATTTTAACCTCATCTACGCACACTTCCCCCTCTCCCAGAACAGGTAATAGGTAAGTATTAAAGTGGTATATTTTATATGCCTAAAGCCCAATACTGCACTCTGCCAGCTTCAAATGACAAGATTCTCTTAGGTCAGTTGTAGCGTTGTCATGAAAATATTGTGTGGGTTCAAGTCACAAAATACATTAATATCATTGCCATTACAACATTGCAAATGGTAGAAATCAAAAGGAGAGGTTTAATCACAAGACTCTCTCACTAGTGCAGCCTCAAGCTTATGGGCTGCAACTTCAAGAGATCATACAGTTTTTCAGCATAAAGTAACATAATAAAAGAAGTCTGCTCTACCCATAGGACCACTGAAGCCAAACCCTGCAGAAAAGCATAAGCATAGGATCACCAAGAAGATCTGGTAAATCCAGCTGCAGCATCCACGCAATCCACTGACCCTCAATCTTTTACATCACACTCACTTGAAACAGATATGCTTCTCCATTAAAAAAAAAATTTAATTTATAGGATTTGTACGTTTTGGACAGTCAGGTGTAACCAATGTATAACCAGTAACTTTCTCGCCTGGTAGAGAATCTTCTAGGTAGGTAGTTAGAAGTTCTGTAAGGATAGAATCTCCACCGTATCCAAGGACCGTCAACAAAGGACAGCAGATAACGTAAGTATATATAAGCCCAAAAATCATACCTCCAAAACTTCTGTATAGTTGGGCAGCATGTAGGAAAACCTGCTCCTCAGGGCATTTGGGGCTTAGACAAGATGCTAAGTATCCTATATTAAAGGGAATCTGTCAGCATGGAAATCATTGTCAAACTAATGACCGTACATTGTAGGGCAGCTTCCATGCACTGCAAAGAAGTCTCTTATTCTGCATTATTGCTCCATTTTCATCAAAATCAGGATTTTATTCCTGTGCAAATTAGCGGGGCAAGGGCTTTAGGGGTGTTTTGCTCCTGACAGAGCGTCACTCTCTGTCTGCAGTTAGGGGCAGTTATCTACAGCAATGTGGGAGAGGTCACTCAAGCAACGGAGGCAGGACCTGGTCGGCAGTTATCTAGAGCAGAGAGAAGCCCCAGCAGGAGAAGAAACGCCCCTTTTCAGAGATTATGCATAATAAAGCACTAATTTTCCTGACAATGGAGCTGCAATGCAGAATAAGAAAAGCATCTTTGGATTGTTTAGAAGCCACCCTACAAGGTACTGTATACGATATACCTTTGTAGCTCTGTGACAGTCTATGCACCACCTCCAGGTCCCACTCTTCCTCATCTGCCACACACAATGCAGTGGAGATTTCAACATTGTTTCCACCACTTTGCCATAAAGGAACAACATGAGCCCCCTTAGTGGAACCATCAGAGTCCAACACATTGAGGATAACTGGGGTCTGTACTTCTGTGGTGGGGAGGATCAGGGGTGAACTCGAAACTAGGAAGTCACCACATTATGCAGCTTTCAGTACAGTAATACCTCGTACACTCGCGTTTCCGAATTTGCGAATTCACAGATTCGCGATATTTTTTTGGCAACTAACATATATAGATTTTGCTCTTTTTTCTCAGATCTGTGAAATTTCATAAAAAAAAACACCTTCGATATTGGGTAGTAGCGTCCTGTTCGTTACGTATCCGGTAATTAGTTTCATTTTACTGTGAGTGTATAAGAAAAATGAATGAATGTATGAATATACAGTACTGTACAGTATACTTTAGTATACTGTACAGTACTGTAGGGTAAAGTTTATTGATATTTAGGGGTTAAACATTAGAAATCGGCATTGTAAGCGCTTCTAAGCGCTTGTACCAAACATTCGCGATTCCTCGCGATCCGCAACCGGTTCTGGACCCTAACCTCGCGAATGTACGAGGTATTACTGTATTTATGAACAAACTGAACCGTGTTCCTCTCCTACTACTTACATCCCTGAAGCTACTACATGTCCCAAAAGTGAAACTTGCACTACAAAAGAGTAAGACGAATAATCCCAGTAATGTTCTGCAAATCAAGACACAGCTGGCGTGGGTATAGGCAGGAGTCTAAATCGGAGGGCTTTAGTAATGTCCTTTACCCAATAAATGTACCAAGAATCTAGCAATGAAACCAGTTGAATCCTGTGTCCCACAGTCCTTAAAATGTTGCCATTGTGTAGCCGCAATGTACCTGAAGGATAAGGGACTAGTAGAACTCTATTATCAATCATAAACTGTAGAGTCTCAAGTTTAATTCTAGGAAACCCCCGACCATGCAGAAAGGCCACAATAGCGAAGATTTTAACATGTATGTAACGGGTCATTTCTCAGTATTTGCAGTTTTCCATTTTTAATGTACACTAGGTTTCAAGTCTACTCGGAGAGTCACCAATGTATTACTTACTCATTGGATACTTCTAGAGCTTGGTAAGCAGCTTTCACTCTGGACTGAGGGCTTCTTTCCCGCCATGCTTTCTGCATAACTATTAAGAAAAAGCATTTCAATTTTTAATTTATGAGCAGAGTGATATAATAAACACAGACATTAGAACCATATGCCTGCACCCAATCCCCCAACCCGACCATTAGCGCCACTCCATTCAAAATCCTCCTCACTACACTCATACAATTAGAGCAACATAGCCTAGAACCCCCATTCTAGTGATCACTCAGTCACAGAGATCAAAAATTTACCATGTATCCTGTGGATAGGTCAGCGATTCCCAACCAGGGTGCCGTGACAATTTGGTGGGGAGCGAGGATGGGTAACACATTTTTTCTCATTTATATAGCACAACTATAGTGTGGGGCCACTGGGAAACATTATTACTTTGCTGGGGGGGGGGGGGCACAGAGGTGGGGGACAGTATTAGTTGCCTGGAGGCCTTTGAGGGAGGACAATATTAGTTGCCTGGGGGGCCACTGAGGGAGGACAATATTAGTTGCCTGGGGGGCCACTGAGGGAGGACAATATTAGTTGCCTGGGGGGCCACTGAGGGAGGACAATATTAGTTGCCTGGGGGGCCACTGAGGGAGGACAATATTAGTTGCCTGGGGGGCCACTGAGGGAGGACAATATTAGTTGCCTGGGGGGCCACTGAGGGAGGACAATATTAGTTGCCTGGGGGGCCACTGAGGGAGGACAGTATTAGTTGCCTGGGGGGCCACTGAGGGAGGACAATATTAGTTGCCTGGGGGGCCACTGAGGGAGGACAGTATTAGTTGCCTGGGGGGCCACTGAGGGAGGACAATATTAGTTGCCTGGGGGGCCACTGAGGGAGGACAATATTAGTTGCCGGGGGGCTACTGAGGGAGGACAATATTAGTTGCCTGGGGGGCCACTGAGGGAGGACAATATTAGTTGCCGGGGGGCCACTGAGGGAGGACAATATTAGTTGCCTGGGGGGCCACTGAGGGAGGACAATATTAGTTGCCTGGGGGGCCACTGAGGGAGGACAATATTAGTTGCCTGGGGGGCCACTGAGGGAGGACAATATTAGTTGCCTGGGGGGCCACTGAGGGAGGACAGTATTAGTTGCCTGGGGGGCCACTGAGGGAGGACAATATTAGTTGCCTGGGGGGCCACTGAGGGAGGACAATATTAGTTGCCGGGGGGCTACTGAGGGAGGACAATATTAGTTGCCTGGGGGGCCACTGAGGGAGGACAATATTAGTTGCCGGGGGGCCACTGAGGGAGGACAATATTAGTTGCCTGGGGGGCCACTGAGGGAGGACAATATTAGTTGCCTGGGGGGCCACTGAGGGAGGACAATATTAGTTGCCTGGGGGGCCACTGAGGGAGGGCAATATTAGTTGCCGGGGGGCTACTGAGGGAGGGCAATATTAGTTGCCTGGGGGGCCACTGAGGGAGGACAATATTAGTTGCCTGGGGGGCCACTGAGGGAGGACAATATTAGTTGCCTGGGGGCCACTGAGGGAGGACAATATTAGTTGCCTGGGGGCCACTGCGGGAGAACAATATTAGCTGTCGGGGGGACCACTGAGGGAGGGCAATATTAGTTGCCGGGGGGGGGGTCACTGTGGGAGGACAATATTAGTTGCCGGGGGGGGGGTCACTGAGGGAGGACAATATTAGTTGCCTAGGGGCCATTACTGCTTGTCTGAGAGTCACAGGTGGCAGAATTACTTGCTTGGGTGCTACTGGAGAACATTACTACTTGCCTGGGGGCCAGTGTGAAGCAAACTGAGTACCACTAGGGAGTACGATACTATGTGGGGCCACTAAGGGAGCTTGGTGATGGTAAAAGGTTTATTTTTGTATGCGTTGGGTGGAAAATATAGGATGGTGTAGCTTTGAGGGTGCATTCACATGGTGTAGGCGTCCCCTGAAGAAGTTTTTCTTTTCTTTCTTAAAAGGGGCTGTCTGGCCTAAAATTTTATTTATTAATTAGGCTGGGGGAGGTGAAAAAAATAAAAAATAACCATAATGACCTGTCCCTGATGCTGCAGGCGATCCGGTCCTGCAGCTCCGTTGTTGTCTTCCGGACGAAGTATCTGCCCCACGTGACCACTGAGGCCATTCAGAGGCCTCAAGAAGGGAACAGGGAACGTCACTACCTGTGACATGCCTGGTTCCTTTCCTAAAGCCGCCGATTGGCCTTAGCAGTCATGTGACCACTAAGGCTAATCAATGGCCTCAGCAGAAGGGATCCGGAATGTCACAGCCAGTGAGAAATTCATGAACAACAAGGCAGCCAACCGGACCGGACTGCCCTGGGAGGACACTGGAGCATTGGGGACAGGTGAGTATATAAATAAATTTTTTTTTTTCTCCACCTCCCCCAACCTAATTAGAAAATATTATTTAGCCTGGACAACCTCTTTAAATCCTCCACAGTAAGGCTGGATTCACACCAGCGCTTATTTTCTGTTGGAAGATTCCGCCCCCCATTCCCCTTGAAAAATGCGTTTTTCAGTTGGAAACCCGGCGGACACCATTAAAGTCCGCGGGTAACTGGGTTTCCCAAGCGGACCTAAAGAACAAAAACCCGAGCGCAGGTGTGAACCTAGAGTCATCAAAAGGTTTTCTAAAATCCATCAAGAAAAAAAAAAAAAAAAAAAAACCCACACACATAATGAGTAATGGCAATCACAATGAATTGGAGTCAGTAGGCCAAACCAACAACTTTGACTCCTCTATTTTCCACAGACCAACTCCTGCTCTGACTCCTTCACAAATGGCAGTGATCAGTCACAAGCAATAAAGTTCATCATCAATTCAAAATTCTAAATGAATTCCTATAAAAGTAAATATGCATCTCATTAATTATACAAATCGTATACAATAATTTATTTTGAAGCCGGAATTAGCAACTTTTTTCAGACTCCGACTCCAGCCAAAATTGCTCCTTACTGGTGTGAACTCACCCTAACATCATACAAGAAAGACACATGAATTGAATACTTTTATCAATAGAACCAATTGTGCAAATGAAATAATTTATGGTAGTAAATTTGTTTAGGTGCCAAAGCCATTCTTTCTAGCCTAAAGGCCCGCAATAAAAGATCTTTACTATATTCTGGTTATTGAAATCATTGTCATTTTCATTGACACCCAGCTGACAGTCTCATAAATGGTATGATGGAGGCTCTAAGAACAAATCAAATTTGGAAGCAGGTCCAAAAAAACGTCCAGACAGATTTCCTTCTATTACAGCCTATGCTGCACAGAAGAGTGTTCTTAGAAATCCCCATCTAATCTTCTTCCACGATGCTAAAACTACTTTCTGGTTACTGTATAATTAAGGATCGTGTGGAAAATATTTGAGTTTTTCTGCAGAGACAAAATATTAGTCTTGGCTTTACACGGGACACAATATAGCCTTCTGGTGCAACAAAAGAACATTACTCCAACAGTCGCCCCCCTAGCTGAAACTGGACATTTCCTGCACATGACAAATGAATTCACACAAGCCTTGAATTTAACAATGCCCAGGTAAAAGGATTAATGTTCTCAGTGATTTATTATGCAAATAAAAGAAATAAATTAGTGCGAGCCACAGACATGACATTCTCTCACGGATATAAGTGTAACAATGAAATAGCCATCATCTATTCCCATGTAATTTCTCATGTGAATCACATTAATAGGAATTGTATGAATCAGAGACTAGCATGAATGGTTGCTGGATAGTTAAATGGTAGGAAACGCATGTATATTTCTGCAATTCTGGGTCACGTAGAAGAGGTGACTATTAATGATCAAAATATGAAAAGCCTGGATGCAGTAAATGTTTCACAAGCAGAACTTTCCGCAGCGAAAGTTCCACTTCCCTTTCATTTCAAAGGGAGACAGACACTCCATTTTCCACCAGCAGAAAAAAGATCAACTAGCATAAAAAAATAAGTGCCCTAAGCTTACACTGAAGTGAATGGGAGAAATTCTTTCTGCCACCAGCAAGAAGATTTCCGTGTCAGATTTTGCATGGTGACCTCAGTTGCAAAATCTGCTGTGTGCCAAGACAAAAAAAAAAAAAATTCTTTTTAAATGGGCCAGGGGAGGGGTCCACTCTGCGCGGTCCATTCCTTTTGCTCCAGTGTCTTCTTGAAGTGAAACCGCCGGCTGTGACATCACCGATCCTGTCCGCTGAAGCCGCTGATTGGCCTCAGTGAAGGACACATGACGTCACTACCTGTGATGTCCCAGGACCCTTCCCCTGACCTTCGCTGAGGCCGCTGATTGGACTCAGCGGTCACATGCAGCAGGGATTACAGCCGAAAGACAACGGACCGGCAGAACCGGACCGCGTGGGGTGGAGAGTGATTTTTTTTTTTTTTTTTTTTTTACACATCCCCTGGCCTATTTAAAAAATAAAATTTTTGCCTCGACAACCCCTTTAACACACGCACCGGACCATAAAACACATAAGACGCACCTAGAGGAGGAAAATAAGGAAAAAAAAAATTTTGAAGTAAAAAAAATGTGGTAAAATATTTAACAATATAAATAACATATGAGAGTTGTAGTTTTGCAACAGCTGCAAGCCCACACTGACAGGTGGCCCTGAAGTGGAATTTGCCTATTTGCCACTTTTTGGCAATTTTTGTTTTGGACTCCTCTCCTCCCCCCCCCCCCTTCCAAACCCCATAACTTTTTTTTTATTTTTCCATTCACCATTCACAGAGCCATTCTGTATTCTATGTTTCGGTACGATTCCGAGGATACCAAATTTATATATTTATACATTTATTTACATTTTAACCCCTTAACAAAAATCCAAAACTTTGCAAAAAAGTCACCATATTCTAAGAGCCGTAACTTTTTTATATTTCCGTGTACGGGGATGCATAGGGAGTATTTTTCTGCAGGGCCAGGTGTACTTTTTAGTTATACCATTTTAGGCAATGTCTATTGCTTTGATCACTTTTTAAATCAAAATTTGTTTTCGGACACAGGGATACCTAAGTTGTATGTGTTTCACAGTAATATTTTAGTTTTACAGTAATACCTCGTACACTCGCGTTTCCGAATTTGCGAATTCACAGATTCGCGATATTTTTTTGGCAACTAACATATATAGATTTTGCTCTTTATTCTCAGATCTGTGAAATTTAAAAAAAAAAAAAAACACCTTCGCTATTGGGTAGTAGCGTCCTGTTCGTTACGTACCCGGTAATTAGTTTCATTTTACTGTGAGTGTATAAGAAAAATGAATGAATGTATTAATATACAGTACTGTACAGTATAATGTACAGTACTGTAGGGTAAAGTTTATTGATATTTAGGGGTTAAACATTAGAAATCGGCATTGTAAGCACTTCTAATTGCTTGTACCAAACATTCGCGATTCCTCGCGATCCGCGACCGGTTCTGGACCCTAACCTCGCGAATGTACGAGGTATTACTGTATATGTATTCTAGGGAAAGTCATTTGAACTTTTAGTTTTTAATTTATTTATTTTTTAACTATTTTATTAGCACCCCCTAAGGGGCTTGAACTTGCAATCATCCCATAGACTGCAAAAGAACTGTATTGCAGTCTATGGGAAATTTACTACATTACAATTGAAACCATATGGTAAGGTGAACTTTTTTGTGATCTGCTCACGTGGTGTGGTGCTGTGTGGTGTCTGCCATTGCTGTGGTGTGGTGCCCATGGGGTATGTGGCCCAGAGCCTGGGGGCTTAGCCTGGCGGCAGGGGTGTTACTGGGCTGCTGAGTTGCTTTCCCTGTGGGTGCTGTATTGTGGTGGTGGGCGTTGTTCAATGCCACACCCGGCAGTGTAGGGACCCACTATAATGAGGTTGCCGTGAAGTGGCTAGTGAGTTTATACACTTTGATCAATATGTATACGAAGAACCTCATGTTCTGTATTGTAGAATTTTCTGAGAAGCACAAGATCAATGTATAAGATTGGGATGTTCGGTCCATATCTTTTTTTTCTTCTTGGATATTTTATACATTACATTTGAGACTGGTCATAGACCAGCCTCAATAGTAATATTCCTATGACAAGGCTTTGAGGTAGTAATGCCCGCAATCAGAGTGGAGTGATGTTCATTCAGATGTATCCCAAATAGGTAAGAACCCCAGTCAAACCAGTTTTCTTTAGCAATATTGTTAACTCCTCACTGCTACAGTATGGTTTCTACAATATACCTACTCACTTCTTGATAATTTTTTGTTTTTGCTTCAGATAAGTTCTATCTAGAGTACAAACCATTTATAACATGGCAGAAAGAGAAAAGCATTATGGGATCTAACAATCTCTTTTCACATTTACCGCTATCAAACAAATGATTTGTTAGTTTATGGTTTCAAATGGAAAACAAAGAAACATCTCCCTTTAATAGAAATAAATCCCTACCTGCATCAGAAGGACGTAAGGAATCAGTGTCACAAGTAAAAAATGTCTGGTGGTCCTGTGCAGACAGATTCATGTCGTAATATGTGAGTGGTTCCTTGCCAGTCACCCATGTATATCTGAAAAACATTAGAATAAAGAGGAGAGCTAAAGTCTCACAGAGAAAGAAGCAGGATTAAGATATTGAAGATTATAAGACAACTATAAGAATAGAGAAGAGTCCACTCAAGCTCTTATTAAGAAAAACATAAGCACTCTCTTATAGGGTGGTACCTCCTACCAGCAACTACTGCAAATAGTATAATTTCAACAGTCATCATTGCCATACACCCTACCATGTGCCAACCTTTACTGCCAGATGAATTGTACACAGTAGACAACTCTTGTAAAACTGGCCAAACACAGACTAAAGTTGAGGAAAAAGAACAAATTCAACCATAATGAACATCTGTCAGGAAATTTTTAATAAACCATCGTTTTAGCCAACTGATGACACACCATTCATCATCTGGAAAGAAGTCGGGTGGGTTTGTGATCATTCGACCACAAATGAAAGAGCAAAAGAACTACCCCTGAAGTCTCTGAACAAGTATGGCTAGTCTGAACAACCAACAAGTATGGACTACTGTGTATGGCTGCATCTGTGAAACGATTGTACAACTGACTGTTCGATCATCCAGTTACCTTTATTTTGGAAGTACACTGTAATATTACTGTTATAAACTAGTGGTAAAATATCTGGGTGCTACAAGAAGGCACTCAGACCAGTTGTCAGGTTTTAGACATATACACGCAGGAACATTACAGGCTTCCTATTGATGGAATAATTAACTACATAAAATCTAAAGCCTAACATAAGTCTGTACTGTGACATAAGTTGTCCACAGGTTCCTTTGTTAGTAACCTAGGTTGTGCACTAAACATTTAATGTGAGCTTTCTCTGCATAGAGTAGGTAGTCTAATACTATGCAGCAAAAAAAGTATATCATCAAATATCAGTCCAACAAATGCCAGACAGGCAGTCTTTTGGCATTTGTCAGGTGAACAGAGCCATATGCATACAATACATATATACCTGGAAAGTTCTGCCAAATGAGGGGCTTTAAAGGTGGACCTGCAGACAGCATGCTCACTAGCAGAAACAGCTGAGCAGTCTGATACATCATTTAGTGGGAAAATACTCAGTATCACTTATCTAAAAATTCTGTGGTCTCCTTCAGTGACTGACAACATTCTCTATACAAGTATACACACAGGGATAGCTGTCAGCCATTGGGTAGGACCCATGCACTAAGCCCAAAATTAGCAAAGTTTTAGATAAATAAAATACAAGTTATACTGCCTCTTTTCCACAGAACCACAATATATATCAGCCGCCTCAACACCTGCAGACCAGACCGCATAACCAGAATATGATGTGAACAGAGCCTTACCTGGCGTTGTTTCACTTTATTTTTTTTTTAGATCTGATGGATTAAAAGTACTGTAAATTTCTCTAAAACAATCTTCCGAGGCACTAGTCCTCCACCCTCACTTTATATGCAGTCTTATCAACAGTGTGTTTTCAAGCCATTTCTCAGTGGAGAGATTTATCATTTCTTATTACATGTCCACCATTGACTTGCTAGTGATATCCAGACAGCTGGTGCTGGAACAAATTAGCAGCTAAGAGCATAGATTAGCTCACACTGGGCAGTACAATGACTTACACAGCCACACTTGTCAGCATGAACATTTACAGTTCTAACATACACAATTTATTAAAATGCAACCAAGTGGAAGGAATATTTTCCTAGCAAGCACTGTATCTTACTGCTACAGCCCAGCAAAAACTCACCTCTGCAAATCAGAAACTGAACCTAAGGCAAAAAGTAAAGCTGTATTATCACACATACTGTTTTTGGTGCAGTCTTTTTGAGCAAAACACGGGATTGAACACCCCCCCCCCCCCCAAAAAAAATAAATAAAAAATTTATATATATATATATATATATATATATATATATATATATATATATATATATCTCTTATATATATAAAAATGAGTTCCTGTCTGTCTGTTCTTTATGCGTGACCAAACGACTGGACCGATCCTCACCAAATTTGGTACACATGTACATCAGGTGTCCGGGAATATTATAGACTGGGTCTCAGCTCTCTTGGACGTACCGTTCCTGAGGTACAGTATTCCCAAAAAATGACCAGCATTAGTCTATACAAGCCTGCAAGTCTTTCACTCATATTCCAACTGCCATACACACGGTCACATGTCCCTTATCAGCCAATAACAGCTCGCAGGCGCTTACTCTCCTCAGGCACACAGGTTTCCATAGCAACCAAGCTATGTATGACCTGTATTAGTGAATAGCAGTTCACAGGACCTTAAATATTCAGTCATATCACGTGTATCAGCCAATATAAGTTCACATTTAATTTACCAGGTTTCCATAACAACACAGCCATAAATAGACTGGACTCAGTGGCGTAACTAGCAATGGCAGGGCCCCAAGGCGAACATTTGACATGGGAATCCCCCCCAGCAACCCCCCCACGCACAAACTGCATTTCTGCACACACTATTATGCCCCATAGTGGCCCCTGCATGCACTATTAGGCCCCATAGTGGCCCCTGCACACACTATTATGCCCTATAGTGGCCCCTGCATACACTATTAGGCCCCATAGTGGCCCTTGCACACAGTATTCTGCCCCATAGTGGCTCCTGCACACAGTATCATAGTGGCTCCTTCATATAGTATTATGCGCACTTCCCGCTACTTCTTCAATGTTGGACCAGATGTCACGTGAGCCAGGCATGCATCGCAACGCATAATGACGTCGGACTGGCCCACCGACATCTGGGACGCCACCAAGGAGGCCCGAAGCCTGCTGAAAAGACCCCAGAGCATAATGATAGCAGTGTTTGTGGGGTTCACAGCCCACAGGCCTTACTTACCAATCCCCGCTCCTGCTCACAGCCGCCTCTGCAGAAGGTGAGGTGCAGGCGGCCGTGAGCAGGAGTGGGGATCGGTAAGTAAATAGGGCCCGTTACCTGCTGGTGTTAAAAAAAAACAAAAAAACATCAGAGGCCCGCCGGGTCCCCTAATGTCCCGGGTCCTGTGGCAGCTGCTACCACTGCTAAACCGGTATTTACGCCACTGACTGGACTGCCATACTGGATTTCAGCATTCTTATAAATTGAAACGTTTTTTAAACTACTCATGTCCCCTGCAGCAAAACGCATGGCTGCTGCTCAAGCTAATGAAAACTCTCAGCAGACCCAAGCCTGTCTCCAATCTGATAAGGTATGTTACAGACAACAGCGAGCTGCTGAAACTCCCCAGCATACCCAAGCCCGTCTCCAATCTGACAAAGCATTGTCAGCCACATGCACACAGCTGCACTCCAGGTTTCAATAACAACCCAGCCATTTTTCTTCACTGCTGTAGGTCAGCTTTAAAGGGGCAGGGCGCTGTGGATGACACTGTTACACAAGGTCACATACACACAGCTTTACTCCAGGTTTTCCATAGCAACCGTTCGCAGGTTTTTCACTGATATCCAAACTGAGATGCACATGATCACATGACACTTATGGACCAATGGAAAATCGCAGGTTCAGTCTTGACATACACACAGCTTTACACCAGGTTTCCATAGCAACCAAGCTATTTATGTCCTGTATGAGTCAATAGCAGTTCGCAGGTCCTTAAATATTCAGTCATATGACGTGTATGTTCACATTTCATTTACCAGGTTTCCATAGCAACACAGCCATAAATAGACTATACCTATACTGGACTGCCATACTGGATGTCAAGTGCAAAACTGGCCAATTCTTATGGGGTCACTACACAAACAAAAAATGAAATATACCCGTGCGAAGCCGGGTCCTTCCTCTAGTATATATATATATATATATATATATATATATAGAGGTCTCAAAATATATAATATATATAATATCTCAAAAACTGCATGTGTGATTCTAGTGTAAGGCTAAGGCGGAAAAGCTGCTTTTTTGTTGCACATTTTGCTGTGGTTTTTTGAGCCAAAGTCAGGAGTGGATTGAGCTTCCTAGATATTTCCCATTTCTTTTGTAGCCGCTCCTGGGATTGGCAAAAAAACAAACAAACCACACAGCGCAAAATCTGCAACAACAACATGGCCTAAAGGTACCCAATGCATATACAAGTTTCTTCACACCCGCCGATTTTGACTGGACCAGTTGATTCTTGTGCATTAGCAGCCACATGACCCTCTCTGGTCTATGACCAGCCTCAATAGCTATGTAGCGAAAGTCCCATAAACTGCAATACAGTTGTACTACAATCTATGTGACATGTGATCAAAAAGGATTGCATACAAAAGTCCCCTAAGGGGGCTATTAAAATAGTTACCACCATTTAAAAAAAAAAAAATGTTTTTAAGCCAAGTAAGACCATCATGATTGATCTTATTATGCCTTATTATCCTTTGCTCCCCCGGGAGATAAGCCACTGCCAGAGTTGTCTGGAATCAACTTACACTCTGATCCCCACTGAAAACATATGCACACCTGGCCAAGTGTGCACATGTATTGGGGATTTTATATTGGGAGCTATAAGTGGAGCCTGGGTACCTTAAAGGGGTTAGCCACTTTCAGACCAATATTGAGAGACAAATGTTATTGTTTGTATAATAAAAAGTTGTACAATTTTCCAATATACTTTCTGTATCAATTCCTCACAGTTTTCTAGAGCTCTGCTTGCTGTCATTCATTCTGCTTACCTAGAGTGGATCAAATTCTGACCATGGTCATGTGATGAACACACAGGTGCACAGCTCCTTATAGTCACAGCACAGTAATCAGACATCTGCCTGGAAACGAGCTGTGCACTTCTGTGCTGATCACATGACCAATGGATCGTAAATCACATGACCATGGTCAGACTTTTATCCACTAGAAGTAACAAAATGAATGACAGCAAGCAGAGATCTAGAAAACTGTGAGGAAGTGATACAGAAAGTATATTGGAAAATTGTGTTTTTATTATACAAACAATAACATTTTGTATGACATCTCCTCGAGGATGAACAAAAATAGCCAAGGGCTAGTGTAATGCGACAACTGTTGTAGCTCTTAGAGCAGGTTCAAGTGGGTCCGTATATCAGGTGTGTACATAGATTCGACGACACCCTAACACATTGGATCCTGTTGGCCAAATATACGCTCTGATTCGTCAATCCCTTCAGACGAACCACACATGAGGTGCCATAATGGCCCACTGACATGTAAAATTACTGGTGGTCAAGCATCTCACTGGTGCTAGAGCCACATGAATATATCACAATAGTGTGTGCACTTAGCCTGGTCTACTATTCTAATGCCCCAACAATAAAAATCAGAGCTGATCTATAGACACTTCTGGGAAAAAAAAAAAAAAAACCTGGTGCACATCACCCATTCACTACTTGTTGCTCACAATATTACACCTACAGATGCTTCCTGTCAATCACCCCAAAGTGTGCTGAGTCTACAAATGCTAGCTAGCCCTTGACCCATGAAAATTAATTGCCAACGAAAAGTATTTCCATAAATGGCAGATAGCCTACTGTTAGGCTTAGCTAAGGTTGCAGCTGAGAGTAATATAAATCTTCCCTCTAACATGATACAAGGGAAGAACTCGAAGTAGGGAGGAGACAATATGTGTCCATTCACACTAAGATTAGAAAACAAATTCTTCCCCACCAATGTAATGAGCCTATGTTGGCTCAAGTTACTAAATGCTCAACGCGTTTCCCCCCTACAATTAGATAAATAATGGGGTTCATCAGGAGCCTAGAGATATCGATCATCCCACTTGAGAGGGAGCAATGCTGTCAACCTAACAAAAATAATAAAGGTTGCAGTGAGAACTGCATTTCCCGGAGCTCCGATGGTGAGTTCCGGTACTCATAAAACAGATGTGCACCAGCTGTTTTGCCAGAAGTGTCTATAGATCAGCTCTGATTTTTATTGTTGGGGCATTAGAATAGTAGACCAGGCTAAGTGCACACACTATTGTGATATATTCAGGTGGCTCTAGCACCAGTGAGATGCTTGACCACCAGTAATTTTACATGTCAGTGGGTCATTATGGTACCTCATGTGTGGTTCGTCTGAAGGGATTGATGAATCAGAGCATATATTTGGCCAACAGGATCAGATGTGTTAGGGTGTCTTCGAATCTATGTACACACCTGATATACAGACCCACTTGGACCTGCTCTGAGAGCTACAACAGTTGTCGCCTCACACTAGCCCTAGGCTATTTTTGTTCATCCTCGAGGAGACGTCCTACAAGATTTTTATTTTATTTTCTATGTTACATAAGAAAAGTTAAGTTTTATTTATCTTCTACATGTAGAGAGACCAACAGTTTATGTGAAATATTTCTGAATGAATTGGTCTTTTTGATCCGCTCTGACTTAAACAATAACATCTGCCTCTTAATATTGGTCTGAAAGTGGCCAAACCCTTTAAGACTATTGTCAAAGAAGTAAATGCAGTGAGCTTTGCATGAACAGTCGCAAAGGCTGCAAGACAGGAGTTTGTGGTCCCCCTTCTCTAGACATGTTTCAGAGGTACAAATACTCATTTAACTGTTAAAGAAAGTTAGTTATTCAGAATAGTGACAGCATGCCCCGTATTTATAAGTGTTTTTTTTTTCTTATATGTAGTTCTGCCGCACGCATGAATGACTGAAATGCCAACTTTAATTCTGGTCACATCTGTGTATACGTAAAAATAATTTTTAGATTTTATGTAAATTCTTCCATATTTTACTAAATTGGAAACAATTTAAGCAGTTTTTAAACATGCTGCCTGACCAAGAGAATATTATAGGGCAAATGGAACATTGGCATTAAAGCACACCTCGTATCCATATAAAATATATGCTAAAATAAAATATATGCTAAAAAAACAAGTATATGCACAGTTAACATGTTGTTTTGAGGTAATCCGTCACATCTACAGTTGGAGTGCTTAGCCATGAGCTGATATCCACTGAGTCATAAATTTTACCCAGTTAATTATGCGGCTGGCCTTGAAATACACTGGAATTCTGTGGTCAGTCCCAGCACCACTTAGAATACCCAGACTTATAACTGGTACTCATTTTCAGCAGTACCGAGTAAATTTACATAAATGGCCCTTTAGTGGTTAAACAAGGAGCTTTCACTCACAGCTGATCAAGCAGTCAGTGTAAAAATACTGACTTTAGACAAGAAGATTCACCTAACATGACCCACTATTGAAAATCTGTACATACATGATACAATGCACACATGCAGAAATAGCCTTATGGAGCCAAACTGGATCAAAGAAGGCTTCTTCAAGTGCAGTTTGTAAAAGTAAAGGATGAGCTTGGCTTTTTCCATTTTAAACATAAGTGAGTGTTTTTTCTTTATTTCCCTTTGATTTTCAGCACCAATATATTCTACATCGCTTTCCACAGAATATGATCACTTCAGTCTCTTCCTTCAGTGTTCACGAATCTTTCCTGCTCAGGATTTGTTCACACCTGCTTCAGAGTGTCACAGCATGCATCGAAAAATGGCTGGCCAAAAAAGTGCTGATGGATTCCATTATAATCAATGTCCGTTGGGCACCGTTGGCAACTGCTGTTTTAGCTGTCCATGTGTCCATTGTCCTGGTCTTCTGATGGACTAGAACAATGGACACAGTGGCACAAATGTTAACATGGTGTTAGGTTTGTAGTTTTACTGCAGGATCCATCAACTGTATCATATTTATTTATAACAAAATGGCTATACATGAAGGATGTTAAAGCTAAGGCACCACGTTGCGGAAAAAACTGCAGCGGAAACACCTCACTTTTTTTCTGCAGCTTTTTTTCTCAGTGGTTTTCTTCCCATATTATATCTATAGGGAAAACGTGAGCATTTCCCCAGGGTAAAAATGACATGCTGCGTTTACGTGTGTTTTTGAAAACGCAGCCTTTCTGCAGCTTTTTTTTCCTGCAGTGTGTGGATGGGATTAACCAGAATCTCATTCATTTTGCTGGTACTGTAAAATGCAGCGATTTTTTTTTCCGCTGCGTTTCCACAACGTGTGGCCTTAGCCTAAAGGGGTCTTCCCAGATTCTAAAAACTGGAACTGCGACCTGGAACTGGGCTGCAATACTAAGCACTGTCACTGCACAACGTAGGGCTTCTTTGTTGGTTTTTAGCAAAGTGGTCACAGAGCTAGCAAATCCCATCCCCACTTTGCGTTAAAATGCGCGCTGCAGACACGCAAAAAAATCGCACCATGTCAATTATACCTACGGAAACGCAGGCGGTTTCCCTATAGGTATAATTGAAGCAGAAAGTCTGCAGAGGAAACCTCTATGAACTTTCAGTCAAAAGCGCTGCAGGAAGAACCGCGATGAGTTGCTGCTGCCGTTTTTTCCGCAGCACTTTTTTGCTGCAGGACGCCAGCTGGCGGCTTAGCCTAAAGAGCCATTGATGGGAGTTCTGTATGACTGACCTCTATCAATATTTGATTGATCACCTAAAGAAAAGGTCACCAAAAACTTATATGCCCAAAAACCCTTTAATCCTTAGGTGTAGGCTTCCATATTGGCTTTAGCCACTTGTGTTCTATTCTGCTCAGTGTTTGCAGCACAGACTAGCCCAAAGAAGCCTATGGATCACAGAAAAGAACGGGCGTCACATGGAAGTTATCCATGTGGCCTCTATTTTGCAGAATTGTTGCCCGACAGCAGCGGGTTTTTTTTGCAGCACAGGGCATCAAAGCAGCACCTTGCACACAGCTCCATGAGCATGATATTGTTCTACAGAGATGTCTACAGAGAGGTGTCTTCAGGCCATTCAGCAAAGAAAATACTGTCAGAGCCAAAGGGTTAAGCTAGTGACATCATTTGCTGTGTTCCATGTTTTGTTTTTTTTGTTTTTTTTTTGTGGATCCACAAATATGGATGACACACTGATGCAATACTGAACTTTTTGCAGACATAAGACACTAATGCTGAACACACACTGATGAGAAATGGACTGCAAAAACTGAAGAATGAGCAGTATTTTGTGGACTGTAAATTGTACAGTCATATGCATGAGGACTTATGGTGTGAACAATCTCCATACTACTACAAAAATGTTTATACTCTAGAAAGTGAGCTACATGCCAATACAGCACTAATAACTGTGGGTAGTTACTGAACGGGCACACTACAACGTGGGACATTAATAGAAGCTTGGTAAAGTTAGCATAAAAAAAAGCTTAAAAGTAACCATCTAAACATACTCATTCATGCGTCACATTTAGTTTCTTGAGCGGGCAAACATGTGGAATGTAAAGCCAGCAGAGCATACACAGACAACTCAAACCCTGGAAATGTACATGTCAGCAGGTATTGCTTCCTGGCTGCTTGGATTTCGCTACACTTCACATGTTGTATGAAAAATTCAGTTTGCTCTTCAATACAGTAACACTAAAAAAATGTGCCTGCTAACCCCATGGGTCTCACAGAGACAAAAAGTGACACTGCTGTCCACTGTAGTTGCTCAGTGTTACATCTTCAAGTCACTCCATGGTAAGCCAAAAGTGTCAAAAAACATAAAGGGTTTTTCTGAAGGTACATATTAATTACAGAGTAAATGTTCCACTAGAGAATAAATTAGACTCTTTCTACACTACAACCACAGGGTATGTTACTGTATTAATCATGAGCACAGACTTCCATTTACCAGGCAGAGGCCAAAAGAGTGTCCTTGCCTGAAACTGGCTAGACTACATTGGGGTTTCTTACTGCCAGAAACAGTGCATTACCTGTTATACTCTGCTCCTCTGAACAGATTAAGAGGGTTCCTCCACACTTTGCACTCTGGAAAGGTAACAAACATATGAAAACTTAATACATAAATAGAATATAAATAATGATCTATCATTACATAAGAACACTCGCTTTTAAAATGATTCTCATTGGGAAGTTGGGAACCCTCTCCCCATACATATCATTTAATTGGCTGGTCCCACTCAATTTGAATAGTTTAGTCAACTTTGTTCTAATGTGTATGGAGTTTTTAGTGGTGACTACAGGCAGATAGATTTGCCCCTATTAGCTGTATGTTCATGAAAAGGCAGAGAAGAAATGGAGTTCCAACCATTATAAAGATAAAACAAAAACAACTGCAGAATTCTGAACAATAAAAACTACAAGGTGAACATAAAAAGTATATTTAAATTGTGACATCTACAACAGGACAATAGAAAATATGTCAAGGACAATGTTACAACTTTCAACAGGGGTCCTATAATATTACCTATAAATGTATTTGATGGCATCTGAAAAATCACTGAACGAAGCTTTATATAGATTTCCGAAATATATTAGGAAAAGGAATCTAGATATTTTCTGACACTGTGTCTTTAAAGCAAAGTTGTCACAAATCAGCATATGCAGTTTTTAGGTGTCTTGAGAAGCAGGAGGCATAAGGTTTGCTAACTAAGCAACACTGAGTCATTGCACTTCACGCTACACCCGTGACCCCAGATGGAAACTATACTGTGGAACTTCTGCTTTGTAAGGATAGCAAGCCTAAGCTTTCTATTTTGTGATGCCGGAGACACCACTGCTAATTGTTCCATTTATGTGGTGGACGTGACAGTATGTGTTAGGAAATGCACGTGCTATTTTCTGTCACTGTTGGTCACCTGACAGAGTTTGCCGGCTAGTCTCATTGTCTCCAGAGATAGGGAAGAAACCCTCTGCAGAGGCTCCAGGATCGATCCCTCCCATCAAAGGACGTAAATGATTTACAGACACTTGCTCAATGAAAGATGTGCCATATTTCCTGAAGTAACACCATTCAAAAATCTAAAAGACAAGAATACATATAAGGAGTTAGTGAGCACAGCATTTGCACCAAAAGTCTGCTATTTAACTTAACAGGAAAATCATGACTGCTCTCTTCCAGAAATAGTGCTATACCTGCTCACAGGTGGAGTCTGGTTTTGCAGCTCAGTTTTAATAAAGTGAATGGATCTCAGTTGCAATAACAAACAGTCTGTAGACAAGTGTGTTGATATTTATGAATGAAAGTTGCTATGTTTTTCTTATTCAGATTCTATTCTAATGATAATAGCAATGATGGCCGGGGGGGGGGGGGGTTCTTTCCTGCAGTGCCAAGGATCATATTACAGCTGTACCATGGTCACGCTTTCTGATCTAGGTATACTTTATATTAGAATTTTTTTTTTAATATCACATTATTAATACACTCATTGGAATGAGTATTCATGGATGGTATCATTTGTACATACAGTGAAATGTCTCCAAAAGACATTTCAGAGGACCAACCCTTATACAGACCAGATTTCCTGTGAGAGATTTTCAGTTCCACCTGTATATAAGTTTTACTGTTATTAACGAGTGTCCGTTCTCATTAGGATCACGTTTCTACTTTTTACCGATGTTATATCATTAGTCCTACTGTAGGCAGTTCTAGGATTATTGATTTTTTTTTTAATGGTTTTTGGTTTTGTGTTTTTTTTTTTTATTTAATTTTCAAATGGCTCTTGGTTGAAGTTTCCAATAAAGTTGGCATATATATCTCAGATATTTTTATATGTGCATGGAATTTATTGACGTTGCTTTCTTGCTACAGGTAATACATGTTGCTACATGTCACTTATTGAAGCAGATACTGCATAGAGACTGTGGCAGGTTATCACATGTACAAATCCATCGTACATCAAACTAAGATTCTGCGACAGAAATCCACGTCTTTAAGTAACTTAACCCTCATTGAGGCAGGTTCCACACAAAACTGTGGCAAGTTACCACATGTGTGAAACTGCAACTGAAATTCGAGTGTAGGAAGAATTTGTCATCGCAGCATAATCTTGGTGTGTATTGACATTGTGCCTAAATTTCAGTTTGGTTACAGTTGTTGACACCACATGTTGTGGAAAAGCTGCGTATTTTGTTACAGAATTTGCTGTGGTTATTTGAGCAAAATCCAGGAATGAATTTAGAATGGAGGAGTATACTTACTTTGTTTATTTTCCCAATTCCTTTTGAAGCCACTCCTGGCTTTAAAAAAAAAAAAAGCAGATTTTCCACAATGTGTCCCCTCAGTCTAATAAAGAAAATACACACATACACACAATACAGTTAGTATTCCTACAACTGATGGCTTTTCCCCAGAGTGTGAAGAACGCAATGGATGTTCTCAGCTCTCTTTTTTTTAGTAATAACTTTAGTAATAGCTCCTTCATTATCCCTCTATCCACTTAACAAACACTTCATTCATCTAATTATTAAAAAAAAAAAAAAATTAATGAGAGACTGGCAAATTTCTTGCTCCACTAGTACGGAACCAATATTTCCAGACGTAAACACCCACATACAGTGAAATAACCTTCTGTTTTCCTCCTTCTAAGAAGAGAAGTAATATGGTAATTATAGCCAATTATCTGAATTACTAAAATAATAAGTAGATGCTCATCTTCCAGTCCAAGTGCCCCTTAAGCTCCTTCAGTCTACTGAAATATTACCTATAATTTAATCATACTAAATTCTGCTTAACATTTACTTTATTTGAGCCTTGTCATTAAGTAAGAGATGAACTTATAGCTGTATAAACAGAGCACCATTCAAAATCATTATGGTTCTGCATAATGTGTGCTGCTAAGCTGCGTTGCAGAAAACCATGATGCGTTTCCAACGCATTTTTTCCCACAGCACTTTTTAGCTGCAGGACACTACATGGGGCTTTAGCCTAAAACAAATTTATTCTTCAAAGAATTAATGCAGAAAAAAAAAAAAAAAAAAAAAAACTCTGTACACTTCTGTATGTCATCAGAAACACAAGGCCTGGTACAGGTAATGTATAATACAAACCACATCGGTACTATAGTCCTATGACTGAGGGCTGTATTATGTACTGCAACTTTAAAGCATTCTTCCTTTTCTGATTTGCAAACTACAAATAGAATAAAAAAATAAATAATGACGCAAATTATCAGCAGCATAGATCCCCATGCTGCCAATAGAGGTCATTACATCTACAACTGGGAGAGGATTAGTAGCCATACTACAGACTGTATAATACAGTCACATTTTAAAGGCTTATTCAGACCTAATGGGATCATTTGATTTTTGTTTCACTTTGCAGTATGTAGAACAACACAGTAGACTGTCTTGTCAAAGCCTACAGAAACTTGATAGAATTGCTATTGGCATTGAGTTTTCTGGACAAATAAACACAGTCAAGTTAAGTTAAAAGATCATTGTAGATGTCAATATTGTTATCAGTAATCACAAATGTTCTCCAGCTTCTTACAACATCCTGCTCACTACTAGGGTCGTCTTCCTTGCTACTGAATTCTTAATTTCTATGTCCACTAGCTGGTTAAATAAAAGGTATGAGACTACATAGTCATACTATAGGATATCAGCCATTAGAATGCAGCTCAGGAGCTTGTTGATGGCTATGAGGCGCCACCTTGAGGGCTTCCAGTTTAAGACTATTGTTCCACCCTGCAAAGACATAGATTAGATGTGACTGTCACCAACAGTGACCACAGCAGACAATACATACCGCATTATTAATTCTACCACATTATTTTTTTCTACATCTGGAATATGGCCACCTACAAGAAGGATTTTTTTTTTTTTTTTTTTACAAAAATATCAGCATTGGTCTGATATGTAAAATCCTCTAACAACGTTAAAGCTTTGCAACACATATCACTGAAAGGACACAACTTTTTAGGTATGTGTGATTAAGTCTATAATAAAATCCTACCTCACCCCCCTACACACATAGTGCAGTAATGCAGATGTACAATGGATATACATTTCTATTTGTAGATCCTGTAACTTGTATTCTGCAACACAGCACAAAGCCATGTGTAGTAAAGCAAGCATGTGAAGTACCTAAAGTACAATGTGACATTTACTCTCCCCTAGAATGAGAATCTCTCTATAATATTGCATGAGATTGAATATGGCATAATTATGTTTTTCGAGGCACAGAGAGCTATAGTATAGACCCACATTTATTAATACTGCTATAATTGGAATTGTCTAACTGCATTAAATTTTTACACCTAAAGCTTCAAGAGGTTTACCGTAAAATTAAACGTATCTACTATATGCAATACCCCCATTAATCACAAAAATGGGGGATCCTGAGGTTCCCCTGTTTGAATGTAGTGGCAGATGCCCATACCATCAGTCCCAAAAAAGTCAACAGAGCAGAGCCCACACCAGTTCTTCTGATTGGGTCCCAACAGTCTGACCATCAGACATATCCCCTATTCACAGAATAGTGGGTAAAGTTTATTCATGGTGCAACCTGTTTAGCTATGCTTTTTTTTTTCTTGCAGTTTTCATTTTTGAAGCAAAAGGGACAAATGTTGAAATCTTTGAGCGATTTATTAATTTATTAATCCATTCAGTTTCTGGCAAAAACTGAACATTAACCCCTTTTGGCTGCATTTTTCGATTTTCGTTTTTGACTCCCCACCTTCCAAACCCCATAACTTTTTTATTTTTCCATTCACAGAACCATATAAAGGCTTAATGTTTGCGAGGAAATTGTTCGTCATAATGGTACTATTTATTATTCTGTACAATGTACTGGGAAGCTGGAAAAAAAAAAAAAAAAAATCAGAATGGGATGGAATTCGAGAAAGAGTGCATTTGTGTGACTTTCTTACGGGCTTTGTTTTTACAGTGTTCCCTCTGCAGCCAAATGATATGTCACCTGTATTCTATGTTTTGGTACGATTCCAGAGATACCAGATGTATATAGTTTTATTTACATTTTAACCCCCTAACAAAAATCCAAAACTTTGCAAACTTTTTTATTATTATTATTTTTTTTTTTAAAGCCGCCATATTCCGACAGACACGCTTAACTTTTTCATATTTCCGTGAACCGAGATGCATAGGGCGTCTTTTTTGCAGGGCCATGTATATCTTTTAGTTATACCATTTTGGAGAATGTCTATTGCTTTGATCACTTTTTATTCAAACTTATTTTCTTTTCATACTGATGACCTATCCACAGATCAGTTGGTCGTAGACAGGAGGCGCATGCAGCACTGCTTCTATTCAAACAATAGGAGTGGCACTACAATTCCTCGGAAGCCTTGCTATGCAATGGATGGGGCTGCTGCTGCTAATACCTGAATAGGAGTGATGCTTATTGCGCTCTACATCCTCTAGCAGCTTCTGGCATTTGGAGGCTGCTAGAACAGCTGATATCCTGCAGATAAATCATCAGTAAAAAAAAAAAAAAAAAAAATAAAAAATATCAGTTAGGAACAAGAAAACCCCTTTAAGTATGGACCATAGATTTCTGTCTTGTGAAGAGAAGTGATTGTATTGCTGACATGGCAGTACCTACAGAAGCAATTCTAAGCACATTACCTAGATCTGTTTCATTATAAGATCTGCAACCTTCACAGCAGTTGTGCAGCATTGCACCACATCATATTCTGTAAGTGTGAAGTTGTCATTAGTCTTGTGAATCACAGTTATGGTATTAAAAAGTGAATATCTGGCAATATTTTCCAAGTAACTCAAGGTATAACTATACCTACCAAGATTAACCCAGATATGAGTGATGATGTTCCTGTAAGAGCAACGTAGAATTTTGGAGTCAAAGTGTTAATGAATCCAGTCACTAAAACAGATAAAAAAAAAAACAAAAGCCAGTTAGAAAAAAAAACCAAAAATGTATAATTGTTTAATCCCCAATACCCAGAATCTCTTTCGCACACACTCACCTATCACCCTCTTAAAACATTATATACACACTGTGCAATATACATTTTGGTATACAATAACAAACAAGATGTAAATGACCTTAAAAAGATAACATCTACAATCTCAGTGACTCAAATGCCCACTGCCAGAGCAGTACTGTGAATGGGCATATGGTTTTTTTTGGCTATATTCAGATATAGTGGAAGTTTTTCAACTGTGGATTTTGGTGGGACTCTGCATCAGAATCTGCAGGGTATCCCTATGCAATGTTTTGCCACTTGTTGATGCCACAAAAGTGAGTAGACAGGAGCATTTCCCTGCATATACATCACACTTGCAGTACACCACAAGCTTGGTGTGAACATCACCTAAAATACATATAACAAAAGAACATTTTGTGTTATTATACAACACACCAGTAGGTGGCATACTGAGACCTGTGCAGTCCCATTTGAATATCTCAGTAAAATAAAACTGGTTATCAGCAGTAACTCTATAATAATACATTTTATTTATATAGCACCAACATATTCCGCAGCACTGTACAACTCTATAATCCAACAAACAACCCAAGATTTTTTTTTTTTTTTTTTTTTTTTAGTGGGACACTGGCTTTTAAAAGGGCATACAATAATAGATATGTGCAATGATGGCAATTCATTTTTTTTTCACATGGGAAGATATTAATAGTATACGTATGGTTTGTTCAACTATATAATTTCCAAATTTATAGTTTAATAAAAGGAAAAAGCTTTTAAAGAGGACTTTTTATGTCCTTATAAAAGTGAAGTTTTATATACCACTAGAAAGCCAATAGTGCTCTGAATTCAGGGCACGGTCAGCTTTCCCGCTGGACTGTAAGGAACTCCCTCCCTGACAGTACTGTAACATAGCCTTGTACAGTCAGAGGAGGCGTTCCTTACCGCCAAGCAATAATGCTGAGCTATGAGGAACACACTTCTGACAGTGGGGAGAGATCGGTGCCAAAACTAACGGCACCGATATCTACTCCCCCCGGGGCACATACCGGGAAAGTCAGCGCACTGTCAGCTTTCTAGCGGTATATAAAACCGCACTTTCATGAATACATGAAAGGTCCTTTTTAACATACAAAGCAGGAAAATATGAAGCGCCATATAGAGCCAACAGTACAGTAGCTTGAGTTAAGGCGATTGTTAAAATATAGTCTTTTGGTTCTAAGAAAAATGAAATTATAGGCCATGAAATGAAGCATAAATGCAACATTATCAGGGTCGGACTGGCCCACCAGGGAACCGGTGAATCCACCGGTGGGCCCCGAGCCCCGACTATTAGTCCTCATGTCATGGGGGCCCGATCTGGATCCTGACCATCCCGATCGGGCCCCTGACCAGTGGCGTTACGAGCTGGAGATGGCCGGGGCCCCGGACCACTATGATAGTGGTCGGGGAAAGCCTGGTTCCCCGACCGCTATACATACTGTTATTGAAAAGAGGCCCTGGCATATTGCAGGCCCCTTTCCAATAGATGGCAGCCCAGGGGAGGTGACTGAAAATAATAAATACATATTCTCACCTCTCCTGGGCACAGCATCCCCTCCGGCGCTCTTCTGTCATGTGACTGAGGCCTGTGATTAGGCCTCAGCGGTCACATGGGGCGCGACCGCGTAATGACGTCAGTGCGCCCCCACGTGACCGCTGAGGCCCAATCACAGGCCTCAGCAACGTCGTCGGAAAAGGGCCTGAAGACGCTGAAGACGACAGGATGGAGCGAGGATGCCAAGGAAAGGTAAGGCAAGGTGAGTATGAGAGTTTGTTATTTTTAATCACTTCCCCTGGGCCTCCGATTATTATACTCTGGGGTCTGAGGTGGGGCAGGTGAAAAAAACAAAACAAAAAAACCACCCACAAACTTTCTCTCCTGTCCCCAGTGTCTCCCAGCGCGGTTTGGTCCTGCAGTTCTGTTGTTTTCTTCCAGCTGACGTTCCCTCTGCACGTGACTACCTGTAACGTCACGTGACCCCTGAGGCCAATCAGCGGCCTAAGGGAAGGGACCTGGGACGTCACAGCCAGTGAGGAATTCCGGCAAAAAGAAGACAGCGGAGCTGCAGGACCGGACCGTGCTGGGAGGACACCGGAGCACTGGAGACAGGTGAGTATGTTTAGCATGTTTTTTTTGGGGGAGGGGGGTAGGGTGGGATTCACCTCCCCCAGACTAATTATAAAAAAGAAAAAAAATTATACTGGACAATCTCTTTAAAGTGTGGCGCATTAGGGGTGTATATTAAAGGGGTTGTCCAGGCATAATTTGTTATGTTTTATCCTCAGGATAGGCCATAGTTACCTGATCTGTACGGGGCTGACCCCGGACCGATCAGCTATACGGAGCCACTTCTGATGCCCTTACTGTACACAATACAGGGCCAGAAGCAGAAAGCTCTGTCCACTGTGTATTAGCCGGGCACCTTCACTGTATCTCAGCACTTATTGAAGTCAGTAGGAGCTGAGCTGCAGTGAAGGCGCCGGGCTGCTATACAGTGGATGGAGCTTTCTGCTTCCGGCCCTGTGTTGAGTACAGAACGAGCTCCGGAAGTGGCTCTGAACAGCTGATGGAGCCATGTGTCAGCCCCTACCGATCAGGTATTTATGGCCTATCCTGAGCATAGGCCATATAAAAGATTAACCCAGGACAACCCCTTTAATATGCCCCACACAGTTTAATGTCCCCCCCCCACAGGATGTTAGCCCCCATCACTGCTCCCACACAATATAATGACCCCATCACTATTGCCCATACAGTATGGGGGACCAGTGAAGAGGCCACTATGTGGGGGGGACCAGTGAAGTGACCATAGAAAAATTTGGCCCAGACAACCCCTTAAAAGAGGTTGTCCATAAACTGGAGCAACCACTGTGTCGGCCACCAGGGAGGTGTAAAAATAAGAAAATTTTTAAAAAAGCATACTCACCTGTCCCCAGCACCCCGTTGTCCCCTGCCTGTGTCTGTTCGGTCTCATGGCGGCGCCTCATTTCTGGAAATCCTGTACCTAATTGGTCTTAGCGATCACATGAGGTGCAGGACTCCCAGCAAGGAGTCGCCGGCATGAGACTGAATGGACACTGGCAGCGGACAACGGAGCGCCAGGAACAGGTGAGTATTCTTTTTAATTTACTTATTTTTTACTTTACACCTCCCGCCAGCTACATGGGTTGCTCCAATTCTTTCGACAACCTCTTTAAAGGATTTATCCATCTTCCTAATATTGATGGCCTGTCCTTAGGATAGGCCATCAATATTACGTCTACGATGATACAACAGCCAGGACCTCTGCAGATCAGCTTTTCCAGGACAGTGCAGCTACAGGTAAAAGTAACAATTCTAGGAGACACGCTGTTCACTTGCCATACAAGGTGTAGCAGTAGGTTTAGGTAGTGCAGTGGTGCACATGGTATAGTGGGTGAGCAGCATGGCTCCCGGCATGTTATTACCTTTAGCCGCCCTGTCTCGGTACCGCTGATCTGCAGGGGTTCTGATGGTGGGCCCCTAGAAACAATTCCACTGGTGGGCCCTAGACATCCCAGTCCGACACTGAACGTTATGGCTCAGTCTTGTGCATATGTAAATACATCAGACCTTTGCTGTATTCATTTATGCCTCTGATTCCCTATGTGGCATTGCCTAGCAGTATAAGAAGTGCCTGTGGCCAGGGTTATCGAGTTGGTAGGCCAAACCACCTACTACTTTTTCCACAGCCAGACTCCTGCACCAACTCCTTCAAAAATAGGAGACAGAAGCCGTAAAGCTTGTCTAATTTATTAAAAACTACAGTAGTGACCGATTTCCTATAAAAGTAAATATGGAACAACCTATGCATCTAATTAATTATACAATATTGAAAATTATATAATTAAAAATAATGAATCATTTTATTTTGAGACTGGATTCGGTCAGTTTTTTTTTTTTAGACTCCAGACAAAATTGCTTCCAACTGCCCCTCCACAGCCCTGTCTGTGGCTCCATCATATAAAGCCATTCATGGACTCCATTGTCTCTGCAAATACACTATTATAGGAGTCATAGAAAAGTATATAATGCTCTCTTATTAAGAGTACACAAAATTCTGCAAAAAGATGAAAATCATAACCAAAAATAGAAGCAAAGGAAAAATTGTAGAAATGAGATATCAACTTTTTTTATGAACAGCTGTATTTGGCTAAAAGAGGGCACATCAGGGTCTTTTACAACCACCTCCCAAACTGCAGCTACAGTGAGTGCTGGGCTGGTTGGAAAAGGGGTGTGGCTTAATATGGGACACCAAGCACCAAAATTAGGGCTAAAACTAACTCATAGGTGGTGCTGAGTTAGACTAGACAGTCTAACAATCTGCAAGATGTATCATACAGCATCAGTTACTGTGATAAATCTGGTGCACAGTCTAGTCATGGGTAATTTTAAAATATTAGGGGTTATTTATTAGATGCACCTTTTTCATCTGAAAGTTTCAAAGCTGCGCTATTTTTTTTTTTAGTAGTGGAAATTTATCAAATAGGCACAGTTACTCAGTAAATGTTGATCACGTTATGTTTTTGGCCATGTGCACTTTGTGCCCATTTTCCTAAATAATAAATTTTGCTAAAAATTAACCACATGAAAATGTAATTCCAGTGCTGTGTAACATGATGGGCTTTCTTAAGCAGCCCATGTACTGGAGTGCATTTGTGCTTGCAGCACTTTCCTCTCCGCATGTTTCGTGCAGAAACCACACGGACCCCATTATAGTCTTTGGGGTCCGTGGGTTCCCCAGGTAACTGCCTTTTTATTCGTATAGGTTTCCGTTCGAGGGATTCCCAAGCGGACTCCCCAAACGGAAACCCGAACGCAGATGTGGACCGGGCCTAAGTTATCAATATGGCAAGAAAAAAAAAAAATCCACTTTGGCCATGTCCCCTTTCCTCACCAAAAAGCAAAAGCTGTAAGGGGAAAAAAAACACATCTGACATAAGACATAAGAAGAGCCCCCACTGAACTCAATGTGTTTTAACGTCTGTCATATGGCTGTTTTCTAAGTCCATACTTTCTAAAACTTTAGTAGTTCATGGCTTATGGAAAAAGTAGAGACATGCTCTATTATGGCCTACTTGTGGACCACAGACGCCCCTAAAAGTCTATGGGTCCATGAAAATCATGGACAGCAGACTGAAAAGCAGGGCTGTGGATTCAGTAGGCCAAACCACCAACTCTATTTTTCCAGAAGTCCTTAAGAAGTGGCTGACAGCCATGGTCAGAAGCTGTAAAACTCCTCTAATTCATGAAAGAAACTGTGACTGGATGTGTATAAAAGAAAATATGGAACAAACTATGCATCTAGTTATACAATATCAATAACTTTTTTTCGTCTCCAACTCCACAGCCATAATGAAAAGTAAAGAAATTAAGGGGAAAAAAATGGATCCATTTATAATAGACACGAAAAATAGATCAAACACAGACAGCGCACAACCCAGAAATGAGCATGTGCCATCAGTGATGAACAAAACATTACATGTCCTAAGCATGCAAATACATCCTAAATCTGCAATCTCTGAAAGAGGCTTTGGTTCATATCAGCATCAGAGTGGATCCCACTGACCCATAGTATAATATGGACTGCCAGGTTCATTTTTAATGGAAAGAATAGCGCTGTATGCAGCACTGTCAAAACTTCAGAAATCACACAAGAGATTACCTTTTTATTTTTTTTAATAGGAGGAATTTGCTGAGCCACATGTGCATATGCAGTAGTCAGGAAAATGCATCCTGGCAGTTGTAATATCATGCCACACCCACTACTAGCCACAATGATTCTTTCCCTGCCCAGGACAGATCTCATTCGTTCTCCCCGGGTGGCACTTCAGTAGCCTCAGATGTAAAAGATATGTCCTTGCTACAAACAGCTGCATTTCAGACTGTATATCACCTAGAATCATGATGGTGAACCCATGGTACGCGTGCCAAAGGGGGCACTCAGAGCCTTCTCTGAGGGCACACGAGCCATCACCCCAGCTAGGCTCCAACTAGCCCACACACATTGATCGCTCGCTAACAGGCAAGCCAAGACAGCTGTCCCAGTGAGCAAGCTCATTTCATGTGTATGTGGTCGCAGGGGGTGTGACCGGAACCCAGAAGGGTACGGGGCCCACGGCCATCTGGAGATGACCAGAGCCTCGCAACACTATGAGCAGAGAGGGAGCTGACAGGCTGTAATTATAAAAGGACAGAGGAACAGACCCCTCCTCCTGACTCTAGCTGACACCAGAGGGGGTGGTAATATGGACTTTTGTTTATGTGAGTATAAACCACCCTTACCCCATTAGAGGTCACACTTGCTCTATGGTTAGCACACATAGGGTCTTTTTTTCCAGAAAAGGAGTGAAATGATAATCGATTACTCCTCTAATTACTTTTCTGTGTATATTTAGGCTGCAACCCACGTGTTCACGAGTGTCTGAATCACAGTATCAAAAAGTCACACCCAACACAAAAATAAAGTTTACTTTTTATACTGCCCCTATCTTATATACCCTATACCCGTGATGGCGACCTATGCCACACGTGCCAGAGAGGGCACGCAGAGCCCTCTCAGTTGACATGCGCTCCGTCGCAATGATCGCTCACTAAGGGGGGAATCCGGTACGGGATTCCCCGTTAGTGAGTGATCACTTCTTTCAGCTATATGCAGAGCCGCTCCGGACGCAGATGAGTCCGCGGACAGCCCCTGCTTCACTATTGTGTGTGAAGCACATCCTTGTGTGCTCCGGTCCCTGGAGCTGCGGGCGCGATGTGATGACGTCACTCACATTGCGCTTGCAGCTCCCTGAACAGTCCGGAAGAAGAGACCTCACAGAGCGGTAGGGGAGCGAGGAGGGGTGAGTATTAGTGTTTTATTATGTTAAACTGGTGGAAGATGAAGGGGGGGACATCAAACTGGTGGCAAATGAAGGGGGGACATCAAACTGGTGGCAAATGAAGGGGGGGCCATCAAACTGACAGCAGATGAAGGGAGGACATCAACCCCCATTTTAATGTCCCCATCCAATTAACCCCACGGTTTAATATCCCCCTCCAGCTGCCCCAGTTTAATATCCCCATCTAGTTTCCCCCAGTTTAAACTGGGGCACCAGGAGAGGAGACTTCATACTGTGGGGCAACTGGAAGGGAACATTATAAAACGGATGAGAATGAGTGTAGTCAATGTAGAAATGGGGGGGGGGTTTTTTTTTTGCCGCGCGGCGCGCTTTTTAAGGGGGTTTTTTTTTTTATTACCCCCCCAAAAAAAAAAAAAGGGGGGATTTTTTGGGGGGGGGAGCCCCCCTTTTCCCTCCTCTCGGTTGCCCCCCCCTAAGGGTTTCACCAAACACCTACACAACACATACACAAAGTCATCAATAAAGTTTACATTTAACCCTGTCTCTGTCCTGTCCATACCTTTATAGAGTAAAATACACCGACCGCCTCTCTAGCGATATCCATTACACGCTAAAATAATAGTAATAATGATTATTACTAGAGATGAACGTTTAAAACATTTCTGACAGGCAGAAAAGTTCCATCAGTCATGTAACACATTGTCACCCATTGAATGTCTGAATGTCACAATATAAAATCCCAGTTTTTGGCAGCTTTCAGATGGATATAATAGCAGGTGGTGATGGGGGGGGGCCACTTATGAAACATCTGCACCCACCAATGTGTTAAAACGGTTCTGGCCATATGTGCAAGTGCGGACCGCGGCTTACACTGACTGCAGAGTGTAACCTCTGCCCCGACGCAAGTCATCAGTGCCTGTCATCAGAAGAAGAAGAAGGAGGTCGCTCTTCGTGGGACTGCAGCCATTACTGGGTAAGTAGCATAAACTACTGTGTGGTGGCCCACTGTGGAGCATATAATACTGTGTGGGGGCCCACTGTGGAGCATATAATACTATGCGGGGGCCCACTGTGGAGCATATAATACTATGCAGGGGCCACTATGGAGCGTATAATACTGTGTGGGAGCCACTGTGGGCATATAATACTGTCTGGGGGCCACTGTGGAGTACATTGTACTGTGTGGGCCCTTCACTATTTATATCACACAGTATCTGTTTTATAGCAGACATGTGATATTATTACAGGCTGAAATAACATCGCACGGTCACTATAAAACAGATCCTGGTTAATTTAAGGTTAAATTGCTGTGTTGGCACTTTGCGATAATTTAGTGGGTTTTGGGTTGCAGTTTGGGCACGTGGTTTCTAAAAGGTTCGCCATCACTGCCCTATACACGCTATAGTAATAGCGAAAATGGATCTCACTATAGAGGAATGGCTAAAACACTTGCCACCTTAAATGATAGTTTTCACAAAAAAATAAATATATACAGTATTTTACTGTGGTCAAACAGGCGTAATATGAGTGCTTTTCTCTACCAGAGTTGTGAAAATTGTCCTGGCGACCAGAGGTGCAAAATATCCGAAAAACCTTTGACTGCAAAAAGTTAAACAATCTGCTCCATCAATGGCATAAGACAGAGTTTCACAGGGGCAGAAGCACAGACGTGGCCTGGCATGTGGATGAACACCAGCCAGCACTTTATATCGCCAGCTCTTTGGATTTCATTATTAGCAGGGGCATAGCTATAGGGGGTGCTGTGGTAGCAATCGGGACTGGACCCAGGAGCCTCAGGCTTCTCTGCACCATAACAAGACACCAGTATTATAGATAGAACATAGTGATTGTGGCCCTGTTACATATTTCACATTGGGGCCCAAGAGCTTCAAGTTAAGTCTCTTATTATTAGAATTAGGACAATAGTGAAGCAGCTGCCCCTTTCAGTTTTCAAAAGGCCTCTGAAAAATGACAGCTGGCACCTGAATGCTTCTTCAATGTAACTAGCTGCTATGTGTCTCCATTCAGGTAGGTGAATACTGTACCTGTCATATTATAAGGTACATGGCCAGAAGACACCGGAAAACCATGGTGCGCCTATCCTGTCAGCAGCAGCAGCTCTGTACACCCAAGCAGCCAAAAATAACCAGGGCACGCTGAGCTCTGTAGTCCCTCCCAAGCTTCCCCACCTCCCCATGCTCCTATAGGTCACCGCACCTGGAGCCGGTTGCTAGGCAACAGAGCGCCCAGAAGCTACTAAGCAGAGCCGCACTCACCGGTCACTACAGCCTCGTACAGGCGGAGCGCCGCTCTGAAGTGATAAAGGAGGAGCAGCCCTGTCACAAAGAGCAGCAGCCACACGTACACCCAGTATCTGCACAGCCGGGCCTTCACCCGAGTCATGAGAGAAGGCCCTGAGGCACGAACGCTCACAGACTCCGCCATGTTTGTTGTTTCCTACCCCTAGCCGCTTTGGCAGATGACTGGGCGGAGCGCAGTTTGGGATTGGTCGAAGGCAGCATGTGGGAATTTGGCGGGGAGATGAAGGGGTCTAACGCAGTGAAAGTCGGTTCGTGTGCCACGGGGGGGTAGACTGGTTATCATATGTCATGTGTTGCACCCTTCAGTCAGAGGCTCTGTGATTAATACAAGACGATGGCAATTCAATATAATAAGCTTTATTAAGGGTAAAGTCAGTGACACTCATGTACAGTAAATCAGGCCAAGCCCGACGTTTACAACAATGACACTTATTCTACACACAGACAGTAACCGTGTGATAGCTCGTTCTTCTCCAGTTTTGTGACTCTACCAATATGGCGTCCGCTCGGTATCCCCACTTCCGGCCTACACCAGAAGTTCCCCCTCCCTTCCCGCGGTGCTTTGCGTTCTCCTGTTAGTGGGGCTGGGCCAGTTGGAACCAAGATGGCAGACTACGAGGATCGGGTGTCTGATGAGGAGAAGGTAAATAGCCCTTGGGGAAATAGCAGCTGCGGTTGTGGTATGTGTCGCTTATCTCTAGGGGGTTAGAGAAAAGACCCTGCTGTTGGAGCTTCTCTTTGCTGTTGACTAGGTCTCTTTAACCCCTCAGTGCCTGAACTCAGGCGGCGCTGGGTGTAGCAATTAAGATCTGGGCCCGGCAATTGAATAGTTAATGGACGTTTCTACTATACGTGCATAGTGTTCGAGACTAGTAACGCATGCGGTACGGGGCGACTACAAGTGTCAGCAAGTCCTGTCACATGTTCTATTGGCTCAGTTCTGACAGCTGTCGTGTTTACAAACATATAGAGCGGTGCTGTCACCAGCCTTGTGTGGTTGTCAATGGCAACCAGTCAGCCAGCTGTAGTGTGCACTTGGCTATGCTCTAGGTTAGTTAGTCCTAGGTTATTATTTGTGCGTTATTATAGCATGTGGTGCTTATATGGTTTTGTCATTTATAACCACTCAGACCTCTGCCCATTTGCACTAACAAGCCTGATGTACCGCTATGGCCTTCAGTAATTGACTTATCAAAGTGGTCATGACCACTCTTATGAACGGCTCTGTCAGAATATTGGTAGCTCAGGGGCTTTGTCTGGGATAATGCAGAAATAGTGCCACATCAGGTCATACTTTATCTTTAGTATTGACTTTTAGATCTCTTTTATTGAGATACAATACCAGACCCAACCCATGGACAGATATGCGCTGTTTCAACAAACAAAAGCAAATCATTGTTTGTTACCCTGAGTATCCTATTTAGCTACCAGTATCCTAATAGGTTTCTTGTATGTTTTCTTTAACACTGGCAATTAGTACATTCCATCAGCCGACTGTTGTTTTATTCCCCATACACATGCATGCTTGGCTCTACTGAGCATTTGTGTACTGGGGGGAAAATTAGTGACAATTGGAGTTTATCACCTTTGAAAGCAAATGTTTAGTAATGTAAAATACTATGTGCCCAATCCTTCCTTCCTTTTGACATCTGCCATTGGGGGAATTTAGGAGACCACCATTACAGATTAGATTGTCAGTCAGTCCCACCAAAATCTGCAGGTTTGTCCAACATTGATGTAATGTGTATGACCAGACTAACACTGTAGGAATTTATCAGGATTATAACTTCTGGCTACTATAGGATAACTGATTTAAAGCAGCATATGGTGAAAAGTGTAGACTACAATATCCAATGACTGTCTGAGGTCAATTCTTCTATTCGTCATATATGACGATTATACTATCAGTAATTCAGCTAGTCATTTTATTATAGTTACATACATATATTGTAACAGTTACATCTGGATTGATAAGGGACTGTCATTGGGAGACAACAATGTCTCTCAAGTCACCCTGGCAGAATTGGCCCACTATATTTAGTTAAAATGGGTACCATGTAATTCTACATTGCCAGAAATGTGTGGCTGTCCACAACTTCTTGTGATGATATCTAAATTCAGGCCTGTTCCACACAAATAATTATCATAAGGTCTAATTTAAAGGGGTTTTCCACCTAGGGTAGTGCTTTCTTTTAAGGCAAAATCCCCCAAAAGAAAGCCAAGTTAGTGGTCTGGTTGGAATCTCTAAAAGTGTTTTTTCTGTGTATTGTTTCAAGTCATGTCATTCCCTAAAAATTGTATGTGTGAGCACTAATATTACATAGAGCCAACTGAAGTTAAAGGGAAACCAGGTGATAAATGGATCACTCTGTTCTGGGTACTATCTCCTAGTAGGGCATATGAACAGGTGTTATCCTGACTGGAGAATGCCTTATCTAAGTGACATTTTTATAATTTAAAAAAAAAAAAAAAAAAAAAAAGCTTGATATACAATTGTGAACCGAGAGCAAGGCAGGTGGTTTGGACTCCGCAACCAGAAATGAACGCACACGCGGTAGTTAAAGAAAAAAATATATATTTACTATAAGTTAATAAAGGCTAGTTAAAGGTAAAATGACAGGGCTAAAGACAAGCAAAATATACAATATAGCATGAACAATTTCAAGGCAAATTCTGCAATGGTTTCTACTTTTACTCTGTCCACTTCTGCAGTATGGACACTGAATGAACAATATACTCAAAACTATCCCTAACTGCCCTGACTTCACATTTGGGTGCACCCCTTTTCCCCAGTGGTCCAGGTGGACCGCTTACAGTCCGTAGGCGCGCGGTGGGGCCCAAGTCGGTCCTTTCTTTTATGTGGCGTCCTCTCCTCACGGTTATCAGGATCTTGGGAGAAATGAAGTCCTCTTTAACAGACAGGGAAACCAACTGAATGCAATGTAATCCAACAGCAGATTCCACTCAGCACACTGACAGTCCTGCAGAATCCATACACTGAGCTGGGATGTGCCGGGATTTAGCAGGTGCCGTCCAGTACATCAACAGCACTGCGAGTCTCTATCTGTGGTATCCATATACACAGTCACAATGTCAGTCTCACTGATCAGCCACTGGCACAGTTCCTTTCACGTGGACTCACTAGTCCTGTTGTCTCTTTACACTCTGTTTGTCTCTGGACCAAGATACAGCTTAGCTGTACAGAAAATCTCCACACCAGTTCAATACAACACTTGCCAAGATGGCTGCTGCTCTCTGTCTCGTCACTTCCTGCTTCTCTGCTCACACTCTGTCTGCAGAACAGGCAGGCTGACATAAAGGGGGGGTCTCACTCCAGCATCTGTCACAATTACATGGCTGCTGTCTTAAAGGAAAAGAATCACAGAAATACATTCAACATTAACAGTTTATACAGACAAATGAAGCTTAAGACAACATTGGCTGTCTCTTACATATTAGTGATCCTAGCAGCAGACAATTTTGGAATTTCTTGTCATCTGGCTGCTAACATGGGACAATAGATTACATTCAACCACACGTCACTGGAAGTCTGATGGACTGGGTGTAGTGTTGTCCCTGTATGTTTGGTTCCAGGGGTATGTACGGCTGGCCTTATGCTACAGATGCTTGGACTACTGTATAGATCTGTATCCCCTCAATAGAAGCCCTGACTAGGCCACAGATCACAGTAGAGATTGATTGCTGATTTGTTGTTTTAACTTATTACATTAATGTCCAAGACAATGTTTACATACCAACCATGAACACCTCCTTCAGAAAATGACCCATCTGAAGTCCCAGATGTTTGGCCATTTTAAATTTTCCCTCTGATGTTAATATATATATATATATATATATATATATATATATATATATATATAAATTAGTATTGTGCACAGGGCCATATAATAACTAATGGGTGCACAATACTTGCTGGTAACTTAGTAACTGTACTGCCCCGCATGCTGTTGCATCTCGCTCCCACCCATTATCAGATTGTACGTTACAGTAACATTGGAAGGACACCTTAAGCCAGAGCAGTTTGTCTTTTGTATAACTTTTCTGCAGGGATCAATGTAGTTGTTCTTTAGATCTTTGAGTGTTATTAGTAATAGCTGGGTGTAAACGCTCCAAAGACTTCCCTGCAAGCCCCAGCATGCTTGTCACACTCTCTTATTACATGGCATGGCCATAGGGTCATTGGATTGCTGGCTAGTCTGTGCTTAATTCTGTGTCTCCACTCCCTTGGTATCTTCTAATAATAGACCCTTCAGCCAGAAAAAGCCTCCTGTATCTCTATAAGGCGACTGCAGAGACTCTGCTGTCTGATCATCTGTATTGCCAGAGCAGCAGAAGTGATCGGAGTCAGTTTCATCAATATCATTAGCTGGGTTTTATAAATTGTTCATGTTTTTCAGTCAGGCATTCCTATAGACAGGATGTAGCCATTGCGCTTTCAGTCCCAACTGGACTACTCCTGTCTATATTAGCCACAGTGAAATAAAGTACTACATAGTTTCTCATCAGTTGGCTGCTGCTTTTTGTAGCAATAAGTTGGTATTCCCAAGGAAAGCTGCATAGGCTCTGTGGATGTAGTTTCAGCATCGGAGTCAGCATGCTTTAGGAAATGTTCTTTCCATTTGTGAGAACTCCTTAAAGCTGGAGACTCACCCTGGGGAGTGATCACAGCGGGTTATCAGCTGTGAACTTGCCAGTGGCTAACCTGCTGCAATGTATATTAGAAGCAGTATGCATGACATTTAAGCAAATCTTATCCACTTGCTGCAACTAAAACCCATAGTGCAAAGTGGCCTGTGCTGCAAGTTTTACACCCGCAGCATGTCAGAATCTCATTCACCCCAGATGGTTTCAGGGACTTAAGATGCAGTATTTCCTTGATAGAAAATCAGTAGCATGTTCACTGTGTCTAAGGGGATATTCACACTACTGTTCTAAATGTCAGTTACTCTCATCCTTTATATGAGAGCAATAAACATTATTGGCAATAGTGTGATAGATGCAGGTGGATCCCTGAAGAAAAGGTCCTGCACAACTGTTTCTTCTGTCAGAAATGTAAAAGTGTTTTTACATTAGAGTGAAAGCAGCGAGATAGTCCTCCGTCTGCATCAGTTATTCTGTTACCGGAAGGGTGAGAGCAAAGGACATTTATTGTAAGCTCTTGCGAGCAGGGCCCTCAGTCCCATTGTGTGAATTGACTATTTCTTTGTAATGTACTTGAACCCTACAAATTGTAAAGTGCTGTGGAATATGTTGGCGCTATATAAATAAAATTTATTATTATTAACAATTATAACAGTAATGTGAACTTACTGTGAGAGTAATAGCTTGAAACCTTCTGAGAGTCAAAATAGAGAGCTGTGGACACCTAAATGACTGACTGCCGTGTAATACAATTCCCTGCAGCTCTTAGCTGGCTCACTCTGCCCACACCATAATCTATTTGCCGAGCTCTTAAGGTGTCCTTACACCTTCAGCAGGTATTGGCTGGATGCTTATGGAAAGTGGAGTAAGACACTGCTACACAACTCTGGTGGCTTATCTACCCTGAGGACAAAATGATTGGATATTGAAATTGGCTGACTCTCCTTTTTCCCGTCATCTCTCAGGGTAGAGTTGGGGGGGTGCCATTGGCCAGTGACAGTCCAGTCTATTTTGTCCTTGTGTATGAAGCAGAGCTGCAGAGTCGGTAGGCCAGAAGTCTTACTCTGAAAGCCTGAAAGCCTTGATCAGACAGCAGCAGTAAAGCTCTTCTAATTTATTAGAAAAGCTAGTGACTGAATTCTTATGAACGTAAATTTGCAACAGAATCTCCATCTAATTAATTGTACAATACCAATAATTGTATAATAAAATTAAAAATAATAATTTTATTTTGGAGTTGGTAACATTTTTAAATAGGTGTAGCTTAGGTAAAAAGGGGCATGGTTTAAAGGGAGTTGGTCAGCAGTAAATTTATGAATGTAATCGCGGTACCTTGTAGAGATTATTCTACAGTTTCCTAATATGCCTCTGCTGTTCACCTTTGGAGCTCCAATTTTATGTAGATTGACATTTTATTCATATGCAACTGCGGGGTAAAGTGCTTTGTCTGGGAAGCTAGGGCAGAGACTGAAGCCCAGGTAGGCTAAGGCACATCTCCACAGTGCATGGATATAAATCAAATGACAATTTACATGAAAATGGGGCTCCAAAGCTGAATAACAGAAGCATTTCCTGGTGTAAAATCCTGACTCAAAGTAAGCCAACTAATAGGTGGTGTAAACTTAGACTAGACAGTCCAAAGCAGGGGTCAGCAACCTTCGGCACTCCAGCTGCTGTGAGACTACAACTACCAACATGCTCCATTCACTTTCATGGGAATTTCAAGAACAGCAGAGCAAGTGTGCATGCTGGGAGTTGTAGTTTTACAACAGCTGGAGTGATGAAGGTTGCCTACCTCTGGTCTTAACAATCACCAAATTTATCATCCAACCTTAGACATTGTGATAAATCTGGCGCATTCTAAGACCTGACTCATTCAGATTTATAGATATACAGTCATTTACAGGACAAAACCGAAATCTAGCAAGCCCCAACAATGACAGGCTTTGTCAGGAATGTTGTCTTTGACTAGATTGCTTTACTGCACACCATTCACTTGGATTGTGTAAGAAAGTGACAGATACACCCTGGAGCCCACCCTGCACTATGCCTCAGGTCTCAGGAGTATCTCAGGTTGCCTGCTGTTGTAAGTGGTCCTGATATGATGGTAAAACGTAAAGTGAGCAGGAAGCTATGTGCGAGCATCTACATGTTGGAACACAATTTGAAACTATTTCCTTATACTTCGGTGCAAAACTTTTATCTTTGCTTAAAATCAATGTTTTTTATTTGTTTGGAAAAAAATACAGATATTGTGGGAGAATAAGTTAGTAAAATGTGCCAGAATTCTATCTCAGAATATTCCCCAAATTTGAAGGGGACCTTTCACCACCTCCTTCAGTTCCCATGCTTTGCATCATTCAATTGTTGCCGTTATACAGTGGGGCCCCACACAGTAGCATATGCTTCACAGAGGGGCCCTACACAGTAGTTTATATTACTTACCTAGTCCCATGAATAGCTGCAGTCCCACGAAGAACGTCCTCCTCCTTCTGCTTACTACTTACGTCATCACGTGGTCCGGACCGCGGCCTACACTGACAGCTCAGCCGAAAGACGCGATCGCTCACTAATAGGGAATCCTGTACCGGATTCCCCATTAGTGAGCAATTATGGCGACGGCGCGCGTGCCATAGGTTCGCCATCACGGCTATAAGGATTTAAAATCTAAATGTCTAAATGAAATGGTATTCATGTAACATGGCCTTGTTAAAAGGGTTATTCAGTTTGTACTATTGATGGCCTATCCGTAGATCTGGGGGGATCCCGATCAGCTGTAGACAGCGTTGTTCTTGGTAAAGTTTACATACAGCTAGCCACGTTGTTCACTTGCTGTACAGACTGTAGTGGCAGAAGAAAGTACCACAGTGTTGCCTCATAGATTTCAATGGGATAATTCTGCCATGCCCACACCTGCCGCTACAGTGACGGTATGTAAACATTACTGAGAGCTGCAATGTCTTGCTGATCTTGTGGGGGTCCCAGGTCTTAAGGATAGTCCATAAGTAGAAAAAAAAATACCACGTTGCGGAAACGCAGCTTTTTTTGTTGCGTTTTTTTGGGCCAAAGCCAAGAGTGGATTGAGGAGAAGGGAGAAGTATAATAAGCTTACTGGATATTTCCCAGTCCATTTGTAGCCATTCTTGGCTTTGGCTCAAAAAGTCACAACAAAACCTGCAACAAAAAAAGCTGCATTTCCGCAACGTGGGGCCTCAGCCTAAATGGGTTTTCCTATCTGGCTTGCAGATCGGGGAGGGTCCAGCCACTCAGACCCACCACTAATCAGGAGAATGGGGAATTTTGGTTCAGAATGGAGTGATCAGGCAACCCACTGTTCAATTAATGCAGTGGGGAGCACCAGAGATAGCAGAGCTCTGTACGTCGGCTTTCTCTGGCACTCCCATTGGCACACCTCTCCATTCAGAACGGGGGACAAAAATTTAACGTCCTCCTGATCAGTGGTCTGAGCAGTCACATAGACCCCCATCAATCTGCAAGTTATCGCATATCCTGTGGATGAGAGATAACGTCCTCACATGGGAAAACCTAGCCTTATACGTTACATGGCAAGTGTTTGGTCACCGTTTTACATGCGTGATTGTGAGACAAAACCAGGAGTGGATACTACAGATAAGATATAATGGAAAGATTTGTGCCTGTTCTGTGTTTTCAACCTACTCCTGGTTTTGTCTCGCAATCACTCATACAAAACACTGACCAAACACTATGAAAGCAGCCAAGGAACACATAGGATGGGTCTGCTGTTGATGTCTATAGCAGCAATCATGCCTAAAAAAAACCTGGCTTTGCATTGCAAAGGTTGAAAACCACAGCCAAACCTACAGCAATAATTTGATATGCTGTGGGTTCAAAACCCCCCAGCCCAAGACACTTTGTCCTGCAGGTTTTTAAGTCCCATCTACTGTACTGCTACTGTATATTGCAACAGTCAGTAGCTAACACTCTGCAAGCTCACCCTTTATTTCTCCAGTCTAAGGCAGTTATTTCTCTCAAGCCTGTCTTATATGTGTTTTCAGCAATGAGAGGGGAATAAGCTGCTGTCGAAACCTGCCAGACCCTCCCCCCCTCAATATCGGGAACACAGTCATACACATTAAATGGTCAGCCAGTTCCACGATAGTTGCGAGGGGAGGGTTCGCATAGCATTTGTCTCGTGTTTATGGCCTCCTTCACTTCAAGACCAGGAAGATCTGACATTTACATCATTATCTTGGGTCCACAATGACTTTCTGAATGATCTTATCCAGAGCTCTTGGAACACTTTTGGAAGAACAGGACACTTCAAGGAAGCTTCACAGCTGTTCAGAATTCTGACTATTTGGAGTTCATGTCCCTTCCTTTCTCTCAGTCTTAGAGACTACTTTTATAACCATTTTCAACCTAGCGGATGTCAGGGCTCTTTCTCAGTATACCAGGAATTTGGAATCTGCAGCTTGTAAGGGTTAAAATAAAGGAGGTTTGCTTCACAAAGTTAGCGTCATTGGCTATACTGTTTTGCAGGTTACCAACCCTGTCAGTAATAAGGTAAAGTCTATAATAAATTACTGCTTTCGGCATTGGCAGCCCTGTCCTGAAGTGCGACTACAGTGTCACATGATACATCTTGTGGCAGATGCCAGAATCCATCAGGCTTGAGTTTTGTTTTCTTCTTGTTGGATTGCCCATTTATACTTTAGATAAAAACTGGAATTTGCCAATAATATAGTTTTATCTAACATATATGGGAACATGTATATCTGCCTTAAAGAGGACCTTCCACCAACTCCAAGTAATTGGATTCTTCAATAGGTACTGTTCCACGGTTTCCAGCACAGTTAAACTTTTTTTTTTATTTAGCCTTCACTATCTTTAAAATGACCCAATCCCCCATCTTTAAAATGACTGCTTACCAGGCCGCTATCTCACTGAGAAGATTTTCAGCTATTATCGGGCAGTACAGAAACTGTCTAGCTCTGAGCTTTATGGTTTCCGTAACTCTCGTAGAAGTGAATGCGATTTATGGAAACAGTGTTGCCCAAGGTTCTACGCTTTTTACATAACTTCCATTCATTTCTATAGGAGTTATGGAAACTGTATATCTCAGAGCTATGCTGTTTCTCTACAGATCGACCATACCTGAAAGTCTTCTCTGTGAGGTTGGCAGCCTGGTAAGTAGCGGAGCACAGAGACTGGGGTAGCTCATCTCTATGGTCAGTCTTTAGAGAAGCTTTGTGTTACGCTGTTTCCATAACTCGCATTCACTTCTTTTGGAGTTTCAGCCTGACCATAGCTGAATGTCTTCTCTATGAGATCAAAGCTGGGTAAGTAGCAGGGCACAGAGTCTGAGGGGGCTCATTTTAGAGATAAGTTTGGATCCCAGAGGTGGGACTCTCGTCTATCCAAAGTTTATGGCTTATCCTGTGGATATGCCATAAATGTCTTTTTGGTAAGACTCTTTTATAACTGACTTGAATCCACAATGGTCATTAAAACAATGAGTTGCTATTCGCTACTGCTGCCAAAGAGAAGCTGAAAATTGCCCATGTGAACATGTCCCAAAAAAATCTCTCTAGGTTTGACAAAATGTCTTTTTAAGCGCACAGCCTCTTATCTACAACCTTTTTTTTGTTAAAAAAAAAAAGCAAGGATCAGCAGAGTGTAACAGTAGCAATTATTTGAGTGTATTTTCTATCCCCCTCCTCTCTTCATACACTAATATGGAGAAAGTAACTGCCTGAAAAGTGGATAAGAGAACCTATTTCTTTTAGAAGATATAATATTTCATGTTTGAAGTTGTTTATAACTGGAGGTACGCTTTAGGATGGTGTTTGATCAAAGCAGAGGAAATTCTGAATTGCAGGGATATGATATCAGGTGAGCGATGCAGTGATGGGGGAGGGGAAAAGTGTTTGGACTGTGCTGCGTTGTCCAAACCCACCAGTTTCAGCCACACCAGCCAGCTATTTCATGTATATGGAGGACTTAAGGATCTTCATTGATAGATGATGTTGAGGAAGGAAAGATCGGGCATGATTGTTATCATTCCCAACTCTTTGTTCCCCCAGGAGATGTTTGATAGCAGCTCACGCCACTCTCCCCATTCAGGACATAGGCCTTTTAACTCCAACTCTGATTTTTCAGTGCTTCAGCTCCTTCATAAATGGCTCATGTATAATTAGTGCACGTTCATAATAATGATAATCAGAACATAGCATATATTAGTAAGTTACCTCCAAAGCCTGTGATATGTTATGAAGAATTATAAAATTTACTAGAAAGCTTTTCTCCTGTAGCCAGATCAAGGATGTGGGGGGGGGGGATTATGCCAGAGTAAGAGAATGAGAGACATACAGCTATTTCTACATAATAAGTAAGATTACGTAGTACGTAAGATTAGTCTATCACAGAGTGAGACAGAAAATCGCTAACTAGAAAGCAGTTAGACAGTGTAAACTTACACTAAACCATCCTAAATTGCGAAAGATTTATAAAAGTGTCTGATGCTGTTTAATAAATCTGTCACATTATTAGACTGTCTAGTCTCATTTTACACTGCCTATTAGTTGCCTTAGTTTACGCCAGAAAAAAAGCGGCAAAAGTTTGGCACGTTTTTTGGTGCACTTAAGTCACATCTACTTTCCAAAAAGTCACACCTTGTTTTCTTACAAGTTACAAGTGTCCAATATTGTCTAAAATACTTGATTAGTGTGGTACAAGTCATGTTAGACAGTTTCTTGGAACAGATTTAGCCAGAATTCTGCCCTGTTTTGCTTGATAAATTTCCACTTGTATGCATCTTCCGCTTTTCTCTCCATAGACTTCAATGTTAGCTGTAGCTTGAACTGTATGTGAGGCTGTCAGCCCTTCTCCTCTTTGGATATGGGTCTATTAGTGATAATAGACTGTGAACTCAAGGTAGGGGGATGGAAAGCTCAATGCTAAATGGAGAAAGAAGAATCTTTATTAAAGGGGTTGTCCAGGCAAAAATGAACAACCCTTTTAACTTTTAAATCAGCGGGGGGCATTGAAAAGAAAAAAAAAAACGCATTCTCACCTGTCCCAGATGCTCCGGTGTCGTCCTGGTGCTCCCAGCTCTCTTCCGGAGTTCCACTCATTGGCCACGTGACCGCTGAGGCCAATCGGCGAATGGCATGCAATGTCACTACCTGTGACATCATGGGTCCTCTTCCTTAGGCCTGGTCTGGTGGCGGCTTCTCTCTGGAAAAGACCCGGGAGAAGCCGCCGCCACCAGGAGGACACTGGAGCATCTGGGACAAGTGAATATACATTTATTTCTTGTTTTTTCAATGCCCCCGGCTGATTTAAAAGTTAAAAGGGTTTTCCGTTTTTGCTTGGACAACCCCTTTGAGATATATTACAAAGTTTCTTCTATTCACTTGTGCTATTCATTTATGAAAAGTTGTTTTATAACTGGAAGTTTTCCAGAATTTAGAAAATGGGTTTAATAAATGATACAATATTAATCTATTATATTTCATATTGTTAGTACACTTCTACTGACTCGGGCTCCGCAGCACTACTTTACAAGTCAATTACATTATTCTTAGTCTCTGGATCCGTTTTTCTTTTTCAGTTGCTTGGTCATAACTTTCTCAAATATCCACTTAGTAAAGGGCTTTATAGAGTGCCCATACATGGTGCAAAATGGCCACAATAATTGACATGGTGGCGTCTGTACTTGCTGTTGTTTCAAATAGTAAGTATAGGTGCAGTAATAGCATGAGATTCCCACAAATGGTTCACACTGTTTACGGACACCCATACGTGTGTTAATAATCAGATGAGCAAGCTTTCATATGAAATACTTGCTTAGGCTAACTGATCTAAATCCCCCCGCCTCTCTAGGGCATTAGTGGTTATTCTAGTAAACCACTGCATGTGAGAAAGCATAACCAGAAATCAGCCATACACAGGGAGCGCTACCTGATCTGCAATATTAGAATAACTCATGAGTAGTGCACCATAATTCTGCCAACCCTTAAAGACCAGTCCTCTTCCTCCTTCTGCCTTCTTTTTGGAGACTTTCATGAGATAACCATCTCCACTTTTCAAAATTGTCAAGAATGTAAAATGTGGAATTTTCCTCTTACTCATTTATTTATTTTGCATCCTCAAGTCAAACTGGTCAGACAAGCGTTGTTTATTGATCCACCTAAGATAAGTAGACAGAGGGGCAAATGCCCAAATTGCACCCTTTTTTTCTACTTAATTCTCTGTTCACATCTTGTTTAGAGTCTGTCTGTCATATACTCCAAACATATCCATAGAGTTTCATTTACCTGACCGTGTCCTTTCTTGGTGCACTTTTTAAATAGTGTAATAGCAACCAGCAACCACCGAGAGCGCTGATGGTCTCGATGGTCACATGAGACTGAGGTCTTCTGGCATCCAGGCAGTGGCATGAGGCTGAACAGACAGCCTGTCTATATTTGGGGAGGAAATATTAAAGTTAATACACTCCATATATCCATGGGTCTGGCATTGTTAATTTTAGAAGTAGAGTTGGACCTACAAGAATGTAGATTTATAATATTTACATATTTTTCTAGCAGTTTGCATGTGTACTGCTAGAATAGGGAAAGCAGCAAAAGCACCAAAACCTTGAGATGCAGTTTGGCTGCTAAATGAGTATATTGGGGTGCAATGTAAAAATTTACTGTAAAAATTATGCATTTGTCCAAACAGCATATACTGCTCCATTTTATTCCTAACAGGTCGTAGCACAGATGTGAACAGATCCTTAGGAGTATCTTGTTGTTGTATAAGTAACAATTTAAAGTAAATGTGACACAAGGCTGGGAGACCCTGTGATTTCTGCTGTGGAGTGAAGTAGGTGTCATCCGCCTGTAGATCATAGTACAGTCATGGCCAAAAGTTTTGAGAATGACACAAATATTATATTTTCACATGATCTGCTGCCCTCTGGTTTTTATGTGTGTTTGTCAGATGTTTTTATCACATACAGAAATATAATTGCATTCATATTATGAGTAACAGAAGCTTATATTGACAGTTAGAATGAGTTAATGCAGCAAGTCAATATTTGCAGTGTTGACCCTTCTTCTTCAGGACCTCTGCAATTCTCCCTGGCATGCTCTCAATCAACTTCTGGACCAAATCCTGACTGATAGCAGTCCATTCTTGCAGAATCAATGCTTTAATTTTGTCTGAATTTGTTGGTTTTTGTTTGTCCACCTGTCTCTTGATGATTGACCACAAGTTCTCAATGGGATTAAGATCTGGGGAGTTTCCAGGCCATGGACCCAAAATCTCTATGTTTTGTTCCCTGAGCCATTTAGTTATCACCTTTGCTTTATGGCAAGGTGCTCCATCATGCTGGAAAAGGCATTGTTGAGCGCCAAACTGCTCTTGGACGGATGGGAGAAGTTGCTCTTGGAGGACATTCTGGTACCATTCTTTATTCATGGCTGTGTTTTTAGGCAAGACTGTGAGAGAGCCGATTCCCTTGGCTGAGAAGCAACCCCACACATGAATGGTTTCAGGATGCTTTACAGTTGGCATGAGACAAGACTGGTGGTAGTGCTCACCTCTTCTTCTCCGAATAAGCTGTTTTCCAGATGTTCCAAACAATAAAAAAGGGGATTCATCAGAGAAAATGACTTTACCCCAGTCCTCAGCAGTCCACTCCCTGTACCTTTTGCAGAATATCAGTCTGTCCCTGATGTTTTTTCTGGAGAGAAGTGGCTTCTTTGCTGCCCTCCTTGAGACCAGGCCTTGCTCCAAGAGTCTCCGCCTCACAGTGCGTGCAGATGCACTCACACCTGCCTGCTGCCATTCCTCAGCAAGCTCTGCACTGCTGGTAGCCCGATCCCGCAGCTGAAACACTTTTAAGAGACGGTCCTGCCGCTTGCTGGTCTTTCTTGGGCGCCCTGGAGCCTTTTTGGCACCAATGGAACCTCTCTCCTTGAAGTTCTTGATCATGCGATAGATTGTTGACTGAGGTGCAATCTTTCTAGCTGCAATACTCTTCCCAGTTAGGCCATTTTTGTGCAGTGCAATGATGACTGCACGTGTTTCTTTAGAGATAACCATGGTTAACAGAAGAGAAACAATGATGGCAAGCACCAGCCTCCTTTTAAAGTGTCCAGTGGTGTCATTCTTACTTAATCATGACAGATTGATCTCCAGCCCTGTCCTCATCAACACCCACACCTGTGTTAATGGAGCAATCACTGAAACGATGTTAGGTGGTCCTTTTAAGGCAGGGCTGCAATGATGTTGAAATGTGTTTTGGGGGATAAAGTTCATTTTCTAGGCAAATATTGACTTTGCAAGTAATTGCTGTTAAGCTGATCACTCTTTATAACATTCTGGAGTATATGCAAATTGCCATTAGAAAAACTGAAGCAGTAGACTTTGTAAAAATTAATATTTGTATCATTCTCAAAACTTTTGGCCATGACTGTACATGGTATGAACCTACTAGCTGATACCTCATCACTCCGTCTCCTGGCATTATCGCAGGGTGTGGTTTCCTTTCACTGCTCCCTTTCGTCTCATGTCGCTGTGTGTTCTGCAAACATTCATTATAAGATAGCACTTCCTTATTATAAGTCACTAGTGAACAGGCCTTTGTGGGAAGTGTATTGCTACATTTTATATTCTAGCTGCTCAGAAGCCTCTATAAGAAAGGTCAAAGGAAAAAACAGCAGATTAGTGTGTCATGGATGTAGCAAAAATAAAAATGCTGATTCTCTCCTAGAGTAAGTCTCTTTCTTAGACTATTGTAAGCTGAAGAGGGGTGTGGCTGTGACATCTTTACAGCCTGTGATTCGAGTCTCTGGAGACCTTTTGCACTCAAGTGTGTGTGGGTTTTTTTTTTTTTTTTTTTGTTTTGTTTTTTTACTTCCTAAAAGAAAAACTAAATTGAAGGGGTCATTCTTCTTTTTAAAACTAATATTCTGTCCTTGAGATGCTTTTATGTTGAATTATCTAACTACAGTACAGTCATGGCCAAAAGTTTTGAGAATGATACAAATATTAATTTTTACAAAGTCTACTGCTTCAGTTTTTCTAATGGCAATTTGCATATACTCCAGAATGTTATAAAGAGTGATCAGCTTAACAGCAATTACTTGCAAAGTCAATATTTGCCTAGAAAATGAACTTTATCCCCCAAAACACATTTCAACATCATTGCAGCCCTGCCTTAAAAGGACCACCTAACATCTTTTCAGTGATTGCTCCATTAACACAGGTGTGGGTGTTGATGAGGACAGGGCTGGAGATCAATCTGTCATGATTAAGTAAGAATGACACCACTGGACACTTTAAAAGGAGGCTGGTGCTTGCCATCATTGTTTCTCTTCTGTTAACCATGGTTATCTCTAAAGAAACACGTGCAGTCATCATTGCACTGCACAAAAATGGCCTAACTGGGAAGAGTATTGCAGCTAGAAAGATTGCACCTCAGTCAACAATCTATCGCATCATCAAGAACTTCAAGGAGAGAGGTTCCATTGGTGCCAAAAAGGCTCCAGGGCGCCCAAGAAAGACCAGCAAGCGGCAGGACCGTCTCTTAAAAGTGTTTCAGCTGCGGGATCGGGCTACCAGCAGTGCAGAGCTTGCTGAGGAATGGCAGCAGGCAGGTGTGAGTGCATCTGCACGCACTGTGAGGCGGAGACTCTTGGAGCAAGGCCTGGTCTCAAGGAGGGCAGCAAAGAAGCCACTTCTTTCCAGAAAAAACATCAGGGACAGACTGATATTCTGCAAAAGGTACAGGGAGTGGCTGCTGAGGACTGGGGTAAAGTCATTTTCTCTGATGAATCCCCTTTTCGATTGTTTGGAACATCTGGAAAACAGCTTATTCGGAGAAGAAGAGGTGAGCGCTACCACCAGTCTTGTCTCATGCCAACTGTAAAGCATCCTGAAACCATTCATGTGTGGGGTTGCTTCTCAGCCAAGGGAATCGGCTCTTTCACAGTCTTGCCTAAAAACACAGCCATGAATAAAGAATGGTACCAGAATGTCCTCCAAGAGCAACTTCTCCCAACCGTCCAAGAGCAGTTTGGCGCTCAACAATGCCTTTTCCAGCATGCTGGAGCACCTTGCCATAAAGCAAAGGTGATAACTAAATGGCTCAGGGAACAAAACAGAGATTTTGGGTCCATGGCCTGGAAACTCCCCAGATCTTAATCCCATTGAGAACTTGTGGTCAATCATCAAGAGACGGGTGGACAAACAAAAACCAACAAATTCAGACAAAATTAAAGCATTGATTCTGCAAGAATGGACTGCTATCAGTCAGGATTTGGTCCAGAAGTTGATTGAGAGCATGCCAGGGAGAATTGCAGAGGTCCTGAAGAAGAAGGGTCAACACTGCAAATATTGACTTGCTGCATTAACCCATTCTAACTGTCAATATAAGCTTCTGTTACTCATAATATGAATGCAATTATATTTCTGTATGTGATAAAAACATCTGACAAACACACATAAAAACCAGAGGGCAACAGATCATGTGAAAATATAATATTTCTGTCATTCTCAAAACTTTTGGCCATGACTGTAGATGTCTTATCCTAAGGATAAAAGCTGCACTAAATACATACTAACTATAGGTTCATACTAACATTTGGGGATTCCGTCCCCCATTCCGCAAAAAATATGAGGCAAGCAGGACTTTTCTCTCCACCAATTTTGGGTGGAAACCTGAGGGATTCCATTACAGCCTATGGGGTACGTGGGTTTCCGCTGGTAACTGCTTTTTAAGTGGATAGGATTTCCGTTTTTCGGGTCCCCAAGCGGACCCACAGAATGGAAACCCAAACGTTAGTGTGAACCTAGCATTACCGTGCTCTTAATATACCAGGTTAAAGGGGTTTTCTGGCCCCAAATGAATGTATGTGATCTGTGGTTAACAGAATCTTTTCCCATAAAGCTTTATATAAATCTGCCCAGCCACTTCTGCTCTATAAAACATTGCCCACAGATGAAAATAGCATGTTCAGAACTTTTTTATTTCCATCTTGGCATTTCTTGCTATGTCCATAGTCTGTGCCATAAATGTCTGATATGCAGCTCACATCTCTGGGGCACTGTTTGTTTGCACACAAGTGAATGAGGGCTGCATGGGCACAGTTCTCACAATTCATTTGTACAGGCCTTCTAAAATAGCCAAGGTTGCCTATTGGCAATTTTTTTTTGTCCTTGTGGCTGTAAATAAGGCCCAGTTCTAAACTTAGATCAGGCATTTATGGCATACAGTACTGTGCAAAAGCTTTAGGCAGGTATGGGGGGGGGGTCAGAAAAGTATGAATGCTTTCAAAATAGAATTAGTTTTTTTTTTTTTTTTTTTTTTTTGTCTGTCAACAAAATTCTAAGTGTATGAACAAAAGAGAAATCTAAATAAAATCAATATTTGGTGTGGATGCCATTTACTTTCAAAACCGCATCAGTTCTAGATACAATTGCACTCGGAACATATCAGGGAGGTTGTTCCAAACATCTAGGAGAACTAAGCACAGATCTTCTGTCTGTGTAGGTTTGCTGAAATCCTTCAGTCACTTCATGTAATCCCAGACAGACTTGAATAATGTTTGGAACAGGCCTGTGTGGGTGCCATGTCATCACCTCCGGGGTGGTCACACCAAATATTGATATGATTTAGATTTCTCTTATGTTCATTCATTTCGTTATGTTAATTGCCAAAAATAAACTATAAACACTTCTGTTTGTGAAAGCACTCTTAATTTACACTTACATAAAACTTTTGCTCAGTACTGTATCCTGTGGCTATCGCCATAAATGCCTAGATAGGCATACCCCTTTAAGCCTCATATCCCTTTTTTTTTTTTTTTTTTTTTTTTCATTCATTTTATAGTCTTGTTTGTCCTGAAAGCCAATATCTGAGAAGCTATTAGGTTAGCTGTTTCTGAATAAATATAAAGTGGCACTGCTGGATTACGGACTCCATTAGGGCAACTATGGGTGACTGACCCAAAGCAAGATCACGATTGATTCAGTTGTTCACATCACGTTAATTGGGTTGACTTTCGATTTGGGTACTGTAGTTAAAGAGTAGGAGGTTTACCTTTTAGTGAACTATCACTAGTATGTTACAGAATTGCTGACCTTTATGAGCAATGGTGATCAGTTATGAAGCTGTCAGCTTTTGGAGTAGTGTTTTCTTTTGTTTGAGAAGTCCAGGAAATTTGAGTTGCCTGTCCTAAAAACAGATTAAAGGGGTTCATCATAGATATCCTGGAATTACTGCCACAGTGGTGATTGACTGACTGGTTTTACTGTGGGAAGATGTGGCCAGCAAGACATCTCGTGATAGACATTTAGATAAATAGATGGGCGGCTCAAGTCTACTAGAGCAGGAGCTGCTTTTATAGAGTGTGATATTCATATACCTCTATATACTATAATAGGTCATATAGTATGGGGGTGTCAGAAATGGCACTGTATCAAGACATTTAATTATATTTTTTTCTCTCAGTCAGTTTGTTAGAACAAAAAGAGGTAGGTTTCATCCACTAAAAAATGTATGTGGCATTTCTTAAGGCAGATGAAGTGTTAACACTTAAATACAGGCTACTCAAAGGAAGTTGGTTCAGAGAAGTTCATGAAAATTGCCTGAAATGGTAAAAAAAAATGAAGCAGGAAGTCCCAGCGTTGTGAGAGTGTAGTGGCGGCCTCTCGCTAAACATCTGCTGCTCGGGCGCCCTGATGTAACATGTCTCTACAAAACAATTGTGCAGTACCAGGCAATGTACAGGCGCCCGCATGAACTTTATTAAGCATTTTCAGGATTCTTAGAGGCGGCTCACAGTGAATCCACTGGCACCATCTTCTAAATCACATTGACGTCCATAATTCAATGCATGTATATTAAAGTCTGCATGTCATATGACTAAACCCCATATTATTGAGGAACGAAATATAGTTGTAAAAGCTCCTTCTATTTCTACTATAAATAGTAAAAATATCCGATGATATAGGGGTTGTCCCAGAATGAACACTTGGCGTTGTATTTCACTATCTTCCTTTAGTCCCATAGACCTTGAATGGAGAGTCACCACACATGACTGACTACTGCTTCAATCAGTGCCGACACAGGATCCCCAATTTCATTGTTGATGGAGGTCTCCTCGGTGAGGCCCCACTAATCACACCGGGACAACCTTTTAACATCTCCTGACATGTTTGTTTTTGTAAATATTTGTATTCCCTATATAACGGTAAGGGTAAGTTCCCGCAGAGTTTTTTGCAGGTCGATTTTGAGGCAGAATCTGCCTCAAACTCCTCCCAACTCTCCCATTCACTTCAGTAAGGGTTCACAGTTTTTTGCAGGTTGATTTCGAGACTCATGTCACCAGCCCTGCATTGTCAGGTAAAAGACAGTGTAGTCCTCCTCATGTTGAAGAGTAAACTAACTATTCTGTACATGCTGTCTGAGTGCTTGCTGCAAGGAGCAGACTGTGTAAGCTGCGAGCACTTCTCACTCCCACCATGTGGTTTTTTTAGAACCCCCCACAGTCTGAGCGACACCGTTATGGCACATGCTTACACGAGCATATTGTGCTAAGAAAAGCATGTGCTATGGATTGAAACCATGTAGGGTAGGAGGGAATGTAGGAGAGAAGGCGACTTGGGTTTCCTTGAATGCAGAGGTGTCTTCAGGATGATTGCCCACACACTTGGTAGAGACGTTAACTCTATTCCCTGCCAGAACCTAGGATTTTGACAGCAGAAAAAGACTGCACAATAAATATTATGCATGTAAGGCTGTATTCACATCATGTTTTTTACATCCGTTTAATGGATGCAAACTGATAACCATCCATTTTTTTTAACATTGATGTCTATGCATCTGTTTTTTGCATCTGTTAAACTGATATAAAAAAGTGCTCTGAATAGAGCCTAAAATTTTACAAATATTTCCATACAATAACAAAGCCCCTCTAAAAGAAACAACTGTGTCCGCATGTTTATTATTTTCTTGCTTGTTTTCTTCTTTCCCTTTCCCTCTTCATTTGTGGTTTTTTTCCTTACTTTGCTTTTTTTTTTTTTCTTTTTCCATACAATAATCAAAGCCCTTCTAAAATGAAACAACTGTGTACCGCTATAAATGTATTTAATTATTTATCCTATACTCAGCTTGAGTTTTCTTTTCCCTACTGTGTTTTTTTTATTCATAGTCTAAGGACTTCATTCACATTTAGCTGGCTTTTTTTTGCTTCTTTGTACAGCTTCCTTTAAATTACCCAGTATTCTTTACTACTGCACAGATCTTGTTGTGGACGCTCTTTGGGGTTGTGGTTGTTTGTGTTTTTCTTTTGTTTTGTTTTTTTTGGTGTTTGGGTTAGTGTTGTGGTTTTTTTTTTGTTTAGTGGTGGGTTTTCGGGTTTTGTATCTTTGTTGTTGTTTTTGTTTTAGTTTTGGGTTGTTTTGGGGTGTGTTTGGGGTTTGGTTGTGGTTTCCTTTTCTCTGTTGTACACCTGGTGTGAACTAAGAGGGGGGGGAAAAAAATTTTTGGGGTGGGGAGGGGAAAAAGGGGGTTGGGGGTTTTAAAAAAAAAAAAAGGAAGGGGGCCCCAATTTTTGGCCCGCAATTTTTGTTTTAATGCATATGCACTTTTTCTGTAAGTACAATAAACCTCATTTCAATCCTGAAATATTACTGTGTCCATCAGTTATTAGATATATCAAATTGAAATGGCTGTTGCAAACTGTAAACATTTAGAACTGAAAATAATTAATATTAATAGGGGTGCTCCAAAATTGTTCATTATGACTGTAAGTCAGCTGTTAGGGCTGTATCATCCTGCATGTTGATGGTTTCTAGTGAGCCTTACATGGAATATTGTACTATAAGACAGGGTGTAACATAGGATCAATGTAAGGAACTGTGCTTCCAAATGAATTTTCTTAAAGACGTTGTCCAGGCAAAAATGGACCACACACTTTTAACTTTTAAATCAGCCGGGGACATTGAAAAAAAAAATTTTTTTAAATGCATACTTCCCTGTCTCTGATGCTCCGGTGTCCTCTCGGCACGTTCTGGTTCTTCTGCTCTGGCGGCTTCTCCCAGGTCTCTTCCGGAGTTCCGCTGATTGGCCTCAGCAGGCCTAAGGAAGAGGACCCATGATGTCACAGGTAGTGACATCACATGACATTCGCTTATTGTAATATGCCAGCAGAAACACTTCGGGTGAAGGGAACTACTTTGTTTTATGGGGAGGAGAGTGTAATGTAAGCTCTCCTCAGGGAATGGGGCTGCATAGAGTGAGCTGTGGGTGTAAGGTCTAATCCCACTGCTTGTAATCAGCTGATAGGTGGTGACTGCACTATTAGAGTCCCACCTGGCTGACTAACAGCAGATTTTATAGCTTGCAGTAGAAGTCAGTGACTAAGCTAGAGTCACAGAGGATCCTACTGCAGGATAGTATCCCCATATTTTTACCCGCTATACTGAGAGCACCCCAAGGGATCTAATTTTCCTCTAGTGAGATTAGTCAGGGCTTTGGCTGTGAATTGCGGGCTTTGTATTGTGGTAGGGGTATTAAAACGACAACATAACCCCCCATCCCCCGGCAGAGTTGGTGCTAGGCCATTGTTATCCTGCAAAGTATACTCACCTAAATGAGGGAAAGCTAAGATATTGGCCACGTATTGCTCACCGCTACCAGCATAGGAATATGTAGTGACATATTACTCCACCTACACCCTATAAGAGATGACTGCTCCCACTTAGCAGCTCCATCCCATATATTTTAAACTCATCACTGGGTTGTTACACGGGTGTGATGTGTTTCTCTATTTTATCAGTTCGAATAAAAGTTATATTTTAGTGTACTTTTTTGTCCTAATTTGTTATCTTCAATATCAGCACACCTATGAAATTATAGCCTTTTCTTGGTCATAGGGCACAGCAGATTGTGAAGGCCTGGCATAATCGCAGATTTTCTTGAAAATGGAGCTGCAGTGCAGTATAATGCTAGGTTCACACCTTCGTCTGGGTTTCTGTTCTTCAGATCCACTTGGGGACCCGAAAAGCGGAAACCCAATCCGCTTGAAATGCAGTTACCCACAGACCTCAGCAGGACTTTTTTTCTCCTCATTTTTTCAAGCAGAATGGGAGATCAAATCTCCGAACGGTCATCGAGCGCAGGTGTGAACCTAGCCCTTAGAAAGGCATCTTTGGAAAGTGTAGAAGCCGCTCTACAAGGTATTGTCATTAGTTTGACACCAACTTTTCCTGTTGACAGACTTCCTTTAAAATAAAATCTTATTTCTATCCTGGAAGGTATAGTTGTGTTTTTTTTTGTTTCCCCCCCACCCCCCGTCTGTGTGGGGAAACATAGTAAATTGGACTTTTCCTATTCAGTATAATAAAAGGTATTCTAATGCATTTCAGCTCAGTGTATGCCAGAAGGATACTTTACCTGTCCACATACTAGGAGAAAATAATCTGCTCAGAGAAGCTGCAGCCACTCATTTCCCATGTACTATATTAGATAGTTGTGTCAAGTTTGAGATGCTGCCACAATGCTGAGACAGGTCTTTGTGTATAAAAATGGTGGACAGCAGTCCTGTATTCCTAATGCAATGCCCTTTTGTTAGAGCTTTAAACAGAACCACCCACAAATCCTTACGGGCTACTGGTTTAGTGTCCCAGATAGCCCTTTTGTAACTTTGTCCATGCCTGCAGTTAAAAAAAAAAAAAAAAAAAAAAAAATTTTAGTAACTCCTGTATTTCTGGCGCCTGAACCCAGAGCAGTATACCTCAGCTTCAGTGTGCATACGTACTGAAGCCAAGGTTGTTTCCCCCGACTTCACTGAACGACTGTCCAGACATCGGAGGTACCAAAATTCCTAAATCTGCATTGTACCTTTCCACTGTTATTCTTCCTAGACCTTTAGGTATAAATTAACAACTAGAGGTTACCATTCCCCTTGTCAAAAAGGTGTGCCCCTGTACAGTCAGTCACTGTCGGCACTGATCGGCCAGTGTCAAACTGTGGAGGGACCCCCTTCATGGCAATTTATTTATAAATTTGCTAGTAGGAATAATGGAGGAATATGTACAATGTACAAGAAAAGATCCTTCAGAATTGTTATATTGATAGAAGAGGCATGATGATGTGGACACTATGGAGGAACTTTACTGGTTAGAGTGGGTTCACACTTGCGCCGGCCCTCCGTTTGCCGTGAATCCGACCTAAATGTCAGAAAAAAAGGATTGGGTCAAGGTAGGGAAAGGTTTAAGAGGGTCTTCTTAAAAACCCATTCACTTGAATAGGTTTTTAAAGCAATAAACCGGTGTGCGCTTACACCCTCTGCACCACGAAGCCGTTTTTTTTTTCCGTCGGAAACCAAGTCGGACAAGCAAGCAGTCTTAAACCTTTCCCTATCCTGTCCCAAACCTTTTTTCCAACATTTAGGTCTGATTCACGGCGGATGGAGTGCCGGTGTAAGTGTGAACCCACCCTTACTACTTGCCACCATACACACATATACAGTCATATGAAAAAGTTTGGGCACCCCTATTAATCTTAATCATTTTTAGTTCTAAATATTTGGGTGTTTGCAACAGCCATTTCAATTTGATATATCTAATAACTGATGGTCACAGTAATATTTCAGGATTGAAATGAGGTTTATTGTACTAACAGAAAATGTGCAATATGCATTAAACCAAAATTTGACCGGTGCAAAAATTTGGGTACCCTTATCATTTTATTGATTTGAATACTCCTAACTACTTTTTACTGACTTACTGAAGCACAAAATTGGTTTTGTAACCTCACTGAGCTTTGAACTTCATAGCCAGGTGTATCCAATCATGAGAAAAGGTATTTAAGGTGGCCAATTGCAAGTTGTTCTCCTATTTGAATCTCCTCTGAAGAGTGGCATCATGGGCTCCTCAAAACAACTCTCAAATGATCTGAAAACAAAGATTGTTCAACATAGTTGTTCAGGGGAAGGATACAAAAAGTTGTCTCCGAGATTTAACCTGTCAGTTTCCACTGTGAGGAACATAGTAAGGAAATGGAAGACCACAGGGACAGTTCTTGTTAAGCCCAGAAGTGGCAGGCCAAGAAAAATATCAGAAAGGCAGAGAAGAAGAATGGTGAGAACAGTCAAGGACAATCCACAGACCACCTCCAAAGAGCTGCAGCATCATCTTGCTGCAGATGGTGTCACTGTGCATCGGTCAACAATACAGCACACTTTGCACAAGGAGAAGCTGTATGGGAGAGTGATGCGAAAGAAGCCGTTTCTGAAAGCACGCCACAAACAGAGTCGCCTGAGGTATGCAAAAGCACATTTGGACAAGCCAGCTTCATTTTGGAAGAAGGTCCTGTGGACTGATGAAACAAAGATTGAGTTGTTTGGTCATACAAAAAGGTGTTATGCATGGCGTCAAAAAAACACAGCATTCCAAGAAAAACACTTGCTACCCACTGTAAAATTTGGTGGAGGTTCCATCATGCTTTGGGGCTGTGTGGCCAATGCCGGCACCGGGAATCTTGTTAAAGTTGAGGGTCGCATGGATTCAACTCAGTATCAGCAGATTCTTGAGAATAATGTACAAGAATCAGTGACGAATTTGAAGTTACGCCGGGGATGGATATTTCAGCAAGACAATGATCCAAAACACAGCTCCAAATCTACTCAGGCATTCATGCAGAGGAACAATTACAATGTTCTGGAATGGCCATCCCAGTCCCCAGACCTGAATATCATTGAACATCTGTGGGATAATTTGAAGCAGGCTGTCCATGCTCGGCGACCATCAAACTTAACTGAACTGGAATTGTTTTGTAAAGAGGAATGGTCAAAAATACCTTCATCCAGGATCCAGGAACTGATTAAAAGCTACAGGAAGCGACTAGAGGCTGTTATTTTTGCAAAAGGAGGATCTACTAAATATTAATGTCACTTTTCTGTTGAGGTGCCCATACTTTTGCGCCGGTCAAATTTTGGTTTAATGCATATTGCACATTTTCTGTTAGTACAATAAACCTCATTTCAATCCTGAAATATTACTGTGTCCATCAGTTATTAGATATATCAAATTGAAATGGCTGTTGCAAACACCCAAATATTTAGAACTAAAAATGATTAAGATTAATAGGGGTGCCCAAACTTTTTCATATGACTGTATACACCTGGCTGAAAGTTTGTCTATTTGAGCTGTATGGGTTTAGGTGTGTGTGTGTGTGTGTGTGTGTGTGTGTTTTTTTTTTTTAATTTTGCAAGATTATGCAATTCGCCAGGAAGAATACGTTGTTATAGGTAAATTGAAGAACTAAAAATAAAAACACAAAGGATATATAATAGCAAATAAATAAACTAGGCGTTAGTGTGGGTTGGTTACTTAGCAACTATGTTAGGAAGCAAGTAATTGCTATTCATTTTCCCTCTGCACAAAGCTATTTGTAGCTATATAAGCTGCTGCAAGAGATTGAATGGAAAATCATCTGCATGGTTGTATAAGTGTGATAACATCATACTAGTACTCTCCCTATTTCTCTGCAGTTTTCCATATAGGGAGCAGTGTTCTCCATGTACTCTCCATATTTTTTCTACTAAAATCCTTTAAAGGACTGTTTCACCAATACAACCGCAGGGCAGCCGTCACCTGATCACTATCGGGCTGGCTTCTTCAGCAATGTGGCGGAAGGCCAAATAAATTCTCTGAAGCTGAATTAATAAAATCCCATGATATTATGGTATTTGTAGTGTTATGGCCGGGTGGGGAAAGTGCCAGAGAAACATCACATCATGTTGTTGTATGGAGGTTAGAAATCCTAGATCAGGCATGTAATTTGGTATATTTTGGGGTGTTTGCTTTTGTCTTTCTCACTTCTGGTAAGAAGTTGGATGATTCATCGCATTACAACAAATAGTCTGCCTAATTTTATACTGTGCCCGCTTCAACAGCCCGTACACTGTACCGCTACTCGAACAGGAAGTGAAACTAGCATCTACAGACAATTGTCATTACACTTGTTAAATATTTCATAATCTTGTGTTTGGTGTTCTTGGCTTCATTTCAGATGTTTTCGCTTCTGATTCTCCTTGTTTGTTTGTGCAGGTGCGTATTGCTGCAAAATTCATCACTCACGCACCCCCAGGGGAATTCAACGAGGTCTTCAATGGTAAGTAAGAGTACGCATAGGCCATGCTCTGGTTGGCACTAAATATAATTCTTCTCAGTTGGGAGGCAACATTTAATTCATGATGCATTGCCAGTTCATAATATTATGAAGCCTTACATGATATTTTAAGCCACAGTTTGGCATTTATAGGAGAGACTTCAATAAAGAACACTATTCAATTATTACACATTAGGAATGTACAATAGTGTGAGGAACAAAAATGTATACGTAAAGGGTTGTCTATAAATCTACAGTCATATGAAAAAGTTTGGGCACCCCTATTAATCTTAATCATTTTTAGTTCTAAATATTTGGGTGTTTGCAACAGCCATTTCAATTTGATATATCTAATAACTGATGGACACAATAATATTTCAGGATTGAAATGAGGTTTATTGTACTAACAGAAAATGTGCAATATGCATTAAACCAAAATTTGACCGGTGCAAAAGTATGGGCACCTCAACAGAAAAGTGACATTAATATTTAGTAGATCCTCCTTTTGCAAAAATAACAGCCTCTAATCGCTTCCTGTAGCTTTTAATCAGTTCCTGGATCCTGGATGAAGGTATTTTTGACCATTCCTCTTTACAAAATAATTCCAGTTCAGTTAAGTTTGATGGTCGCCGAGCATGGACAGCCCGCTTCAAATTATCCCACAGATGTTCAATGATATTCAGGTCTGGGGACTGGGATGGCCATTCCAGAACATTGTAATTGTTCCTCTGCATGAATGCCTGAGTAGATTTGGAGCTGTGTTTTGGATCATTGTCTTGCTGAAATATCCATCCCCGGCGTTACTTCAAATTCGTCACTGATTCTTGTACATTATTCTCAAGAATCTGCTGATACTGAGTTGAATCCATGCGACCCTCAACTTTAACAAGATTCCCGGTGCCGGCATTGGCCACACAGCCCCAAAGCATGATGGAACCTCCACCAAATTTTACAGTGGGTAGCAAGTGTTTTTCTTGGAATGCTGTGTTTTTTTGACGCCATGCATAACGCCTTTTTGTATGACCAAACAACTCAATCTTTGTTTCATCAGTCCACAGGACCTTCTTCCAAAATGAAGCTGGCTTGTCCAAATGTGCTTTTGCATACCTCAGGCGACTCTGTTTGTGGCGTGCTTTCAGAAACGGCTTCTTTCGCATCACTCTCCCATACAGCTTCTCCTTGTGCAAAGTGTGCTGTATTGTTGACCGATGCACAGTGACACCATCTGCAGCAAGATGATGCTGCAGCTCTTTGGAGGTGGTCTGTGGATTGTCCTTGACTGTTCTCACCATTCTTCTTCTCTGCCTTTCTGATATTTTTCTTGGCCTGCCACTTCTGGGCTTAACAAGAACTGTCCCTGTGGTCTTCCATTTCCTTACTATGTTCCTCACAGTGGAAACTGACAGGTTAAATCTCGGAGACAACTTTTTGTATCCTTCCCCTGAACAACTATGTTGAACAATCTTTGTTTTCAGATCATTTGAGAGTTGTTTTAAGGAGCCCATGATGCCACTCTTCAGAGGAGATTCAAATAGGAGAACAACTTGCAATTGGCCACCTTAAATACCTTTTCTCATGATTGGATACACCTGGCTATGAAGTTCAAAGCTCAGTGAGGTTACAAAACCAATTTTGTGCTTCAGTAAGTCAGTAAAAAGTAGTTAGGAGTATTCAAATCAATAAAATGATAAGGGTACCCAAATTTTTGCACCAGTCAAATTTTGGTTTAATGCATATTGCACATTTTCTGTTAGTACAATAAACCTCATTTCAATCCTGAAATATTACTGTGTCCATCAGTTATTAGATATATCAAATTGAAATGGCTGTTGCAAACACCCAAATATTTAGAACTAAAAATGATTAAGATTAATAGGGGTGCCCAATCTTTTTCATATGACTGTATAGCCCTTAAGGTCCCTATACACATTAAAGAAGCCCTCCAGTGATGTGTTTTTTGTTGTTTTTTTTTGTTTGTTTTTTTTTAAAATTCATTAGGCACCTATTCTCCTAATAGACAAATTAATTCAGCCAATAGTATCTTATTTAGTTATTCACTGGTTAGCACTGCAGCCTTGCAGCTTTGGAGTCCTGGGTTCGAGTCCAACCAAGGACAACATTTGCAAGGAGTTTGTATGTTCTCCCCGTGTTTGCGTGGGTTTCCTCTTGGGTCTCCAGTTTCCTCCCACACTCCAAAGACATACTAATAGGGAATATAGATTGTGAGCCCTATATGGGACAGTGTTGACATTATCTCTGTAAAGCACTACAGAATATGATGATTCTATGTAAGTAAGCATAATTAAATAAATCTGAATACTTCTCTGCTAGGTCACTCTCACTCTGACTTAATAAAATGTACAGGAATAAAAAAAATCCTTTTTATGACCACCTAGTTGATGGACTGTACCACTCGGGGAGACAGTCTTGTCACTAACTACTGAAAAGTTGAGATTTCCTGGAGAAGGAGCTCACAGCTCAGCCTCCCTAACTATATACTTCTAGTGTCTTAGGTTATTTAGGAGAATACATAGAGAAGGACAATTACACTGGCCTCCCAGCAGGTAGCTGTAGTACAGGCTTTAGCTGCCCATGTGATGCTGTACTGATGTATAATGGGATTAATAGCATGTATAATGGGATTAATAGCAGAAGAAAGAGAAACCTGAAAGCCAAGATGGTTTGTGACCAGGTGCTGGCCTGTAGGGATAAGAGTACAGTGCGCATGGGGCCTTTAGTATAATACTGCAGGATTGTCCTGATCTGAATTTATTTAATCAAACTATCTTGGTTTGTTTCAGTAGAACTGAGAGAGGACTGGAAATTACAATTGCAATATGAACGCTAAAATGCGCCAACATTACAGTCATTTAAAGGGAAAGTGGTTGGGCAATTTGGGACATTTAAAAAACCTACAGGGCCTTATAGCAAACTTGTAGGATTATTCTTAAAAGGTGTTTTCTAGGGTATTCCTGCAGATCAACTGCATAGCAGGTGCTGCACTATACCATACACCCAAGACACACTGATATGGAATGTAGATTGTGAGCCCTATATGGGACAGTGATTGACAAGGTCTGTAAAGTGCTGCTGAGTATGATGGCGCTATACAAGTAAGCATAATAAATAATAAAATATAAAATAAGTTGTATGACAGCTGTGCTTGGTATTGCAGCCCAAACTATTCATTTGAATGGGGTGAAGCTGCACTATGGCCATGTTTTGACAGATATTCTTTATCTCTGATGTTGCACTGCTAAAATTATTCTAAACACACTGTTGTTAGGCTACACTTTATAGTGTAATTTTATGTATGTTAGCGAGCAAAAAGGAGTCACAGTCCCCTCACCCTCCATATTTCTCATTGAAATGTCTTGGCATAATTAAAGAAGTGCACAACTTTTTAGGGTAATGTCTTGTTAATATGGTGTGAGTATAAAATCTTTAAAGCAAAAGTGACATTTACGTATGTGTAATAGTTTATGTACCTCTTTTCTTTTTCATTTAGATGTCCGGTTACTCCTCAACAATGACAATCTGCTCAGGGAGGGAGCAGCACAGTAAGTATTCATAATTGTAATGTCCGAAAAGCAAAAATAGGAGGGATAAAATGTACAATGTGTACTGGCCATTCCTGGTTACTACAGTGTATGTGAGCAGAGCTGCAGGAACCAGGCATGGCCACTACTCATGGTACAGAGCTGTCAACTTCTAGGTCCACACACTGTGTTGTATTTCTGTGACTCCCAATATTATCTCATCAGTGGGGAGTTGGGTGTTAGAGCTCTGATATTGATGACCTCTCGTAAGGATAAGTAATCAATTTCTAAATCCTAAAAATCCCTTTAGGCTAAGGCCTCATATAGCAAACCGCAGTTAAAAACAAAAAAACAAACGTTGTAGGAAAAAGTGCACTGCAAATGCATCGCTTTTTTTTCCACAGTGTTTTCCAGTGCGTGTTTGCTGCGTTTTTCTCTGCAGTTTTTTTTTTCACTTATTAAATAATTAGGAAAAACTATTGTTTCAGCAGCTAAATTTGACTTGCTGCTTTTTTTGAGACTGCAGCTTTTTCGCCACGTTTTTGTTTTTTTTCTGCAGTGTATAGATGAGATTAACCAAAATCTCATTCACTTTGTGGGTACTGTAAAACGCAGCTTTTTTTTCATTTCATTTTTGCAAAGTGGTGCCTTACAGTGGTTGTGCCAAGTAAACCTCTTGTTAGGGATATTTTCCTTCCAGTCAACCATCAACTGATTGTCACTGACTGACCTTCATTGGCTTCCAAAGTCTTTTATGTGTCACTGCAGTGCAAACTTTTCCTTTAAAATGTTTTTTTCCTTGCTGTTTAGGGAATCATAGCCTGCTTTTTATATGGCTGAGCACCAAAAAAAAAAAAAACTCAGAATGTCTCAAAAAATTGCATTAAAATGCCCCATGGTTTTGAACTTTAGTTATGCAATATAAACCCCTAACACTCACTTCACTAAAATTTATTCCAATGGTCCTGATTATGTAGCTGCTCTAGGTATCTCTGGACTCTGTAATGATCTCATAGTTTACAACTTTATTTTAGAAGTGAAAATATTAAACTTATTTATATGATATATCTGATTTTTGCTTCACAGTGCATTTGCCCAGTACAACATGGACCAGTTTACCCCTGTAAAGATTGAAAACTACGATGACCTGGTAATTTCTTTTAGTAGGATTTTTATGGGATTGTAGAGTTATAAGGTGCTTGTAAAGTAATTTGATTTATCACAAATGTAATCTGGAGTATATTATAACAGCAGCTAAATACATATGGCGTACTTGACAGTATTCCCAGCAGCTGGGAAGTAGGAGATTGTGGTATAGCCATGTTGCTTTTTCTGTAAACCATGCCTTCTGTTGTGTCCCACTGACTCGCCCACTAAATGTGAGTTTGGTTGTCAGGACTGCATCTTTCTACCTAAGTGAACGGGATTGAGTTGCAATACCGTGAACACCTGTGTCACTATAAGCAACCATGTTTTTCTAGTCCTGTACAGCTTGTGGCATTTTACGCTAGGTTCACCCCATAGACTATAATAGGGTCCGCCTGGTTTCCACCAGTTTTATACTGAAACCAGTGGAGAGAAAAGTCCTCCTTGCAGGACTTTTTCTTTCCGACAATTTTAAGCGATGTCTCCTATGGAGACTCCAATACAGATGTGAATCCAAACTTTGTGAGGCTTGATGTCTATTTCCACAAAAGTATGTACATGTCTTTTGATCCTTGGTGTGTGCAGTCTTTATTGGATGCATCCGTTGTAGTTCAATTGTTTACCATCAGCTTTTATTTCTTTTTTTTTTATAAAGTAAAATGCTCTATTAATCCTTACATATTGCCTAAGAGTAAGTGCACACAGTATGCAGCACGGACTCCGGCAGATCTGGCTGTGATATTTATAGATGGAAGCAGTTTAACTATACAGTAGCGAGAAATTAAAGTGCTTCCTAATGGGATCTACACTTCAATAATTTCATGGATAACTTAATGATCATCTGTTACATTACATTTCTGTAGGTTCTAATTACAGAACATGGAGATCTGGGTAATGGCAGGTTCTTGGATCCCCGGAACAAAATTTCTTTCAAATTTGACCACCTGAGAAAGGATGCAAGTGATCCTCATCCCGATGAAACAGACTCTGTTTTAAAGCCCTGGAGAGAAGCTTGTGACAGTGCTTTAAGGGCATATGTGAAAGATCACTATCCCAATGGAGTCTGCACTGTTAAGTATCTGTTTTAGTTTTTTTGTACAGAATTTCTTTGAGTCAAAAAATATGAAATACTCAAACTCTGTCCACTTACTGGTTTGTTCTCTGCAGGTCTACGCAAAGACTATAGATGGACAGCAGACAGTAATAGCCTGTATTGAAAGCCACCAGTTCCAGCCAAAAAACTTCTGGTATGTGTATATTTTGAAATGTTTCCGTTGCACCCCTGTAAAGCTGGCAGGCACAAAGAGGTAGGGGCTGCATCGTCATAAGGTTACATCCAATCCAGTTTGGCTTCAAAGGCAGTGTAAAAATTAGGCAGTGACTTCTACAATAACTTCATTTAGGTTAGCTGTACTTGAAATAAGAAAAATCAGAAGTGCCTGCAAATCTTTTTGACAAAATGCCCTTTTCAGTATTCATGGCCCATTGTTTTTTTTTCTTCGTTTGTTTGTTTTAGTTTTATCAAATTGCACAGTTAGATTTGAACTCACCAGAGCAAATGGGATCCATGCTATTATTGAGGAGAACCTTTTAATGAAACAAGGGTGTGCAGGCTACAGACTTCTTTATCGTAATAAGGGCAAGCACTGTAATTCCCTGTCATCTTACATGCACGTCTCAAGATTTAAGGAGATCTGTCACCTCTCCTGAAATTGACCACAGTATATTAAATAAGATGATGTGTTAGTTCATGTGATCACTGGTTGGGTAACCTCCACCAACCAAGCATTGGAGTTGCTGGGTCTTAGAAGACCTGCCAGTGACTGATGTCCGGAGAGGTGTCTGTTTTCCCATGTAGTTAGAGTCCAATGGATACCCCAATTACAGTGATGAGTAAATGTCCCCAGAGGTCTTTAAAGAGGACCTTTCACCACCTCCACCAGTTCAAGTTCTTAGCATCTGTTAATAGAATCTGCTCCATTTTTTCTCTAGCCTCCAACATTTTGGAGCAACAAACAATTAGTTTTGATGCCTGATGTGCTATTTAAACTCTGTACTGTCAGGAGGGCGGTTTCAGGCAGGGGGCGTGATTCTGAACCCAAATCAGAGGCAACCAGTGTCAGAGCTCAGAATCACACCTTTTGCCTGACTCCACCCTCCTGACACTACAGAGTCTAAATACTTTATCTGGCACCAAAAGTAACAGCATTGTTTGTTTTGGAACAGTGGGGCTAAAGAAAAACTACAAAAGCACCAGAATTAATGGAGCAGCAGCTATTGAGTTATCTAAAAATTGTTGGAGGTGGTGAAAGGTCCTCTTTACACGGTGTGTTTTTTTGGGTTTTTTTTATTATCTGAGATACCGTATATAAGTCAGCACAACCAATCATAATAATTTATTTTAGTGTAAATAACTATAATTTAGAAAAAAATATATTTTTGGACATATTACCCCTAAGAAAAAAAAAAAAAAAAAAGAACAGTTCTATTAAAAAAAAATTGAAAAAACATCTTTGTGTCATAAAGAAGAATCATTTTAGTAACCAGAGAACAGAAAAGGTTTTTGTTACATCTGGTCATTTATATCACCTTTATCATTTATATCTCTGAAAAGTGGCCGCATTTACCTGGTGGTGTTAGATAATGCAATGGTTCACTGCAGGACGCAGACAGGCCCAAGTGGTATATGGTGGGGGGGATGCACAGATGCATAATACTGAGATTGCAACCACTCACATATCTACATATCCATGAGGGAGGTGGATGCCAAGTATTCCAAATGCACACAGATAAGGCATACGTAAAGTGCCAATCACATGATAGTACAAGGTGCACAAGGCTGGTTTACAGCCTATTATTGATGTCCAGGCTGTTAGATTGGGCAGGCTTTCCAGTTCCTATATTTGTACACCCTGCAAGTACCAGCACCCCATTCTCCATCAACCAACATGGCCTGACATAGATAGATATATCGATCTCATTTCTTTTCCTTTTTTTTTATTTATTTATTTATTCCATATATATATATATATATATAATATAATTAATATATATATATTTTTTTTTTTATTTTTTTTTTGCAAAATATGCAAATGTGCCAATCTAGGACCAAAGCACACTTGTAGTTAAGGGAGTAAAACCACTATCTTTTGCCATGTCACATAGGGGGGAATTCATCATTCCCTCTATGTAGTTTTCTGCCATAGAGGGATGATATTGAGTCCCATGTTTGCCATAAGACCCTTTCTTGACTGTTACATGCGTTCTGATGTCAGAGTGACTATGTCCTATTGCCTTTAGCCCTGTAGTTTTTATTAGGTGTTATTTCTTTTGCATGGATGTGTGCTGGAGTTATATTTAACGTTAGTTCATATTCTTATTAATGGCTTTTTTTCCCCTTAGGAATGGACGTTGGAGGTCTGAGTGGAAATTCACTATTTCACCGCCTACTGCTCAACTGGTTGGAGTGCTTAAGATTCAGGTAAGTAGTAGAAAAGAACTTCAAAATAATTAAAGGGAGACTATCACCAGAACCCAGCATATCAGCAGATGGATAGGTTAGGGTCACCTGAATCAAACAGTGTATTCCCCTTGTCAATCGGTGCCTATGCTGCAAAGAAATTACCTTTTTTCTCAATATGCTGCTTACCCCTTTGAAGCAGAAACACCTCCCTTATTGCTCCAAAGAGATCATATATACAGGTGCATCTCAATAAATTAGAATATATTTGAAACGTTTATTTCTTTCAGTAATTAAATTAAAAAGTGACCTCCTATATTTTCTAGATTCTTTACACACACAGTGTTCTATTTCAAGTGTTTTATTTCTGTAAATATTGAATATGGATTGCAGATAATGAAAAACAAAATCTAAGAAAATTAGAATATTGTAAAAAAGTTCAGTATTGTAAATTCAGTGTGTCACCTGCCAAGGTTTCCTAAGCCTTTAAATGGTCCCTCAGTCTGGTTCAGTAGGACACACAATCATGGAAGACGCTGATTATGAATTGTATTACTGAATTACTGAGCATAGTGAAGACCTGTGCATAGTTAAAGCGAATCTCCTTGGGGGAAAAAAAGTGTGCATCCCATGCACCTTACATCATTTACCTTGTACGCATAATAATAGTAGTTAGTTATTCCAGTGCTGTGTGTGCATCACTGCAACTAATAGAAATTAAGGCTATCTAACTTTGGGACTTGAGTATAAACTATAAAGAGTCACCATAGTGATTGATAGTGTCTGATACAAGACACTGAAGAATATCGCTCATGTTATTGAGTTACTTTGTTAAAGACTGGTCTAATGTAGGCATTGATGCTCATTTGTATAGAATCTGACAAACCAATGAGTTAAAGTAAGTTTGGTGGGTCATTTTGCTCTATGAAACCACCCCAAGTGTTTGGTAAGGATTTTGTTCACAAGTCCACACATACCTTGCTTGCCTTTGCATCTGCCACATTTCTGAAAAAAATAACCTTGCAAATACAATGGAGACTAGGGGCTGGGTAATTATGACACAGATCAAAATTACGATTAATCAGGGATTTTACCTTGTGATTGCAGTAATGGCGATTATTTTAGGCCACACCCCCAGATGAGGATTATGATAAGGGTGAAATGGGTTGTAACCCCGGGCCTAACAGCAAGTAAATGCCCATTTGCCCCTATTATAATCCAACCTAACAATCAACTGTATTGGCATGCTGCTATTATACTCTGCGGTCTCTTCACGCTCGCGTCCTTGCGTCTCTACAGCAAGTGAACGCTGAAGCCTGTGACGTTATTTAGGTGGCTGGAAGAGGCGTGAATAGAACAGAGACCGGAGCCCAGGCAAGGTGAGTAACTCTGTTTTTTTATGTTTGCTTACCTTTCATGGGTCTCTGCTAATTGTACTCTGGAGTCTGAAGAGACCCCAAAGTACAATAGCAGCAGTTCTGAACCGAAACGGAATAACCGATGTGCTCAAAATCTAGTTGATCATCCGGATCGACAGTCTGTTTCAGTTATTTTTTGATTAATTGCCCAGCCCTAACAGGGACTGCCCCATTCCTGCCAATTGCTGCCTGTTAAACTTGCCCATCGATCCCCACCAAAACTTTATTGACAGTGCTTGCTGTCTCAACAGTCAAGCAGTGTCAATCAAGGCTTGGTGGGGTTAGACCTGGAGCACTTGCCAGGAAAAAAAAAAACATCCTTATTGCACTTCCCAAATACAATCAGAGGTTTGTTTGGACTTGTGTGTAAGTGACATACTAAAAACTGGGGGTAGTTTGGAAGAGCAAATTGATGTGAAGGCCCCCTATAAATAGTAATATAATATTACACTTCCTTAATTTAAAGAGAACCTTCCTAGGATTTATTCAGATTGTTTATTTTACAGGTTCATTACTATGAAGATGGTAATGTTCAGCTGGTTAGCCATAAAGACGTCCAAGAATCTATAACAATCTCTGTAAGTACCACAACATTGGACCCTCCACAAACAAAGGAATCATTTGTAGCTGCAGCTAAGTGGCAGAAGCCTTAAAAGCTAACTAAAAAGCTAATGGAGGAGCTTGCAAGTTTGTTTTGTTGTGACTTGAGATTAAGGGACTTTAGAAGCAAGCAGCCAGCTGGATGACAGAAGGTGGAGAGGTGGGGCAGCAGGTAGGTTACTCCTGGACTAGCGCACACCAACAAATTTATCAAGTTAGCTAAAAAAAAAAAAAAAAAGGGTTGTAAATTTAGAGGTAACTGCTGCAGCAAAACACTTCCTCTGACAGCCAGGGGAATATCTGCTCCAGTAAAAAGGGAATTAGGAGTGTATGATAGGTTACTGGGTATAGCAGTCATGGAGAACATTGGCATCAAAGATAAAATTAGAGATGGGCAGAAGATCCTTAAACATGATTTTAGGGGCTTAGGCTTAGGGCAAGGACCTCAACTGTAGTATTGTCTTAAACACCACGTGTACCTCATACCACACTAGAGAGGTAGCAGGAGATTCTGGAGGTAAACAAGTGGATTATGAGCTGGTGTAGGACGGAGGGGTTTGGATTTTTGGAGAACTGAGCTGACTGTTGGTGGCTTCAGGCTCTATGGTAGAGATGAGCTGCCCTTTACAGCTGTATTGGGGAGAGGATGGCTAGATAATAAGAAAGTCCAGAAATGATAACTAACATTATAAAACAATATGGTTTTATGAGGCATCAGTCCTGTCAGACTAATCTGATAAGGAGGAGGTGAGTTCCAGACCTGGAGAGGGAGAGACCTGTGTATTTAGGTTTTTCAAAGTTGTTTGATACTGTACCTCATGAAAATTCAGTACATAGAATGAAAATTCTGGTGGAATTAGGGGGAAATATGTGTAACTGGATTAACAGGCTCAGTGACGATGGTTAATAATGGTGAAGGGCAAACCTCATAAGATTTGTTTTGGACCAGTATCTTCAGGCCCAGAGTATAACAGCTGGAAGTGAGGGGAGCTGTGTAAAAATAAAAATGTACTCACTTTCTCTGGGTTTCACTGTGGCATCCTACTACATTCAGGTTGTCTTCTCAGGCCTTTCGCCATCTTCTGCAGTCACATAGGGCAGTCGAGACCATCACACTTTGACACTACAGCATCATCACACGTGCTGTAGCATCAAAGTGTGAGGACGTTGACCGCTGAGACCCAGTCGTATGCCTCATCAGTGGTCTAGAGGCTAGAGAAGATGACAGACGGCCTGGGAAGAAGACCAGAATGGCAGTGGATTCAGTGGCAGAGACGAGTAAAGGTGAGAGTAAATGTTTACTGACCTTCCCGGTGCCCAGACAGCAAAATGGCAGTCAGATGGCCTCCATTTTGCTGGATTCGGTAGAACCCGAAATTTTTGTAAAATTCATAGCAAACCCAGCTTGCTATTTAAAGGTACATATTGAGACTGAGACACGGTTAATATTGACCTTATAGAGAGCTTACAAAGAAGAATTTCAAAATTAAAGATGATACAAATACAGGAAGATAATATAATATTACAGAGAGGTTTGGGTAAAGTAATAGCAAATTAATTTTAACATGGATAAATGTAAGGTCATGTGCTTTGGGAAAAGGATAAAATGTTTTCAGTATTAGGTTGGGTTCACATTTGCGTTCGTCAATCTGCTTGAAATCAGTATGTGAAATCTTCAAAAAACTGATTTTGAATGGTCTAGATTAAAACCCATTGATTTCAATGAGTTTTAAAAGTAATCCGCATGTATCAGTTTGTGCCATTTCCGTCTGGTTTCTGCTTTTTTTTTTTTTTTTTTTTTTTTTGCGGAGAGAAAAGTAGAACTTGTAGGACTTTGTCTCCGTACTAAAAATAAGGGTTCCAGACGGACAGCAACCGATCCGTGGTGTGTGTGTTTTTTTTTTTTGTTTTTTTTTAAACATTGAGGTCTATGGAAAACTGATTACAAACGGATAGTGATCAGTTTGTGTCCATTTTGCAATCCGTTTTTCCCTCTGCGCATGCTCAGAATGAACAAGGGGGAAGAAATTTAAAAAAAACGGATTGGTCAAAAACGGACACAAGTGGTCAGTTTTTTTTTTTTTTTTTTTTGAATGGGCACCCATTGACTAATCTGTGTAAAAAAAACGGATTCGAGTATCTGCTGTGTAACCGTTTGGAATCCTTTTTGTACCATACCGTTTTTCTCTTAAAACAAGCAAGCAAGCGGACGGATACCAAATGCAGATGTGAACCCAGTCTAAGATAATAAAACACTTGATGTAGGGGTATAGATCTTCATGACAAGGACATAGTTTTTTTTCCTCTATAAATTCACTAGTCAAACCCCATATGGAATACTGTACACAGTTGTTGGAAAATGTAAGATAGATATATGTGTATATAAATATAACAAAGGCATTGCTGTACTAGTGTGGGTGCAGAGGACAGATGCCAAAGTAATTAAATGTGGTGTTCAGGGTTAAAAAAATATATTACTTACTGTTAGGAGTGGATATGTATAAAATGAATAGGCATTTGTACTTGCCTGCCTCCACCCCTCGTGCTGGGACAGCCTTCAGCTCTGCTATTCTGTTTGTCTGCAGAGTGCCTGTTGACATGAATGGGTGACTTTCTTGAAAAATATAATATTAAGATCTAGTAGTCAGATCTTTTAAACCAGTGGCCTATTCTGAATGCCATATAGAGCTGGGAAGGACTTTTTGCCCTGTTATGGGGATATTGGTATCTGCATCATAGCGGGGTTATAGTCTTCCTCTGGCTAAACACTCTAAGATTATAGGTTAGACTTTATGGATCTGAGTCTTGTCATACTCAGTCTAGTTGGGTACTTTTTTTTTCCCCTCTCTTCAATATATAAATATTTCTTATATGTGAACATGCCCATTAAACTAAGTAAACATGTAATTATTGTAGTGGACAGCAGGTGGCAGTTATATGTTGTCTTTTACATGTTGCATATGTTTTCACTTCTCTGAGCTCTAATATTTATTGGTAAGCTGAACTGAACAGATATTGAACTGGCAGCCTGTCCTGCTAAGCGTATATACAATAAGGCCTCATGCATATGATCAAGTGTGCAGGCCAGGGCTCTTCTGGTGGGACAGTCTGATGCTCCATTTCGATTAATTTAGAGCAGATCATATCCTGTTCTGTGACATCGGAACGGAACCCCTCATTGAAGTCAATAGGGAACAGTAGACACCTGGATATCAACAAAGTGCATTCTGCTATAAAATTCCCCCACCCACAGCCTGCACACTCGGTCATATGCATGTAGCCTTATACTTAAATGATATCAGGGTTTGAGTCTAAAGTGTAATTGTACAAAATGTCCCCAGTACATTACTGTATATGCTTTATGCAGTGTTCAGTACCTTTACTAGTGCGTGCTAGTTTTCATAAGAAATATAATTCTACTTTCTATATTAAATCTTAAGCTTAAAGGGAGTGTCTGGTTCAGACAAACCCTTACTTGGACATACCAAGCTTTCTGGTATAAATATTCGTCACATCACAAAGGCCTGCCCCCTCCCCACAATGAGTGTGCACAAACTGCAGGAAAGTTGAAAAATATAGCATCTTTTCTCTTCCAGAAATCTGCAATAGATACTTTGATAAATGACCCCCAATGTCTTATGAATCCATAACAATGTATAGTATAAGGGCCTGAGCCCAACAGCCCTATACCATGTGCCAGCATACCTCATTGTTTTATAAAACTTATTCTCTCCTTAAAAGCAATGAATCTGACAGAATGCGACATCAGAGCAGTTTAGGAAGTGAAAGCTGAGCTGTGTGTGCTGTATACTGCTATATATCACCATGCAGTATCCTGTTAAATCTTCCATTTGCTTTATCTGCTTCGATTTTAGGGGGGAGGCGCAAACTGCCAAGGAGTTTATAAAGATTATAGAGCAAGCAGAAAATGATTACCAGGTAAGTACATCTTATCTACCAGATATACAGTACACCACTACTGTTTTATAAGAGGTATTGTGTCTGGCCACTATGGACAGTGTGTACACTGTCAGACATGTGGCACCACTTTTTTCCCCTGTAACTCAGGTCAATAACACCCAGACTTTGATGTGACACTTATGTTCCATATGGTAATTTTTTTTTGTCCATTTGTAAAGAGAAGCTTGTGTTTTCCTGTGACACTAGTCTTGACAGAGTGGTTACTGCAGAACTGTACTGTAGCTGTTTGTCGTAGTTAGATGTTCTGCACTCATATTCTCCCACGCGGTCAGGCACGGAGAGACCCAGCGAGTATGTCCCGTGCATACTTCTGACTGAATGTCAGGTAGATGCCTCAAGAACTGCCCTGCCAGTATGCACCTGCATCTCTCATAAATTTTAAAATTTTTCATCAATTTAACTGTATGAGGGTTTGTTTTTGCGGGACAAGTTGTAGTGTTCAATTGACTTTTTATGCTTTAAATTTATTCTCTGGGTCAATACAGGTACTTCAGTATACATGTATGTCTATACCTTAAAAAAAACATTGACCATAAGGGGAAAATAACATTACGGGTGTATTGTTTGGGTCATTACCGAAGGGGCAGTACAAAACATTTTGGAATGGAGGGATTAATGTTTTAATTTTTTTTTTTTACCTTTATTTTTTTATGTTATATTTTAGTCCCCTTTGGAGACTTGGGATCTTTTGATTGCTTATATAATACTTTGTACTACTAATGCAGTGCCATGTATTATGTTGTCTGTCTGCATCTGACAGGCAGTCTATTAGGCTGTGCCAGAGGGACACACTGAAGGTAGGCCTGGATTCTTAATTAGGCATAAACTGAAGGCAGGTATGGGGAAGGGGGGGGGGCTTTCATTAGGACATCAACTGCCGGGTTAAGGCATTGACACCCAGTGATTTCCGAAGTGCCAGTGTCTGAAAGAGGGAGACCTGTCTCTAGAGCCATTCAAATTTCTGTGGGTTGTACTGACAGTGGCATTTCAAGGGTTAAATACTTGGGGTCAGAGATAAGTGATTTCACACACTACAGAAGACACACTTGGGTTCCAATGTGTATGAAGTAGATAGTCATATGCATCAGAATAATGACTGTTAGTGACCAATGGCGAAAGTCTGTTGGTCGGGTTAAGGTTTTGTACCTTCAGATCTCTGACCTCTTGTGGAGCTCAGAATATGTTACATATATTTATACACTGCCTGGAAACTTCTGCTTTGGTGCCGCTGAGATGGAACAAGTAGACCGCTATTCCCCATTTAATTTTGTTTAACCTCCTTAAACCCAGCCCTCCTTAGCCTCTGTTTTAGACCTTAAAGCGGTCCATAAATCCAAGTTTTCATATTGTTGACCTATCCACAGGACTCGAACCCCCCCGCATAGGGTGTGTTCTCACGGAGGAATTTGCCGCAGATTTGGGGGTGGATTTCACCCCCGAATCTGCAGCAGATTCCTCCTGGAATCTGCCTCCCATTGAAAACAATGGCGCAGAAAAAAAAATAAGTGTCCTGCTTGAAATTGCCGCAGATTCCGCCTGCGGTGTCTGCAGCTTGAGACGCCCTCCTAATGAGAAGTGGGATGCCACGACGCAATGCTGATGCATCGGCTCTAGCCGCAGCAAAAATGCCGGCGGCGGAAAATGAGGAAGAATTCCTTTTCATTTTCCGCCGTGTGAACATACCCTTAGATCAGCTGTTGCAGCAGCCTCTGGGTGGCAGAAGCTGCAGGTGGACAAGCAGTACACACAGCGCTACTCTGCAGCACTGCAATTCCCCGGAACCACAACTATGCAGTGGTCTGGACTGCTGTGCCACTCCTGTTACTTGAATAGGATTCCTGCTGCATACGCTGCCCATACACTAGCAGCTTCTGGCATCCTTAAGCTACTGGAACAGCTGGTCTGTGTGGGGTCAGGTGACTCCCCCACAGATCAGATAAGTCATCAGTGTGAAAAACCGGTTTGGCCAGAAAACCCATGTAAGAACAAAGCTAATTTTTACATTTATTCATTCTCACATTTCAATAGCCATTACATTTTCCAGCCATATAGTTTGAGGGCTTTTTATGTATGAGGTGAGTTGTACTTTCCAATTGAACAGTTTTGGCATACATATAAATTATTGATGAACTTTTTTTAGCTCTTTTTAGGGGAGCATGTAAAAAAAAAGTTAAAGCGTACCCCTAGTTATAAACAACGTTTCATAAATGAATAGTACATTTGAATATAAGAAATATTGTAATATATCTTAAAGGGATATGTCCAGCATAAACTAAAACTTTAACACTGAGCTAAACCACCTCCCCCTGCCTTACTTCTAATTTACTCCCTTTAAAGAAAATGTATATTTACCCATATGCCTGGGCAGATTTTCTGATTTCCTGGTGATATTCTGTTTCCGGAGACAGGAGGTCACCAGTACTCCTCTCTTTCAACGGTTTCCCCCCCACCCTGTCACCATCATAATCACCAATGCTCACGTCCTCTTCTTCTGCTGGGCATCACTTCCTTCACAATGGATCCTGAGCCGGTGCAATAGAACGTTAGCAGAAGCAAAGAGAAGCAGCGTTCTATTGTGCGTGCGTGGTAGGCACAACGAAAGGTAGGTAGGGCTAGTAATCCGCAGGCTAGCTAGGGAAACGGGGGGGGGTTGTGAGGGAGGTAGTGAGAGGGGGGATCTGAGTGAACTGCAATGTATCATGGTAGTTGTAGGCTAAGACAGCAGGAAGCCACCCATGTAAACAAATGCAGAGGATACCAGGAGCTCCCAGAGAAACTCAGAAATCACTGAAAACACTGCTAAAGGTATTTGGGTACACTTATTAACCCATTGATTGCACTAACAGACATTTTTTAAAAATAATTTTTTTGCCTGGAAATCCCCTTTAAGCTGATCTGTTTCCTTCAGCACTTAAGTTGTTCTCTTGCTCCTTCAATCTAACTGCTTTGTTTACATTATATCTCCGTAATTGATTTGTTGCCACATTTTGTACTCTTACAGCCTTGTATCTACAACCTAGCTGTGTTAAAATAGATTATAATGGCAGAGTATCTTTTCTCTTTCCCCATCTCCTCTTCATAGACTAATATGGAGAAAGTAACTGCCTGGAAAGTGGAGAAGAAAACCTATTTCTTTAAGTTTTATATATTAACATCTACTATTAATTTATGAAAAGCTGTTTTTAAGTGGAGATAGGCTTCAATTATATATTAGGCAACGGTGTGTAAGCAAATATGGTCATGCCAAATAAGCATAGGTTTGTTTATGGATGGATAGGTTTGTGTTTTTTGTGGGTTTTTTTTTTTTTTTTTGTATTCATTTTTGTGAGGAGGGAGGGTCAGCCATGCCTCCATCATGGCTTTACAATCAGATACCTACTACTTTGTCACGACCCCCAGTTGCCATAGTAGAGCATCAGACCCCCATCAGGCTTCCTTTCTGTCAAACAACTCACATGCTGCTATTACTGCACCATATAATGGTTAAACCAACTTTGTTGTTCTTTGATCATTTCCACATTTTTCAAAAAAGGTTTGTTAGTGCTATTAGTAAGGTTAATATAATATATAATAGGTTAATAAGTGCAACCAAATACCTTTTTAGCACTGTTTTGAATGTTTTCTGGGTTTCTCTGTGAGCTCCAGGCACCTTCTGCATTTGTTTACATGGGTATCTTCCTGTTCTGTGTTTTCCTAAAACTACCATTATTCCTTGGGCTTCACTCAGAGCTGACTCCCACCACCTCCCTCTCTCACTCCCACCACCTCCCTCTCTCACTCCCACCACCTCCCTCTCTCACTCCCACCACCTCCCTCTCTCACTCCCTCCCCCTCCCTGTTTCTCTAGCTAGCCCGCCCACTACTAGCCCTTCCTAACTAACTCAACCCCCCCCCCCTCCACACACCCCATCATACATACTTGTCTTCCGGTCTGATTCTTCTGGGCACGGGACGTCACTGGTCAAGAAGAGGAGGTGCCGAAGTGGCGTTCCGTGCCCAGAAGGTGCAGACCGGAACAGGTAAGAATGTTGGGTTTTGGGCTGGGGGGGTTCTGTGGGGGGTTAGTGTAGGTTATGTTCCATTCTTCCCGGCGATCTAGGTAAATATAGATTTTTGGTACACTTAAGTAATTTAGAAGGTAGGCTAATAGTAGCAGCATGCCCTCATGTATATGCGGTTTTACATACCGCCAGAAAGCAGACAGCGTGCTGAATTCAGAGCACTGCCGGCTTTCCTGTTATATGCCCTGGGGCTGGAGATATCAGGGGTCTAAATTTCACCGTTCGCTGTCAGAAGGGCGTTCCTGACAGTCTAGCTGCGCTGTGAGGAACGCCCTCCCTGACTGTGCTCATCCATAGCGCTGTACTGAGGGGGCGTTCCTCACAGCTCAGCGTCATCACTGGACTGTAAGGAACGCCCCCCTCTCTCTGTACTTGTCCCATAGCCCTGTACAGTCAGAGGGGGCGTTCCTTACTGCCCAGTGATGACGCTGAGCTTTGAGGAACGCGCCCAAACCCCCCCCCCCGTACAGTGCTATGGAGGAATACTGTCAGGGAAGGCATTCCTCACAGCCAAGCTAGACTGTCAGGCAGGGCCGGCGTTGGGGGGGGGGTGGCAAACTGGTCAATTGCTCAGGGCCCCGACCCCAAAGGGGCCCCCAGGATCCCGGAGTCAGGACCAGCCATATCGATAACAGAAAGGGACCCAGCATCATATGCCGCAGGGCCCCTTTCTGAGGTGAATAAAAATAAACATTTTTACTCACCTGTCCTTGGTGTCCAATGTCATCTTCTGGCGTTCCGGACATCACCGCTAAGGCCAGGCCTCAGCCTTAGCGATCACGTGGGGCGTGCTCACGTAACCATTAAGGCACAATCTGAATTCAACGCGCTGTCAGCTTCTTAGCGGTATGTAAAACTGCACATACATGATGACGTGAAAGGTCCTCTTTAACAACCACAGTAAGAAAAAAAAAAACACTCTATGGTGGATGTTCAGGGGTTAATATTACATCACCTCTGACAAGGTGGAATATTGCAAGAATTATGTGTTTCCCTAGAAATTGTCTTCAGATCCAGTGGGAGTCCACTGTTGTAAGGACTTTCCTAAACGGATTTTCGGGAGTTAAATATTGAAGACCTATACTTACAGTAGGTCATCAATATCAGATTGATGGTGGCCCGGCACCTTCACCGATCAGCTGTTCATAGTGGTGATCAGGTGAGTGCTGCTGCTTCACAGGCCAGTGATGTCATGTTCTTCGATCACATGGATTATTGCAGCTCAGTCGCATTCAAGTAAATGGGCCTGAGCTGCAATACCAACCATAGGTAAGCCATTAAAAGGCTATAGTTCTTAGCTCTGGTCCGAATGCTACAGCCTCTTCTAACAGCTGATGGGAATGCTGGGTGTTGGACCCCCTTCTGATCTGATAACCTATTCTATTGACTGGTCATTAGTATTATATTCCTGGAAAACCCTTTGAAAGGAGAACTGTTTGCTCTCCTATTCTATCCATGAAATACGTTTCTAGATCATCTTTTGTAAAACTGCTTTGTGTTCCTCTGATATCACTCCTAGGTAGATATTTGAATAAATTGACCATGGGTTTTACCAGTAGGGGGCATGTCACTGCACACTTTGACACTGTCCACTGAGCACCCGTTTTCTTGAGAAATTGCAGGGAGTAACCAAATTTCAAGTAAGGTGAGGGTGGAAACATTTTATCTTCTAACCACATGATCTTTGTTCTCTCCCACAGACTGCCATAAGTGAAAACTATCAAACAATGTCAGACACCACTTTCAAAGCCTTACGTCGGCAGCTGCCTGTCACCCGCACCAAGATTGACTGGAACAAAATCCTCAGTTACAAGATTGGCAAAGAAATGCAGAACGCTTGATCACTTTAAAGAGCTACAGCAATGTCTAGTGTGCAAAGCAAAGTCGGAAGTGTTTGGTCTTACACGTATGCTGTGTAACCCCTTATGTGCCAGAGTGGCTAGCAGAATATCCTGTTCTGGGTGGCCTCCAGCACTGATGGGGTGTTAAAAAGAAAAAAATAGGGGTTTATATAATGTGATATTTTGCTAGGGCCTACAAAGTTATTGTATTTTCTAACCTAGAAGCGCTGCAGAACAATCGGCTTTGTTTTATATTCTTCTCCCAGGAGCCTGTAAATGTGATCACTGTGTATGTTGGTTCAATTTTTTTTTTTTTTTTTTTTCAATTGACTTCTTGATGTTAGAAAACGTACCAGCTTTGGACGCTCTTTCAAGCTCTTTTTTACAGAGCTAGGGATAAAACAAGGAATGTTTTCCTCTAAGTCTTTGGCACTTGTAATATTAACCTAGTTGCCCAGTGTAGTCATTTCAACCTGTTACATCTAGCCCTAAGTAATGTTACTAGTTATCCTCATCATACATCTCAGCACTTCTCAACTGCTAAAATACTAGACAGTGAATTTCTTCCTCCTTTATTTTTTTGTTTGCATTAACTGAAGCTTTTACAATAACCTGAATAGCTGGTTTGATGACCGATTCCTTCCAATATATGTGAAATAAAAGGAAGTGTCTAGTGCTGTATAAGACTTAGGTTACTGGGCATGACAGCTGCTTTACAAGCTTGGGCATTTAGGAATAGTTGACTTTGGCTTCCTTCATAACTAGTTATAATACTATTACATTGTTTACAGCTAGCTATGAAAATGTCTGGGTCATTGGTTGGCATTTTTACTTCTATGAAAAGCATCATAAGCAACAGTAGCATTCAATTTGTTTACTGGTTTATATCTTAGTAATACTGGGTAAAAAAAAAAAAAGTTGCGGCTGGGTAAACTGTGATTGGGTTGTTTGGTTCAGATTGTGATTTTCAGTTTTGTTTAGGTCTGCTTCTCTGCTGTTATATCTTCCATTTGACATCTTTTACAGTCCAAATGAAACTTGAAACTTGTTAGATACAAAAGAAATAATACTTTCTTTGCTTTCTTTCCCCCCTTTCGTGACAAGCATCTGCATTGTGTTTAAAATAAGTCATTTTTTTTATATACTTTTCAGATGGGAGGATATGGCTTAGAAACAAAAAGGATGCAAATGTCTTCATCTTCTAGCGCTTTAATGGATTTGTGGCACGTTGAGATTGTACCACAGTTATATGGACATTTGATTAAAACGTGTATAAATCATAAATAAAGATTTGCACCAAAGTGAAATATGCACAAGTACAGTGTTGTCTGTTCACACACCTGCATGTATCATGATCATCTAGATCCTATTCCACATTATTGATTTACATTACCGTAAGTTGACAAAACTGAACAAACATCTCACGAATTTTGATAAATTTGCAGGTGTTGCCAAAATTATCAACTTCTATGTTACCCTCTTACTGGAATGAGAGTTAAGAAATGTCACACATAAGTCCAAAAAGTCACAAATTTGTATTCTGCCACTTTTTAATGCCAAAATTCTGGTGTAAGGCTTGATAAATTTCCAGCATTTCATTTAAAGGGAATCTGCAGCAGACACCTCACCATCTAATCTGACCCACGTTATAAGAGAAATCCCTGTCTCACTGCTGCTGTGAATGGCGAGGTGACTGGATGTACAACTCTCCAATTACTTCTGTGTAAGTTCTGAAAATAACTGAGCCTGTCTGCTATGCCATTTTCAGAACACCCCTACTGGAAAGCCGCACATATGCAGTCTCCCCCTCCACTAACAACCACCAAAAGGCAAGGGTTGTCTGGCTCCCGTTCTCAAGAACGCTGCAAACTAGCGTAGCACTGTAATGGGAACCTGACACACTGGAGCCAGCGATGCACTTTCCCCAACTTCACTGAACCACTGTGCTGGCGCTAGGAGGAGTACAGAGATCAGGAAAGTATAAAGTGTTGTGTTTTTAAAAGGACCTGTGGGTGGTTTAGTACCCCAAATCGCCCTGACAGGTTACCTTTAAGAATGAACAATCCAAACTTGACACAGACTTGAGTTCTTTGATTTTCAGCATTCTGTCTCGAGTTCCTGCATAGTAGCCTATGTCACCCACGTCCAGGCAGCTTACAGAACATGAGGTTTTTAGGGCGCTCCGCCATCCTTCTTAATGGTGTGTCTACACTTTTGTTCCATTTAAATTCTACAGAATTTATGTGAAATCGTCTTTTTTTCCTGCTGCAGCCATTTTTCGTTTTTGATTTTCATTTTTTACTCTCTACCTTCCGAAAGCTGTAACTTTTTTTTTTTTTTTCTTCTTCATAGCTTATTTTTTTGCAAGACAGATTGTACTTCAAAGTGGTACCACTTAATATTCACTTTAATGTACTGGGAAGTTGCAAAACAAATTCAGAATAGGGGGAATTAAAACTGTATTTGCGCCATTTTATTAGTTTTGTTTTTGTGGGTTCACTGTGCAACCAAAATGACATGTTGCCTATATTTTGCGGGTTGTTATGATTACAGTAAGGCAGGGTTCACACTACCGTTGATGTCTGTTCTGATAGCGTCCGTTAAAAAAAAAGAAAAAACAAAAAAAAGACACCTATCATAACAGACATTAACGGACAGTAACTGATGTTGATGTGTCCGTTTTTTTAACTGATCCAATTAATGGATTAGTTAAAAAAAAAGGACACATTAGCATCAGTTAGTGTCTGCTTTTTAACACTGTCCGTTTTTTTTTTTCCTGCTTTCTGAGCATGCACAGGAAAAAAAAACGGACATAAAATAAGTTACATCAGTTACTGTCCGTTACCCATAGACTTTAATGTTAAAAAAAAATAACGGACTCTTGCTGTCCGTCAAGAATCCGTTTTTTTCAAACGGACAAAAAGTCCTGCATGTAGGATTTTTTGTCCCTGAAAAAATAACGGACTTCTGACGGACTTGGTGTAAATGGACACTAACGGACACAATATAAAAACCCATTGAAATTAATGGAAATTTTAACGGATTTCTGACGGTTCAGCTAGTGTCCGATGCTAAAATCTTGTAACAGACAATAGCAACGGACACTACTGACGGTCACCAATGGTAGTGTGAACGCCCCCAAATACCTTTAAAGAGTCGTTATACTTTCTTGTTTTATTCTGACATTCACAACCTTTTTATATTTCCGTGTACAGGGGTGTGCACAGAATATTTTATTTGTGGGGCCAAATGTATGTTTTATACATTGTGGGTGGATAAGTTCAGTGGTAGCGGCAGCAGACTCAGACAGTCAGAGATGGACACAAATGTTCAAGTCCAACAGGTTTTACCCTGTGCATTTATTTTCCAAAAAACAGCAAAACAAATAAGCCTTAATTTCCAGGCAAAGAAATAACAGAAATCCTGCTCGTCTGAGCAACTAAGTATACAGAAAACTGTTCTATCTGTATGTGTGGCTTTCTTCAGTCACACGGTCAATAAACAGCGCAAAGCAAGGGCAGGAGTTCACTCCAGAGTCTCACCAGCCTTTACAATGTGGGGACAGAACCCGGCTCCTCCTCTCCTCCAGGAACTGCTCAGTAGTGAGAACTGGCCAACCTTTTATAGGCCTTTAATGAGGTCCAGCTTACACCTGTGGTTGAAGGCTCTTCCCTAGTAGGAGCGCAAGAGGTTAGCAGAGACAGCTTTCTCACAGCTAAGGTTTTACCTGACTTGTAACCTGATTTACCACACACAAGTAAGGAATCTAGGAGAGATATAGCGACCTTCCAGAATCTTACCTGTCATCTTTTCACAACATACAGTATATACCATTTTGGGGAAATTCTGATGTTTTGATCACTTTTCATGCAAATTTTTGGGAGGTGAAGTGGCAGGTTGGCCATTTTGATTTTTCGCCGTTAGTGTTCACCATATGGGTAAAATGTATTTTCTAGCTTTGTAGTTCAGGCATTTTGAAACGCAGGGATGCGTAATTTATGTTTGGTTTTTTTATTTGAAATCTAGGGATGATGGGGGTATTTTTGAATTTTAATTTTTTTTTTTTCTTTTTTATATTTTACAAAGCATTTATTTATTTATAGCTTTCCAAGGAGGCTTGAACTGAAGGTCATTAGGCAAGCCTCAATAGATATATTGTTTAGTCAGGCCTGAGAGGACACAAGGCCCTCTGGCTGTTGTGATGGGTCGCCTCCTGCAAACCCAATGACGGGAGGTGTCCAGAAAGTGAAAACGAGGAGGTGGCCTGGTTGTTCTGGACATCTGGGTGTATATACAGAGTTATTCTCCACGGTCAGAGGAGGCTCTGATCACCTCATTACCACTGTATGAAACAGTGCAGACCCAGCAATTGTGGTATATGCTTTGCTCCTGAGTAGATACAATATTTAAAGACCCAACATCATCCTTACTATTACGGGGTTTTAATGAGGTCAAATGATTTGATAATCCTGTGTAATAAATTACATGCGGTCTTCTACTGATGGGATATTCAATTAATATCATGCGAATTCTTCAAGCATTACACATGATTGCAACATTTAACCTTCTCAATAAACAGAAGGATAAGAAGCATGCTGAATGCTTGGTTTCTAGTTTGTGGCTGGATACAAAGTTTGTTTTGAAATTTCGGTATGTATCCTGAATAGCACTTTGGTTATGACAGTTGATGGTCTCTGGAAAAAAGTTCACAATTTAACTGGTTGGATAAATTAATCAGGGGGAAAAAAAAAATATATATATATATATATATATATATTTATATATATTTTTTTTTTCTTTTTAATTCTTGAACATGTACACCATGAAAAAAAAAATCTAATTCCTGCATCTTTTTTGTCGGCCTTTATATAACACCAGAATCACATTTCTATGTTTTATAAGAAATGCAGGATTTTACAGAAATTAGTCAAAACCTGTTTAATAAAGTAAATTACAAAATTGATGATTTAATTGCTGCCAAACAAATCTAAAGTTGTTTGAAAGTTTAGTTATGCTTTAACCTTTTCAGGACACAGCCTAAAAGTGCCTTCGTGACCAGGCCTCATTTTTCAAATCTGACATATGTCACTTTATATGGCAATAACTTTGAGACGATTTAACTTACATAAGTGATTTTGAGATTTGTTTTTTCGTGATACATTGTACTTCATGTTAGTGGTAAATATTGATCAATATTTTTATATTTACTTATAAAAAAAATAGGAAATTTGATGGAAATTTGGAGAAAATCGCAATTTTCAAAATGTGAAATGCTTTGCTTTTCAAACACATAGTCATATCACAAAAATACATTAATAAATATTATCTACCATATCTCTGCTTTATATCGGCATCATCTTTTAATCGTCCGTTCATTTATTTTGGATGTTAGAAGGCTTACAAGTGTAACAGCGATTTTCCAGATTTACAAGAAAATTTCCCAAACTAATTTTTTAGGTACCACTTCTGTTCTGAAGGGAATTATGAAGGCCTATATATTAGAAACCCCCCATAAATCACCCCATTTTCAAAACTGCACCCCTGAAATAATTCAAAATAGCATTTGGGAAGTTTGTTAACCCATTAAGGATTTCACAGAAATTAAAACAATATGGAGGTGAAATTTAGACATTTCTTTTTTTTTTTTTCAGTAACACATTCATTTAGCCCTAAAATTAACACCTTCACAAAGGGTTAAAGGAAAAATGCATCTCACAGTTTGTTATGCAATTTCTCCCGAGCACAGAAATACCCCACATGTGGGTGTAAACTGATGTTTGGGCACACGGCAGTGTACGGAAGGGAAGGAGCGACAATGGGCATTTGAAAAGCAGATTTTGCCGCAATAGTTTTCAGTGCCATGTCCCATTTGCAGAGCCCCTAAAGCACCAGTACAAAGGAAACCCCCCAAAAGTGACCCCATTTTGGAAACTACATCCCTCACAGAACATATCAAGAGTATGGTGAGCATTTTGACCTCACAGCTGTTTCACAGATTTTATTAACATTGGAATGTGTAAATGAAAAATTACTAGAATGTCACTTTTTCCCCAAATTTTTCATTTTCACAAGGGGTTAAAGGAGAAAAAGCACCCCACACTTTGTTAAAAAATTGTTCATGAACGTGGCAATACCCCATATGTGGTCATAATCTGCTGTATGGGTACATGGTGGGGCTTGGAATGGAAAGAGCGCTATTTGGCTTTTGGAGGGCAGATTTTGCTGGAATAGTTTTCAGGTGCCATGTTGCATTTGCAGAGCCCCTAAAGTACCAGTACAATGGAAACCTTCAAAAGTAACCCCGTTTTGGAAACTATACCCCTCACAGAACATATAAAGGGATATAATGAGCAGTTTGACTCTACAGCTTTTTCACAGATTTTATTAACATCGGGACGTGAAAATGAAAAATTACTTTTTTTCTAATACTGTCAATTTAGTCCAAACATTTTTATTTTTACAAGAGGATAAAGGAGAAAAAGCTCCCCAAGGTTTGTTACACAATTTCTCCTGGACACGGCAATACCCCATATGTGGTCATAATCTGCTGTATGGGTACATGGTGGGGCTCGGAATGGAAAGAGCGCTATTTGGTTTTTGGAGGGAAAATTTTGCTGGATTAGATTTCGGGTGCCATGTCGCATTAGCAGAGCCCCTAAAGTACCAATACAATGGAAACCTTCAAAAGTGACCCCATTTTGTAAACTACACCCCTCACAGAACATATCAAGAGATATAATGAACAGTTTGACTCTACAGCTTTTTCACAGATTTTATTAACATCGGGACGTGAAAATGAAAAATTTGTTTTTCTTCAATAAACCGTCAATTTAGTCCAAATTTTTTTATTTTTACAAGAGGGTAAAGGAGAAAAAGCTCCCCAAGGTTTGTTACACAATTTCTCCTGAACATGGGAATACCCCATATGTGGTTATAATGTGCTGTATGGGTGCATGGTGATGCTCGGAATGGAAAGAGCGCTATTTGGTTTTGGAGGGCAGATTTTGCTGGAATAGTTTTCAGATGCCATGTCGCATTTCCAGAGCCACTAAAGTACCAATACAATGGAAACCCCCAAAAAGTGACTCCATTTTAGAAACTACACCCTTCAAGGAACTTATCAAGGGGTATTATAATTTTGACCCTAAGAGTGCTTCCTGAAAATTAATGTACAAAGTGAAAATTTAAATTTTTAAAGAAATATGCCATGTCAGTGCCCAATACGTTGCACCCACTTTGTGTCATCAGAGACACGCATTCCTAAAACTATTAACTGGGCTATCCCAAGTAGAAAGAAGTTGTATATGTAGGTAGGTGTAAACTGCTGCTTGGGCACACAGCAGGGCTCAGAAGGGATGGAGCAGTGCGCTTTTTAGCTTTTGGTGTACAGATTTGGAGGGATTTTCTGGATGCCATGTTGTTTTTGCAGAGCCCTGGTGGTGCCAGTAAATTGGAATTCCCCAAGAAGTGACCCCATTTTGTAGGGGCAATTTTAGAGTCTCTATAAATGTGACATGGCGTCCAAAAATCAACAAACTAAATCAGCGGTCCAAAAGCACATAGCGCTCCTTCTTATCTGCACCCTCCTGTGTGCCCAAGCGGCAGTTTATGCCCACATGTATGACACTGGTGTACGCAGGATAATGTACTTAATGTCATATGCGGGTATAAATTGATGTTTGGGCATAGAAGGGAAGGAGCGCTATTTTGGTTTTTGGAGCACAGTTTGGTTTTTCGATGTCATGCCACTTTTGCAGAGCCCCTGAATTGGCAGTAAAGTAGAGCCCGCTGAAATGTGACCCCACTTTGGAAAGTACACCCCTGAAGGGATTTATCAAGTGGTGTAGTGAGCATTTTTAAACTTTGAGTGTTGCATTAATTTCATTTCCAGAAATGAATGTGCAGCTGATAATGAAAAGTGAAAATTGCAATTTTTCCATAGATACGCCATTTCAGTGCTGATATGTTGTACCCAACTTGTGTCACCAGAGACACAACCTCCAAAAACTATTAAGCGGGTATTCTGGGCACAAGAGCTTTTGGAGCATTCGTCTCTGATACAAGCCGGGCACAACGTATTATGCACTGAAATTATGTATTCCTGGAAAAAGTGTCATTTTCATCTTCCACCATCAGCTGCGTATTCATTTCTGGAAAATTAATTAAGGCAACACTTGGGGGTTAAAAATTCTCACTGTACCCCTGGATAAATTCCTTCAGGGGTGTAGTTTCCAAAATGGGGTGACATATCAGGGGATTCCACTTTACTGGCATTTCAGGAGCTCTTAAAAAGTGTCATGGTGTCCAAAAACCAAACCGTCTAAGTCTGTGCTCCAAAAACCAAAATAGCGCTCCTTCCCTTCTGTGCCCGGCTGTGCCCAAACAGCCATTTATACTCACATATGACATTAAGTACGTTACCATGGGTACACCAGTGTCATACATGGGGGTATAATCTGCAGTTTGGGCACACAGCAGGGCGCAGAAGAGAAGGAGTGCTATGTGGCTTTTGGAGTGCACATTTAGATGTTTGGTATCTGGACGCCATGTCATGTTTTCAGAGCCTCTAAGGTACCAGAAAAGTGGAATCCCCTAGTGAATGACCCCATTTTAAAAACTGCACTCCTCAAAGAACTTATCAAGGGGTGGAGTGAGCATTAGTATCCCAGACGTGACTGCACAGCAGATGAAGAGTGAATATGTAAGCTGTGCGGAGTACATGGGGAACATGAAATTTACTACTACTATATCCCCAGTAGCTTGTATGATTGGGGGAGGGGTCACTCTGGGGGTCAGTTCTGGTTTATTTTCCCTCGTAAGCTCTAAATCTGGGGTGTCCCCTGATATACTCTCACACAGCTTATACATTTCCTTCCTGCTGCAGCCAGTTGTGTTTGGCGATTTTTGGGGTTTTTGTCTTCACATTGAACAAGCTATAAATATATATTTTTTTTTTTCTGGTGCTGTAGCCATATGAGGGCTTGTTGTTTGTGGTATGAGATGTATTTTTTAATAACATTTTTGGGTGCCTATGACTTATTGATTAACGTTTATTAACGCTCTCTTGGTGGATTAAAAATCTGCCATTGTGTTTTACCTATTAATTTTTTTCCACACAGTGTACAACATAAGTAACCTGTGACCTTTATTCTTTGGGTCGGTACTATTACAGGTACCTATCAGGTCCTGATCATGTCTCCATGAACACCAGCAGCTATTATTGCTGTGTTCACGGAGTTTCTGACCCTTGGGGAGACCCGATCCCCAATTTAGCAGGGTCAGTTTATAAACGTCGGCTCTGCACAAAGCCCAGCAAGCGCCGACGTTTATATACAGTGGGTGGTCCTGAAAAGGTTAAAGGGGGGTTTCCAGGAGTTCGATACTGGTGATATCTCCTTAGGATAGGTTGTCAGTAACAGATTGGTGAGGGTCCTGAGTGTTTGAAGAGATCACAGTGTTTGGTGAGCTGTGTGTCTTCTTTGCGGAATAAAGAATCACAGGCCTCAGCAGTCCCTGACGCCATTCACAAGGACTAAAGGCCCGCATCGGAGCCCAGGACAGGTGAGTAACACTGTTATTTTTGCTCACCTCCTCTGGGCAGTCTGAACAAAACTACAAGGCTTGACCTACTAGAGTAATCCCTATTTGGACAAAAAAAAAAAACAACCCAGCAGGGTTAAGCAATAAGCAATTTTAAAGTGAACTATACTAAAATGGAAGCCCTCAAAATCCCCCCCTCCCCACAGGATGTGAACTCTCTTTGAAATAGCTATCCCTTTCTCTGGCAGTCAGAGGCCATTAAATATCTCAGGGTATTCTTGTCAACCCCTAGTCCCTCTTCCATTTAGACTTCACCCCTTTAGTTCAACAGACCCTTTGTGATCTGTCTTCCTATCAGAGACTGCTCCTGGGTAAGGAGGCTCAATGTGCTTAAAATGGACATCCTCTCCCAGGTTCCTGTATTTAATTCAGACCCTCCCCATTTTCATCTCCTTTTCCTTCTTCTGACAGCTGTTGCTTGCATTCCTGCAGTTCGTCTGAGATAGTGGCTCCCCCTATTATTGGCAGGTCTGTTCTGAACTGCCTCAAAGTCAGGGATGGAACAGGCCTACCTAACATCCAGGTTTATTATTGGGCTACCATGCTTACCAGACATCTTCATTGGTTCTACCACAGTGACTCTGGCTCCTCCTTGAAGGGGACTTGTGTCCCCGTCATCTTCCTCCTCCTGGCTTTCTCCAGCCTATAGACCAATGGTAGCTCAGCTTCCTCTTCTCATTCCCACCCTCCTATGTCTCTGAGATTGTTAAAACAACTGTCCATAACAAATCGCCTTAACCTTTTGGCCGCTGTCTTTCATAACTCAGATTTTTCCCCTAAGTTGGGTGTCTACAATTTCCTTATCTGGGACTTGGTGGGCAGGTCCTCCTTTACAGCATCACAAATGGCATGGACCTCCCATCTCTGGCTGATCTACGCTCCTCCGACCTGGTTGGTCTATGGCTGGCTCGAGTCCCTGGTCCCTCTAGATGTTATCCATCCACCGTGACAGACTTTGACCACATCCTACTTAACTTGACTACCTCACCAGATGTATCTCCCTGTTATACCTGTTATGCTCCTCTCAAATTTGCATTCTTGGTACCCTGGCCACAAAATTTCCTGAGCCACTAGATGCACTTAATATGGAAAAGGCACGTGTCCTGTCCCACTTTATGACAATAGTTTGCAGGGTACAGGAAACTAATTATAAATTATATGTTTTAATGCTCAGTGTAGGTCCTGCGTGTTTTTCCCCACTAGATAAAAATGCAAAAATAAATGGGGATTTACTTGGTTTAATTTTCATTTCACCCTGCAAAAAAACTTTCAAAAGCATCTCAATATATTCTATGGTACATTAAAAGGTACAAACCATCCTGCAAAAAAAAAAAAAGTGTCATATACAGTGAAACCTTTCCAAAACACATCTTTGACAAGACCACCTTCTTAACCAGACATAGTAGCCATCTTCTTTGGGAGGACCACCCCTCTAGAAGACCCCTTTTTAATGCAGTTTTGGGTGGTTGTCTCAAAGAGGTTTCACTGTATGTTGCTATGTTGACTGAAAAATAAAAAAAAAGTTATGGCTCTTAAAAACCAAGGATATAGAAAACGATAATGGATAATGTAACCTGATTGTGATGCCAAGGGTGGTAAAGGGGTTTTCTGGGTTAAAAGTGCTGATGCAGAGCTAAGCTGCAGTGACTTAGCTCTGTTCACTGTGTAGTGGGGGGGAACTATCTGCTTCACGTTCCATCATGTATCAGCTGCTGAGAAAGGCTAATCGATGGGGGTGCCAGGTGTCAGACTCCCACTAATCTGATAGGATAGGGCATCAATATTTTTATACTAGGTTCACACTTGCTCTCAGATTCCCATTCTTGGGGTCTGCTTGGGGACCTGAAAAACGACAATCCAATCCACTTAAGAAGCAGTTACCTGCGGAAACCCGCGGACCCTATAGACTATAATGGGGTGTTCCTGGTTTCCACTCTGTTTCTGACTTTTCTCTCCGCATTTTTCAAGCGGAATGGGGGATGGAATCCCTGAACGGTGAGCAAGCTCAGATGTGAACCCAGCCTTAGCCTAGAAAAGCCCTTTAAGGTGGTTATTCTCTTTGAGTAAGTGTGCAATCAAAGAAATGCTAGAATTCTAGTTTATATCGGAAAGATTCGTAGCTTCGTATCAGTTTCATTTCTCTGTTTCTGATCTATGGTGTGACTCAGCAGCATGTTATCAACCAGAAGCTGTTTACAGATCATAACATAGTTTAATGAGGATGATGGTAGACTTCAAAGGTCACTTCATACCAGCAGGACACTTACTTTCTGCTACTACCGAAGAATCTACAGAAACCACCATACCGGTAGTAGCTCTGGCAGTGGTGAACCTAGCCTCTTTGCTGCCTGAGGCGGATTACAGAAAGACGCCCCCCCCTTCCCAAAAAAAAAAAAAAAAAAATTGAGTTTCCATGCTACTAGTTTAACACACTGTTATTGTCACACAATATACACAATACACAAAGTTATAAAACAGTTTTTAAGAATTCTTCTTCCTGTATTACTTCAGTATCAGATCAACAACACGGCATTAACAATGAAAGTAACTTCACACATCTTCTGCTTGGTGGATGGACGAGCCCACGTGGCCCCCATTCTCTATAATAGGAGCACCGCAGATAGCTGAGTACTGGACTTCGGGTATCTTTGGCACTCCCATTGAAGTGAATGAGAGCCACGCGGGTTCGTCCATCCACCAAGTGACACACCTATATATATGGCTGCAGCCAGGCTGGATTCCCACCCAGTGAGGGGAAAAACCCAATTCTCAGGCTCAGTGGGGGTCTCAGCAGACAGACCCCCATCACTCAGGTATTTATCCTCTATCATTTAGGTGAATACAGGGCAGTAACATTTTGTGACTTACAGGTGACGTCTCTGACTAATCCTTCACATTTCCCTTCTCTTCCCTTTGGACCGCCATGACCACTTCTTCCAGCTGTGACTTGTCTCTGTAAAGTTTGCAACACAGACATCTTTAGCTCCTCACTTTTCCAGGCATCCAACCCACATTGTCCTCACCTGCACACCCATCCTGCTGGTACCCCAATTATAAAATATATGATATAACCCCCCCATAATGAATAATACCCCCAAGTGCATCTTTATATTAATAACATCCGTGTGAACCCTGTGTAAATAGTGCCCCTTATTAATAATGCCCCAGGTGTTAACTAATTAAAAGGTTTTCCAGGTCATTAATAAACTAATCAGTGGGGCTCAAAAACCCAGGACCCCCACTGATCAGCTGTTTGAATGGTACCTGTGTAAGCGCCATGACCACTTCTCTGTTTACATAGTGCCATTCATCTCATAGCGGCCATGTAATGTAACTACAGCCTCGTCCTGTACATGTCTACAGTATGTGACAAGGCTAGAATTACATCACACGGCCACTATAAACAGGCAGCGTATAATATAAACAGGGCCATAGCCCCTGTTTATAGCGCCCCATTTACACACACTATAATGTTCCACAGCAGCCCCTGCACACAGTATTATGGCCCGCAGCGGCCCCTGCACACTGTATTATGCCTCGCAGCGGCCCCTGCACACGGTATTATGCTCCCTAGTGGCCCCTGCACACGGTATTATGCTCCATATTGGCCCCTGCACATGGTATTATGCTCCACAGTGGCCCCTGCACTGGTATTATGCTCTATAGTGGCCCCTGCACTGGTATTATGCTCCATAGTGGCCCCTGCACTGGTATTATGCTCCATAGTAGCCCCTGCACTTGTATTATGATTATGCTCTATATTGGCCCCTGCACCCGGTATTATGCTCTATAGTGGCCCCTGCACCTCGGTATTATGCTCCATAGTGGCCCCTGCACTCTGTATTATGCTCCATAGTGGCCCTTGCACAGGTTATTATGCCCCGCAGTGGCCACTGCACACGGTATTATGTTCCACAGCAACTCCTGCAAACAGATTTATGCTCCCTAGTGGCCCCTGCACACGGTATTATGCCCCATATTGGCCCCTGCACACGGTATTATGCTCCATAGTGGCCCCTGCACAGGGTATTATGCTCTACAGTGGCCCCTGCACACGGTATTATGCCCCATAGTGGGCCACCCATGAACGTTTATTATACTCTGGGGTCTTTTCAGACTCCAAAGTATAATGATTGGAGACCCAGGGGAGAATACAAACATAAAAACCAGTATCACTTACCTATCCTGGACACTGGTGCTCTCCTTGCAGCTTTCGGCCCTGTTTAATTGCGCACAGACGTCACGTGATCAGGCCGGCGACGCGACCTGATGACGTCACCACAGGCCTCAAGCCTGCTCGGAGTTACATCGGATCGCAGGAGGTGAGTAACAATGATTTTTATGTTCCCTCACCTACCCTAGGCCTCCGATTATTATACTCCGGGGTCTGAAAAGACCCCGGAGTATAATAATAGTAGTAGTTGAGGCCCGCGGCCTCACTTACCGATGCCCGCGGCCGCTCACAGCGGCATCCACTTCCCTTTCTGTGTCCCATAGCAGAAGGGGAAGCAGAGGCGGCCACAGCAGATGCAGGGTAGGTAAATAAATAGGCCGTTACCTGCTGGGGATACTCCAGCAGGTCATGGCCTATTTATATATAAAAAAAGTTATACTCATCTGCGATGCCTTGATGCAGCCGCCGCCTCCTCTTCTTTTCCGAGACGTCTGTGTCTCAGCGTAGGCGGCGTGATGATGTCATTGTATCGCTGCCTGCGCTGAGATGCGACGTCTCGTAAACCAGCCCAGGACAGGCCCCGCTCAGCTCTGTTTTTTTTTTTTTTAAAGCGGCTTGTCCTCGGCTGGTTTACATTAAATAGTAAAAATGCCGCCCCCCAGACAGTGACGGACAGTGCTGCCTGAGGCGGCCGCCTCACTTCGCCTCATTAGCGGTGCGCCCCTGAGCTCTGGCATAGAAGATGGCTCAACATTTATATTGTGTCTTGCTGTAAATGTTTGCATGTTCACTTCAAAGCCAATAGTTTTGATCTCCTAACAGTTTCTCTGACAAACAAGTACTTTTCCTTATCTACAGGATAGAGGATATGTGTCTAATCTCTGGAGTTCAAATTGAGCATGAAAATGGGGATCTCCCATTTCCCTGCTTGAATGAAGCAATGGTTGCACTTCTGCTGCCGCTCTATTCATTTCTATGGGACTACTGCAGAGAAGTTGAGCACAGCACTCGGCTATCTCCTACAGTCCCGCAGAGTTGACTGGAGCAGCAGTGTGCATGCATGTTCATCGCCCCATTTATATAGGGGGGCTCAGGTGTGAACCGAGAGCAAGGCAGGTGGTTTGGTCTCCGCAACCAGAAATGAACGCACACGCGGTAGTTCAAGAAAAGAATATATATTTACTATAAGTTAATAAAGGCTATTTGAAGGTAAAATGACAGGGATAAAGACAAGCAAAATATACAATATAGCATGAACAATTTCAAGGCAAATTCTGCAATGGTTTCTACTTTTACTCTGTCCAATTCTGCAGTATGGACACTGAATGAACAATATACTCAAAACTATCCCTAACTGACCCTGACATCACATTTGGGTGCACCCCCTTTTCCCCAGTGGTCCAGGTGGACCGCTTACAGTCTGTAGAAGCGCGCGGTGGGGCCCAAAGTCGGTCCTTTCTTTTATAGCGAAACGTCCTCTCCTCACGGTTATCAGGATCTTGGGAGAAATGAAGTCCTCTTTAACAGGGAAACCCAATGAATGCAATGTAATCCAACAGCAGATTCCACTCAGCACACTGACAGTCCTGCCGAATCCATACACTGAGCTGGGATGTAAACCGGGATTTAGCGGGTGCTGTCCAGTACATCAACAGCACTGCGAGTCTCTATCTGTGGTATCCAAATACACAGTCACAATGTCAGTCTCACTGATCAGCCACTGAGCACAGTTCCTTTCACGTGGACTCACTAGTCCTGTTGTCTCTTTACACTCTGTTTGTCTCTGGACCAAGATACAGCTTAGCTGTACAGAAAAATCTCCACACCAGTTCAATACAACACTTGCTAAGATGGCTGCTGCTCTCTGTCTCGTCACTTCCTGCTTCTCTGCTCACATTCTGTCTGCAGAACAGGCAAGCTGACATAAAAGGGGGGGGAAGTCACTCCAGCATCATGTCACAATTACAATGGCTGCTGTCTTAAAGGAACAGAATCACAGAAATACATTCAACATTAACAGTTTATACAGACAAATAAAGCTTAGGACAACATTGGCTGTCTCTTACACAGGACTCAGGAGTGATCAGACCTGTATATCCTATCCTGTGGATATGGGATAACTCTTCTTCATCGGACAAACATTTCATCTTTGGCAAGCGTTGTTTTAGATGTATATAGCATGTGTGTCAGACATCTAGTCCAAATCACTGTCTATAAAGCACTCACCATTCACAGGAAATGTACAGGTGCATCTCAATAAATTAGAATATCTTTGAACCATTTATTTCTTTCAGTAATTAAATTTAAAAAGTGACCTCCTATATTTTCTAGATTCTTTACACACAGAGTGTTCTATTTCAAGTGTTTTATTTCTGTAAATGTTGATTATGGATTACAGGTAATGAAAACCCAAATCTAAGAAAATTTGAATATTGTAAAAAAAAAAATTCTGTATTGTAAATTCAGTGTGTCACCTGCCAAGGTTTCCTAAGCCTTTAAATGGTTCCTCAGTCTGGTTCAGTAGGACACACAATCATGGAAGACGCTGATTATGGATTGTATTACTGAATCACTGAAATGAATGAACGTTTCAAAGATATTCTAATTAATTGAGGTGCACCTGTATGTTGGAGAAGAGTTTTCTGTTAGGAACCATGTGTCTTAAGGGAACACTGAGATGTAACATGCACTGGGTAAAGGGTTAATATGCAAACACGGAGTAGCAACTTTTCTGATCCTATATATATATATATATATATAAGTGCTTGTGCCAAACTCACATAACACATGCCAGACACAATACATAGTGTGTGCTAAACTAACATGGTAGCTTGTACCAGTCACCACTCCCCAATACATAGTCTATGTGCCAAACTCACACACCGTTGTATCAGTTACCAATAAATACTGCAGGTGCCAATCTCATATCATGTAATGCCAGTCACCAACATTGAATCGCCATGTTGTGCCAGTCACCACTTACCAATATATAGCGATTTTGCCAACTCACATACCAATCTGTGCCACCAATACATAATGCGTGCGGCAAACTCATATAGCATGTTGTGCCAGTCACCACCCACCAATACATATTGTACGTGTAAACTTACATAGCATATTGTGCCAATCACTAACGCCCTACACACAATAGCTAAGGTGCTGACGGGAGTGCAAGTCAGAGCTCTGGGTCAGGGACCACGCGGTTTGTAGGGAGCTGCTGAGGGAAAGGAAGAGCTCGGCTCTGCTGCAGGTTGTGAGGGAGAGCGGGAAACTTCAGGCTGCAGACTCCAGGTGTGTGCTGCGGGGCAGAGGAACTGTGCTGCCGATTCTGTGTGTGGGCAATGGAGGCTACAGAGCTTTCCTTGTATAATGGGGACTTTGCGACAGGTATAATTGACTGCAGGCCTATAATGCCTGCTCGGGTGCTCTGCTGCAGGGGCAGAGTGGGCAAACCCCCCTGGAGCCCTTAGAAATAAAAGCTGGTGCTGCGGTTGGAGTTCAGATGGCTGGACAGAAGGTCCTGGAGGTTGTGCCCTGTTTTCTTCGCCACTAATTGCTTTTTTGACAACTGTGAAGAATTGTGTTTGATGTGATACATGGAGTTCTGCAGACAAGACCCATTCTAAAATGCTGGGCACACACCTATAATGATAGATATAGTGGATTGTGTTCCCTTTTTCCCACATGGCATGAGCTTTCATGTGTTCTACATACAGACACATCACCAACTTGAGCCCCCTAGGCACCAGTACATAATCGTACATACATTATAGCAACACTTATACGCTAGGTTCACACCTGCGTTCAGGTTTTTGTTTGGGGTTATAATGGGATCCGCCTAAAAGTGTCAGAAAAGTGCGGAGAGAAAAGCACTGCTTGCAGGACTTTTCTCTCCACATTTTTAAAGCGGAATGGGGAATGGAATCCTCCAGCAGAGACCCAGAGCAGGTGTGAACCTAGCCATAACTCCACCTCCTGCACATCACTACAGTCACCCAGAGAATGCCAGTGTAAACAGTAACATTACTGTAACATTACCAGTTACAGGGAGAGTCACGTAGGGATGTCTCCTAGGTCTAACCAGAGATAAAACCTAATAGACATCTAGTAACAATGTCTGACTACTGGGGTGCCTCCAGTACTGGGGACCCACAAGTAAATTCCATTTTGGAGACCCACTGAAAATCTACATGCAAATATTAATTGGCAATCTTTCTCAGATTCCTAAAAAATACATTTATTTTCCAGTAGTAGTTTGCTGCCTAGCCATTGCCTGTGATTGTTTTTGTCCTGGGGTCATGTCAGTAGCCTGTGTCTTTAGTTGAACTAGGGCTCTTTTAACTAAGGTTCACCTCGGAGTCTCCGAAATTGCCGAAAATCGGTGAAGAGAAAAGTCCTGCACTGAGGACTTTTCTCTCCAACAGTTTCGGTATAAAGATGATGGAAACCCTGTCTATAGTCTGTTTTAGCGGTTCGGCTCTCTGTCATTCAGGTTCCCCGGCAGACCCGTGCACAGATGTGAACCTAGCTTGAGTCTGGAATATGTGCCCACGTATCGGGCCACAGGCAGCTGTAAAACACTATAGGATAATTGGTTATTGAAGCCCCTGCATTGTGACTGAGAAGATGGGGTCGGGGAGGAAGAATACTAACTGGCCTGACCCCAGATGTCATCTCAGCAACCCAGGGTGTCTACAGTATATAAAAATAAACTGGATACTAGAATCTATCTGATGTATTATATAGATGCATAGTGTAGAGTATGTCTATGAACGACATTGTCATGTCAGGGTGAGCTGGGGGCCAACCTTGCTTAGGGGCCACTGGGCCAGTCCCAGCCTGTCTAGTAAAATGTACAATATACTGCAATACAGAAGAATTGCAGTAATATTATACAAGCAATCAAACTTTCAAGCCCTCTTGTAGGACTAAAAATAACGCAGAAAACAGTTTTTAAAATATTATAGAAATAAATAGTAAAAGTGAAGAAAAAAACTTTCTGTATAAATAAGAAAAAACTTATTTGGCATTACAATGTGTGTAAAAGTCTGAAATTGTAAAATATGTTATTTATCCCATATAATTAATACTGTTTAACCCTGCTGTTCTGTTCGGTCAAAAATGACTGAATTTGAAATTTGATATTTTTTTAAATATTATGCGGTTCTGAAACTTGTGGTTCATTGACTTTTCCTCATTTGAGGGGTTCTTACTAATAACAGTTTTTATTTATTTATTTTTTGCTTACTTTTTGCTCCACGTCTTTTTTTACACTTGTACTGTTTGGTCAAAAATGACCGATAGCCTTTTATACTAATCTCCAGCCATTTTTTTTTTTAAATAAAGGAGTTATAATCTCATTTTGGTCTATATAGTTCATCTACTACTATTTATCAATTTATCTAGGTCCTTTTGGTCCATGCAGAGTTACACATACATACATTTTCAAATTATGATACTGTAGATGGACACCTGTAAACGCAAAACTAATCGGTGGCCAATGGTTGTTTTTTACAACTTTCTTGATGTGTCGGCGTACAATGCGTTTGCGTTATGGCGCGAAATAGACCCAAATTGGAACAAAAATAAATTATATAAAAGAAGAATTTTTTTAGAGGAGTTGGGAAAATCACTGGTTAGCCCATATATTGAACAAAGAAAAGTAACACCCAGAGATGATGGAGCTGCAGCCATTGTCCACAGGATCCAACAGCATGCTGAAGAAAGTGAACCAAGGGCTTCCGCTAGCACTGCGTCGATACGCACGGCCTCCACCAGCAGTACAACCAGCCTAAAACGGAAACGATGCGCCTTCTGTCCAACATCAAGTAATCGCAAATCAAATGTGATATGTTGCAAATGTGCAAAGTACTAATGCAAAAGACATGTAAATTATACTTGTGACGAATACAAACAGTAAATTTAGCACCTTGAACCTTATTTCACATTTTATATAGAAAAAAACTAGACTTTTTATTTTTATTTATTTTTTTTTTTTAAATATATTTACATATAGTTTGATGTTATTAGTTATAGTTTACAGTTTTATAAAGATTTTTTTTTGTGCAAATGTAAAATATATATGAATAATGCAATAAGGCCATGTAACATTTTTTGACACAAAAAAAATAAAAAAAATTTTTAAAAAGTTTTTGATTTCATTTTTCATTTGTTTATGAACAACCATGTTCACATACAGTATAATAATGCAAAAGAAATTCAAATAAAACACTTAAATTAGTTAAAAATCCAGACTTTAATAGGCCCGGTCAAAAATGACCGGAACATTATATGTGTATAGTAGAACCGAACAGAACAGCAGGGTTAACCCCTTGTCAACATTTGCCGTACTATTATAGTGGATGTCAGCACTTTACCCGTGGGCCCCTGTGGAGACCCAGCATCAATCTCTCTATTGAAGGTACCAAGGCCTGTCTCCAATACACTGCTATTACAGGGTGCCATTTTACTTCCCCAAAACAATGAATAAAAAGTTACAAACGTCAGACATTTCCCAAAATGGTATAAATAAAAGTACAGCTGGCCCTGAAAAAAAGAAGATGCCTTACACAACTTCGTACATAGAAATAAAAAAGTTAAAGGGGTTTTCCAGGCAAAAATTAATTTTCAAAAAAGGTCTGTTAGTGCTATTAACCCTTAGGCGACACGCACCGTACTATTGCAGCTCAGCCGGCCGGTCTTAAGCCAAACCACCGTACTATTATGGCGGAAGCCACCCACCCTCTCAGATTCTGAACGAGGAGCTGCTCCAGCTGGTATTAGCTGTACGTTACAGCTAACACCCTGCTCCAGCACCTTCGATCGGAGGTTTTAACCCCTTAGATTCCATGGGCAAACATGACCACGGCATTTAAGAGGTTCCACTAATAAATGACCCCCGTAATCTTCCTCGAGGTGGTGGAGATTATATGTATTTTCTGCAGCCAGGGGTCTGGCTAGTGACCCCGGGCTTCTAGGAACTCCCAGTACCTGGTTGATCCTGCCGAGATGGGAGGAAGTCAATCTATGTGTGAAATGAATAAAGCCCCAAAATGCTCCTTTCCTATATAAAATGAATCATATAAAAGAAAACCCTAAAAATTAATAAAAATAATACATATTTGGTATTTCCGCGTCTGTAACAATCCATACAATAAAAGTGAAACATTATTTAACCTGCATGGTGAATGTCAGGAAAAAAAAACACTGGGCACAACATATCAGGCACTGAAATGATGTATCTCTGGAAAAATTGTAATTTTCACTTTATCATCTGCGCATTAATTTCTAGAAATTAAATTAATACAATGCTCAAGGGTTAAAAATAATTGCTATGCCACTTGATAAGTCCCTTCAGTGGTGTAGTTTCCTAAATGGGGTCACATGTCTGCAGATTCCAATTCAGGGGCTCTGCAAAAGTGGCATGATGTCCAAAAAAAACAAACTGTGCTCCAAAAACCAAAATGCGCTCCTTCCCTTCTGTGCCCGGCTGTACCTAAACAGCAGTTTATACCCACATGTGGCATTATGTACGTTATCTTGTGCACAACAGTGTCATACATGTGGGCATAAACTGCTGTTTGGGCACACATCAAGGTGCAGATGTGAAAGAGCACTATGTACTTTTGGAGCGCAGATTTAGATTGTTGGTTTTTGGACACCATGTCACATTTGCAGAGACCCTAAAATTGCCCCTACAAAATTGTGTCACTTCTTGGGGAATTTTAATTTACTGGCAGCTCCAGGGCTCTCCAAAAACAACATGGTGCCCAGAAAGTCCCTCTAAATCTATACTCCAAAAACTAAAAAACACAGTGCTCCTTCACTTCTGAGTCCTGCTGTGTGCCCAAAAATCAGCTTACGCCCACATATACAACTTTTTCATACCCGGGATAGCCTACTTAATAGTTTTAGGAGTGCATGCCTCTGATGACAAAGAGTGGGCGAAACATATTTGGCACTGAAATTGCATATTTCTTAAAAAATTTCAATTTTCACTTTGTACATTAATGTTTGGGAAGCACTCTTGGGCTCAAAATGATAATACCGCTTTAGAAATTCCTTGAGGGGTGTAGTTTCTAAAATGGGGTCACTTTTGAGGGGTTTCCATTCTACTGGTACTTTAGGGGCTCTGCAAATGCCCTCCAATAGTGCTCTTTCCATTCTGAGCCCCACCATGTACCCATAAAACAATTTATGACCACATATGGGACATTTCCGTGTTCAGAAGAAATTGGGTAACAAACTGTGGTGTGTTTTTTAACCCCTTGTAAAAAAAATGAAAAACTTGAGACTAAATTGATGATTTATTGGGAAAAAAAGTAATTTTTCATTTTTACGTCCCAATGCTAATAAAATTTGTGAAACAGCTGTGAGGTCAAAATGCTCACCATACTCTTGATATGTTCTGTGAGGGATGTAGTTTCCAAAATGGGGTCACTTTTTGGGGGTTTTCATTGTACTGGTACTTTAGGGGCTCTGCAAATGCAACATGGCACCTGAAAACTATTCCAGCAAAATCTGCCCTCCTAAAGCCAAATAGCGCTCTTTCCTTTCTAAGCCCCACCATGTACCCTTACAGCAGTTTACAACCACATATGGGGTATTCCCATGTTCAGGAGAAATTGTGTAACGAACTTTGGGGAGTTTTTTCTCCTTTATTCTCTTGTGAAAATGAATATCTTGGGGTTAAATTGACAGTTTATGAAAAAAAAAAGTAATTTTTCATTTTCACGTCCAATGTTAATAAAATCTGTGAAACAACTGTAGGGTCAAAATGCTTACTATACCCCTTGACATGTTCTGTGAGAGGTGTAGTTTCTAAGACGGGGTCACTTTGGGGCGTTTCTATTGTATTGATACTTTAGGAGTCTGCAAATGAGACATGGCACCTGAAAACTATTCCAGCAAAATCTGCTTCCAAAAGCCAAATAGCGCTCTTTCCTTTCCGTGCCCTCCCCCCCCCCCCCGTTGTTCCCATACAGCAGATTACAGCCACATATGGTATTGCCATGTTCAGGAGCACTTGTTTAACAAACTGTGGGGTGCTTTTTCTCCTTTAACCCCTTGTGAAAATGAAAACTTTGGGGAAAAAAGTGACGTTTTAATAATTTTTCATTTACACATCCCAATGTTAATAAATTCTGTGAAATGGCTGTGGGGTCAAAATGCTCATTATATCCCTTGATGAATGCTGTCAGGGGTGTACTTTCCAAAATGGGGTCAATTTTAGGAGGTTTCCAGTGTACTGGTACTCTAGGTGCTCTGCAAAGACATGGCACCTGAAAACTATTCCAGCAAAATCTGCTTTTCAAATGCCAAGTGTCACTCCTTCCCATCCAATGCACTGCCATGTGCTCAAACATCTGGGGGTTTTCTGTGCTCGGCAGAAATTGCATAACAAACTATGTGGTGCATTTTCTCCTTTAACCCGTTGTGAATGTGTTAATTTTAGGGCAAAATGAATGTATTATTGAAAAAAAATTTAATCTCCATATTGTTTTAATTACCGTGAAATGCTTAAAGGGTTAACAAACTTCCCAAATGCTGTTTTGAATTATTTGAGGGGTGCAGTTTTGAAAATGGGGTGATTTATGTGGGTTTCTAATATGTAGGCCTTTATAATTCCCTTCAGACCTGAAGTGGTCCCTAAAAAATTAGTTGTAGAAATTTTCTTGTAAATCTGGAAAATTGCTGTGAGACTTGTAAACCTTTTAACGTCCAAAATGAATTAAAGAACAATTAAAAGATAATGCCAATATAAAGCAGAGATATGGTAAATAATATTTATTAATGTATTTGGGTAGTATGACTATCTGTCTGAAAAGCAGAGCATTTCACATTTTGAAAACTGCGATTTTTTTTTTTCCAAATTTCCATCAAATTTCCTATTTTATTTTATTTTTATAAATAAATGCAAAAATGCACAGTTTAATGCTCCACAGTGGCCCCCGCACAGTATAATGCTCCACAGTGGCCCCTGCAAAGTATAATGCTCTACAGTGGCCCCCGCACAGTATAATGCTCCACAGTGGCCCCCTCACAGTATAATATTCTTCACAGTGGCCCCCGCACAGTATAATATGCTACACGGTGGTCCCTGTACAGTATAATGCTCCACAGTGGCCGCCGCAAAGTATAATGCTGCACATGGTATATAATGCTCCACAGTGGCCCATGCCCAGTATAATATGCCCCTGCACTGTATAATGCTCTATAGTGGCCTCCGCACAGTATAATATACTCCACAGTGGCCCCCGCACAGTTTAATACTCCACAGTGGGCCCCGCACAGTATTATCCTCCACAGTGGCCACCGCACAGTATAATATGCTCCACAGTGGCCCTTGCACAATATAATGCTCTACAGTGGCCCCAGCACAGTATAATATGTTCCACAGTGGCCCACGCACAGTATAATGCACCACAGTGGCCCCCGCACAGTATAATATTCTCCACAGTGGCTCCGACACAGTATAATATGCTCCACAGTCACGCCTGCATAGTAAAATGCTCTGCAGTGGCCAGATATCCACAGGAGAAATGGTGAGTATAATTCGGCGGGTACTTTCCACTGACGTTGCTGGTGCAGATATCAATTAGACTGAGCTCCCCCAAACGTCAGTGGAAATGCTAAACATTTAATATATGTAGGTCACATGACCTACATATAGTACAGACCAAAAGTTTGGACACACCTTCTTATTCCAAGAGTTTTCTGTATTTTCATGACTATAAAAATTGTAGATTCACACTGAAGGCATCAAAACTATGAATTAACACATGTGGAATTATATACTTAACAAAAAAGTGTGAAACTACTGAAAATATGTCTTATATTCTAGGTTCTTCAAAGTAGCCACCTTTTGCTTTGATTACTGCTTTGCACACTCTTGGCATTCTCTTGATGAGCTTCAAGAGGTAGTCACCTGAAATGGTCTTCCAACAGTCTTGAAGGAGTTCCCAGAGATGCTTAGTACTTGTTGGCCCTTTTGCCTTCACTCTGCGGTCCAGCTCACCCCAAACCATCTCGATTGGGTTCAGGTCTGGTGACTGTGGAGGCCAGGTCATCTGGCGTAGCACCCCATCACTCTCCTTCTTGGTCAAATAGCCCTTACACAGTCTGGAGGTGTGTTTGGGGTCATTGTCCTGTTGAAAAATAAATGATGGTCCAACTAAACGCAAACCGGATGGAATAGCATGCCGCTGCAAGATGCTGTGGTAACCATGCTGGTTCAGTATTCCTTCAATTTTGAATAAATTCCCAACAGTGTCACCAGCAAAGCACCCCCACACCATCACACCTCCTCCACCATGCTTCAAGGTGGGAACCAGGCATGTAGAGTCCATTCGTTCACCTTTTCTGCGTCGCACAAAGACACGGTGGTTGGAACCAAAGATCTCAAATTTGGACTCCTCAGACCAAAGCACAGATTTCCACAGGTTTAATGTCCATTCCTTGTGTTCTTTAGCCCAAACAAGTCTCTTCTGCTTGTTGCCTGTCCTTAGCAGTGGTTTCCTAGCAGCTATTTTACCATGAAGGCCTGCTGCACAACAGTCTTCTCTTAACAGTTGTTGTAGAGATGTGTCTGCTGCTAGAACTCTGTGTGGCATTGACCTGGTCTCTAATCTGAGCTCCTGTTAACCTGCGATTTCTGAGGCTGGTGACTCGGATGAACTTATCCTCCGCAGCAGAGGTGACTCTTGGTCTTCCTTTCCTGGGGCGGTCCTCATGTGAGCCAATTTCTTTGTAGCACTTGACGGTTTTGGCCACTGCACTTGGGGACACTTTCAAAGTTTTCCCAATTTTTCGGACTGACTGACCTCCATTTCTTAAAGTAATGATGGCCACTCGTTTTTCTTTACTTAGCTGCTTTTTTCTTGCCATAATACAAATTCTAACACTCCATTCAGTAGGACTATCAGCTGTGTATCCACCTGACTTCTGAACAACACAACTGATGGTCCCAACCCCATTTATAAGGCAAGAAATCCCACTTATTAAACCTGACAGGCCACACCTGTGAAGTGAAAACCATTTCAGGTGACTACCTCTTGAAGCTCATCAAGAGAATGCAAAGAGTGTGCAAAGCAGTAATCAAAGCGAAAGGTGGCTACTTTGAAGAACCTAGAATATAAGACATGTTTTCAGTTGTTTCACACTTTTTTGTTAAGTATATAATTCCACATGTGTTAATTCATAGTTTTGATGCCTTCAGTGTGAATCTACAATTTTTATAGTCATGAAAATACAGAAAACTCTTGGAATGAGAAGGTGTGTCCAAACTTTTGGTCTGTACTGTATATTACAGTAAAACAAAGAAAATTGTTAATAAATGTAATCTAGAAAGTTGGAGGAGGGCATGGGGGCCATATGTTTAACCACTTCAGTACCGGGCCAATTTCTGGTCCAGAACCAGACACATTTTCAGTTTTTTTTGTATGTGCGGTTTTGAGGGCTGTAACATTTTTATCATATGCGTTATTCAACTAATTTCTGCGTCTTTTTTCAGAGACACATAGGGCTTTATTTTTATGTTGTTTTTATTTTTGCATGTGTTTTAATTTTTTTTTTTATATCCGGGAAAATATAAACAAAAGAGGAGGGAAAACGTGTCTGTTTTTCACTTTTCTTTTTTTTTTTTTTTTTTAATAACATAAAGTGCTACTAAAAAACTTTATGAAATAGTTTTTCCTCTCCCTTACAGTAATTTCTATTTTTATGGTGTTGTCGGGGGTGGGGCTATAACCTGTAATAAGGGCATTTTGTTGGCGTATTATTTTATTTTTTTAATTATTTTATTTACTTTTCTTTTTTTTTTTTTTTTACTTTTCTATTAATTTTTTTTTTACATTGTGTCCCTATAAGGTCATAATAGACCTTTGGGGACATCTGATTACTTTTTTTTTTTTGTTGGGGAGGCTGATTTCCCCTGTAATTGGGGCTGGTACATTTAGGAATACAGCCTCCTGCACGTTACTTCAACAATACTATAATGCTGATCTGGGTCCTGTAGGACCCAGCAGCTCTTGCAGATGCTGCACCCGGCGGATCACATGACCGCCGGGTCAGAGGACAGCCGCAAGATGGAGGCGCCCATAGCGCTGTATACACAGCGATCGGGAAGGCAGGGAAGGTAATAAACCTTCCCTGTCTTCTCTCTGGGAGCTCCGGCTGAAGTTACGAAATCGTGCAGCTACAAGTACCGGTACGTTCTTGTAGAACTAGACAACCACTCATTGGACATATATAGTCTATGGGCGGTACGGAAGTGGTTAAAATATACATTTATCCTGGACAACCCCTTTAAAGGGGTTTTCCAGGCAAATTTTTTTTTAAAAAAGGGTCTGTTAGTGTTATTAATAGGTTAATAAGTGCAACCAAATACCTTTAGCAGTGTTTTGAGTGATTTCTGGGTTTCTCTGTGAGTTTCTGGCATCTTCTGCATTTGTTTACATGGGCATCTTCCTGTTCTGTTTCCCTACAACTACCATGATGCCTTGGGCCACTCAGAGCTGACTCACACCACCTCCCTCTCTCACTCCTTCTCCCTCCCTTTCTTATTCACACCCCCTTCCTGTTTCCCTAGCTAGCCCGCTCACTACTAGCCCTTCCTAACTCAATCCCTCCACTCCATCATACTTACCTGTCTTTTGATCCGGACCTTCAGGGCATAGGACATCACTTCTTGACGGCATCTCCTCTTCTTGACGTCTGCCGGCCGCCCACACCTGCACAATAAAGCCAGAGTGCCCAGAAGAAGTGACGTCTCGTGCCCAGAATGTCCAGACCAGAAGACAGTTAAGTATGGTTGGGTTAGTATAGCTGAGGTTCCGTTTCCCTCCCTCCTTCGGGAAAGGAAATGTCACCGGAAAATATGCCTGCCACGGTCACATGACCGGCAATCTAGGTAGATATAGATTTTTGGTAACCTAAGTAATTTAGAAGGTTGGCGGGGGAGGGGTGGTAGCTTAGATTAGAAAGATCAGTTTATCCCTGTATCAGAATATGGTGACTTTTGGATTTTTGTTGGAGGGGTTGTCTGGGCTTAAATTGATTTTTCATTCTGATGATCTATTCACAGTCTGTTGGGGTCCAACACAAACCCTGCACAAATCAACTGTTCTGGCCTACTCTGGGTGCAGGTGCTGCTAGTGGATTGGAAGTGTGTACAGCACCGCCTCTATTCAAGTAATAGGTAATAGATTAATAAATAATAGAATATTGGTAACATGTTGATTTGTCTGCATAGTGGATGCTGTAAAAACAAAATCCATAAGAAATTGTGGCAAATGCATTTTTCTAAAACCACCCAATCCTGATTTTTTTTTTTGCAGTTTCCCTGTACATTGTACAGAATATTAAATTATACCACTATGAAGCCGAAATGTTTCTTGAAAGTAATTTCATTTCCTGTAGTCCATAGGTAGCATCTGATGGGTTAATATTGAAAACACTTTTGTGGATAGAAGAGAGCAATTAATGAGTGTCAATTAAATGGATTAAGATTACCCAGTTTGGAGTTTGCGTAAACCCACAGGAGACAAGGATAAGCCTTATGATTGATGCAGCAGTGAAAAAGTTATTTGAGGAGGTTGGGATGACTTGTCCCGCCTACGGTTTACAGGAAATTAAAATTTCAGGTAAGCAAACTTCCTGAATGTCCTTCGGCAGCACTTGATGGGTTATAACAAGCAGTAGAAAAAGGGAGGGATTAAACTTGAGCAGTTTATGTAGCGCTGCCTTGCCAAAGGCTAAAGCCTCTGGAGAGCTGACATCTACGCTGTAATATTTAATGGTAGTTTAAGGGTATGCCATGTTGTGGCTTTACAAATATGATCCAGAGACAGAAGATCCACTTCAGCCCATGATGTAGTGGTGCATTTTGTAGAATGTGCTCTTATGTCCAGAGGAGACTTAAGTCCCTTGTCTTTATAAGGTTCTTTTATGTTTTCTTTGATCCATCTAAATAAAGTAGCCTTAGTGCCTACATTGTTGATGACGCTCAGAAAAATCTGCTCATGGCAACACAGGCAAAACAATTTCAGCATTGATATTAAATAAAGAGTGGACTTTAGACAGCTATCCTGGCATACTTCTCGATGTAACACAATCTGGCTGCAGGTAGAGTTCCTTACAGGAAAGATCCTGAAGCTTGCTCACTTTCTTTGCAGATGCAATTGCAACAAGGAATATAGTTTTGAAGGTAAGAAGCTTTTAGCTGATATCTATCAAGGGTTCAAAGGATGAAGAAGCCAAATGTTCAAGCACTAAGTTCTTATTCACACAACATGGTTCTCTGACTGTGTGCTAGCTGTTGTATTAATGGCCCACACACGGTCTCATATACATGGATCTATTCACATGACCTTTGTTTTAACGGTCCGTGTGACTGGTCTGAGAAAAATAGACCCTGTCATTTCTCGGGCCAATTTCACAAAGCCTTCAATAGGCTCAGGTCTATGAGGAACCCATAAAAACACGTTACCCTCAGGTGTTTGGATAAGGCTCTAAAAAATAGAGACGCCAAAGGAGGGCTTGAAATCATTCCTTCCAACTGAGTGTTTTTTGCTAAAAAAAAGTGCACTTTTAATGTATTAGTTTTAAGAGTCTATAAATACCCAAAAGAACTGAGGTAGCAGAGCTGTGTGTGCTGGAAGAAAAATGGTGTGTGTGTGTCTGTGGTGGGGGATATGCAGGTAGCAGAGCTGTGGGTGTGGAGAACATGATAACAATAGAGTTGTGTGTGTCGGGAATGTGGATATAGCAGAGCTGTGTGTGTAAAGGACATGGACATATTAGAGCTGTGTGGGGGGATAACATGGAAGTAGCAGAACTGTGTTTGAAGTAAAAATAAGCAGAACAGATGCAGAATGCAGCGGAAAAGCATAACTGAATCTGACTACAGTTAGCCTTTTTTATGGAATGTGGAGGTAGCACAGCTGTGTGTGGGTGAGAACATAGAAGTAGTAGAGCTGTATGTGTGTAACAGGTGTGTGAAGTAAAAATAAGCAGAACAGAGGTAGTATACTACTGAAAAGCATAGTAAAATACTGAATATAGCTACCTTTTTACTCGAATGGGACTTAGTACAGTAGTGGGGGTACTGAACAAAAGTTTCTCCCGAAAGAAGGTCCCGCTTTCATAAAGTTTAGGAAACACTGTTCTAGAGCATTAGAGTGTTTCAACTAAACTCTTGTACTGCTACTGAGTCATTTGAGTAACAGATGTATCCCACAACATTGCATGTAGAGCTGTATGTGTGTAACAGGTATGTGAAGTAAAAATAAGCAGAACAGAGGTAGTATACTACTGAAAAGCATAGTAAAATACTGAATATAGCTACCTTTTTACTCGAATGGGACTTAGTACAGTAGTGGGGGTACTGAACAAAAGGTCCCGCTTTCATAAAGTTTGGGAAACACTGTTCTAGAGCATAAGAGTGTTTCAACTAAACTGTGTGTGAAACTCTTAGGCCCGGTTCACATCTGCATTCGGGTTTCCGTTGGGGGAGTCCGCTTGGGGACCCCCTGAACGAAAACTAATACGCATAAAAAAGCTTGCAGCACTTTCCTCTCCGCTTGCTTCGTGTGGAAACCAAGCAGAAACCACACGGACCCCATTATAGTCTATGAAGTCCGCGGGTTTCCCAGGTAAACCGCTTTTTTATGCGTATAGGTTTCCATTCGGTGGTCCTCAAGCGGACTCCCCAAACGGAAACCCGAACGCAGATGTGAACCGGGCCTTAAACTTCAGTTTTTCTCGTTCATCTTCCAAGTAGTGAAATAAAGTTTAAAAATGTTCCTGATGAAGCATTCCTTTATGGATGGGTAGGTTGTGTATCATTTCTGGCTGATCTAGTTTGTTGAGAGAAAAGAATCTTGGAAGCTTTGCATTTTCTCTTGGTGCCATCACATCTACTTCTGGAAGACCCATACTCAGGGTAATTTTATGGAAGATATCTGGATTGAGAGCCTAATTGTTGGGTTTCAGGGAATGACTGATGACTTAACCAATCCACCTTCAGATTTAGAGAGCCTTTGATGTGGACAATAGATATTGATGCTAGATTCTTCTCAGCAAGAATCATTATTCTCTTGCACTCCCCTACCAGTTAAGGATTTGCTGCCCTGTTTATATAATGTACCAGTGTCATATTGCTAATAATGAAGTAGAGGCATGAAATGTATGATCGTCAGTCTGATGGCCCTTAGTTCCTACATGTTGAATAAATCCAACTTGGGCTACTTCTGCTAAATCTAATGAGTGATGACATGGGCACCTCTGCCTGAGTTAGACACATCCATAGTGAGGGAAACATCCTGGACTAGGCGAAAGGACTTGTCCACCGCAGATTCTTCTCAGTCCACCAATTTCAGTCTCTCAGAACTTCTGGATAAATCTTCATCAGAGTATACAGGGACAATGGATTTTTTTTCCCCAACTTTTGAGGATATTGTATTGAAGCGATCTCATGATTAGCTTTTGCCCAGACTATAGTATTGATGGGACCTGGGGCACAATCTTTTTCCTTCTCTCTTTTGAGAGTGTCACCTAGATATTTTATTATGGAGGATGGTTTATTGGTTTGTTAGGAATCCATTCTCCTGAAGAATTTGAAGAAAGATGAACTTTGAGGAGATGTGGAGAGTGAGCCCTAAAATGTCTTCGAGTCTAAGGACTGCTGCTAGGACTACTGCAAGCTTTGTAAAAAGACAAAGGACTGAGGTCAACCTGAAGGAAGACACTTGATTTTCAGGTGAATGACTGAAGAAGGAAGAGCAACTTCTATCTGAAGAAAACTTCTGTGACTTTCTCTGATCAGAATATGTAGATAAGCGTTGGTGAGATCGACTGTAACCAGGAATTCTCCCTCTTGAATCATGCTGGGGACTGTGTGGATTTTTTTTCATCCTGAAATGATGGTGTCTAGACGCTGTTAATGCAGCTCACCTCCTATTGACTTCAATGGGAGGTGAGCTTCAGTCACGGAGTTCGGCCACTATACAGAGGACGGAGCTTTCTGCTTCCAGTCCTGTATAGTGTATAGGACAGTCACCGAAAGAGGACTGCTGGACAACCCCTTTAACTAACAGTAGGTGTTATTGTAAATAAATGTTGCACTGTATGTTCCTACCCTGAGACTTCTTGTAGGGCTACTGACTTATTTCATTAACAGATGTATCCCACAACATTGCATGTAGAAAGCTCCGTCTTCTGTATAGTGGCCGGAATCCGTGACTGCAGCTCAACTCCCAATGAAGTCAGTGGGAGGTGAGCTCCAGTCACGGATTCCAGCCACTATACAGAGGACGGAGATTTCTGCTTTCAGTCCTGTATAGTGTTTAGGACAGCCACCGAAAGCATCTTCATACAGTTGATCAGTCCGGGACTGCCTGTCGCCCCTCCACCAATCAGGTATTTATGGCCTATCCTGAGCTCGGACAACACTTTAAACTAACAGTAGGTGTTATTGTCAGCCAAATGCATACACTGTGTGTCCCTACCCTGAGACTTTTTGTAGTGCTACTAAATAATTTTCACTATTGAGTTACAGCTTAATACTAATCAGGTAATAGACCTTTGGTTCCAAGCCTCAAGGATTCTAAACAGCCCATACTTTGAATAACACCTACCCACAATATAAAATTGTTCACAGGTCTGTCATTCTAGCCCACACACAAGTGTCTACCACAAGAGATCAAAAAAAAAATCTAATAGAGCCGATTTTAGCTGTGACCAACTTTAGTTGATGGTTGACTATATGGGACAAACGTTCGTAGGCTTATGTATGAATGATTATTTGCTGTACGTTCAAAATCTACCAATTCAGCTATTCAGTCTAAAATCTAATGTGTATGACCAGCTTTAGTCAGTTTCATTGGTGTAGAAAAAACAGTACATACATTTATGTACATGGTACGTACCTCTTGCTCTAAATATTTTAGTAGTTTATACCTGTGCTTCAAATGAATCCCTTTAAGCATTTCTACACAATGCACTGATTCACATTATTTTAACACATGTATATATAGTTAGGTCCATATATATTTGGAAACTGACACAAATTTTGTTTTTTTTACCTGTTTACTGAAACATATTCAAGTTATAGTTATATAATGGACATGGACATAAAGTCCAGACTTTCAGCTTTCATTTGAGGGTATCCACATTAAAATTGGATGAAGGGTTTAGGAGTTTCATCTCCTTAACATGTGCCACCCTGTTTTTAAAGGGACGAAAAGTAATTGGACAATTGACTCAAAGGCTGTTTCATGGGCAGGTGTGGGCAATTCCTTTGTTATGTAATTCTCAATTAAGCAGATAAAAGGCCTGGAGTTGATGTGAGGTGTGGTGCTTGCATTTGGAAGATTTTGCTGTGAAGAAAACATGTGGTCAAAGGAGCTCTCCATGCAAACAAACCCATCCTTAAGCTGCGATAACAGAAAAACTCATCCGAGAAATTGCTACAATATTAGGAGTGACAAAATCTACAGTTTGGTACATCCTGAGAAAGAAAGAAAGCACTGGTGAACTCATCAATGCAAAAAGACCTGGATGCCCACGGAAGGCAACAGTGGTGGATGATCGCAGAATAATTTCCATGGTGAAGAGAAACCCCTTCACAACAGCCAACCAAGTGAACAACACTCTCCAGGATGTAGGCGTATCAATATCCAAATCTACCATAAAGAGAAGACTGCATGAAAGTAATTACAGAGGATTCACTGCATGGTGCAAGCCACTCATAAGCCTCAAGAATAAGAAGGCTATATTAGACTTTGCTAAAAAAAAAATCTAAAAAAGCCAGCACAATTCTGGAAGAACATTCTTTGGACAGATGAAACCAAGATCAACTTCTACCAGAATGATGGAAAGAAAAAGTATGGCAAAGGCGTGTTGCAGCTCATGATCCAAAGCATACCACATCATCTGTAAAACACAGCGGAGGCAGTGTGATGGCTTGGGCATGCATGGCTGCCAGTGGCACTGGATCACTAGTGTTTATTGATGATGTGACATAGGACAGAAGCAGCCGGATGAATTCTGAGGTATTCAGAGACATACTGTGTGCTCAAATCCAGCCCAATTGAGCATGCATTTCACTTGTTAAAGACTAAACTTCAGACAGAAAGGCCCACAAACAAACAGCATCTGAAAACCGATGCAGTAAAGGCCTGGCAGAGCATTAAAAAGGAAGAAACTCAGGGTCTGGTGATGTCCATGAGTTCAAGACTTCAGGCAGTCATTGCCAAAACAGTGGACCCTAAGCTGAACCCCCCAACTGTCCCTGGCTAGTTGCCCAAACTGTCCTAGGCAACAGCCAGCAACTGGTCGACAGTCCCTTCTTATAATAAGTGATAACACAGAACGCAGACAGGACAAACAACAACAAAGGGAGGTCAGCTAGCCAAGGGGTCGGTAACAAACGAGCAATGCAGTACAAAATCACAATCCAAGAAAAAAGTCAAAGGTAAGCCAGTGGTCAAGAATAAGAAGAACAGGTACAAAGAGCAAGGAGTATAGCCAGTATGCGCAAGGCAATAGCAGGCGCCAATGGGAATGTGAGCAAACAATAAATAGGGAGGAAGAACCCGCCCCAGACTTGATAGGAGGATAGGCTATCAATCACACAGGTAAGACTAAAGTTAACTCTTAGTGGAGCAGAGGGAAAGCAAGGTGAAGGAGATGGGTGTGGCGGAAAATCAATTAAGGAGGTGAGGGAATAGGACAGTGTTCAGACAATACAAGAAAAACCCAAAGGAAGGAATCACAACCGGACACGCCTCCTGCACTGCAGCGTGCGGCCGGAGGATGATTCCAAAGTCCGGAGAGGCAAGGATGTTACAGTACCCCCCCCTTTTACGAGGGGCCTCTGGACCCTTGCCAGATCGACCAGGTTTTGAAGGGTTCTGGCGATGAAAGAGATTAATCAAACGTGGAGCATGCAGGTCCCTACCAAAAACCCACGTTCGCTCCTCTGGGCCATAACCCTTCCAGTGCACGAAGTACTGAACAGCATTCTGCACCCGATGGGAATCCATAATTTTTTCTACCTTGTATTCTAGTTCCCCTTGGACCACCACAGGCGCAGGTGGACTGGAAGAAGTAAGGACATGGGAGATATACTTCTTCAAAAGCGACTTGTGGAGGACGTTGTGGATACGAAAAGAACTTGGAAGTTGTAATTTAAAAGATACTGGGTTTATGAGTTCAGAAATGACATAGGGCCCAATGTAGCGTGGTGCAAATTTCCCCGAAGGATCTCTAAGACACAGATTCCTAGTAAACAACCAGACTCGATCTCCCACTCTGTATTCAGGGCCAGGTAAACGTCTTTTGTTTGCCTGCCATATTTGATATTCTTGGGCTTTAACCAGGCTCAGACGAGCCTGGGCCCAGACTGTGCAAAGTCGCTGATAAATCTGTTCGGCAGTGGGATTAACAGACTCGGTGCTATGGAGAGAGGAGTACCAGGGGTTAAAACCATAGTTGCAATAAAACGGAGACATTTTAGTGGTGACGTTAACCCTGTTGTTTATTGCAAACTCTGCTAGAGGAAGAAAGGTTCTTCATCTTTCTTGAGCATCGGACACAAAACACCTTAAGTATTATTCCAAAGTTTGGTTGAATCTCTCTGTCTGACCATTGGTCTCAGGGTGGAACGCGGAAGAGAAAGACAGAGAGACCCCCAGACAAACACAAAATTCCTTCCAGAATCTAGAAACAAATTGTACACGCTGATGAGATACAATTTTTTCTGGTACACCATACAAGTGGAGTATGTGATTAATAAAGAGCGAGGCTAGTTAATCTCCTAGGAGTCTTCATCCTAGCACATGTCTCACAGGCAGCAACAAATTCACATACGTCTCGAGACCAGGAAGGCCACCAGTAAGAGCGGGAGAGAAGGTATTTAGTCCCAGAAAAGCCGGGATATCCCGTTAAGGTAGAACAATGAATTTCCTCCAAAACACGAAGACGAAGATTTGGAGGTACAAATAGTTTCCCAGTGGGAGTATTATTGGGAGCAAGATCTTGCGAATTAACCACTAAAGTAGCAAGATCAGGAGTAATAATGGTGAGAACCACTCCTTGGGAAAAGATTTTATCTGGGAACAAAGCTGCAAGATAGGGCATCTGCCCGTACATTTTTAGTGCCTGGACGATAAGTCACCACAAAATTAAAACATGTGAAGAATAGCGCCCAGTGGGCCTGCCAAGGAGACAGTCACTTAGCGTTGTCCAGATATAGTAGGTTCTTATGATCGGTAAATACTGTGATCTGGTGTTTGACCCCCTCGAGGAAATGTCTCCACTCCTCGAATGCCCATTTAATGGCTAGGAGTTCCCGATTACCAATATCATAGTTGCGCAGGAGAGGATTTCCTCGAGAAGAAGGCCACAGGTTGCAAACACATAATAATAAATAAATTTTATTTATATAGCGCCAACATATTCCGCAGCACTGTACAATACATAAAATTTTCAGAGCCCTGAGACAACACGGCAACAACCCCCACTTCAGAGGCATCAACCTCAATAATAAATGGGCGATCATAGTCTGATGGTACTAATACAGGAGCCTCAACAAAACATTTCTTGAGATGTACAAAAGTCTGTTCAGCTTCCAGAGTCCATTTGGTCAAATCGGCACCATTCTTTGTGAGATCCATCAATGGCTTCACTATAGTAGAGAAATTCTTAATACATTTTCGATAATAGTTGGAGAAACCCAAGAAATGTTGCAGAGCCTTAAGGTTGGAGGGGCGTTCCCAGTTATTAATAGCCATGACTTTTAGTGGATCCATACAAAAAGAATCGGGAGTAATAACGTAACCAAGGAAGGTGACCCTTTGGACTCCAAACAGGCATTTGGACAGTTTGGCATAAAAGACAGTTTTGACGCAACAGTAGCAAAACACTCCTAACATGCGTGGCCCAATCAGGAGAGAACACTAGAATGTCATCCAGGTAGACAACCACATAACGGCCGAGCAAGTCTCTAAAGATATCGTTAACAAAATGTTGAAATGCTGCAGGTGCATTATACAACCCGAAAGGCATTACCAAATATTCAAAATGATCTTCTGGGGTGTTGAACGCAGTCCCCCCCTTCCCTCCCCCCCTCCACCAAAAAAAAAAAAAAAAACCCCCCCCACCACAAAAAAAAAAAAAAAAAAAACACCCACAAACAAAAAAAAAAAAAAAAAAAAAAAAAAAAAGAGGAGAATATTTTTTTAAAATATTTTTTTTTTTTTTTTTTTATAAAAAAAAGGGGGGCACCCCCCCCTTTTTTTTAAAAAAACAACGCCCCCCCCCCCCGGGGGGGGGGAATGGGGGGGGGGGGCCCTTTAAAAAGCTTTCCTGGGGGCGTGGCCTGGACGCGCATGGAGTAGCACGCGCGCAGGTCCTTCTCCGCTCCTCCGCTCGCTACTGAGACCCGTGGACCCCTCAGCAGGCGCAGTATGGGCAAGCGCTTACCGAGGAAGGTGGCCCCGGCCACCCCAGCGCCCGTGGAGAGGTCTGGGGGGGCCACCCTGGACGCCTTTCTGGCCCAGCGGCCTTCTCTACCGGGCCAGGCTGCTGCGGGGCGGCCATCTTGGATTTCCTCCGCTCTCCAGGCACAGGGGTCGCAGCGCAGCTTCTCTCCTCCCGCGCTCCCCCTGTCAGCCAGCGGAGCGCCGCTTCAACAGAGATCCCTGTCGGCGCCTGGGCAACCCAGAGTTTCCCCAGCACGAGTACTCCCACAGTCTCCTCACCCTGGGATGTCCCAGCAACTACATTCTGCTTCACCAGCACTCCTGGCAGAGCGGCATGAGAGGACCCCGGATGTTTCCAGCTTCTCAAGGAGTTCTGAGGTCAGTGGCTCTGCTCCCTCCTACACCGCTGATGAGTTGCAGCCTGTGGCCACAGAGCTGGTCTCTGTGGCCCCCCACCTACTATCTTCCCCCATCACCCCCCCCCCCTCCATGGCTCAGAGGGGGATGGCGCGGTGGAAGGCTCTGGCGTAGGGGCTTCTCTGCCCCGCACTCCCAAGGATTATGGCTCCCCCCCTCCAGTCCTGTACCCCCAGAGCTGCATTCCAGGCCCATCTTCAGCACCATCATCCATGGCGGACCTTCTTCCTCAACTTACTACTAAACAAGACCTTAAAAGTATGGTTGCGGAAATCACAGCATCCTTCCGATCTGAAATTGCTACCCTCCGCACTGATTTACACTCCATTGCTAACCGAATGGACACGCTGGAGAATGACCATGACACTACCAGGGACTATGTTGCCTCACTGCATGATACTACCACTGAACAGGGTTCAGCTATACGGGACATGCAACGCCACTTGGAGGATCTTGACAACAGGGGCCGGCGCAACAATATACGCATCAAGGGACTCCCAGAGGCTGACCAATCTGAGGATCTGCCTGTTCTGCTGGAGGCTGTCTTCAACACTATACTGCAGGAGCCCCCGTCCCACAAAATTAAGTTTGATAGGGCACATCGAGCCCTTCGACCCAGAGGATCTTCCGCCACACCCCGTGATGTCATCTGCTGCCTCCACGACTTCACCCTTAAAGAGGCTATAATGAGCAAAGTGCGCAAACTCAAAGACTTCGAGTTTCAGGGAGCTCCACTACAATTCTATCAGGATCTGTCGCTAATCACCCTCCAGAAACGCCGCCATCTCCGACCCCTCCTCCAGATTCTTCAGGAGCACCAAATTCCTTACCGGTGGGGATTTCCGTTTGCTCTCATTGCTCGTAGGGATGGTCGCTCCGCTACGCTTCGCTCCTTTGCGGATTTGCCTCTCTTCTGTGACCTATTGGATGTTCCCCTGCCGGATTTAACAGACTGGGAGCTATTCTCTCCACCCCCTCCCCCACCACCGGTTTGGCAACGATTGGAGCCCAGACGACGTCATGCATCCTCCGCGGTGGTGACCACTCGGAGGCCCCGGCTGGAGACTGATCCCTGAGGAGGCTGCCCCCCCTTGAGACGTTCTCCCTTTTCTCGTTGGTGCTTTGGAATCTGCATGCCTTAATGTTATGTTTGCTTCTCTTTTTTCTTTTTTTAGGTCTACGGGTCTCATCTATTATGCTTATTATTGGATTGTTTTAGCGGAGTGGGGGCGGGGTGGGGTTCCGGTGACTCCCCTTCCTTCCTTCTTTTTACTGGTGGTTGGGGATCCACCGCCTCCCCTCCGACCTCCTGTCCACGCTCTCCCCCCTAAGGGGATACTTGGACTGTGCGGCCATTGATCCTGATTGGACCTCTGGCTGCCCTCATTGGTCCCCAGGCGAGTGACTTAGCCTCGCCCACAAAGTATTGTTTAACTGTTTTTATTTTTACTTTGTCATTTATGATGTCTTTTGCCTCCCTCCCTCCCTCTCTTTCCCCCCCCCTCCCTGATCTAGAGACCCTGCCTCGACTTTGGGTTCCTGTTTGTGGATTGCCCTTTTGCCTCTCCGAGGGAAACTTGCCAGCGTCATGTGAGATGGGTGAGCTTATTGCAATCCGCCACTGTCCTCCAATCCTGGGTCCCAATGGTTAGGTGCGTGACAATTAATGTCAAGGGCCTGGGTTCCAACATTAAAAGGCGCCATGTCCTTAGAGAACTCCGCTCCTTACGAGCGGATGTGGCGTTTCTTCAGGAGACTCATTTTGACCGCGCTGGTACTTTTGCCTTCGCTAAGCATTATTTTCCCGTAGCTTTTTCGGCCTTCCACAATCGACGCAGAGCTGGGGTGGCTATCCTTCTTTCTCGATCCTGCCCAATTACAGTGACGACTTCCCACATAGACCCAGGTGGCTGGTTTGTTATCTTGGAGGGGCTCCTTTATGGTGCCCCGATTGTTTTATGCAATGTCTATGCCCCCAATTCAGCACAGATCCCGTTCTTGCGCCGGGTATTCTCCCGTCTGCGCGCTCTCCCACCATCAGCTTGGCTGGTGGGGGGAGACTTTAACATGGTCTTCTCTGAACGGGCGGATCGTCTGGCGTTACCCCAGGGCCCAACCCCCCATAGGTTGGCCCAACTTGCAAGAGAGTTCCGCAGGCTGATCCGCGCCCACTCTTTGTATGACCTTTGGCGAGTGGACAATCCTACGGCGCGCTCCTACACCTTCTTTTCTCACCCTCATAACACTCACACCCGCATTGACTACTTCTTTGGAAATACTCCCGCTCTTCGTTTGCTTAGGGACACGAACATTGGCCCTCTCACCTGGTCTGATCATGCCCCAGTCGTGGTTACCTTATCTACGACTCCAGTGCCTACTCGCCAATGTCATTGGCGTCTTAACGAAACACTGCTCAATTCGCCGACCTCCCTCGAGACCCTGCGCACACACTTGATAGATTATTTTAGGGACAACTTAGGCTCGGTAGACTCTCTTGCCATTCTCTGGGAAGCCCATAAGGCGGTCATGAGAGGATGCTGTATCGCATTGGCTTCTAGGCTTAAAAGGGACAGACAGGTCCAGGAACAGCTCCTCCAAGCCCGTATTCGGTCCCTTACGACGACTTTGGCAGCGCATCCATCCCTCGGGGTTCTTCGCCGTTTGGTCCTGGCCCGGGCGGACCTCCGTGATTTGGAGACCCGCCATGTGGAACGACTTCTCCTTTATACCCGTCAGAGGTTTTTTGAACGAGGTAATAAATCTCATACCCTCCTGGCAGGAACCCTCAGGGATCATCGGGCCTCTTCCACACCACACTCTGTCCGTGACCCCGCGGGTACTCTTCAACATCACCCTGATGCTGTGGCGCTGGCGTTCCACTCTTACTACTCTAAGCTGTATGACTTACCCCCCCCACGAGCACTACTCCCTGGGGATGACTCAACACTACTGGAAGACTATTTAAAGGATTGTTGTCTCCCACGCCTTCCTCCTGAGGCCCTAACCTCCCTGAACACCCCCATCACCAGGGAGGAACTAGAAGGGGTCCTGAGGGACCTCCCAAATGGGAAAGCCCCAGGCCCAGATGGGTTCACTTACAATTATTATAAGGTTTTCCAGGGTGAACTCTCTGCTCATCTATTGTCCCTCTTCAATTCCTTCCTTTCAGGTTCCCCTATACCCCCGACTATGCTCTCTTCACTACTCACATTGGTCCCTAAACCGGGTAAGGACTTGCAGGATTGTGCTAACTACCGACCGATTGCTTTGCTGAACACGGACCTGAAACTTTTCACCAAACTCTTAGCCAATAGACTGAATGCTTGGCTCCCTCTGCTTGTCCATAAGGACCAGGTGGGATTCATCCCCTGTCGTCAGGGTGGTGACAACACCAGGAGGACTGTGGATTTGGTGGAGGTGGCCAATCATTATTCTACCCCGGCCCTTCTCTTGAGCCTGGACGCTGAAAAGGCTTTTGACCGCATAAATTGGTCGTTTATGCATACTACGCTTAAGGCGTTTGGGCTTACGGGACCGTTTCTCACAGCTATCCAGGCCCTTTACTCCTTACCCTCAGCAGCAATTAAGCTTCCCCATGCATCTTCGCCCTTCTTCCCTATTCGAAATGGCACTAGGCAGGGTTGCCCCCTGTCACCCATCATATTTGCCCTCTGCATTGAACCGCTAGCGGCCAAGATTAGGCGAGACCCTAATATCAAGGGCATCATGGTCCAAGATAAGGAATTTAAGATATCTCTCTTTGCGGACGATGTACTCCTCACTCTCACCTCCCCTCATACTACCCTTCCAAACTTGCTGTGCTCGCTAGAGACCTATGGTGATCTCTCAGGGTATAAGGTGAACCCCGCGAAGACTGAGGCACTCCCACTTAACATCCCACGGGACCTTCTCCTTCTCCTCCGCAGTAATTACGATTTCCAGTGGCGGGAGTCCTCTATCCGCTACCTGGGAGTCCATATATCCACCTCCTATGCGACCCTCTACTCGGCAAACTACCCGCGGTTGTTTTGTGAGCTAAGAGCCCTATTGGACAAATGGCAACCCTTGCCTATCTCCCTTTTGGGGAGAATTGCTGCGGTCAAGATGACTCTCCTCCCGAAGCTACTGTATTTTTTCGAGACGCTCCCAGTCGCGATACCTCGGGGAGAATTACGGAACCTACAGAAAGCTATCTTCCAGTTTATCTGGAAAGCAAAATGACACCGAATACCTAGATCTGTTATGCTGGCGGATAGGGGGTCTGGGGGTATGGCTGTCCCACATCTGTTACATTATTACTGGGCGGCCCACTTACGCCATATCCCATTCTGGGCGGCTATGCCAGCATACACCAGATGGGTGCAGATAGAGAAGCTATGGCTGGCACCCATGCATCCTAACGCGCTTCTGTGGGTCAGCTCCCCCCCCCACCCCCCCTGCCTCGTACCTGTTGGGCCCCATTCGGTTTACTAGATCTATCTGGTCTACCTGTTGTGCTAGATTCTCCCTGATGTCCCCGCGCTCATCTATGGTCTCCATACTATACAACCCCCTTCTTCCAGAGAGCCTGACTTCTGCCATGACTAAAGTGTGGTCTGAAGCTGGCCTTTACCGGATTGCTGACATGGTTGACCCTGGAACCTTGGAACTCAGGTCCTTTGCTTATCTTACAGCTAATCAAAACCTGCCAAGTACTGAATGGTTCCATTACTTGCAGGTGGTTCACTTTGTCCGCTCCCTCCATGGGTCTCTTAAGGTGTCACTCCCCACCGCTTTTGAAAAGATTTGCCGTGCAGGCACGTCCACTAGGGGCTTTATATCCTCTATTTACCAACTTCTTAACTCACAAACTACAGGCTCTCCTGTTAATCATCGCTATATGCTTAAATGGGAGGAGGCGGTGGGTAAACCCATCTCCCAGGAACAGTGGCGGATTGTATGGTCTCGGGCCCAGAAATCATCTCAGTGCATTACGTTTAGGGAAACGCAGTATAAGCTGTTGATGCATTGGTATCATACTCCGGCTCTCCTTCATACTTTAAACCCATTAGTTCCCCCATGGTGCTGGCGCTGTGGAGCTGCGGTGGGTACCCTGCACCATATCTTTTGGACGTGCCCTCTCATCCTCGGTTTTTGGAGGGAGGTCAGGACTCTGACGACTGCTCTCTTTTTGCAAGAGGTTCCTCTTGACCCTCTTCTTTATCTCCTGAACCTTCCCCCCAGACACCTGAGCAATAAGTCATCCAGGCTTTTCTTGCATCTTTGTACTGCAGCTAAAACTCTCATAGCTAGAAACTGGAAGAAGGTGAGTCCCCCATCTAGTCTTGAGCTTGTGGCTAGAATGAAGGATGTGAGGAGTCTTGAATACCTGACTGCTGGCCTACATAATTCACGGGAAGCCTTTGGGGCTATTTGGGCACCCTGGGACATGTATTGTACATCACAGGGTCTCTGATCTCTAGTCCTCTCCTTCCCCCCCCTCCCTCCCCCCCCCTTCCCTTTGGTCCTACCCTTGTCTTCTTAACCCCTCCATTCCCCCCTCCCTTGTTCACTGCTTAATTTAAATGCATATTGCTTAAGGGGGAGGAGGCAGATAGCCTCTATTTACCTCAATGCTTCCTGTTTGTTTGATTATTATTGTTTTTTTGTTTTTTCTTTATTCCTTGTTAATGAAAAATTTTTCAATAAAATTACAGTTTTTTTTTTTAGGAGGGTTTTTTGTGTGTTTTCCCGCAAAGCCCCACGTTTTGGGGGGGAAAATTTGGGGGTTCTTTTTTTTGGGTTTTTTGGGTCGGGAAGGAGTTCAATAGCACAATCGTAAGGTCTATGCGGAGGTAAAACTTCAGCAGATTTAGCCTCAAAAACATCATGAAAATCAGAAACAAAAAATAAAAAAAAAGGGGTTTCTCCCCAAAAAAAAAAGGGGAAAAAAAAATAATCAAAAGGGGGGGGGCCCCCCCCCCCCCCCACCCCACCCCTTTTTTGGGGCCCGCCAAGGGGGGGGTTTGGGGGGCCCGCCCGGGGAGCCCTAAAATAATATCAGACGAGAGATCCTCCATAACAAAAAAACTTATGAGCTCCGTATGTAATGAGCCCACTTGCAAAGAGATCTTACCCCTGGCTAGTGGAGTAAAATCCGCCCCAGTAACCAACAGAGGAGTATCTAATGATACAAGTTCAATACGTAAAGCAGAAACAAACGAAAATTTAACAAAGTTAGTGGCAGCCCCAGAATCTACTAGGGCCTGCCCAGAAACAGATCTGCCCCCAAAGTATAGAGACACAGGTAACATCAATTTATGAGAGTTTTCGGAAGATACCTGACTGCCTGAGTGATTCTCCCGAATACCACTCAGGCCCTGGAGTTTTCCGCTGGTGTACGTGGTTTGATGGAACAGTCTCGGATGAGATGACCAGGTTTGCCGCAATACAGGCAGAGATCATTCCAGAGACGATATTCTTGTCTAGCCATGGTATCCAGCGCTCCAAACTGCATAGGCTCATCTCCAGCGGTGACAGAAGGAGAAACAGATTTTTTAACAGAAAGAGAGGGATAGACAGAAGACTTAGCGGGATCAGTCTCTTTACGTCTGTCCTGGAGTTTCCTGTCAATGCAGACGGCTAAGGTCATGGCCTGTTCTAAGGTAGGGGGATCAGGGTGACCTACCCAAACATCCTTAACTGAATCATTCAGGCCCTGTTTAAAATGAGCCTTCAAAGCAGAGTCACACCAACCTGCTTCCGAAACTCAGCAATAAGTCTCAGCGGAGAGTTTACCTTGCCGGAGGGTAAGAAGTTGGGACTCGGCAAGTCCAATTTGATCAGGCTCAGCATAAATAGCCCCCAAAGACTTAAAAATTTTTTCCAGATCTGTCCACTCCTCTGCCTCGAGGGAGTTTAAGGGCCCAAGTCTGTGGATCCCCCTGTAAAAAAGAAATGACCACCCCCACCATCTGAGACTGCGATGCATGAGGGTTGACCTGAAAATACAACTGACATGATTCCCTGAACGTCTCAAATTTACCTCGGTCCCCTGAAAACCTGTCCTGGAGTAACATTGTAACCCTGGGAAGGGAAAAGACAGTAGGTGGTGTAGAAGCAGCCTCAGCTTGATTCTGGGTGAGGGTGTGTACCTGATTGGCCAGCTCAGACACCAAACCTGCTAAACCCTCCATTCGAGTCACAAGGTCCTGAATATAAGCCATGCCAGTCAGGAGTAGAATGGTTAAATTTTTTGGGCCTGCTATTCTGTAAGGGAATCGCTAGAGGAGCGATTCCCCAGTGGCTGCTGGAGAACTCTGGAGGGAGGGGCACAACAAAACAGTGGACCCTAAGCTGAACCCCCCAACTGTCCCTGGCTAATTGCCCGAACTCTCTTAGGCGACAGCCAGCAACTGGTCAACAGTCCCTCCTTATAATAAGTGATAACACAGAACGCAGACAGGGCGAACAACAACAAAGGGAGGTCAGCTAGCCAAGGGGTAGGTAACAAACGAGCAATGCAGCACAAAATCACAATCCAAGAGAAAAGTCAAAGGTAAGCCAGTAGTCAAGAATAAGAAGAACAGGTACAAAGAGCAAGGAGTATAGCCAGTACGTGCAAGGCAATAGCAGGCACCAATGGGAATGTGAGCAAACAATAAATAGGGAGCAAGAACCCGCCCCAGACTTGATAAGAGGATAGGCTGTCAATCACACAGGTAAGACTAAAGTTAACTCTTAGTGGAGCAGAGGGAAAGCAAGGTGAAGGAGATGGGTGTGGCGGAAAATCAATTAAGGAGGTGAGGGAATAGGACAGTGTTCAGACAATACAAGAAAAACCCAAAGGAAAGAATCACAACCGGACACACCTCCTGCGCCGCAGCGTGCGCCCGAAGGATGGTGCCAAAGCCCGGAGAAGCAAGGATGTTACAACATTATTGTAACTTTTAACTGATTATAGTCATGTCAGTGAGCACTAGATGCTATTTAAGGTACAGACACCCATTGCGGCTAACATCATGCAGCCTAAACTCTTCCCATTAGCCACCGCAGGTGATCTAGGTTTTGGTTGCTTGTGGTTAGCCGTAACATTTGTCCATACACATATACCTGCCTTGTACAGCCTTACTCCGACACAACCGAGTTTCACCCATTAAATGATGATGATTTACCTTAACCGGATTTACTAGTCCCTCTCCTGGCATACTGTTCAGGCCAGTAAATCCGGCCAACACATGGACCAAGTTTCACAGGTGAAACTCAGTTGTATGAATGCGAGGTTTGGCTAAGGTCGCACATAACAAAATGCAGCTACAAAAAAAGCTGCAGAAAAACAAAGCAAAAACGCTTGAGCTTTCACTGCATTTTTCATTTTTGCCTTCTTCACCCCATACAAGAGTATGGGAAAAAACATGCACATTTTTTAAAACGCAGCTTTCCATCGCATTTTTTTCCGCAATGTGTGGATAAGATTAAACAAAATTGCCTTAGTCTAGATTGTGAGGATCATTTTTTTTTTTTTTTTTTTTTTCCAAGATGGCGCCGCTGGAGTGGCTGCCAGCTGCAGCAGCTCTGAGACTCTCTATCTTATTTTTCTTTCTATGACTCGTTTTGTACCTCTCTACTTAAGGACTTTGCACTATGAAGAAACACACACAAAGACTTGGACCCTTGTGATACTTTCTTTTTTGTTTTTTATCTGTCTTTTGTTCTGCTTGAAAATGGGATCTTTTGTGTATGCAGACAATTCCTTTGTCTATACAAGAGAGGAAATTCTGCAGCTCAGAGACACAGCAGGACGGCATACCATCTGGTCACACATCCCCCATGAGATTTGGAGAAAGAAAAAGCGGGTGAGGGGATGCAGAGCAGGAACTCTTCAGAGGATTAAAAAGAGGCGTTCATCATGGGCAATGTGAGAGCTCTTGCAAACAAGATGGATGAACTAACAGCTCTCACCAGGCATCATCAGGAGTTTCGGGCGTGCAGCATGATGCTACTTACAGAGACTTGGCTCACTGAAGTTACTCCTGACCCTCTGGTCTCCTTGGATGGTTTTAAACTCCTTCGGGCAGACAGGACAAGGGAGAGCGGTAAGAGGAAAGGAGGAGGGCTGGCAATGTTTGTGAATAATAGATGGTGTAATCCTAGGCACATTGTGATTAAGGAGCAAACTTGCTGTAAGGACATTGAACTATTAGCTGTGAGCATGAGACCTTTCTACCTACCAAGGGAACTATCACATGTCATCGTGATAGCTGCATATGTCCCCCCCTCTGCGAAAGCTGACACTGCCTGCGAGGTCCTACAAGCCACGCTGAGTCAGTTACAGTTAAAACATCCCCAGGCCCTCTTTCTTCTGTCGGGTGATTTCAACCATGCCTCTCCATCATCCACACTGCCCAGTTTCACACAGTATGTAACCTGCCACACAAGAGACAACAAAACACTGGACTTGTTCTTTGCCAACGTGAGGGAGGCATATAACTCATCAGCCCTACCGCCCCTGGGAAGATCGGATCACAACCTAGTGCATCTCCGACCTGTGTACAAGCCACTTGTACGTAGAGAACCAGCTGTCACCCGCACAGTGAGGATATGGTCCGAGGAGAGTGATGAGGCTCTGAGGGATTGTTTTGACACAACCGCATGGGAAGTGCTGCAGGATTCTTATGGAGAAGATATAGAAGGACTCACACACTGCATAACAGACTACATTAATTTTTGTGTGGACAACACAGTACCCACAAAAGTGGTGAGGTGCTTCTCCAATAACAAACCATGGATTAACTCTGATATAAAAACACTACTTAAGGAGAAAAAGATGGCATTCAGGACAAGAGATAAGGAGGGGTTGAGGGAAGTACAAAAGGAGCTGAGGCATCAAATCAGGCAGGGAAAAGCCAGTTATAAAGAAAAAATGGAAAAGCAAATGGAAAGAAAAGACATAAGGGGGGTCTGGGAGGGGCTTAAGTCAATTTCGGGTCATAAACAGTCTGTCTGCCAGATTGAGGCAGATGTTAATTGGCTTAATGAACTAAACCTATTCTTCAACAGATTTGATCACACACCAGCTCCTCCCACCCCAGCATGTCCTTCAGCTCCCCCCACCACAATGACTTCTCCCCATGCGGCCACTTCCCAACAGACCAGTAAATCCAGTAATCCGTCTTTATCTGGCCACAGTCTGACCTTCACACGGGCCCAGGTGAGGAAGGAGATGAAAAAGATCAAGGCGAGGAAAGCCGCAGGGCCAGATGACATCAGTGCAAGGCTAATTAAGACTTGCGGGGACCAGCTGTGTGGTATAATTACATATATGTATAATATGAGCCTGAGGCAGGAAATAGTCCCTGAATTATGGAAATCTTCTTGTGTGGTACCAGTTCCAAAGAAACCCCACCCTATGGACCTCAACGACTACAGACCTGTAGCACTGACATCCCACCTGATGAAGATCTTGGAGAGATTGGTTCTCACACATCTCCGCCCTCTAGTGAGCCCCGCTATGGACCCCCTCCAGTTTGCTTATCGGCCGGGCATTGGGGTAGATGATGCCATCATCCATCTTCTGCACAGGGCTCTGTCTCACCTGGAGAAACCAGGGAACACAGTGAGAATAATGTTCTTTGACTTCTCCAGTGCTTTTAACACCATACAGCCCAGGTTATTGAGGGACAAGCTGGGCCTTGCTGGAGTGGACCACCACCTCTCCAACTGGATCCTAGACTACCTCACAAATCGACCTCAATACGTGAGAGCCCGAGACTGTGTGTCAGGTACCGTGATCTGTAATACGGGGGCACCTCAGGGTACGGTTCTCGCCCCTTTCCTCTTCACACTGTACACTGCAGATTTTAGGTGCAACTCATCCAGCTGCTACCTACAGAAGTATTCTGACGACTCTGCAATAGTGGGTCTCATCACAGATGATGATGACAGGGAGTACAGAGAACTGAACCAGGATTTTGTGGACTGGTGCCACCGGAACCACCTGAAGATTAACGCGGGGAAGACCAAGGAGATGGTGGTGGACTTCCGCAAAGGCAGATGCCCTCCAAATCCAGTGGACATCCTGGGGACGGGCATCGAGATTGTGAACACCTATAAGTACCTGGGTTTGCTCCTTAATAATAAGCTGGACTGGGCAGATCATATGGAGGCCCTGTACAGGAAGGGCCACAGCAGGCTCTACCTGCTTAGGAAACTGAGAGCCTTTGAAATCCGGGGGGCACTTCTTAGAACTTTCTTCAACTCGGTAGTGGCATCAGCCATCTTCTTTGGAGTGGCCTGCTGGGGGAGCAGTATATCAACCAGGGACAGAAATAAACTTGACCAGCTGATTAGAAGGGCCAGCTCTGTCCTGGGGAGCCCACTGGACCCAGTGCAGGTGGTGGGTGACAGAAGGATACTGTCCGTGGTGAGCTCCATGCAGAAGAAGAAGTCCCATCCAATGCATGAGACTGTGATCGCGCTGAGCAGTACTGTCAGTGACCGACTGCTCCACCCTAGGTGTGAGAAGGAGCGCTATCGGAAGTCTTTCCTCCCCACCGCGGTTAGGCTGTACAACCAACACCGACCTAAGCGGAGATCATTACACACAGAGAACTGAAATATCTCTCTGCCTGTTAAATTCCCCCCCCCCCCTCTGCTACGTCCTATCTGTCTGTCTGCTATTAATGTAATGCCTCTCACCTTGGAACATTCCTGTACATGTTGTATTTGTATTTGTATTTGTATCTGCTTATCTTTGCTGCTGTAACACACTGAATTTCCCCATTGTGGGACTATTAAAGGACTATTATTATTATTATTATTATTATTATTATTAAAAATGTCAGTTCTACACCTCAGCGGCGTCCGTTTGGAGGGATCTGTGAAAACGGACAGAAGTAGAGAATGACCTATATTTTTTTAATAGTCCGTTATAATGGACCATTGAAGTATCGGTCATGTAAGTAGCCCCCATTGACAAACAGTGAAAATAATGCAGCTGTTAAAAAGACTCACACTGTGTTAGGGTTACAGTGGGTTACAGTGCTTATAAAAGGCAGAAGAAAAGTTGCAGGTATATGTGAATAAAGTATCCATCACTTCTTCACCATAAAGGTACGGAGTGTTGCCCTTTTTTTTTCATTGTCATAATCACATGAGGCAGATTGATACTGATACAACAATATTTCAGCATACATTCATGAATGACTCAGTTGGGATGCACTTGATAAGTTTCACTTTCGTTTCTCTGCCTCTGTGGTTTTTCCTCACTGGTTTTTGCCCCACCTGCTTTGTGTGTATATAAATGAAAATGGTTCTTTCATTTCAGTGATATGTGTCCTACAGCAGACAGACAGTTGTCACGTAATCCTAACAGGATACTAACAGGAGGAAAAATGGCTCCTAAGCACAACAAGAAAGAACTGAAAAGCGCTGGAGAGAAATTCCTAAAACATCTAGATGAAACTGGCAGAATGAATGTTACTTGTAAAGAAGAACTGAGGAGTATCTATAATGAATTCAAAAGACTGTAAGAGCATTGAATATTATTATTATTATTATTATTATTATTATTATTACTGTTTTCTCATCTAGGTTATTTATTAAATTTAGCCGTTCAATTCTTTGACAAATTGCAACACTGTGCCAAAAAAGTATACATGTATATCTTATATTAATTTGCCATTTGATCCAGAAATTCTGCTAATGTGGCACTTTTTACAAATTGCATAATAATATTTAGTTTATCAACAATAGAACTATTAGGCCAGGCTCTCACAGGACATGTTGTTGTTCAACTCTGTGCAGCAAAAAATACCCAAATTTAGGTGTTTTTGCTGCGTTCACTTACAGTTATTTTTGGATTTCTACCTTTGCATTACATGCATCTTGTGGCCCGGGCAACAATTACAAGATAATGACATGTTTAGTTTTAGGCTAAGGCCCCACAAAGTGAAATACAGCGAAAACACATTGCATTTTTTTCTGCAGCATTTTTCTCTGCATATTTCTTCCTCTTTTAAATACAGGCGCATCTCAATAAATTAGAATATCATTGAGATGTTTATTTCTTTCAGTAATGGAATTAAAAAAGTGACCTCCTATATTTTCTAGATTCTTTAAACACAGAGTGTTCTATTTCAAGTGTTTTATTTTTGTAAATGTTGATTATGGGTTACAGCTAATGAAAACCCAAATCTAAGAAAATTTGAATATTTCAAAAAAGTTCAGTATTGTAAATTCAGTGTGTTACCTGCCAAGGTTTCCTAAGCCTTTAAATGGTCCCTCAGTCTGGTTCAGTAGGACACACAATCATGGAAGACTGCTGATTATGAATTGAATTACTGAAATGAATGAACGTTTCAAAAATATTCTAATTTATTGAGATGCACCTGTACATAGTAATAATACTCGCGATTTTGCAGCTAAAATTAACATGCTGGGGTTTTTTTTTAAATCAAAAACGCACATGTTTTTGAAAACAGAGCTTTATCACAATGTGTGAATGAGATTATTGTAATCTCGTTCACTTTTCTAGTACTGTAAAATGTAACATTTTGTTCTGATGTGTATTCACAGCAGGCTTAGGCCTCATGTACCACAAACAAAAAAATGGGAAGGACATTCAACATATGAGACAAAGTTATAAAAAAAAATATGAAATTTATTAATCCATTAAAAAACTACAAAAAATGACAATAAGACAGGATGACAATACAAAGGTGTCAGACATGGGGCAGGGACCATATTTGCAGAAGTATGCACTCAAACAAATAAATAATATGGTGTTATACCTTCAATCAGATAGATAGTATAGTGTAAATACACAATTATCATAAAATAAATAGGTAACACCATATACAAACATTCAATAATAAACCTGGCTATTATACCAAACTGAGAAATCACTAAGTGAATCTCAAGTTAGAAAGTGAATAGAACGCCATAGTAAAAAGTAGAAATGCAAGAGATTCATACATCTACGAAATAACATACTACAAAAATAATCAAATTAATACCTAGTGGTACATACCCATGGTGAAACAAGACAGTACATGCATGGTCCATGCCCAGCTAACACCACCCAATGCGCGTTTCGGCGCCTGCCTCATGTAGCGAACCGCAGGAAAATAATCGCGAAAAATACCATGGCGGAATGCCGTGGCCAAAACGTTTTTTGCGTTTTTGCAATGTGTGGTCCAAGTCTCAAGGTAATTTCACACTACCGTTTTACTGTCCATTGTTTTGATCAGTCAAAGGATCAGAATGTCAGCAAAATGTCTGATACAAACAAAATTGTGTTTCAGTCATCACTGACTACAGTGCTAAAAAGGATGGAAGTTGCTTTCTGTCAGATTTCAGTTTTTTTAGACAGAAGATAAAAATATTTGATAAAGATATTTGATAAAAAAAATAAAAATAAAAAAAAGGACCTTCCATCAGAAAATGTTCCATTTGTATAAATTATTCTCTCAGTTTTACAGTCCATTGTTCAGATCATTTGATAATTAAAAAAAGGGGGGGTACAACCATCCATTTTTGACAGCCATTTTTCACCTGAGGGGCGCCCGTTTTCAAGGATCATACATTGCAGTGTATGGAGGGATCTTTGAAAACAGACAAAATAGAGCATGACCTAAATTTTCACGGTTTGTTACCGTCAGACCATCAAAATACCATTCACAGACAGTGGAATTAATGCAGCCGTGTGACAACCGATATTCACTGTCGTGTGAATATAGGGTTGTTCTATAGGCTTCAAATAACACAAAATATATTTTGTAATATGCTTTCCTTACAAATTCTACTTCTATCTTCAATCCTTTCAAACAAAAAGTGATGTTATGTCTATAATGATGCATAAAACATAACTGTATCAGCCAGCCATTGGCCAGATGTTGTGGTCACATGTGACTTTGCCATGGATGACATTGGAACAAAGAAGATTTGGTAAGCAGGTATGTTACAAAGTTTATTTTTTGTATATTTAAAAGATGTAGATCCCTTAAGTATTCTATATTGGTCTTCCTCAAGACTGTCTATCCTTAACATTATATACAGTCAAGAAAAGTTTGGGCACCCCAAACTAACTTTTAGTCTAAATATTTGGGGTGCAACAGCCATTTCAATTTGATATACTAAACTGATGGACACAGTAATATTTCGGATTGAGAGGTTAGACTAACAGAAATGTGCAACTTACCATTTGCCGGTGCAGGGGCCCCACAGAAGGACTTATTTGAACCTCCTTTGCAAATACGCCTCGCGCCCTGTGCTTTAACGTCCTGGTCCTGGTGGGTTTTTGCCTTCCTCTTAACATTCCGTCGTTAGTGTGGCGCCGGTGGGCCGTTTCCCACGTGTTCATGATATTCGGTCTGGGGTGGGTGGCTTCAGTTGGTTGCCTCTGTGTGCCTGGTGTTTGGGTGTGTTTTGGTTGCTTGCTGATATCCTCCCCGGGTTTTCGTCCTGTTCTTGTACATTTTTCAGAATCTGCTGTACTGGTTGATCCTGCGCCCTCTTCGTTCCCGGTGCCGGCTTGGCCACGCCCCAGTGTGGCCTCCCCATTTTCGTGGGTAGGTGTTTTTCTTGGTGTGTGTTTTTTGCGCCTGTCGCTTTTGTTGCCAACTCTTTTGTTTCATCAGTCCACAGGCCTTCTTCCAATGGTGGTTGTCCATGTGTTTTGCTCCTCGGCGCTCTGTTTGTGGCGTGCTTTCAGCGGGGTCTTTCGCATCACTCTCCCATACAGTTCTCCTTGTGCAGTGTGCTGTTTGTTGCTGTGCACAGTGACACCATCTGCAGCAGTGTGCTGCGCTCTTTGGGGTGGTCTGTGGTTGTCCTTGCTGTTCTCACCATTCTTCTTCTCTGCCTTTCTGTATTTTTCTTGGCCTGCCACTTCTGGGCTTAACGCTGTCCCTGTGGTCTTCCATTTCCTTACTATGTTCCTCACAGTGGAACTGCAGGTTAAATCTCTGAGGCATTTTGTATCCTTCCCCTGACAACTATGTTGACATCTTTGTTTTCAGATCATTTGAGGTTGTTTTGGGGCCCATGTGTCACTCTTCAGGGAGATTCAAATAGGAGACAACTTGCATTGGCCACCTTAATACCTTTTCTCATGTTGGATCACCTGGCTTGGTTCAAGCTCAGTGGGTTATAACCATTTTGTGCTTCAGTAAGTCAGTAGTAGTTGGAGTATTCAAATCAATAAATGATAGGGTACCCAAATTTTTGCACCGGTCAAATTTTGGTTTAATGCATTTGCACATTTTCTGTTAGTCAATACCTCATTTCAATCCTGAATTTACTGTGTCCATCAGTTTTAGATATATCAATTGATGGCTATTGCAAACACCCAATTTTAGACTAAATGTTAGTTATGGGGTGCCCATTTTCTTGCTGTTTTTATTATATATTTAGTAATCATTGTCTAGCATTTTTTTGTGACCAATTAGCATCCTCATTTTTGATGGAAAGAATATGATATCATTTCTATTTTTACTGTCAAATTTGTCAGAATTTGTGGCACAAATGTAAACATAACCTTAGCATTCTTCCTTTACTGTTGTTTTTCATATTTCATTTTTGCAAGTTACTTTTATTATCTGATGTGGTATTCTGAAATTTTTGGTATGCAAAATCTTGTTTGTGCTTTATAATTTTTATACGTGTACCTTAAGGACCCTAAATTAAGAAATTAATCTGTGTACATTAATTTGTATCCTCTACTAATATTACTGTGCCACATTTAACCCCTTAAATGAGTTGCCTTGGATCATAAAATTGAATGCAAGCAGCAAGAGAGGGATAGAAAATATGAATACATTCTGTAAGAATACATACTGTACTTTCCTACTTTGCATTCATCACTGTTCTCAGTAGTAATACAGTAGTACAGAACATACAGTTCCCAGCAGTGATTGAGGGCAATCAGCCCGTCCATGTGACGTTACCACTGAAACCATTTTGTATACAAACATAGCGACGGCAGTGATGGCCACCTCAGCGGAGGAACAGAGGGGAGGATGCAGGTAAATATGAAAAGATTTTTATTGTCTAGCCCTCCCCTGCTGTCTACATTTCATTGAATGATCCCAGGCAAACTCTTAAAGGACGCAGCCAGTTTTCTCCTAAGGCTACATGCACAAGACAGCAAAAAAAAAAACAGACATTAAAAAACAAATCCTTTTTACATCAGTGTGTAATTTACTTTTCATCAGTTTTCTGGCTGTGTCAGTTTTTATTTTTTTTGCACCCAACCCACTCATCCTTTTTTGACATCAGTGAAACTGACTGGGTCCATCACGCCAAAAACAGTAAAAAATAAGACGTTCTATTTTTTAACGGAAGTTATTCACTGTTAGTTAATAAAAAAAACATAGTTGTGTATGTACATATTGATTCCCATTCTAAAAAAGTGTCTGTTATACAGTACAGACCAAAAGTTTGGACACATCTTCTCATTTCAAGAGTTTTCTGTATTTTCATGACTATAAAAATTGTAGATTCACACTGAAGACATCAAAACTATGAATTAACACATGTGGAATTATATACTTAACAAAAAAGTGTGAAACAACTGAAAATATGTCTTATATTCTAGGTTCTTCAAAGCTACCTTTTGCTTTGATTACTACTTTGCACACTCTTGGCATTCTCTTGATGAGCTTCAAGAGGTTGTCACCTGAAATGGTCTTCCAACAGTCTTGAAGGAGTTCCCAGAGATGCTTAGCAATTGTTGGCCCTTTTGCCTTCACTCTGCGGTCCAGCTCACCCCAAACCATCTCGATTGGGTTCAGGTCTGGTGACTGTGGAGGCCAGGTCATCTGGCGTAGCACCCCATCACTCTCCTTCTTGGTCAAATAGCCCTTACACAGTCTGGAGGTGTGTTTGGGGTCATTGTCCTGTTGAAAAATAAATGATGGTCCAACTAAATGCAAACCGGATGGAATAGCATGCCGCTGCAAGATGCTGTGGTAACCATGCTGGTTCAGTATTCCTTCAATTTTGAATAAATCCCCAACAGTGTCACCAGCAAAGCACCCCCACACCATCACACCTCCTCCTCCATGCTTCACGGTGGGAACCAGGCATGTAGAGTCCATTCGTTCACCTTTTCTGCGTCACACAAAGACACGGTGGTTGGAACCAAAGATCTCAAATTTGGACTCATCAGACCAAAGCACAGATTTCCACAGGTCTAATGTCCATTCCTTGTGTTCTTTAGCCCAAACAAGTCTCTTCTGCTTGTTGCCTGTCCTTAGCAGTGGTTTCCTAGCAGCTATTTTACCATGAAGGCCTGCTGCACACAGTCTCCTCTTAACAGTTGTTGTAGAGATGTGTCTGCTGCTAGAACTCTATGTGGCATTGACCTGGTCTCTAATCTGAGCTGCTGTTAACCTGCGATTTCTGAGGCTGGTGACTCGGATGAACTTATCCTCCGCAGCAGAGGTGACTCTTGGTCTTCCTTTCCTGGGGCGGTCCTCATGTGAGCCAGTTTCTTTGTAGCGCTTGATGGTTTTGGCCACTGCACTTGGGGACACTTTCAAAGTTTTCCCAATTTTTCGGACTGACTGACCTCCATTTCTTAAAGTAATGATGGCCACTCGTTTTTCTTTACTTAGCTGCTTTTTTCTTGCCATAATACAAATTCTAACACTCCATTCAGTAGGACTATCAGCTGTGTATCCACCTGACTTCTGAACAACACAACTGATGGTCCCAACCCCATTTATAAGGCAAGAAATCCCACTTATTAAACCTGACTGTGAAGTGAAAACCATTTCAGGTGACTACCTCTTGAAGCTTCTCAAGAGAATGCCAAGAGTGTGCAAAGCAGTAATCAAAGCAAAAGGTGGCTACTTTGAAGAACCTAGAATATAAGACATATTTTCAGTTGTTTCACACTTTTTTGTTAAGTATATAATTCCACATGTGTTAATTCATAGTTTTGATGCCTTCAGTGTGAATCTACAATTTTTATAGTCATGAAAATACAGAAAACTCTTGAAATGAGAAGGTGTGTCCAAACTTTTGGTCTGTACTGTATGTCTGTTTTTCAGGCTAAGGCTAGGTTCACACTTGCGCCTGGGGGATTCTGTTCCCCATTCTGCTTGAAAAATGCTTATGTTATGACGAGAGGTCCCCAAGATGTATTTTCCAGTTATATGTTTATTTCATGTCTTATCACTTGTTCATAATAACCCTTCTGGCCACATGTGGTATGGCTACTCTGTAACCAAGTCCCTTTGTTGTTCTGTCGCTGGCTCAATTAGCAAACCCTTATTACAACTCATTATCTCCGCAGGGATTTCCTGCCGAGAGGGGGCTGAAAGGCTTTTGAGCAAACACAGGAGAGACTTTGTGTCTCCAGGCCACAGAACAAAAGGGATATGGTTTTATGACAATATCTTCCCTGGGCAGCCTCTTACAGTCGCTCCAATAAATTCCCCAGGTGCTCCCGTCCAAGGCGCACGTTTCAAGCCCACATAAGGCACTTTTCAAAGCCCGGAAAAGGTCCAGACACTGATCAACTTACCCAAAGGGGATTGGGGTGTCATTCTTGGTGTCTGCACGATGGGGAGCCCGCCACGAGGCCCATCAGACCTCTTGCTTTACAATACGGTCATCCAGCAAGGAGATATGACGAATCCTAGTTCTGGGATGCCAGGTTGGGGGCGGGACTTCTCTTTTTTGGTGACATCACTTAGGGAGGAGACCAGGATAGTAAAAGGTCTCAGACCAGGGGAAGGGTCTCTCTTGTTCCTGGAGAAGATGTGAGTGCATGTCATGCTGTGGACTGAAGCATGGGCCATGACGCCTAGCAATGAGGCCTGAAGCCTTTTTCTTTGTTCTGGACAGCATGTAGGAGACATATGCTCTGTAACTTGCTTAAGGAAGCGCCCTAGGCCCAAATCCTGCTGAGGCCTAGCGAAAACAGAATACAACCTTGTTCTGGTATTTTTCTATCTTTTATTTCCCATTTTATTTTCTGTACTGTATTTTGCTTTTACCTGTATTTGCTTGATAATTCATTGATATGTATTTCTGTATATGTTAGTGCTTAGTACCGACCTGCTTGGGTTAATAAATATATAAAATTTATATTATAAATAAATATCCTATGAACCCGGTCACTCACAGGTTGTGAGTGGGAGGTAAGAAGGTTGATCACAGGTGTGTCAGGTAGCGTGGCTAGGCAAGATCCTTCACAATGGATTTTTCGCATTTTTCAATCCGCATTTTTCGGGTGGAGACCCTTGCGGACCCCATTATAGTCTAGGGGTCTGCAGTTTTCAGCAGGTAACTGCTTTTTTTAGCAGATTAGGTTTCCGTTTGGGGGGTCTCCAAGACAAACCCCCATACAGAAACACGAACACAGTTGTGAACTTAGCGTAAGGCCCCTCGTAGCTTTGCAGGTTTTTTTTTATACATTTTTTATTGAGTTTTCTTAGCATTTTTCTCCCCCTATTAAATATATAGGAAAAAGACTTGTGATTCCGCAGTTAAAATTAATATGCTACATTTAAAAAAAAACAAAAAACGTTTTTTAAGCAGCTTTTTTTCCTGCAGTGTGTGAATGAGATTAAACAAAATTTCATTCACTAGGCTGGTACTGTAAATTGCAGATTTTTTTTTTTGCTGTGTTTCCGCAAAAGCCAAAAACACTGTATTTCCATACCATGGCGCCTTAGCCTAAATGTGCTGTGTATGGGGACCTTAAGCACATGAAAACTTTTCCATTTTTTCACATGATTTTAAAGCCATAACTGTTTTATTTTTTGCAGGATAAGTTGTATTTTTAATTGGCACCATTTTGGGGTGATTTATAACTGATTAACTACATTTTATTGCCTCTTTCTGGCAATACTGGCATATTATTTTAATTTTAAAATTGTTGCCATTCACTGTACAGAATAAATAACAATACATTTATTCTGGAGGTCAGTACGATTACGGCGATACTCAAATTAGGCTAAGGCCACACGTAGCAAAACAGAGATGAAAACTAGCAAAAATGCTTTTCCACTGCTTTTCCACTGTCTTTGTCATTTTTGCCCCCTTGTATAATTTCAAAAATATTTATTGAATTAAGGCACAGATATAGCATATAAGTAACAGTAATAACAGTGTGTAAGACATTCTAACTAAAATAACACATAGCAGTGGTGGTAAGATCAGTAATGAGCATAGACAAAGAAAAAAACAAACACACTTTTTTAAAGAGGTTGTCCAGGTAAATGTTTTATATTTTATATAGGCCGGGGGGGAGGTGACAAAAATAAAAAAAAAATCATACTCACCTGTCCCCAGTGCTCTGGTGTCCTCCCAGCGCGGTACGGTCCTGCTGTTCCGGAGTCTGCTCAAACTGAATTGTGATGTCCCGGATCCCTTCCGCTGAAACTGCTGATTTGCTTCAGCATTCACATCACTGCTGAGGCCAATCAGTGGTCTCAGCCAGAGACCCAGGATGTCACGGATAGTGACATCCTGGGTCCTTCACTGAGGCTGCTGATTGGCTACAGCAGTCATGTGTGGCTGGGACTCCCGCCACCAGTCAAAACTGGACTGAGAGAACCGGACCGCGCAGGGAGGCACCAGGTAAAGGTGAGTATGATTTTTTTTATTTTTTCACCTACCCCGGCCTATGTAAAAAATAGGACAACCCCTTTAAGTACAAGAGTACAATGATTAATTAAAGAAGGTAAATCCCGTACAATAATGCGTATAAATAGGTAAATAAAGGGTAATAGGCAGTGATATAGTGCAATTATCGGAAGGGGGAGAATGTAGGGGAGAAGGGAACCCCTGCCTGGTGGGGGGGGGGGGGGGGGAAGACGAACACATAGTCCAATCAAAAAGAAAATCACAGTTGAAGACAGTACAGGTGCATCTCAATAAATTAGAATATCGTTGAAACATTTATTTCTTTCAGTAATTAAATAAAAAAAGTGACCTCCTATATTTTCTAGATTCTTTAAACACAGAGTGTTCTATTTCAAGTGTTTTATGTCTGCAAATGTTGATTATGGATTACAGCTAATGAAAACCAAAATCTAAGAAAATTTGAATATTGTAAAAAAGTTCAGTATTGTAAATTCAGTGTGTCACCTGCCAAGGTTTCCTAAGCCTTTAAATGGTCCCTCAGTTTGGTTCAGTAGGACACACAATCATGGAAGACGCTGATTATGAACTGAATTACTGAATTGCTGAAATGAATGAACATTTCAAAAATATTCTAATTTAGGAGGGTACGGAAATAATAAAGAATGCATGGTACAGTGACCATTTTAATTGTGTGGATCTTACCGACCCAGGAGAGGTTGAGGCAATACCAAGCATTTAAATCTTTCAGAAGCTTTGTAATAAGTGTGTCTAGAGGGCAGTAAAGGTTAATACCTAGGTGGGGTAGGTACTTATCTCGAGTCTGGAAACCAAAGTTTAATTCTATCAGCTTTTTAGTAGCCTGGGGGACATTATAATGTAAAACTTCTGATTTAGTGGTATTAAGTTTGAAGTCCGAGAGTTGTGCAATATGGGAAAGGATGTCCATTACATTCCGGAGCGTGATTAGGGACTTAGTGATGGTGTGTAGCTTTTCATCTGCAAATAGTTTAGTTTTATATTCCTGATTCCCAATCAGGACACCTGTAATGTCAGGATGAGATCGAATGGCAATTGCAAATGATTCTATGGCTAGTGCAAGTAATGCGGGGGATAGAGGACATCGCTGTCAGTTCCCGTGACATATCTTAATGGGGAGTGGGGAATCTGTTGGAAGATTTAGGTAAGCTATGGTGTCACTGTAGATTGCTTGAAGGGGCCATTGAAATTGACCAATTATACCCATTGTGACAATTTGGGGGGACTAGTCTCAAATGGCGGCAGACTCCTGGTCCCGACAGCAGTAGCTCGTGGTACTGGGCGCCGGAGAGACAGCGTTCAGACGGTCCAAGTGTAAAGTAAACTGGCTTTATTCAGCTTAGGTGCAACATAACAAAACAAAAACCTAGGCCATGCATAGGCCCTAACTGACTTCTTGACCCCTATCTAGCCTGACTAATGCTCGGCTCCAGCAAAAGTTGCCCGTGGACCCCAGCCCTCCTGGCACAGACCGTCTATCTGTCCTTGGCTGGTTCCACAGTCCCTGCTTCCTGCAGGGACTCGACAGCAGCACTGCCGCTGTAACCACTCCCTTTGGAGTTACGCCCCCCCACCCACAGGTGTGGCTGAGGGCCTTTTCAGACCCGGCCCTGGGTCGCTCAATAGCGCCCTCTGGGTTCACATACTCACACCATGAATCTAAGGACCTGGGCTAAACAGCGCCATGATAAGATATCAAAAGCTTTCTCAATATTTAGGGCCAATAACAAGACAGGATCGAGGTGATGGTCGGCCCAGTGGACAAGGTTACAGAGTTTCCTTATGTAGCCCTATTTGGGGGGGGGTATGAGTATTATCCCTCCCGCAACAGACTCTGGCGCTGACCTGTGTGTATAATGGGACCTGAAGCCTTCGCTGAAGGGAAGAGTGGGAACATATATGAAATATATCAGTGCCTCCACCCAGGATAGAGCCTCTGTATTACAGGGAGAATCTCTTCCTGGGACTTACCCATGAGGTACAGTTAGTAGCCTTAACAAGGATCACTGTACTAATCTCACAGTCTGAAGAATACATACAGATACCACATAAGGTTATAACAGTAGCTTTATAAGAATCAACAGGGTAATAATACATACATAAAATATACTCAGAACACAGCAATACTACAACAACCAGCAAGTCCTCAACCGTCTTAGGTTATATACCCGGGTATATATATAGATATATAGCAAGAGTCCAGTGCACAATACCTCCAGGCAACAGAAGAGATGCAGGGGCCCCTGTGGATGACTGTGGATCCTCGGATTCTTCCAGGAGATGACAGACAGCCGATCAGGAGATGATGATGATGATGGTGAGATTCTTCACAGGCCGCAAACAGGGCGACGGTGACGGCAGTAGATGCAGGCCTGACTACCCTAACACTGAGTCCTTAACCTGCCAGCTAAACTACTAGTGCCACCGGGCCTCTAACTAGCTAGTTGGCCTTCGGAAGCCTAACCTATCACTGCCCTGAACTATATATATATATGGATCCCTAACTACAGTTACTAGCTAGGTCCTGTGAGTATATAGGGGGTAACACATACCTAACTATATACTGTGAAGTAAAGAGGAACCAGTGGCTCTTAGACTCCCCCAGACATAACATGTCTGGCTCAGCAGCTCTGCTCACATCTCTCCCCCCAGCAGCTCTGCCTCACATGTGTCTGACTCACTGTATTTACAAAACAAAACTTGCACTAAATGCCTGGGGTCTCTGAAGCCAAACTGCAGGGGCAAAGAAGCCAGATACATTATATACTAGTAGAAATGGCAGTTCCCTACACTTACATTATAGAGTGCCTGTCTACCTGGATAAATCCGGCCTTGTCAGAGTGAACTAAGAAAGCTGGCAATCTGTTTAATCGAAAGGCCAGAATAGAGGAGAAAATCTTAAAGTCCAAAATTAGAAGTTATTTGGGCCAATAGTTTGTGGAGGTAGTGGTGTCCTTTCCTGGTTTAGGGATAACTATTATGGTTGCACTCAGCATGTCCTGCAGAAAGTTACCTCCCTCCAGGAAACAGTTGAACATTTGCAAAAGATGTGGGGCGAGAATGGATTTATATTTTTTGTAATAAAGGGAGGAGAAGCCATTCGACCCTGGGGCTTTGCCATTCTTAAAGGGATATTCCCACGAACATAGCCTTTTTAAAAATTTGTAGATAATAAAAGTTTAACATTTTTGCAAATATAAATAATTAAATATTTTGCAGAGTTTTAAAGATTTTCTCTAATATCTTGTGATCACAGTTTTGTTGTCATGTTCGGTTGCCAATGGATACGACCATGAATGCAGGACCTTTCTAAGGTCAGAAAATCAGCAATGATGTCCTTCCTGTGACCGGGTTATCTCCTCATACATGTAGTGTCCCTGCCTGATACCCTGTCCACAATAAGAAAATCATGGCTGGGTTTTTAACAAGTCCCAGACCGTAGAAAGTTTCTGCATTCACGGTCGTATCCATTGGCAACCGATCAAGACAACAGACTGTCACCACTAAGATAGTTAGATAAAATCTTTAAAACTTTGCAGAATTTGTAACTACTTATGTTTGCAAAAATGTTTACCTTTTAATTATATATTATAAATATAGATATGGTTATGTTCATGGGAATACCCCTTTAACGGCGTCAATAGCGTAATCTAATTCCTCTCTAGTTATAGGGTTGTTTAAAGAGGAAGTCTAGGTGACCATTATGGTAAGGAGGTGAAGGGAGCGGAGGAAGGAGGAAATCTCCAGGGGGCGGGTTTGTTTGTGCATTTATGAAATTTCACCTGGATCCAGCAAAGAGCTATTTCCGTCTTATGTGTAAGTATCAAGTCAAGTTGTAGTTTAACATCTCTGATGCATTTAATTAGGTAACATGAAGGCTGAAATTGATGAGAAATTTCAAATTTTGCAAGTTTATATTCCAAGTCAGCTTGGACCTTGGACCTTTCTTTTTTCAGATGGGAGGCCTCTGATATAAGGGTACCCCTACTTGTGGTCTTATGAGCAGCCCAGTTAATAGCTGGATGAATATCCGAGGCATGATTATGGGTGAAAAACTCAGTGAGAACATCCGACATTCATTGCTTAAAGTGGACCTTTCATGTCTTCAGGCACATGCGGTTTTACATACCGCTAGAAAGCCAACAGCGCGTTGAATTCAGCACACTGACGCTCAGCTGTGAGGAACGCCCCCCCCCCAGTACAAGTCTATGAACGAGACCTATCAGGGAGGGCATTCCTCACAGCGCAGCTAGATTGTCAGGAACGCCTTTCTGACAGTAAACCGTGAAACTTACACCGCCAATATCTCCAGCCCCAGGGCACATACTGGGAAAGCCGGCAGTGTGCTGAATTCAGCGCGCTGTCGGCTTTCTAGCGGTATGTAAAACCACATGTGCCTGAGGACATGAAAGGTCCTCTTTAATGTCAGGGTCTGTTAACAAGGATTTATTTAAGCACCATCGAGAAGGGGTAGTAGCAGGGGTCTGGAAATTAATATTAACCAGAACTAAATCGTGACCCGACCAAACACAAGGCATATGGCAGGTATAAATAAGGTTAGGGAGCATGGTGGTGGAGAGGAAAATCCTATCTATCTTAGTGTAATAGTGATGGGTTGGGGAAAAATAAGTTTAATCTCTTATTCCCATTACATTCACACCAAGTATCAGCAACAGTAAGGGACTGAAGAGCTCTCTGTATTCCTCCCTTGGCTTTAGAGGATAATTTATCTGCAGAGGGAGAGGAGTGGTCTAACACTGCATTGAAAGTAAAATTGAATTCATCACACCAACTTATTGTAGAGGGGTCAAGCTGTTCTAACTGGTCACATAACCCGTGAAAAAAGGCAACCGGGGACTCATTGGGGGCATAGGAGTTTACCAAACATAGTTGACGGCTCCAGAGGCAGTATTGGATGATAGTGTGCCTCCCCTGGGGTCCATTAGCATATTATCAACCTGTAGAAGGACTGAATTCCTAACTAATACTGCAACTTCCCTGCTTTTAGATTAATTAGGGGCATGACTAACAAGAGTATAGCGAGAGTGAAAAAAAACTTAGGGAATGAGGTGAGAGTGAAGTGAGATTCTTGGATACAGAGGATATCAGGTTGTAGCTTCTCATGTTGTAGAAATGCCTTATAACGTTTTTGAGGGGAGTTAAATCACCTCACATTATGGGAGATAATTTTACACATAAGGGAGACTGAGGATAAAGCTGAATGACAAACATATTGGAGGGTCCTAGGGAATTAGGTAACAAGTGAATAGCATTAGGTAGAGGTTGCAGGATATCAGAGGCATAATAAAGTAAATGGCAGTGCTGTGGGAAGAAAAGGCATAGGTAACAGTAACAAACTCCAAACGAGGGTGTACACTCCAGGGAGGAGCGGTGTGCAGCAGACCCTATAACGCACAAGGCTTAGGGGGAACATGGGGACCATCACCACAGCTAACCACCAAGGATATAGAGAGTGCTAAGGTTAGTAGGCTGCTAAAGACTATAACATATGAGTCCGAAAACCGCCCTAGAAAGGCTAAAGAACATTAGCAATAACATCACCTGCATGAAAAACATATATTTTTAAACAATAGAGCCCTTGATAGAGTATATAGTCAGTTAAGTGTAGTGGGCTGAAGCTGGAAACTGAAAGTCACAGGAAGCATATCCGTAAACCCATTAATAATGTTCATACCGCATGACCTGGAAAAAGAATAAAATAACTGTCCCAATACTTATCGTGGATGTGTCTAGGCTTCTGAGAGACACGGAGGACGGGCAGGACCCAGCGGTTGCTTGCACCCTGGATGCCAGACACATAAGGTTCTCTGAGGAAGAGATTCAACAGGGCCTAGGTCATCCACCTGAAGTCCTTCACGTCGAAGAATTTGGAGACCTTCCTTTAAGGAGCCAATAATAAAGTCCTTATTGTTGATAGAATATGCGATGTGGAAGGGGAATCCCCAGCGATAGCTTATTTGAGCCTTTTTGCAGACTTGTAGCTGGTGCCAAGTCTGCAAAAAGTTGAGCAGGTGGGTCCATGCTGGTAAAGGTTGTAACTTTTGGGCTGCAAATAAGATTTGGTCACGGTGTTCTGGGTAGTGTAGTTTAAAAATAATATCCCTGGAAACGTTCGGGTGTTTAGGGCAACCCAGTGCTCTTTGAATACAGGTCATACGGAACATAGCGGGGTCTGCCTGTGGAAGCAGCATCATAAATAGAGCCGTAACTGTTTCCCTCACGGTGGTTACCGTTTCCAGTACACTTCTAATACATATGTTACCCCTCCAGGATCTATTTTCTAAATCCTCCAATTTAAGATCGATTGCCTCTAATTTTTGAACATGTGCTATGATGGCAATAACAGTCAGCCAAACCAAGAGGTACCTATCACCCAGAGAGGGAGATGATGGTGGTCAGTATGCCCCCTGAGGCAGTCAGCATCAATGAGAATTCACAGTAGGAAAGTTCATAGCAAAAGAGCTAACATAAGATGGTGGGTCATCTGTGTGAAGGATCTTGCCTTGCCAAGCCGCTTGGCACTCCTGAGACTTACCTTCTTTCTCAACCTCCCACTCACACGCCATGAGCGGACCGGGTTTATAGGATAATACGAAACGAGCTTTCTAAATTTTATATATTTATTAACCTCAGTGGGTCGGTACTAAGCATTAACATATACAGAAATATATCAATTACCAAGTAAATACAGATAAAAGTAAAATACAGCACAACAAAATAAAAAGGGAAATAAAAGATAGAAAAATACCCGAACAAGTAGATAGCTCGTTTTTCTGAGCCCATGTGGTAGGCTTCAGGGTTCTTCCTTAAGCAAGTTACAGAGCAGGTGAGCATGTGTCACCTACATGCTGTCCAGAACAAGAAGATCCTGCTCCCCCAGGCGAGACTGTATAATTATCCCCAGTCTACTCCCTAGGTGATATCACTAGGAGGAGGAGCTCCGCCCTCCCTCCTCAAATCTCTATAACCATGCTTTGTTATATTTTCTTGCCCAATGACTGTAGAGTCGGGCAGCAGGTATGACCAGCCAAACTGGTTTTGATAACAGACCTGGCCGCCCCACTGTGCAGGAGCAACATGAGCATGTAATAACACAACAAAGAATTATATAACTGGAAAATGCATCTTGGGGATATCTCATCATCACAATCTGGTTCTGCAATAAGTGTAAAACGGCCATTGAAGGAGAACTGTACTGCCACAATACAAGTCAGGCAGGGGCGTAAATACCGGGGTAGCTGCGGTAGCGGCTGCCACAGGGCCCCGGACATTATGGGGCCCGATGCCCTGTGGCAGCCGCTACCGCGAACCCCACAAACACTGCTATCATTATACTCCGGGGTATTTTTAGACCCCGTAGTATAATGACTGGGGTCCAGGGGAGGAGCGCGAACATAAAAAAACACTGTTATGTACCTCTCCTACGCTCCGGCAGGCTTTGGGCCTGTTTGGTGACGTCAGCCGACGTCATTTTGCGTCGTGACGCCGGCCTGGATCACGCGAGATCTGGTCCAACATTGAAGATGGCCGAAGTAGCGGGGGAGTGCGCCGGAGCCAGGGAGAGGTAGGTAACATTGTTTTTTTATGTTTTTATCCTCACCTGGGTCTCCGATCATTATACTCTGGGGTCTGAAAAGACCCCAGAGTATAATAATCGTTAATGGGTGGTCCACAATGGGGCATAATACTGTGTGCAGGGGCCACTATGAGGCATAATACTGTGTGCAGGGGCCACTATGGGACATAATACTGTGTGCAGGGGCCACTATGGGACATAATACTGTGTGCAGGGGCCACTATGCTGCATAATACTGTGTGTAGGGGCCACTATGGGGCATAATACTGTGTGCAGGGGCTACTATGGGACATAATACTGTGTGCAGGGGCCACTATGGGGCATAATAGTGTGCAGGGGACACTATGGCGCATAATACTGTGTGCAGGGGCCACTATGGCGCATAATAGTGTGCGCAGGAATGCGGTTTGTGCGGGGGAGGGTCGGAGGGGGCGGCGGTTCGGGGGGGGCCAATGTCAAATGTTCGACTTGGGGCCCAGCCATTCCTAGTTACGCCACTGAGGTCAGGGTTGCTGAGTAGGGAGAGATTGTGGAGGTGATTACAGTCGGATGAAAGTTGTTGTGGTCTGCTACTTTAATGATGCGCAGTGGCAATGAGAGCGGGTCTGCCGTGGAGCAGGAAAGATGGCGGCCACAGTATGTATGTTGGCCAATCCGGGTCTCGGCTGGACTGCAGGCATCGGAGGATTCACAAACCTCCTGCCGAGTAGGACCTGCGTGGTTAGTGCTGCCAAATGTGTAGCAGGTGAGTGGGGAACCACCGGTGGAGACCCCAAAAACAGTGTTATCTCCAGATTTGGCGCCGGAGCTGATGTGAAACGTGTCCGGTCCTGTTCAGCATCAGGCAACGTCCCTTTGTATAAGCCTATAAGGAAATCACAGGGCTTTCCCAGGTAACAAGAAAATTCTACATTTTCCAAAACGTACATGTTTTCCACAGCGTGTTTTTTTTTCTAAGTAGTGTGTGGATGAGATTAAGAGAATTCTTATTCACTTTGTGAGGATAGGAAATTCTGCACTTTTTTCCACAGCAGCCAAAAACACTGAATTTCTGCAATGTGTGGGCTCAGCTTAATATAGTGTTTTTATGTTTTTCTATTGTTATACAATGAAATTACTTTTTTGTTCTAAAAGCCTTTTTTTTTCATCTAGTTAGTTTTTCATTGATACCATTCTGCAGTACATATGGTTTTTATAAAAAAATTTTTGACAAATTTAGTTAACCCATTCCCAACATCCACCGTAATAGTATGGCAGATGTCGGGTATTTAAATATGGCGGCCACTCAGGAGTATACTACAGCAGTGACCCGGCGCTAATGCCCACAATCAGTGCCCACATTGTTTACAGGCATTAAGGCCACTCGCGCCTCAGTCAAAGCTGACTGAGGTGTCAATTTCCTTGCTTCGCCATTTTGGGAAGGATCCATTGTCATGACAGCCGCTTTATGTAGTCTATCATACAAATTATGGTATTTTGCAATGCATTAGCATTGTAATGCATTGCATTAATGATCAGACCCCTTTGGGGGTCTAATAAATAAAGAATAAAATAAATAAATAAATAAAAGGAACTAAAAATTCTAATCACCCCCCTTTCTCTAGAATACATATAAAAATAGAAAATTACTGTAAGACATTACCTACACATTAGTTATCCCTGTGTTCGAAAATGCCTGGTCTACAAACTTGCCATAGCAGGAAGAAGAATCAAAAGTGCCAAACCGGTGTTTTTTCACTGTTTTGCCTCTGATAAAAATTTTAATTATCAAAGCAATAGACATTCCCCAAAATGGTATAATTAAAAATAACACCTAGCCCTGCAAAAAAAAAAAAAAAAAAAAAAAGCCCTATTCATCCCCTTACACGGTAATATAAAAAAGTTGTGGATGACAGAATATGGCGACTTTAAGAAAAAAATTTAAATTTTTTTGAAAAGTTTTGGATTTTTGTTAACGGGTTAAAATGTATAAATTTGGTATCCCCAGAATCGTACCGAAAAACATAGAATACAGGTGATATGTCATTTTGACTGCACAGTGAACGGCATAAAAACAACGTCCATAAGAAAGGTGCACAAATGCACTCTCTCTCGGATTCCACCCCATTCTGAAATTTTTTCCAGCTTCCCAGTACATTGTGCAGAATAATAAATGGTACCATTATGAAGAACAATTTGTCCCGCAACCATTAAGCCTTCATATGGCTCTGTGAACGGAAAAATGTAAAAGTTAAGGGGTTTGAAAGGCGTTCCTTACAGTTCAGCGTCATCACTATGTTAGAGTACAGTCAGGGGGGGAGGGGCATAGCCCAGAGATGACGCTAGGCTACAAGGCCTGCCCTTCTGACAGTGGGGAGGTATTGGTGTCAAAATTGACGGCACCGATATCTCCATCAACAGTGTACATATCGGGAATGCCAGCACACTGTTGGCTTTCTAGTGGTATATAATACGGCACATTGATGAGGACATGAAAGGTCCTCTTTAAGGGGTTAAACGCTTATGATCAGAGTTTTCCCAGTCGTAGTGCTAATCTGCTTACCATGATTCACTATTATATCATGGTGTGGGATGGCGTTAAATATAACCTGTCATGTAAATAGATTCTTATTTTCCTGACAGAAAATAGTTGCGGCTTTACAGGATATTGCAGTGACTGGAACAAAGCTGCCAAACATATAAAAATGGATGACTAAATTGCATACTTGACATAGGGTAATCCCAGAGGAACCTATAGAAGCATTACAAAATCTGTTTCTGAATTAAAAAAAAAAAAAAATTAAGTGTCTAAATAACACAGTAAAATGTGGTGTGAACAGAGGCTGCAGTTTCATGGGCAATTTACAGTCTTCCTTATATAGGTCTGATGAAATCCTCTGATGTAATGACACAGTAAAACACTCAAGGGGGAGAATACATAGTAGAAGATCCTAATTTCTGAACAGTCAGCCATACTGTAACTTTGTGCCCGTGACTGATATTTGGCTAATGGGTTAACAGGAAAGAGCTGCAGTGAAACTGCACAATTATAATCTGATGAGTGACAGCATGCCAGGTAGATGTAACAAGTTGAACCAGTGCAAAATAATACTGGCACTTTGTGTATTACTATGTCAGTATTATTGGTAATAGCCTTCACATCCAGGTGCACTCTGGGAGTCCATTTAATAGATAAAAAGCAGAAAGACATCACCAGTCCATGCCCTTAGTTAATTAGCCTGGTTGTATAGAAACACATGTATTGCTCTGCAGTTACACAGAGGTGGTGGAGCCCAATCTGCACATCAGATAGAAAAGGGTAGGTGTTTGATGACATTTTATAGTGAATCATAAAAACTGTAGCTTACTAAGGCTAGGTTCACACCTATGTTGGAGTTTCTGTAGGAGACTCTGCCTAAAATTGGTGGAGAGAAAAGTCCTGCAAGGAGGACTTTTCTCTCTGCCAGTTTCAGTATAAAACCGGTGGAAACCCAGTGGACCCCATTATAGTCTATGGGTCTGTGGGACCCGAACGATAGAACCAAACGCTAGTGTAAACCTAGAGTAACCTGTTCATAACCAGACACATTTCCTTTAGTAAATACGATTCTGAAAGCATTTGTCTTTATTTAGATAATTTTTGTGCCTTTTTTTTTCAGTGATGCATAGAGATTTGTTTTATATCAGTTTGTGTGTAATAGTATTATATTGTATATGTATGTGTATATAATACTTGTTTAGTTCTTTAAAGGGTTGTTCACACTACCGCTGGTGACCGTCAGTAGTGTCCTGTAGTGTTGCTATTGTCCATTACAAGAGTTTAGCAACGGACACTAGCATAACCGTCACAAATCCATTAAAAATTCCCTTGAATTTAATGGGATTTTATCTGGTGTCCATTTACACCAAATTCATCACATGTCTGTTATTTTTCATGGACAAAAAATCCTGCATTCAGGACTTTTGTGTCCGTGAAAAAATGTCTTCATGACTGACATCAAGCGTCCATTATTTTTTTAATATTAAAGTCTATGGGTAACGGACTGGCGTCTGTTATACTGTCTGTTATTACTGTCCATTTTTTTTTCTTGGCATGCTCAGAAAGCAGAAACAAAAACAAAAAAAGCAAAAAATGGTCAGTATAAAAACGAATACTAACTGCATTAAATGGATCAGTTAAAAAAACGGAAACATTAACATCAGTTAGTGTCTGTTATAAGTGTCCGTGTTTTTTTTTTTTTTTTTTTTTTTCTTCTACCGGACATCCAACGGTAGTGTGAAACCAGCCTAAGGACACAGGGTAGTTTGGATGTTAATGCTCTTTGATTTTTTTCATAACTTCCTTCGTCGCTTTCCAAAATTCATAACTTTTATTTCCCTTAGAACAACAGCAGCACAATATGGGGTATTTCTGCTCCTGTGTGCTGGTAGGACAGGTGGAATTTTTAACTTACATAATAAGTGATACTCCCCTATAAGAGGCAAAGGAGACCTCCCCCCACTGTGTGTGTTTTTTTTTTTTTTTTTTTGTTTTTTCCTCTGTCCTGTGTGATGGGACAGGTGGAGGGAGGCTTTTTGTCCTCCCATTTTTTCCTAAAAAGGATTTGGAGGGTTAACTACATTTTAGTAACTTTGTTTTCTCCTCTTCAGCTGTTCATTTTTCTTTGGGAGCTTTTTACTCCTGAGGCTTCCTTGTTTCTCCCTGCTGCGCTTTGTGTCAGTGGCCATTCTGAGCTGGGTGCCTGCCCTTGTCGGATCTCAGGTGAGATGTTTGCGGCTGGCAGGTTGTGCATGCTGTGTGTGTCTGCTTCTGAACCTTGGAGGCTGTGTTGCAGGGTTAATATAAACCACTATGCAGCTCCTGGCTTGGCTAAGCTCTTCAGCAGAACTTATGCTTCAGGTGTTTTTGTTCAGCTACAACAGATCGCAGCTAGAGTTGAGCGAATCGATTCTGCAGAAGTGGAATTCGATCCGAATTTCAGGAAATCTTCAATTCTCCACGATTCCGGATTTCCTGATGCTTCGTGGTAACGAATATTTAATAAGGACCTTTGTGACATCAGACGTTCACAAGATATTCTCTAGTGATGTGATTGGCTAGGCGTGTCTTTGCTCGTTAGCAGATCCTTCCACATGAATAAAAGTTGTCCGTGCTGAAGAGAGCGAAACATGACCGCGGCATCCAAGGGCTTCCGCCATTTTGCTGCCCACCCCGGCTCTCTGTAGCCTGGAAATAGCTGTTTATTCGTTTCGAAGTAATTTGGATTGAAGCAAATATTTTTGGAAGTTCGAATTGAACTGCCGAATCGAATTTTTGAGAAATTCGCTCATCTCTAATCACAGCGTCTCAGACACAAGTTCCTTACACTGCCTTCTGATGCAGTTATGGTTCAATCCCAGGCTGCCACAAAAACACACCGCCCTTGCTATAGCAGTAGAATTAAAGCAAGGAGAAAAAGAGAGGTTAAAGCTGGGGAATGTGAGGTTATCACTTCAGCTCTGGAACTTTTTTGCGGATCCTGTTTTCTTGGTACCGTTTTTTTCTACTACACTTCTGCAGCCTTCTTTCTGTACTGCTGTATTGCGCTACGAGACTAGTTTTAGGCTATTCTCTTACCGCTGTAACGGTATTAAACACCCCATTGTTAAGGGTCTCTAAAAGAGTTTGTGTATATAAATTTTGTGGGTAAGTATGGTTTTCTCCCTACCTATTTAAACGTTCCTCCTGAGACAATGGTTGCCTCTTTGTAGGGGAGGCCTCTGTACGCTTCCTTTTGTTTGCTACTGTCTACATTTTTTCCGATCTCCTGATACTGTTCTGACTGATGTCCTCCTCTGCTTCCGGTGGCAGCGGCAACTCCAGGAGGGAAAGCTCCTCTAAGCTGAAATATTTTGCTTATACAGAGTGTGACATTCCTCTGCCTGGTGGCATGAGGAACGTGAAAAAAATCCGGGACTCAATTTCTCAGATCTCTAAGAAGCCTCATACTTAGAGACATTCTCAGTCAGTTCCATCGGAGAAGGAATTTCACATACTCGGTGAGACGCACTCGCCTGATGAAGACACTTTGGAAAACTCCAGCAGACCTCTTTTTTTCCTTGGTAAGAATGCTTAGGCTGCTGAAGTTCATCTGGTCAGAGACTGTGATGTTGAACTGGGGAAGCCTCTAGTTCCACCAATAGGGGGCCTAGGGCCTTCCAAGTCAACGTGACACTGGATAGAGCTTTGACAGGGGAGTGGAGACATCTCAAAAAGTGCAACCTATTTATCCAGGAGATTTAGGATCCTATTTTCCTTAGCAGGATCGTTGGGTTCCCCGCCTAAGGTGGATATGGCGGTAACTAAATTGCTCCACTGCAATGCGCAAGTTGGCTCCAATCTCCAAATCTCTATATATAGACGCATAGAGTGCATCCTTAGAAGGGCTTATTCCTCGGCCTCTGCTCAGGCTTCTGTGGGCATCGCCTCCAGTGAGCTAGCGAATAAGCTGTGCTCTGATCTGGCCCAATTGAAGTGGGACATTGACTCCGGAGTCTCCAGACAATCTATTATCCCTTATGGGTCGGTTTCCTTGGCGGCAGACTATCTAGTTTCCGTACACCAAGCCAAGATGGCCACCAAATCTCTGGCCCTCTCTACAGTTGCTAGAGGGCCATTACACTGTATGCTTGAAGACTTGGAGAGCGGACAATGCGTCCAAGTATAACTTTATACTCCCTACCCTTTGAGCTGTGGAAACATTTTAGCAGAGACCTGGACGACATCATGGAAGGTCTTGCGATAAAAAGGATAAGTGCCTTCTGCAGTCTTTTAGAGAAAAAGCAGGACCTTCTCGCCAGGCAGAAGTTATCAGCAGCCACCTCAATCTACGCTCCAATATCAGAGGAGTGCTAGATATCAGTCCAGAGGGGCTGAACGTAAAGTTCCCCAAGTAAGGGGACAGAAAGAAGCCTGGCTGTTGTCACCAGCTTCTTGCCTCCTGTAGCGGCAAATATTCCTGTTGGGGGATGCCTCTCCCCTTTTTTCTCTCCTTCTGGTAGGAGAAGATCCAAGACCTTTGGTCTTACAAGTAATACAGCGGGGTTATGCGGACGATTTTCTTCGCCCACCACAAGACAGATTCATCACAACCTGCTTTCTTTCTGCACTGAAAGCAGGTTATACTGGAAAATTCCATTCTGGAATACCTGGGCAAGGGGGCCTCGAAAAAAGTTCCCCCCTCAGAAGAAGGTTTAGGGTCTACTCTCTAGACTTCCTACTACCAATATATGATTATAGTCCTAATATATCTAAATCTCTTCTTAGAGAAAAGCGTTTCCAAAGGGAGACCGGGAAGTTGGCCACATCCTTTTCTGCAAAGCGATGTTCTTGTCACACTCTACCTAAAGGATGCATACTTACAAGTTCCCGTTATCCTCCTCACAGAAGGTATCTGAGAATTGCTATATCAATTGCCGGCCACAGGTGACATTTCCAGTTTGCGGCTCTGCCCTTCAGCATTTCCTCGGCTCCCCACACCTTTATCTAGGTGGTGGCTCCAGTAACAGCCGCACTAAGACTTCAAGGTCTGTTCATAGTGCCATATTTGGACAGCTGGCTAATAAAAGCCTAGTCAGAAACCATCCTGCTCCAGCACCTGCAGACAACTGTGTCTTTCTCCAGTATCTAGGCTAATAACCGGGAGAAGTCAGGGGTAATTCCTTCCACACGGAAGAAGTTCCTGAGGTTCAGCCTGACTCTGGTCGCCTAGAAATTTCTTTACCTCTGACAAGGAGAGAAAAGATAATCAGAGTGCTTCAATATCTTCTCAAAACGGATGTTCATCAGAACAACTATGAGAGTCCTAGGACTCATGTCAGCCTCAGCCGATGCAGTCCCTTGCGCTTTATGGCATATGCATCCCCTCCAGTCGGAAGTATTGGGGGTCTGAGATCATGGCCCTCAGAGTCTTGACAAGAGGATCAGACTTTCTCCCAGAACCCGTCTTTCTCTCAACTGGTGGATACACCCAAAAGTCGGATGTCCACGGTCCAACCTCATTGGTCCCTGTTGACTGATGCATCCTTTTCAGGATGAGGAGTCCATCTGTATGAGAAGACCGTACAAGGAGTCGGGAGCAGGCTAGAAAAGATGACAACATCCATCTGGAGTGAACTCAGAGCAGTTACCTGCAACTCCTCCATTCCTCTTCTCAGAGAAAGAACTGTAAAGATCCGGTCCGTCAACTTGTTGACCGTAATAAACAGGAAGGCACCAGATAATTCTCCCTTATCAGGGAGGCAGGTCTGATTTTCACCTGGGCAGAGAAAAATCTGGCCCATCTCTCTGCAGTTCACATCAAGGGCTCCTTGAACATAGCAGATCAATTGAGTCAGCGTCTTACTGTATCAGGAGAATGGTCTCTCAATCAAGAGTGTTCCACCAGATCATCCTGAAGTGGGGTCTCCCAGAAGTAGACCTCATGGTGACCAGACTCAACGCCAAGGTAGACGTTCTGCTCACTGTATCAGGAGGAATGTCCCTTGGCAGTGGATGCCCTGTCCATCCCTTGGAGGTTCAGGCTGGCGTACATCTTCCCTCCACTTTCCATGATACCAAGAGTATTGATGAAAGTCAGACAGGACCAAGCCTCTGATAACCAAAAAGAACTTGGTGTTCCCAACTCATGCTCTTGAGTCAAGGGATCTATTGGAGGCTTCCCTCAATCCGGAACCTGGTTTTCCAAGGAACTCAGAAGTGCCAGGATCTAAGGAGATTCAACCTGACAGCCTAAAGGTTGCTCAGTCCCTATGGAAATCTAGAGGACTGTCAGAAGGCGTCCTTTCCTGTGCAAGAGCAGAATCCACCAATAAAAGCTACCTAAGGATAGGTAATGTTTTCAAGGAGTGGTGTTCCAGACAGGAAGTGAATAGTTCGAATCCATCTACAAGAGTGATTGATTCTAAATTTTCTTCAGGATGGCTTTAATAAGGGTTCTTTCCCTGCCACACTTGAGGTACAGGTTTCAGCCCTATCCACCTGCTTAAGCAAAAGTTTGTCTCAGAACCCCTTAATTGCCAGATTTCTTAAGGGTTCTATGAGACTTAGGTCAGTGATTGAAGCTCCCGTTTCACACTGGGATCTATTTCTGGCCTCTGTGGCCTGTCATTTGAACCATTGGAGGATGTGGATCTTAAGTTTCTGGCTTTCAAAACCACCTTTTTTGCTAGCTATCACCTCAGCAAAAAGAATACGAGAGTTGCAGGCTTTTCTGAAGAGCCATATATTTTTTCCGTTAGAGTCCAGCTCAGATTTCTCCTGGGTTTAAACCTAAGGTGCCCTCTCGGGCTAATATCAACCAGGTGGTCTTACCAGTTTTCTTTCCCAGCTCCATCTTCCAAGGAGGGGGGAAAACTCAATACACTGGATATAGTATGGTGTCTCCAAAATTTATTTTCTGCGTACACAGCCATTCAGAAGATTGGAGAACCTCTTAATTAATTTATATGGTAGACAAAGGTCTCACGGCTTCCAAACCCTCTTTATCAAGAGGGATTAAAGAAGCAACTTCTTTTTGCTGGGGTAAACATCACTCAAATTCATCAGTCCATTCAACCAGGGCTGTGTCGGCCTCCTGGGCTGAGAGTCGGTCTTGCCTTTTGAGCAGTTTTGTGCAGCTGCTTTTTGGTCATTCCAACTAACCTTTGTTAAACACTATCTGTTAGATGTCCGTAGTTCAGAGGCTACTGCCTTTGGACATTCATATTGTACTGTAGTGCGAGAGAACACTCCCTAGGGGATCTACTTGCTACATCCCCATATAGTGCTGCTGTTGGACGTAAGGGAATCGTTGATTATGTAGATAATCTGTTTTCCCTTAGTCCGAACCGCAGCACAAGCTTTCCCCCCCCTTAGGAAGGATTGTTTTTTCTTTATTCTTTATAACTAACACAGTGGGGGGAGGTCTCCTTTGCCTCTTATAGGGGAGTATCACTTAATTATGTAAATTAAAAATTCCTCCTGTCCTACCAGCACACAGGGGCAGAAATACCCCATATTGTGCTGCTGTTCGGACTAAGGGAAAACAGATTATCTACATAATCAATGAATTTCTGTCAGCGTAGCTATATGAGTGCTTATTCTTTGATCAGCTTTTATTAGCATTCTTGTGTGGTCCATGTGGGAAAAAAAAAAATAAAAAAATTCTATTTGTTTTTTTGCATTTTGTTTTTACGGCATTCATTCTGCATGAAAAATGATGGCAACTTTGTCTGGCAGGTCATAATCGTTATGCTGATACCATATTTATGTTGGTTTTACTAACAAATGTGAATGACTTGCTTAGGGTCACGGTATTCTGATGGGGCCGAGGCTCATTGTTTGCCGTGCAAGTTTATTGGTACCAATTTTTGATATGTATGACTTTATGATCACTTTTTATTACTATATTTCAGGTTAGACGGGTGACCAAAATACAATGATTTGCACATTGTGGGGACTTTGAACATGGAATTTGCTCATCCCCAGTGCAATGTTCTGCATTTACTATATTGTCTTGCAGTACATTCCACATAGACTTCCTATGTGCAATAGGGATAGGCAGGCAGGAGGCCGTTGCTTGGTGATCTACCTCAAAATGCCAGTAAAATGGCTCCTTGGTGATATTTGACAGAGGCTTTAGCAGGGATAATGTGGGGGCAGTGATTGCATGCATTCCCGCTGGGTCTCTGCGGTATCATAACTATACCTGTTGTGTGTGGGGTTTTTTTTTTTGTTTGTTTTTTGTTTTTTTTTTGTAAATTTGAGTCAATGGCATTGCTAGGCAACTGTGTAATCATAGAGTAGCATACATTTTAAACTATACCGCAAAACATGGTGGAACTCATTCTTGGCATTGGCTTAGAAAACCACATAAAAAAACCACGTGTGTTTCTTATCCTCTAGCCCAAAATCTCTTCCTTTTATACAGGAAAATGGAGATGTGCAAGATTTGCTGTTCATCTTGATCTATTGGGGTTGCAATAAACTAATAGCTTATACAGGGGATGAAATAATATTGAACACGTCACCAAGTAAATATATTTCTAAGGCTAAGGCCCGTGTAGCAAATGCGGCAACAAAAAAAAAAAAAAAAAAGCATTTTAGCAATGTGGGACTTCATCCAAAAGATGCTATTCACATGAAATTCTCAACAGATGTCAGTAACAACCCATCCAATCCACACAGGCAAAGAAATCAAACCATAAAAGATGTCCATAAATTAAGTTGTGTAATAATCAGAAATGACACGGAAGAAGTATTGAAAATGCTTGCGCTAGGTTCACACTAGCATATTCGGCTTTTCGTTCTTCGGATCCGCTTGGGGACCCGAAGAACAGAAACCTAATCTGCTTCAAAAGCGGTTACCTGTGGACCCCGTAGACTATAATGGGGTCTGCTGGTTTTCCACCCAAAAAATGCGGAAAGAATAGTCCTGCTCGCAGGACTTTTCTCTCCACATTTTTTTAAGCAGATTCGGGGGCAGAAACCCAGAACATAGAACACGAGCAGGTGTGAACCTAGCCTTAATGAAACTTGTCCAAAAACCTTTGGTGATGGCAGCTTCAAGAAGCTAGTCACATGCATTGCTCAGATGTGACACTCTTCAAATCCTGAAGGTTCCATGGGCTCTTTCTGTGAACTCTGAACTTTAGTTCCTTCCATGGATTTTCTATTGGATTCAGGTCAGGTGACTGGCTGGGCCATTCTAGCAGCTTTATTTTTTTTTCTCTGAAACGAATTGAGGCCGGAGCCCCACATGGCGTAAATGCCATGTTTGGCTGCGACGGAAACGCTACGAAGAAAACGGCTGCGTTTTACAGTCCCTGCAAAGTGGAAAAATGCAGTAAAAAATGAGCAGCAGACACGCTGAGATTTCCAAAACCATTGCAGTTTTTTATTTTTTTACAAAAGTTTAAAATAACCAATAAATTTTGTTTCACTTCACGAGTCCCACTTGTTGATTCTTCACCAAAAAATTAAAATTTTTATAGCTTTGTTTGAAGCCTGAAATGTGGCAAAAGGTTGAAAAGTTCAAGGGGGACGAATACTTTCGCAAGGCACTGTATGTCTTTTCATGTTCCCTCTATAGATTTTCATTAGTACCAGTAGCTTGCCATATTACGCTGTGATTTACGAAGTGCGCATAATGCAATGGTCAGGGTGCTTAAAATTGCTGTGGAACCTTACTTTAGGCTAAGGCCCACTGTGCGGAAAAGCAGCTTTTTTTTTTTTTTTTTGCAGATTTTACTGCGGTTTTTTGACCCAAAGCCAAGAATGGATACAAAAGGAATGGGAAACATATAGTAAGCTTCTTATAATTCTACCTTGTCAAAAACCCAGCCCTGATTTTCTTATTGTAGCTGGGTTATCATGCAGGGACACTACATGTATGAGAAGATATCCCAGCCACAATAAGGAAATCATGGCAGATTTTCTGACCTTAGAAAGGTCCTGCATTCATGGTCGTATCCATTAGCAACCGATCAAAGCAACAAGACTGTGACCACAACATATTTAGAGAATATCCTTTAAAAATCTGCAAAATGTTTAAATTGCTTATACTTGCAAAAATGTTTAACTTTTAATTATCTACAAATTTAAAAATGGTTATATTCGTGGGAATACCCCTTTAAGGAAAATATTGTGTTGAAAGCCTGTTTGGATTTTCATTGTACAGGTGTGCGAGCTCTCTCCAGTGCTGTGCTTGCAGAGTCTAGGGCTAAGGACACACAGAACAAGTACACTGCTGATTTCCATCATGGTATTTTGCACAGCATGTGGATGAAACTTGGTTAGCCACTTTGCTGCTGCTGTACATTACTGATGACAAGTCAACGGTGGCTAATCTGCTATGACGACTTCCTTTGGGAAACCAGCCGAATGGAGTAAACCTTATATGGGCCTTTGCATGAAATCCTGTTCTCTTGAACCAGTATGGCAGCCCTTCTATAGCTTTAAACTAAACCACAATAAGGAAATGGGTAAAAGCCTGCTCACCCTGTGAAATAAAATCCAGGCCTCACTACATGTTGTATCATGCCTGCTCCAGTGCAGTGAAGTTTAATGTTGTTTGTTTTTTTGTTACTATTGTACACTGCAGTTACTGTTTGACTATTGTTTTTTTTTTCCTGCTTTAGGTTAATATCTTAAATGTGCCTCTTTACCACTGCACTGAACCTATACCACTGATACCATTTTTTTTTTTTTTTTTTTGGTTTGTTTTTTTTCTTCCACTACTGGTTATCCATCTAGAAAATATGCATAAGGAGTCTGTCACCAAGAAAATCACATTCAGAGTAAACATAGTACTACCTTCTTCTGTTTATATACGTTACAAGTGTGCCTTTCTGATTGCCAATTGTAGCTTATTGATGGAGAAAAACACATGTATTCATATGCAAATTAGCTGAAAGTGCATTCAGGGCTTTGCTTATTTTTCTCCGGGCTTTGCTTTCCACTTTACAACACTGCCCCTAACAACTGCCCTGCTCTGTCCCCATTAGTTAATTGATATCTCCCCCAGATCCTCTTTCTCCTCATCACTGCTGTCAGAAGAGGTACTGGGTGTAGTGTGCATTCTTCATGATGTCACTCTACACCCAGAAGTGAAGGGGAGCTGGCTTCTGTTAAGTTTCTGGTGTATTTTAAAGGGAGTCTATCATTGAATTTAGGCAAATTACAATAATGACATGTTGGAATAGCCTTTAGAAAGGCTATTCTAGTCCTACCTTCATCTTTTCTTCAACTGCGTTTTTGAAAAAACAAACACTTTTTTTCTTGTATGCAAATGCCAAGGCATCCTCCTCTTCTTAGTCTTCGCTGCATCACCAGCTGCAATCCTCCTTATGCATGATGCAAATCCGGGCCTAGTGTACAGCGCATGCGCGGGATTTGCATTGCTCATCGGAGGATTGCTGCTGGTGATGAAGTGAAGACTAAGAGGAGAATGCCTTGGGCAAAGAGGTGTGTTACAAAGCAGGAGGCGGCAGAATACTGGGAATGATGGTGCTATGCTCAGAGCACAGGGGGAACACCCCCTGTGCTCCGTGCACGGCATTTGCATATAAGAAAAGTGTAGTTTTTTTTTTTTTTTTTTTCAAAAACTGAGCTGAAGAAGAGACAAAGAAAGGTAGGGCTAGAATAGCCTTTCTAAAGGCTATTTCAACATGTCATTAGTGAAATTTGCCTAAATCCTATGATAGACTCCCTCTAATGTCATGAGGCATGTGCAGTATACTCAGTATTGTGCCTGCCTGCAGTAATGAGGAGGATGAGCTCCGGGAGGGAGGATATGTCAATCATTCAGTGGGGATACAGCGGGGCTGCTGTTAGGGACAGTCTTGTAATGTGGAGAATATGAAACACTTTTTAGCTAATTTGCATATGAATACAAGTGTTTTCTCCATCAAGAAGTTGCAATTGGCAATCAGTATGTAAGGAGCACAAGAAGATACTGTGTTAAATTTGAATGTGATTTTTTCCTGGTGTCAGACTCCCTTTAATTGAAAGATCACTTAACTTTTAGAACTAATAATGAAGTAACCATAATATTTTGATATTGATATATATATATATTTTTTATTTCCTTGTTAGACATGGCCTTCTACCAAATTTTTCTTCCATACTCTTTAGTCTTAAAATGGCAGGAAAGGCTTGCAGAAGAGGAGACTCAATTCATCTGAGCCAGGTGTGTTCTGTGCTAGGACATGTATTCTATGTTAACACAGTATGGCCATAGTGCAGTCTTTTTAACATGATACTGTAGCCTCAAAAAGCTGCCAATATGTAAAATGTTGAGAAAATTGTGACAAAAAAACATTAATTTGACTGTGACAGGGGAACGCCTCCTCAGTTTTTTAAAGTTTTGCATTAACTGTAGATGAAATGAATATTGAATGTTTGAATAGAATATTATTTTTCGCATGATGTAGACATGTTCAACTGAACCAAACCTCACCATATAACTTTTAGTTCAGATTATTAATGGTAGGGGGTCTGAGTATAGTACAGATGTTAAAGGCGTAATCAGCTACTTTAAAGGGTACCTGAGTATTCATGAAAAGTTGAAATATGTGCAGAGTCTTGCTGTGCAGTTTGCTTTAAGATCAAATGAGCCTGGTGTTCTGTTTTTCTGCTGCTAAGTGCCACATTATGGCTGCAGCACATTTTACACTTCTCTCTCAGGCTGGGGGCATGTACAGTAAGGAGCAGTCTGCCCCCTCTCCTATCCATTACTACTACCACAGGTTTTACATTTAATTCTGTCAGTAGTAGCTGTAAGATGGCAAACAAATGCTTAAGAAAAGCCCAGTATAGGAGATCCAGGAACACTGAACTGCAAATATATGCACGCATGATGCAGCTAAAATGATCCCTGACGCAGGAAAAGAGCAATCCATAAGCACAGTCAGTAAAACTGCTTGCTGTCTGTGAATAATATCCTCGGACAGCCAGAAGCTGTCTTAAGCCTGATGTGTCTATGGACAGAACTTCCCTAATAACAGGGAGTAAACAGCAAATTAACTAGAAGGGATACTCCTAGTGGCAGGATCTCTAGAAAGGTTTTTCAGACAGAAAGCAACAACTTTTTTAAAGTTTATTACATTTCTAGAATCACATGCTCGATTAAGTTAGACTATCTTGTCTGAAAAGCTAGTGACCATTTAAACAGGAGCTATCGCCTCTTGTGGCATTTCTGCTATAGTAAATTAGTGGATGTTAAAGGAAATAATTCTGAATCATGTTTATTCCTCTGTAATATGCCCTTGAAATTTATGAATCAATTGTGACCTGGGTGTTAACAAACTCCCAACTGGTAACAGAGCTGGCAATTTGCTCATACATTTTATAGTGGGAATAAAAATGATGCCCCAGAGTTGTTAGATTATGGGAAATACAATTATTCACTAAAACAGACATGTCTGGAGAGGTGACAGCTCCTCTTTAAGTTTGGTGACCCAGCCAATGTTAGATTAGTGGGGGGTCTGACTGTCATCCACATCACATCCACTTCCTTATTTACCAGACACAGCTCCATACCTATGGTAGCTACTATGTCCTGTATTACAATTCACCATAGCTTTATCCCATCTTCAGTGTACAGACAATAATAAGGGTGGGTTCACACCTGCGCTTGGTGTCCATCCGTCGCCAATCCAGTGAAAATCTCGGCGAACTGGATTGGCGTCGGATACAGACCGGTCAGCGGCGCATTGGTTAAAAACCCATTCATTTGAATGGGTTTTTAAAGCAATGCGCGGGTGTGCGCTTACACCCTCTGCGCTGCCAATCCTTTTTTTTTCGTCGGAAACAAAGTCGGACACGCAGGACTTCGTGTCCGACGAAAAAAAAAGGATTGGCAGCACAGAGGGTGTAAGCGCACACCACAAGCACTGCTTTAAAAAACCCATTCAAATGAATGGGTTTTTAACCAATGCGCCGCTGACCGGTCTGTATCCGACGCCAATCCAGTTCGCCGAGATTTTCACTGGATTGGCGACGGACGGACACCAAGCGCAGGTGTGAACCCACCCTAACTTAGGACTGGTCCAGGATGAACTAGTTTATCTTCCAAATGCTGACTATTGAAAGCAGCTTCCTGTTCATTCTATAATTCTAAATTATGTAAATGTAATGTCTAAGGGGTAGTTCACACTACCATTGCTAATGTCCGTTGCTGTTTTCCATCATAGGATGTCAACAACGGACATTAGCTGTCAGACTGATTCTGTGTCTGTTCCCATTGACACTAATGTAAACATGCATGCAGGACTTTATCTAACTTTACAAAAGTAAACAAACGTGCTGTTTACATTACTGTCAATGGGAATGGATACAGAGTCAGCATGTGACAGCTATTGTCCGTTGTTGTCTTCCTATGATGGAAGACAGCAACGGATGTTAGTAATGGTAGTGTGAACTCCCCTTAACATCTTTGCTTTTCATTATGTATCTTGCCATTTTCGCATGCACAGAAACCATTTGTTCACGTAGTGTTTGTGTGTGTGGGCGTGTTGTGTGTTTTTTTTTTTTTTTTTTCTTTATTTAGTATTTTGAGAATCCAATGTTGTACATGGCTTTTTTTGCGGGGGGGGGGGGAGGGATATTGTCAGTAATTGCATATTTTTCCCTCTTTCAAGGTTGTCACTTCCCTTTGCCCACTATAATTTGTAGGAAACTCAGCACTGGCCATTACATCCGTAACCATATCCATAAGCATCAGAATGGGCATCATAGTTTTGTGGTGCACGTTCAAGATTGAGGTTACATGATGTTCTCTAGCGAAAGAACAATGAAATCCGCATCCTACAAAGTACTCAAGCTCCTATATAGCCGCCAGTGTTTTTGGCTGTGCTGCCATTCCTATACTAGGAGTATGTAAGTGCTGTGCTGATGAGGAAAGAGGAAAGATTGCTTACTCCCTACCCCAGTACATGTATACTACAGCACCAATGTTATGATAGGAATACTAAGGATGGCAGTCCACACTGGTGGCTATAGATGAGCCTGAGTACTTTGACTGCAGGAGGCTGATTTCACTGTACTACCACTAGAGAGCATCACATGACCTCATGGCATCTCTGCGCACGCTGGTGTCATGTGATGCCGTTTGATGGATGTAATCTTCAGTGCTGTGTATACCGGATATCTCCTGGTTTTCATATTTTTACATATGCAAAATGAAGTAGACAAGGCCTCACTTGCATTTACAGTTGAAATTGAATGCACATTGACCTTTAGCTAGTAGTAGTTGAACCTCCTGTATATGTTTTCATGTTATTCAGTAGACAATCTTTGTATAGGTTGCAAAGAGAAAATCCGTGTTGGTTGATCAATATTCAGCTAGTAATCAAGCCCAGGAACCATCATATATTCAGCCCGCTCAGCCTGGGACCAGTTATACAAGAAGAAAAGCACGGGTAATAATTCAGTGGATGAAAGAAAGTCGGTATGTATTATGCCATTTTAAAACATGTTTTTTGAATGGTAATCTAGACTAAATGCAGAAGGGTCTGATTTCCTTATTTGCAGGCAAGAGTTCATCCGGAGCAAATATGGGATTGAGATTAAATCAGGCTATGATCTCTCAGATGGTCGAATAAGGTTTCCCTTGCCACCAAATGAACCAAAGATGGTGTCCATATCTATTGAGAATACTTCTGACGAATCAATGACATTTGTCCAGTACAAACTTCTACGTAGAATGAGAATGTTTTCACTTCAAGATGAGCAAAATGTATCTGCTATCAATACTAAAATTTTGAATCCAGGTGAGCAAATTAAGACCTTTCATCAACTCCAGCTCTCTGCATCTAACGCTTTTCAACACATCCTGATCTATTATAGCACGGCTGCCAAGGACTTGGTGCAGACCAACATAATAGTACGACTGTGCTTTAATTGGTCTCCATGTCCAATGACAGTAGCCAATCTTTTCATGTAGCCTAGGGGAATATGGTGCCAATAGAAGCTTTGTGGGAACAGATCCAATGCCCACAGGTTAGGCAGCCTCTGTCAGTGATTGGTGCCATACATAGCACTGGTCAGTGACCCAAGTTTTTTTTTTTTTTTTTTTTTTGTTCATTATTACGACAACCTTCTATTGGGCCCATGAAGGAGGGTGACTTACCATGGGCTGGCTTGATGGCTATATACAGTAAGTTGTGTGATAGGCTGTCTGAATATATCACAGAAAAAGGCCACACATGCCCATCATATGGTATTGGGTAAGTGTGGCCTTTTACTGTGAGTGTGGGGTTTTTTTTTTTTTTTGTAGATATATTATATATGTTCTTTTTAGCAATATGCTGTCTGAACATATCACTCGTTGTTATGGGTATATAGGGGCAATTTACGCACTGCAAAAAGGGATGATTTCGGGCCAAGAGTGGCAGTATGTTTTTGCATCTTGTGAACGGTTTGCATGCTGCTGTGGTGAAAGTGCATTGTGAGTGGACAAATGGAACCATCTGGAATACCCAAACTGCAGAGCACCACGTGCAATTGATGTGAGAGGTGAGAGGGTCAACAAATGTGCTACAATGGAACAACTGACCTTGAAAATGAACCAGAGGGCTATCAGACATGTGTCTAAAACAGTTCAGTTTACCTTACTTCATACAGGCCTTGAAAGCAGGCAGATGGTCACTGCTCCTATGCTAACAAAAGTGCATCAGAAAAACAGGCTTCAGTTTGAACACCCTACAATGGTGGAAAAAACACAAGCTGGTAGCAGCAACGTTGTAGTCTAGGAACTTTGTCTTGGCATTTTCTGGGCCCATGTATCCAGGTGGAAGGCACTGTGAACAAATTAAGGCATGAATCCATCCTTGCAGCAAATCATGTACATGCATGCATGTTTGTCTTCTCTGTCACAGATGGAATATTCCAGCAAGACAATGTGACGTGACATGTTACATGGCTAGAAATGTCCAACATTGGTTGGAATAGAACAGGGGTACGCAACCTTTTTTGTTCGGCGTGCCGATTTTAATTAAAAAATCAAAGATGAGGTACTCGGAGTGCCGGTCAATAATTGTAAGTCTGACGACCCCTAAACTAAAGTCATATACCACAAACCATAACACAGAAGTGCTGCCACAAGATGCTTCAGGACACATGCACTTACTGCTATTTCCTGGGATGCTCCTGTACTTTCCGATTAGAAGCAATGAAAGTACATATACATCACGCAATTAGTGGTAAATGTGTCCAGGAGCACCGTATGGCGGCATCCTTATGGTGAATACACACTATGTATCTGGATGCAGATATAGTCTTAGGCCACTGGAACTTTTACTTCAATGTAAAACTGCGTTCATATGGTGCATTTTTGCACAAAGAAATGCCTGTGTTTTCTGTGCAAAAACACATCCTTAATGCAGAAAACACACCCTTATACAAGATAATGTCCTATAGCAGCCCCTGCACAAGGTATTATATCCCATAACAGCCTCTGCACACAGTATTATGTCACATAGTGGTCCCTACACACAGTATTATGTCATATAGTGGCCCCTGCACACGGTATTAGGTCCCATAGCGGCCCCTGCACATGGTATTATGTCACAATGCGTTCCCTGCACACGTTATGTCCCATAGTGGCCCCTGCACATGGTATTATGTCCCATAGTTCTCTTCAGATCCCTGAGTATAATAAGTGTAGGACCAAGAGAAGTGATAAACATAAAAAAAACAATGTACTCACCATTCCACGCTCCCATGTTCTCTTCGGCGCTTCTGCCTGTAGTCAGCGACCGCAGATTGAGTCTCTGGGGTCAGGTCGCGTCATTATGCGTAATGACGTAAGACGTGACCTCTGAGACCCTGTCAGCTGTCGGAAGCGCCTGCTGATCTCACAGCCGCCGTGGAGCGCAGGGAGCAAGGTGAGTATCGTTGTTTTTTATGTTTCATCACTTCTCCTAAATCTCCACTTATTATACTCGTGGGTCTGGATAGACCCCACAGTATAATAACAGCAGTTTCGTTTAGGCCATGTTTGGTCCGATCGAATCTGCTGGGTGAGGAATCCGCTGCCGTGCCAGGGAAATAAGCCTCGCGTGCCACTCTTGGTACGTGTGCCAGGGGTTGCCGACCCCTGGAATAGAACAACCAAGACTTCTAAGTACTTCCCTGGATTCCTGTGGTTTGTGCTGCACATGGTGTATACTCTGGACATTTAGGTAGTTTTAGTACAGGATTTTTTTTATTGCTGTAGTACCTTTTTATACTGCAGTTGTAGAGGAGTGTGTCTCTATCTCTAATCTCTATCACACCCCTCTCACTTTCAGTAAAGTTTGAACACGTGTAAAATCACAAAATAAACAAAAAATGTCCCAGAGCTCCTGAGCATACCAAAGGTTGTGTTCAGCTGAGGAGACATATTCCTTCTTGGCCTCTGACACTGATATGGCCAGCGAGGGAGAAGAGGGAGATGCCCCTCCTTTTTTTTTTTTCCCTTCCCCCTCCCTCTTCCTTATCTAGTGATGAAGAACCTCAAGGAGGCGCCCCAGAACGAAAGCTGAGGCATCAACTTCATGACTGGATGTGGACCCCGCCCCTTGAAAATAATGAGCCTCAATGTCCTGATTTTGTGAGTAGGTCAGGAATCCAATTTGAGACTGAAAAAGTCAATTTCTGTGATGCCTTCAAATTTTTTTTTCAAATTTCTATGTTAAGAAATTTATTGAACAAAATGCCACCTTCCTTAAATGCTAAGCCATTGGGGTGGACCCTGTAGATGCTGCAGAGATGGATATTTTGGGGTCTTGTGCTGCATATGGGCATAGTGAGGAAAACAAAAAATGGCCATGACTAGGAAATGCTTTGAAGTGATCCCGAAGTTTCTGCGTTACGAAAGTATGGTACAAAAAATGGTCATGCAAATTAAACAATGGCATTGTATAAAGCTTAAAGGGAATCTGTCAGGGCAATTTGGGACACTAAACCACCCACACGTCCATATGGACCTGGGGTTTAGTGTCCCAAATCAGCCTGTTATAACTCAATCCATGGCCGCATTAAAAATAAAAAAAAGCTTTATACTCACCCTGCCGCTGTGAATACACCTCGGCTTCAGTGCGCATGCCCCGCTATTACGTAGTGAAGCCGGGGTGTCCATCTTTGGCTTCACTGAAGAACAGCGCAGGTTCCGGGAGGTGTGCCAACGAAGAATCTCATGAATAAGCCAGACCGTTCTCACCAAACAGCATCAATCCGACCCTTCTCTAGGTAAGTATAAAAGTTTTTTTATTTTTAATGCACCTGCAGATTGCATTACAACAGGGCGATCTGGGACACTAAACCCCAGGTTTATAAGGACCTGTGGGTGGTTTAGTGTCCCAGATTGACCTGACAGATTAGCTTTAAGTGCTATTGCAACGGTGACGCCTCCCCATAGGGCCTTCTATGTCGCTCGTCCCAGGTGTAGTGGCGAGTGGTACAGCGGGGAAAAAAAAAAGTATTTAGTCAGCCACCCATTGTACAAGTTCTCCCACTTAAAAAGATGAGAGAGGCCTGTAGTTGACATCATATGTAGACCTCAACCATGAGAGACAAAATGAGAAAACATATCTAAAAAATCACATTGTCTGATTTTTAAAGAATTTATTTGCAAATTATGGTGGAAAATAAGTATTTGGTCAATAACAAAAGTTCATCTCAATACTTTGTTATATATCCTTTGTTGGCAATGACAGAGGTCAAACGTTTTCTGTAAGTCTTCACAAGGTTAGCACACACTGTTGCTGGTATGTTGGCCCATTCCTCCATGCAGGTCTCCTCTAGAGCAGTGATGAGCAGTGATGTTTTGGAGCTGTCGCTGGGCAACACGGACTTTCAACTCCCTCCAAAGGTTTTCTGTGGGGTTGAGATCTGGAGACTGGCTAGGCCACTCCAGGACCTTGAAATGCTTCTTACGAAGCCACTCCTTCGTTGCCCTGGCGGTGTGCTTGGGATCATTGTCATGCTGAAAGACCCAGCCACGTTTCATCTTCAATGCCTGGTCACTTTGCAAAGAAACAGCCCCAAAGCATGATATTGCCACCCCCACGGCTCACAGTAGGTATGGTGTTCTTTGGATGCAACTCAGCATTCACTCTCCTCCAAACACGACGAGTTGTGTTTCTACCAAACAGTTCTACTTTGGTTTCATCTGACCATATGACATTCTCCCAATACTCTTCTGGAACATCCAAATGCTCTCTAGCAAACTTCAGACTGGCCTGGATATGTACTGGCTTAAACAGGGGGACACGTCTGGCACTGGAGGATCTGAGTCCCTGGCGGCGTAGTGTGTTACTGACGGTAGCCTTTGTTACGTTAGTCCCAGCTTTCTGCACGTCATTCACTAGGTCCCCCCTTGTGGTTCTGGGGTTTTTGCTCACCGTTCTTGTGATCATTTTGACCCCACGGGGTGAGATCTTGCGTGGAGCCCCTGATCGAGGGAGATTATCAGTGGTCTTGTATGTCTTCCATTTTCTAATTATTGCTCCCACAGTTGATTTCTTCACACCAAGCTGTTTGCCTATTGCAGATTCAGTCTTCCCAGCCTGGTGCAGGTCTACAATTTTGTTTCTGGTGTCCTTCCACAGCTCTTTGGTCTTCACCATAGTGGAGTTTGGAGTGTGACTGTTTGAGGTTGTGGACAGGTGTCTTTTATACTGATAACAATGTCAAACAGGTGCCATTACTACAGGTAATGAGTGGAGGAAAGAGGAGCTTCTTAAAGAAGAAGTTACAGGTCTGTGAGAGCCAGAAATCTTGCTTGTTTGTAGGTTACCAAATACTTATTTTCCACCATAATTTGCAAATAAATTCTTAAAATCAGACACTGTGATTTTCTGGATTTGTTTTCTCATTTTGTCTCTCATAGTTGAAGTCTACCTATGATGTCAATTACAGGACTCTCTCATCTTTTTAAGTGGGAGAACTTGCACAATTGGTGGCTGACTAAATACTTTTTTTCCCTCCCCACTGTATGTTGCATCCCTATATGAGTCTTATTGTGGCTTTGGCTCCGATGCAATAAATAGGAGGAATAATTGAGGGATTGAGGAGTAACTGGAGTCTAGACTTTGAGATGAAGTTGAACAGCAGCTTTGCTTGAATAAACTGTTTTCCAAACAGACTTAGGCTTTATCTTGGCTCCAGCAGGTTTAGTATATAACTGTCAAGCAAATTCAGCTCTGTGTCATCAAAACTCAACACTGCTATGCTGGCAAGCTGACTATATCTTTGTTTCTTCGGTGAGCTGCATTTCTGTCTGTAGTCTGACTCTCAGTTGTGCCAGGGAACTTGACTCCCGGCAGCTCAAAGATGGAGTCTCAGTCAGCACTAGAACTAGAACTTGACTGGTTCTAACTGGTCCCCACCTTAGCTTCAGGGGCCCGGACTCCTCTACTTCTCTCTAGAGGGGGATTTTTAATGGAATGGAAGGTTTCATTCTATCTAAAATAACTCTGAAAATAACTCTGCCATTTTGCTGCCACCTGATGGTGAACCAGGCACACTACATGTAATACAGTTACATAACATTATAGTGAATGCACGTTGGTGTAGGACCTGTTAAGAGAGTACATAAGACGACATTGGGTTAGCCGGTAAAGATCGCAGTAGGGCGTAGGAGTGGTAACTATCACAATGTGGAGGCAGGACAGAAACATTCCTTCAGTTTCAGGAGGCAGTTATCAAGATCCTATTATTTGGGGTCCAGGAAGGTCAGGACCGTAGTACTTCAGGAATTGAAGTAAAATCCCACAGACTGGAAAGAGAGGGAAGTGCTTCAGATTATTCCATACATTCATGGATTATTAATTTTATAATTTGCCCAGGTATAGGCAGCATACCTCTTGTGAGCATTCCACAGGGAAAATGGGCTGTAATTCCCAAGCAGAATTGACTTGGGAATTGAATTGTTTGGGGTTATTTTATTTTTATTTTTTTTTTTTTTACTGATGACTTTTACTGAGCCACTTATTGAAGGCTGGAATACTGGAGAGATCCTGAAGGGTGATTGTTTTAGGGGTGTGATAGGACCATGTTACAGTCTCTAGTGTGGAGTGAGATAGATGGGCTAGTCCCTCCCTATTTAGATGAGAAAAATCCTCCTCACGATGTGAAGAGAAAATTGTCACACACATTGCCATGCAGGCACTGCCAGGAATCGTACAACTCTGCTTCATGTGTCAACTCTGTATCAAAAATGTGAGCCAGCCCTGGAGGAGCTAAATTGGCATCTAATATATCCTTCAAATCCCCATTCAGTATTTACATACTTCAACTCACTTTTTGGATGTTCCCAAGTATTTTCTTAAATATGCAAAGTACAGTGGGTACGGAAAGTTTTCAGACCCCTTTTAAATTTTTCACTGTTTCATTGCAGCCATTTGCTAAAAGCAAGAAAGTTCATTTTATTTCTCATTAATGTACACTCAGCACCCCATCTTGACAGAAAAAAAAAACTGAAATGTAGATATTTTTGCAAATTTATTAAAAAAGAAAAACTGAAATATCACATGATCAGAAGTATTCAGACCCTTTGCTGTGACACTCATATTTAACTCACATGCTGTCCATTTCCTTTCATCTTGAGATGGTTCTACTCCTTCATTGGAGTCCAGCTGTGTTTAATTAAACTGATTGGACTTGATTAGGAAAGACACACCTGTCTATATAAGACCTCACAGCAAAAAGTGCATGTCAGAGCAAATGAGAATTATGAGGTCAAAGGAACTGCCCAAGGAGCTCAGAGACAGAATTGTGGCAAGGCACAGATCTGGCCAAGGTTACAAAAGAATTTCTGCAACACTCAAGGTTCCTAAGAGCACAGTGGCCTCCGTAATCCTTAAATAGAAGAAGTTTGGGACGACCAGAAATCTTCCTAGACCTGGCTGTCTTGCCAAACTGAGTAATCTTGGAGGAAGAGCTTTGGTGAAAGAGGTAAAGCATAACCCAAAGATCACTGTGGCTGAGCTCCACAGATGCAGTAGGGAGATGGGAGAAAGTTCCACAAAGTCAACTATCACTGCAGCCCTCCACCAGTCGGGGCTTTATGGCAGAGTGGCCCGAAGGAAGTCTCTCCTCAGTGCAAGACATATGAAAGCCCGCATAGAATTTGCCAAAAAAACACATGAAGGACTCCCAGACTATGAGAAATAAGATTCTCTGGTCTGATGAGACGAAGATTCAACTTTTTGGCGTTAATTCTAAGCGGTATGTGTGGACACAACCAGGCATTGCTCATCACCTGCCCAATACAATCCCAACAGTGAAACATGGTGGTGGCAGCATCATGCTATGGAGGTGTTTTTCAAGCTGCAGGGACAGGACGACTGGTTGCAATTGAAGGAAAGATAAATGCGGCCAAGTACAGAGATATCCTAGAAGAAAACCTCTTCCAGAGTGCTCTGGACCTCAGACTGGGCCAAAGGTTCACCTTCTAACAAGATAATGACCCTAAGCACACAGCTAAAATAACAAAGGAGTGGCTTCGGGACAACTCTGTGACCATTCTTGACTGGCCCAGCCAGAGCCCTGACCTCAACCCAATTGAGCATCTCTGGAGAGACCTGAAAATGGCTGTCCACCAACGTTCACCATCCAACCTGACTGAACTGGAGAGGATCTGCAAGGAAGAATGGCAGAAGATCCCCAAATCTAGATGTGAAAAAATTGTTGCATCATTCCCAAGAAGACTCATGGCTGTACTAGCTCAAAAGGAGGCTTCTACTCAATACTGAGCAAAGGGTCTGAATACTTATGACCATGTGATATTTCAGTTTTTCTTTTTTAATAAACTTGCAAAAATATCTACATTTCTGTTTTTTTCTGTCAAGATGGGGTGCTGAGTGTACATTAATGATAAATACAATGAACTTTTTTGCTTTTAGCAAATGGCTGCAATGAAACAGAGTGAAAAATTTAAAGGGGTCTGAATACTTTCCGTATCCACTGTAGCTGTCTGTTAGGTAAACAATGTTTGAGAAATGTGGTGAACACCTTTATTGATGTTTACCACTATAATTACATATCTGCCCTGGGGGGCTGGATCCACAGCTTAAAGGGTGAATACCATAGTATCCCTAATAGCAGTTAACAAAATGTTAATCCATTGAGTTTGGTGGGGTCAGAGGAATTAAAGATTTATCTCCTGGACAAAAGGGTTTGAGGGTTGGCGCTTTTCTCTAGAGTATGCTCTTCTGATACAGGCTATTTTAAGCCTTGTGCATTTAAGGATGATGTGTTGAGTGGCATTTGTACAGATGAATAGAGTGCATAGAAGTGTCCCAGCAACTCCCGCATTGCCCAAAGGAATTTTCATGAAAAGACATCCAGACATAAAAATCAACATCTAATATAGACTGGTAATGAATGGGGGAAAATATATAAGGGTATCCAATACAATGCGTCCACTCAAAGAGCTTGCCGCCACCTTTTGTTTTTGTTTTTTTTCTTCCTGTATGTCAGACAAGAGGTTTGCCTATGAGGCACATCCCACATTTTAGACAACAAAAAAGTAAAAGTAATACAAATTAAATATTCCCTGGTTGTCAAAGCAAATTTAGGGGTCGAGGTCACTAGCTAAACACATTACTGTATATGCATCCATCACTACAACATACAGTGGCTTGCAAAAGTATTCATACCCCATGAACTTTTCACATTTTGTCACCTTACAGCCACAAACTTTAAATGCATTTTAGTGAGATTTTAATTGATAGACCAACACAAAGTAGCAGCTAATTGTAAAGTGGAATGAAAATGATAAATGGTTTTCAAAATTTTAATCAAATAAAAATCTGAAAAGTGTGATGTGCAGAAGTATTTAGTCCCCTATATCAATACTTTGTAGAGCTACCTTTCCCTGCAATTACAGCTGCAAGTCTTTTGGGGTATGTCTCTACCAGCTTTGCGCATCTAGAGACTGAGATTTTTGGCCATTCTTCTTTGCAAAATAGCTCAAGCTCAGCTGGATTGGATGGAGAACGTCTGTGAACAGCAATTTTCATGTCTTGCCACAGATGCTCAATGGGATTAGGTCTGGACTTTGACCTAACACATGAATATTCTTTGATCTAAACCAGGGATCCCCAACCACCGGTCCGTGGACCGGGACTGGGCCATTGGGGGTCTTTTGCCGGTCTGCTGGTCGGCAATCTGACCACTGTGGTGTTGTTCCTAGCTCTATACTAAACATGATTCCCCCCCCACTCTCTCTATAGTACACCAAATAGAGCTGTACACCAGGGTGTGCTGACGGGACCCCGGTGTGCAGCGCTGTAGACCAGGTCCCCACCATTAGCAACGTAGCTAATGGCAGGGATCTGGTCTACAGTGCTGTACACCGGGGTCCCGCCAGCATGCCCCGGTGTACAGCACTGTTTGCTGTATAATCCTGCCCCCATATGGCCAAAGCCCCGCCCCCCTGCCAGGCCGTGGCAAAAGAAGGTTGGGGACTGCTGATCTAAACCATTCCACTGTAGCTCTAGCTGTATGTTTAGTGTCACTGTCTTGCTGGAAGGTAAATCTCCTTCCCAGTCTCAAGTCTTTTGCAGCCTCCAATAGGTTTTCTTCCAGGATTGCCCTGTATTTAGCTGCATCCATCTTCCCATCAACTTTGACCAGATTCCCTGTCCCTGCTGAAGAAAAGCATCCCCACAGCATGATGCTGCCACCACCATGTTTCACAGTGGGGATGGTGTGTTCAGGGTGGTGAGCAGTGTTACTTTTCCGTCACACATAGCGCTTTTGCATTTAGGCCAAAAACTTCAACCAGAGCACCTTCTTCCACATGTTTGCTGTGTCCCCTATATGGCTTGTGGCAAACTGCAAACAGCACTTCTTATGTCTTTCTTTCAACAATGGTTTTCTTCTTGCCACTCTTCCATAAAGACCAGATTTGTGGAGTGCACAACTTATAGTTGTCCTGTGGACAGATTCTCCCACCTGAGCTGTAGATTTCTGCAGCTACTCCATAGTGACCACTGGCTGCTTCTCTGACAAGTGCTCTCCTTGCTCAGTCTGTCAATTTAGGTGGACAGCCATGTCTTGGTAGGTTTGAAGTTGTAGAATACTTTTTCCATTTTTGGATGATGGATTGAAGATTGCTCCTTGGGATGCTCTAAGCTTGGGATATGTTTTTATAACCTAACCCTGCTTTAAACGTCTCCACAACTTTATCTCTGATCTATCTGGTGAGTCCCTTGGTCTTCATGATGCTGCTTGTTCACTAGTGTTCTCTAACAAACCACTGAGGCCTTCACAGAACAGGTGTATTTATGCTGAGACTAAATTACACACAGCTGGATTCTATTACCTAATTAAGTGACTTCTGAAGGCAATTGATTGCACTGGATTTTATTTAGGGGGGCTGAATACTTTTGCAAATCACACTGTTCAGATTTTTATTTGATTTAAAATTTTGAAAACCATGTATCATTTTCGTTCCACTTCACAATTATCTGCTACTTTTGTGTTGGTCTAGCACTTAAAATCTCAATAAAATACATTTAAGTTTGTGGTTGTAAGGTGACAAAATGTGAAAAAGTTCAAGGGGTATGAATATTTTTGCAAGCCACTATATACAATACATTTACATACACAGACAGCCTGTGTACCATGGCATATTTGTGGGGACTGCATAAAGAGGGCTGCGTTTCTGAAATAGTCCTCACTATGACAGGAAGATCTTTCATGTTTCTCTCCATTGATTCTTCGGGAATGGGGGGTCTGGACAAAAATTTTTACACTGCTGGAGTCAACGGTGCAGCATTTATTAAAGGATGGTAAAGGCTCCTAATTTTAAAGCATACCTACAGTTTTATAAACCAATTATCATAAATGAATAGTGCATTTGAATGAATATTAAAAAAAAAAAGTTTGAAATATATCTTAAGGAGATCTTTCCTTCACCACTTTTTAAGCTGTTCTCCTGCCTTTTATCTTCTATCTGACTGCTTGTTTACATTATATTCATCTCTGTATTCAGCCTCACGCATACAGCTCTATGAGGAAGGTAGGAATGGAATAGGATGCTCCTGCCGGCTGGTTAATTCATCTATTATTTTGTGCAGTAGTATCCTCTTATCTACAAGCAGTGTGCATGGAATAGCAGAATGTAATATCAATTGTGTCTCTTCGATTCCCCCTCCTCCAATCTTCATTGACTAATATGTAGAAAGTAACTGCCTGAAAAGTGGAGAAGAAAACCCATTACTTTAATAAGCTATATTACAAAGTTTCATATATTAATGTAAAGGAATTGCTAGAGGAACGATTCCCCAGTAGCTGCTGGAGAACCCTGGGGAGAGGGGCACAACAAGACAGTGAGCCCTAAATCTGAACCCCCCCCCCCACTGGCCCTGCCTCTTGCCTGACTGTCCTAGGTGACAGCTGACAACTCGGAGCCAGTCCCTACACTGAATAAGTGACAACACAGAACGCAGACAGAACAAACGACAAAAAGGGGGGTCAGAAATAGTCAAGGCCAGAGGTCAGGAATAGGAATACAGGTAACAAAAACAGCAAGGAGTAATAGCCAGAACGCACAAAGCAATAACCAGCGCCAATGTGAATGTGAGCAAAGAATAAATAGGAAGAAAGAACCCGCCCCAGACTTGATGGGAGGAAGGGCTGTCAATCACACAGGTAAGGCAAAAATTAACTATTAGTGGAGCAGAGGAAAAGCAAGGTGAAGTAGACGGGTGTGGCAGAAAATCAATTACATAATCCTAGGACAGTGTTCAGACTGAGCAACAAGAATCTTAAACAACTAATCAAACTGAGCACGCCTCCTGCGCCGCTGCATGCGGTCGGAGGGTGGTGCAGAGACCGAACAGGCAGAGACGTTACAATTAACCTGTACTTTTCATTCATGACAAGGTATTTATAACTGGAGGTACACTTTAAACTAACAAGTTATACAGAAATTTTCCCTGCCAAAATAGTTGAGCAGAACCTCCAACATCAGAATATTCCTGTAGGTAAACAACCATTGAAATTTTAGCAACTTTTTTACAGGGATTTAGTAAATCCGTTAATTTGTTTTAATTACATGTACTTGGTCTTCCCTTCACTCTAGGAGATGTATACAAAGTTTCTGTGAAAGCTGTATCAGCGTATTATGGCTATTATCCTGTGACTATTGTGTTTGAGTTCACAAGAGGAAGTGCAGAATCCAAAGAGAAATTTCTTATTGGGAGGTTCATTTCTGCAGTTTCTAACAGTAGATTAGCTGAGGATCTAGCACCAACATCTAAATATATCCCCTATCAAAGAAGCCTTCTAAAGACCTTCACAAGAATTGAGGAGGATGGAATCCCACCTGACAGGTCAGATTCAGTTCTTTCAATAGTAATTGAAAACTAATCTTAACTGGCTCTTGTTTCTGGGCAGTCATTTTCTGTATTTCAAATTCTTTTTTTCTTGTCTCTTTAAATTTTGTTTTACTATTTAAATAGGACCTTTCATCAAAAAGTCCAACTCTTTACATCAATTAATAGCTGCTGCTCCACTGATTCTGGCACAGTTGGAATTTTTTCTCTAGCCCCCACCATTACCAAGTAATCAATGCAGTTCAGTTCATTTCGGTGCCTGCTAAACTATTTATACTCTGTACATTCAGAGGGGTGGTGTCAGGCAGGAGCAGTAAAGGGGTGTGATTCTGAGCTTTGACACTGGCTGCCTCTGATTGGGGTTCTGAATCACCCCCTCCCCCCCCGCCTGACACTGCCCTTCTGACATTACAGAGCTTAAATAGCACATCAGGTACCAAAACTATCTGTTCTTGCTCAGGAATAGTGGTGACTAGAGAAATTCCTACTATGTTGGAATTAGTGGAGTGGCGCTTATTAACAGGTGCTAAGAACTTGATTTAATGGAGGTGGAGGAAGGTTGAGTATCCAGGACCAGAAAGTAACAGGTTCAGGTTAATTTGAATATCTAGAAATTCTGATGTTATAATTGCAATCTGTTCTAAATCTTTCCCCAGGTCTGTAGCCTATTCTTTAGAACAGGAGATTCCACTTGATCAGTTTTTCCCCCTGTTACACCTGAGAGAAGGTATAAGACACGGACAGTTCTCAAGGTACAGTAGGATACAAATGTGTTTATATTCAGTGCTGTTTATCACTGTACTAGGCTACCAAATGCAGTCTTAGAAGAGGCTCTGTGAATATTTGCACATTTGCTTCACAACATGCAAAATCCAATTCTATCTTCTAAAACTGCGACTGGTAAGTGAAAACTCTCCCGGTAATAAAATTGGGAGGTCTGAGGTAACACTCGGCCTTCATCTATGGAGCACTTTTCTGTATTAGAGAAATTATAGTTTGGGAGATATAGCATGATCACACTATCTCTACAGGAAATTTCTTATTTAAATTAAAAAATAAATTAATAAATCCACCTCTGGGTTGTCTGGTATTGCTGTATGTCTGCTAAGCTCCAGTGAGGAGGGTTTTGTTTTTGTTCTTTTGTGTATGTGGTGTGCCATGTATACATGGTTAGTGCACAGTAACACTTGATTTGTCCTGTATGATCAGTGCAATTCTCTCATCTAAGTCTGACTCTGTGGTCTGATCTTTTAAGACTCTAGCAACATTCCTGTCACACACAGAAGTGACTATAAAATAGAGGAGATGTATCAGTCTCTTATACTCTTCCTTCTCTCTGGAACCCCTGACAGAGGCTCAAAAAGCCTGCATGTGTAATTTCAGGTCTTTTTTAGAGGTTGGCCACTTTATCACTACTTTCCCAAATGTGCTGGATAAAGCTGCACAAGTCAATTGTGGAGGGGGACATGACAACTCCTGTCTATAAGCTGCCTCCACCCAATAACCCTGCATGTACAAGTTTTCCATGCGGTGTACTGTTATTCACAATACTAGTGATGGACAGGTCTGGTCACATGTCCCTTCATCTGCAGAGGAAATCTTAATATTTTGTTATTACAGATTCAGAGCAAGAGTGACTTGTTATGCCTTATCCAGCACTTTTGGGAAAGTAATGATGGTGACAACCGCTTTAAACAAATCAGTGGAAATACTTTTCACAGCTCAGAAAAGCAGCTTATGCAAGATGGCTTCCCAGTTTTCATTTTGTAGAGCACCAAATTTAAAAAAACAAAAAAAACTTTTAGCTTAAATTCTTTGACCAGCAAAACATTATAGCCCTTACAACAAACAGAACAATTTTGTGATCTGTTTTCCTGCAAAATCTTAAGGCCATAGAACAATCAAATTAAAACCTGTGGTTCTTGGCCCATGGCAGTGCCCCACCATGTGACCATATGCTCTACCCTAATGCTAGTCATAGACATGAGATTTGTCTAATTTGTAGCAATGCATTGGCATAACAAACGCTTACTGATCGTTTTGGTTTTTTTGCTCACTAACAATCAAAAAAAAAATAATCTAACTTGGCAGGTTGACAGCTATTGGTTGTGCAAAAAAGTGTTACAACCTAATGGCGAGAAGCATGAATTGCGTGTTTCGACTGATATTTATGTGAGAGTTTTAAACAAACATGTACAGTTGTGGCTCAACTTGATCACATACAAATGTGTATAGCACTTATTAATAGATAAGACTTATTACATTAGCGTATTTAAGATTCTACTCTTCATCTGTAAGAAAAGGTATCTTCTCCTTGTATATTCTTCAAATTAATAGAATAAAAATAAATCTGCAACTAATGGAGTTATTCTATAAACAAGACTTGCTTAATTTTGCAATTAGGAAGCAGATAAACAATAAAAAAAAATCCAGTGCAAAAGTTTCATTAGGCTAAGGCCTTATATACTAGGTCCAATAAGATATCAACCACAGACACCCGCAGCAGACTCACCAACAAAAAGAAGCCGAAATCGGCTGGTTTTCATTGCGAGTTTTAGTCCTGCAACCGTGCTAAACCCCAGCAAAGAACTGCAAGTTCTAAATCTGCAATACAAGACACTTTGCTCTGCAGGTTTTTTTCAGCAGTGTGGTGGGATTTGTTTAAATCCTCTTCACTGCGGCTAACCTGCTGTGACTACATCACGTGTGGCCCCAGGCCATATTCTTTAAAAGTAAAAATGTTTATAATTCTATAATTTCAGTGACTTGCTGCTCACACCTCTTGAGGTTAACAACTATGATGAAAAATTTCACTTGCTGCTACACCTTGAAGAGATACAAATGGAGATTGACATCCGAAAATATGATCAACATCAGCAGACAATGGAACGTGATAGAAGGGACAAACATCTCTTAATTCTTGGTGTAAGTGGGCTTCCTTTTAATCTTCAGGGCTTTTTTAAATAATGGCTGTAAAGACATTTGGGAGGAAGGGGGTGGAATTTATCAGACCCTGCACTCCAGAATTCTGGCATAGATAGAAAGATATCTGCACCACACTCTCCACTTTTTGAAAGTGGGTGGGAAAGTGGGCATGGTTAACCTGTCTATACTCCCGACTTTAAAAAAAAATAAAATAAAAAATCACAAGAATTATCGCAAACTCTCTCCCAGATTCAGCATGATAGTTCTGGATTTCCCTCATCTGCTGCTGAGTACATTGGTGAAGCAGTGCTCTCTGCTTCATCATTCAGCCCGTCTTTCCTTATATGCAGGCATCGGCAATGTAGCGATGTGAAGAATGGGGCAAGGTGGGATTGGGCAGGGTCAAGGAGGCATGGATGGTGGTAGAGGCATGGTTTATATGTAAATTGAGCCACACTCCACAAATTTTGTCCCTATTTCAGTTCCCTGAAAGCTAGGTGGTATGCGAACTATAGTACTGGGTCACAATTTTACAACTCTCACCATAACATTGCACCATTATGTTTCTTTTCTGTTGTTTTATTGTCTTAGGTGCCAGGTGTAGCTGAAAATAGACCTTCCGTACTAAAGGGAGATCACCTTTTTGTATCCATGTCTGATGAACCTGAATCTCCTCGAAAAATTAGCTACAAGGGCTATGTACATGGTGTCGAATTGGAGAGGGTCAAACTTGGATTTTCTCAGAAGTAAGCACTTCAATGTTACCTTCATATATTTTATATACCTTTTAACTAAAGAGACCGATAATTTAAAAGTGAGTTTTCTGAATTGAAGAAAAAATACACTAGAAGGGGAAAATGTGATAAAACTTATTTGGTCACCATTCCAGCACTTCATTCCAGCTGCTCCCGTCTAATCTCTTTACTTGGCTGTAGTGGTATATGGCACAGGACAGCTGAGGCCTGTGTTTTACTGCAGTATTTACATGGCTGTGGCTACATCACTCCTGCAAACAGAGATTGGTGGGAAGGACAGGAACGGCAGCATAATGAACAAAAAAATAAATAAAAAAAAATATATATATATATATATATATATATATATATATATATATATATATATTTTTTTTTTTTTTTTTTGTTTACAGTATGTTAAATGAATAAATGAATAAAGCCCCCAAAATGCTCCTCTTCTTCTACATAAAATTAATTATATAAAAAAAAAAAAAAAAGTAACATGTTACTTATTCTGTACACTGCATGGCAAAAAATTTTTAAAGGTAAAACGCAATGCCAGAATTGATGTTTTGTTTTTTAAATCCCCCAAGAATGAATAAGTTTTATTAATTCTATAAGTTCTAGGCACCCAAAAATAGTGGCTTTACAAAATGCATCTCATCCTGCAAAAAACAGCCCTCATATGGCTACATCACCAGAAAAATAAAAAAAAATATAGCTCACACAATGTGAAGACAAAAATCGCCAAATCATTAGAACAAAACAGGCAGGGAGGAACTGTATAAGCGGTGCGAGCATATATTGGGGTACACCCCATATTTAGAGCTTACAATGGAAAAGACACCAGAAGTGATCATAGGAGCTACTTGGGAAATAGTAGGGAATTTGGTGTTCCCAATGTATCCACACAGCTTACATATTCACTTTTCGCCATCTGCTGTGCATTAATGTCTGGGAAACTACTCATTACACTCATAGTTAAATTCTTTGAGGGGTGCATTTTCAAAATGGGGTCACACCCTTGGGGATTCCACTGTACTGGTAATTAGAGGCTCTGCAAGCATGACATGGCATCCATACTGTATACCAAACCTCTAAATCTGCACTCCAAAAGCCACACAACACTCCTTCCCTTCTGTGCCCTGCTGTGTGCTTAAACAACAGTTTATACCCACATGCTCGCTACACCACTTGATTAATCCCTTCAGTGGTGCAGTTTCCAAAATGGGGTCACATCTCTACAGATTCCACTTTACCGGCAACTCATAGCTCTCAAAAATAAAAAATAACTGCTCTAAAATGGCGTTCCCTCCCTTCTGTGCCCGGCTGTGCCCGAACAGCAGTTTATACCCACATATGACACTGTTAAGTACGTTATCCTGGGTACAACATTGTCATACATCGGCACACAAAAGGGTGCAGATGTGAAGAAGGCTGTTAGATAATTTTTTTTTTTTTTTTTGGTTGCCATGTCATGTTTGCAGAGACCCTAAAATTGCCTCTACAAAATGGAGTCACTTCTTGGGGAATTCCAGTTTACTGGCACCTCCAGGGCTCTGCAAAACATGGCGTCCAGAAAGTTCCTCTAAATCTGTACTCCAAAAATTAAAAAGTGCAGTGCTGTTTCCCTTTTGTGCGCCTAAGCAGCAGTTTACGCCCACATATACAACTTTTTTGTACCTGGGATAACCCACTTAATAGTTTTAGGATTGCATGTCTCTGATGACTCAAAGTGGGCATAACATATTGGGCACTGAAATGGCAGATTTCCATAAAAATTTAAATTTTCGCTTTGTAAATTAACTTTTGGGAAACACTCTTGGGCTCAAAATGATACCCCCTTGAGAAATTCCTTGAGGGGTGTAGTTTCTAAAATGGGTTCACTTTTTGGGGCTTTCCATTGGTACTTTAGGGGCTCTGCAAATGCGACATGGCGCCTAAAATCTATTGCAGCAAAATCTGCCCTCTGAAAGCCAAATGGCGCGCTTTCCATTCTGAGCCCCACCATGTAACCATACAGCAGTTTACAACCATGGGGCATTGCCGTATTCAGGAGAAATTGTGTAATGAACTTTGGGGAGCTTTTTCTCCTTTAACCCCTTGTCAAAATGAAAACTTTGGGGATAAAGTGATGGTTTTTAGTAATTTTTCATTTACACATCCCAATGTGGTGAAGGTGGGGGGCATTCCTCACATCCCAGTGGTGAAGCTAGGTTGTAAGGCCCGCCCTTCTGACAGTCCTGAGATATTAGTCCCAAAATTAACACTGATATCTGCAGCACCGGGGCACATATTGGGAAAGCGTTCTGGCGGTATATAAAACCACACATTCATAAGGACCTGAAAGGTCCTCTTTAACCCCTTGTGAATGTGTTTTTTATTTTAGGGCTAAATGAATGTAATATTGAGGAAAAGAAAATTAAATGTATAAATTTCAACTCCATATTTTTAATTCCTGTGAAATGCTTAAAGGATTAACTAACTTCCAAAATGCTGTTTTGAATTATGAGGGGTGCAGTTTTGAAAATGGGGTGATTTATGGGGGTTTTTAATAAAAAAAAAAAAAATAAATATATATATATATATATATATATATATATATATATATGGTGTATGTATTTGGGTGGTATGACTATCTGTCTGAAAAGTCGAGCATTTCACATTTTGAAAATTGCGATTTATTTATTTTAGTTTTGTGCAGAAATTTATTCCTGGAATGCTGTTTGATGTCACATTTACTTTTAACCGCTTGCCACTGATGATCCAACACAGGGCAGTCGATCTAGCCAAAAAGAAAAACCTGCAAGACTGCCTGTTTCCAACTGGATCACGCCAAGAATGCCTTGTTAATACAGACAGACTGAGGTAAACCTTGTCTTCATTTCTGAAGGAAGAGAACTGCATATGATCTAAAGATTAATAGGGTCTCCAAGATTTAGCTTATTAACTTCTCCATGTCCATGACTTCTCTCCTCTGGCATGACTCCCTGCAATCTTCGGCCTCTGTAGTGACGTCACATGGCCCAGGCTGACATTATTATGCGTTGCAACACCAGCCTGGCCCACGTGAAGTCTTTGTCAACACTGAAGAGAGCCAAAAGCAGCAGGGAGTGCGCTGGAGCCCAGGAGAGGTAAGTAACACTGGTTTTTGTTTGTCACCTCCTCTGGGTCTCCGATCATTATACTCTGGGATCTGAAAAGACCCTGGAGTATAATAGTTTGTGGAGGGACCGCTGTGGGGTATAATACTGTGTGTAGGGGCCACTGTGGGACATAATAGTGTGTGTAAATGGGGTGTTATACTGTGTGGAGGCTAGGAAAGGAGGTGTTATGCTGTGGGGGGGGGCAGTCTTTGCTAGTAGCGCACATGGGCTGGTCAACCATTTACATATTACGATTATGCCCTCACACAAAGAAACACACAATATAAAAAAAAATTATAAATGTAATTATGAAAATGCATAACATGAATTATAATAGCTTTTATTAAAACTTAAACTTAGCCTCTGGTCCATTGCCACAATCAAAACGTCAAACATTCCCCAAAATGGTAGAAATAAAAACTACATCTGGTCAGGCAAATACTCTTTATGTAGCGCCTTATATGGAAATATTAAAAAAGTTACGGTTGTCAGAATATGTCCACTCAAAAAGAGTCCAAAACTTTGGGGGGGGGGGAATTCTTTAAAGTGTAAAAACGAAACCGTAACAAAACTATATATATAAATTTGGTATTGTTGTATTCGTGTCAACTCACAGAATACAAGGAACGTCATTTTGGCTGCAGTGAATGTCATAAAAACTAAGCCTGTAAGTATGTTGCACATTACACCTCATTCTGAATTTTTTCCAACTTCCTAGGACATTGTACAGAATATTAAATGGTACCAATACAAAGTATAATTTGTCCTGTCAGCTGGGGAACCTGTAAATGCAGCTGTCCCTGGAAACGAAGACCTGAATAGAAAATGTTATGCTTGGTTGTAGTAATTTTGCTATAATTCTGTTGAGTATGTACAATCTTCATTCCCTAAACTGGACTTTATGGCCATAAACTCATGCGTTTGTTTTTTTTTTCTCCCCCTTTCCTAGGTTGTATGACCAAAAACTTGAGAACAACCAAGAACAGTACATGGCTGTTAAGCGAATTGTGAGTGGGTTATCAAGACCAGCTCCCTACCTCTTATTTGGCCCACCAGGCACTGGGAAAACTGTAACTTTGGTTGAGGCGATCAAACAGGTAAGGCTGGGTTTGCATGGAGGATTTTTTTTTTTTTTCCTCCCCTCTGGTGTCTGTGTGTAATCGCTGTTTAGCACAGTGCTAGTGTGAACCTAGTGTCAAGGTCTTACCACATTTTTGTCTAAATATGAATCACCCCTCTCCCCAGGTTTTTTGTTATGAAAGTTACTAAAATGCATTGCCTGTAAAATATGGCAGGGCAAATATGTCAGTGTTTTGAAAAGTATTTGCAATTGACATTTTCGTAAGGGCCGGTTCATATCTGCGTTCGGTTTCCCCCGAATGGAAACCTATACGCGTAGAAAAGCGGCTTACCTAAGGAAACCTGCGGACCCCATAGATTATACTGGGGTCCTTGTGGTTTCTGCTTGGTTTCTGCACAAAACAAGTGGAGAGAAAAGTGCTGCAAGCAGCACTTTCCGTTCCGCATGTTTCATGCGGAAATCAAGCAGAAACCACACGGAAACCGAACGCAGATGTGAACCGGCCCTTAGTCATTTTATGTATCTTGGACCCACTCCTGATTTTGGCTTACAAACACAGATACGAAATATTGACCATGTGAAAGTGGCCTAGATCTTTAGTTTTATTTTCGAAATTGGTAGAACTTAGATTGTCATAAAAGGCAGATTGTAGGGGGTCCCAACAGTAGGACCCAAAATAATCTTTTCTTCAATTTTGTGTATAGCTTTGCTGTGTTTTTTGGGGTTAAGTATTCTCATTAACCTTTTTCAGCCTTCCACCATTTAGTGATGTGGCTGCATAGTTCCTGCAAGCCACTGTTCAGTTATGGTGCAGGGGTAGGGTTCTAAAGTTATACTCTGGCAGTCTAATGGATGAATCTGGGGTTGGAGACTGAACAGAAAACTAAGAAGAATGCATAGTGCCTACTGTAAGATATGGAGAGGAGGGATAATGGTATGGTAATATTTTTGAGGGGAAGAATCGGACTAGGCCCATTAAATATGCAGGATACTGTTATTTCATACAAATATTTTTTTTTAAACTGTTTACCCTAACTTGACAAAAAGTTGGAAACTAACCTTGTATCTGTTATGGCATGAATGTGACACTGTGCACAAACTGGGGCCCATAAAGACAAGCTTTGAGTGGTCTTATGTATAGAAAATTAAGTGTAATGCACAGAACCCTGACCTGGACCCCACTGACTAAGCTGGGGTTCAAATTGCAGGATAGACCTTCTCTTCCAACATTGGTGTCTAACCTCACAAATATTTGTTTTTGCTGAATACATTTGTTTCCATAGCGACATGCCTATATGTTGTATAAAGCCTTCGCAAAAGATTGGAGGCTGTTATAGAAACTGACTCCATTTGTTACTGGAATGCAGAGTCCAAGAAACTGATGTAGATTTCCACATTCTTTTGGCCATATATCACATTGTGTAATTTAGTGATATATCTTGTACTGTATCTATGTTACTGCTGAATTCTGATATCTCTCATTACAGATACTAAAGAACATCCCAAAGTGCCATGTTCTAGCATGTGCTCCATCTAACAGTGCATCAGATCTGCTCTGTGAGCGCTTGATGAATCACATAGATAAGAAAGATATTTACAGAATAATGGCCACCAGCAGGGATTTCCGTTTTGTTCCAGAAAATATAAAGGTATGTTTCATATGTGATGCTTTAGGAGTAACTCTAGGAACAAGAATTAAAGGCAAGATTGTCAGGGGATTTTTATGCAGCATTGTGAGAGCTGTATCAAAACTGGTGGAGAAAAGTGGAGTAAGTTGCCCTGATTTCATTATCAAAGGGGCCTCTGCAGAATTGGTGGGGTTTTCTGATTGGTTGCCTTAACTTGATAGCCTCTCTTGGGATGACTGGCATGGTGACTTAATGGTACTGTTAACTTGCAGCCCTGGGGTAGTGAGGTTAAATCTGACCAAATGCATAATATGCATGTAATTTGTATGCTCCCTCCATGTATCACCATTTTCCTGTAAGTACCATGGCTTCCTCTGATTTCCCTCTTCCCCCTTCCCAAATTTAAAAAAAAAAAAAAAAATTAACTTAATTTCTGTGAAATTGGCCTTGTGTGTTTTTAGTCTACCACTTTCCTCAAGAATATTTAAAGCGTAGCTAAGCTTTTGGACAACTTGTGATTTTCTTACAATATTTGTGTCTTTAATAAATTTTGTAATAGACATTATTAACAGATTTTGTCTCCTTTACGTGAAATTCCACATCTCTTTATTCTTTCCTTTGTTAATGTATTGAGCTGTTCCTGCCTCTCATTGAGTAGCTGTCTATGGAGTATGGGCTTGGAGTACAGGTTGTGTAAAGAGGAGCTTGCAGTGTTATCAATATTTCAAAGATCTCACTGGTTGAAAACACAGTCAGGATTGGGATATTTATATGCAGCAGCATAATATATATAATATAAAAATCCCAATCACGACTGTTTTCAACCAGTGATATCTCTAGAAATAATATGGATAGCACTGCAACCTTACCCTAATTTACTCTACATTTTACACAGTCCCATAGTCCAAGCCCATACGCCATACATGGTTACTCAGTAAAAGGCAGGAACAGCTCTCCAGAAAGAAGCAAGGGGAATAATATCCTATCCTATAAACTGGATAGGTATATAGCTGGGATGTTTTAGGAATTCCTGCTTTTGCAGGGGGTTGGACTCGATGGCCCTTGAGGTCCCTTCCAACTTAAACAAACAAACAAACAAATTAAAGTGTAGCTAAATTTTCGGGCAACTTTTAACAGCTTCCACTGCAATACAGAGCACATGACAGTGATAAACATACCTCTGTTATATATGTCACTTTGTTAGATTTGGAGAAAAACATTGAAGTCTTATGCAAATGAGGTAGTTGGTGCACTGGAGGAGGGCATTCAGACTTGGTAGCACTACTCTTGCTACTAAAGTAGTGGGAGGATCAACTCTCTCAGAATGGGGTGGGGGGTACAGGCAGGAGATGGTAGGGGTCTGAGTGTCAAAAGCCATGCTCCAGGAAGCCAAAGGCCCGCCACAAGTGCACCAAGTGCTTCATTTGTGTAAGACCTGTTTTGTTTTTTTGACCAAATCTACAAAAGTAATGGCAAACCTTTTTCTTACGTATGTCATCAGAGTAATGTGCTTTGTAATACAGTGGTGACTGTTCAGTATGTTTGAGGAGGGGGTAGACTCTCTTTAACAAAGGAAAGTTAAACAGTGAGAAAAGGGACCAGTATGAATTATACCAGACTGTACAGTGCTGCAGAAGCAACATGGTACCATTTTTATAAATGAAGACCAGATAATATGTACCCACTAAAGTGCTCTCTGCAAAATCATGCTAAGTTATCACTAATTTCTTTACTTGTCACTTCAGTGGTTTGGCATGAGAAGGCACATGGCCTTATTCATAGAGGATCTCTTAAATAAAGCATATTATTTATGTGAATATTATTTACTACTCCTACATAACAACATATAATATTTATTTATTTATTTATTTATTTATTTTTTGTTGCATCCACAGCCTTGTTGCAACTGGAATGCTAGAACTCAGACATATGAATATCCTAATAAAAATGAGCTTATGAAATACAGAGTTATCATCACAACTCTTGTTACAGCTGGAAGGTATGGGAAGAGCTACAGCATGATTACTCTATAAATAATAGATCATAATTTACAGTCTACAGTTTTTGGAAAATGAAGCAGACTTATTGATCCGTTGTTGTTGCCAGGCAAAACTGCAGACTCTAAAAGGGGAATGCAGTATTATGTGGCAGCCATAGAAGACGGAGTTGAGTAATATTGCAGAATATAGTGTGGCTTCATACACTTTTACAAACATACTGCCATTCTTCATGCAGGTTTTTTCTCCTTTTATGCTCCTGCTAGTTACCCATGGAAACACAGCAGCTTTGCCCCTATCTGTTGAAAGATATTCTATTAAGTAGTGGTTGTCCAAAGCAAGGAACCTCTTTAATGGTATTTTAATGTCTTGTTATGTTGCCATCTTGTATTTTCCAGACTTGTTTCTGCACGATTCCCATCTGGCCACTTTTCCCATGTGTTCATTGATGAGGCTGGACATTCAGCAGAGCCTGAGTGTGTAACAGCTATAGCAGGTATATCATTTCAATTGGTTAACTCTTTCAAAGCAGTATCTATACCGGTTTCTTAATTTTGGAAGCAATTTGGCTGTAACAGGAAGAAAATTATGTCAAATGTTTTTTTAGGTATTCTGGATGTGATGGCAGAAGGACAGTTGGTTCTGGCTGGTGATCCACAGCAGCTAGGCCCAGTATTAAGGTCTCCATTTGCTATTGAAAATGGATTAGGTGAGTGCTTCATATATTATATATATATTTTTTTTTTTCTTATGAGTCTCACAGAGAACAATGTGTAACTTTTTTGCTATTCAGGATTCCTTTGAGACTTCATAACTGTGGTGTTTCACTTGCTGTTATTCAGGTATATCATTGCTTGAAAGGCTGATGACTCAAAATCCACTTTATGGAAAAACCAGTGGCTCTTACGATCCTCAGTTTGTCACAAAGTTGCTGCTCAATTACAGGTCTGTAATATCATGTAATATGTCTTTAATAATATGCCTGTAATATATTGTTTTTGTTAGCTATAAAAAGCAACATTCCATTTTTATAAAAAATGAAATGCTATCAGTCTGTTTTCTACCCTAAATGTAAAAGTACATCACAACAACACAGGGATTTCTGACGGAAAATTGCTTTTATTTATGTAGCTGCATACATAGTGAAGGATTTTGGCAGGTAAACCCAGAGTCAGATTTCTAGGGGCTCATCCTAGTGCTACTGGTATACAAGCTATGAAAAAAGTCACGTCCTGGCTCAGTCAGATCTATTATCGTTTGCACCAGTTTTTTGGCATAAATGCTAGAATTCTATGCCAAAAAAGGAGCTCGTGTGGAGTTCTATTTAGGTGTGTGAACCCAGAGGATGAGCCTAATCTATGACCAGGTACACTTCCTTATAAATTAGAATAAATTCCTTATAAACAGAATCTGGCAGGTGGAAAACATTTTTTGATAAATAAGCCCTTATATATTACTCAGTGGTGTCAGTCTCGACTGTAGCATCTGAGGGGTTAAATAGCTGATTGAGTGTCTGCTCTAATGGCTGAGACTTATCAATGCAGCATAATGGGACAGTGGTTGGCAAGAATAAAACTAACTTTCAGCAGGCCCTCAGGATCTGGGGTTGTAACTCTGAGGGATCGGGAAGAATACGTGCCCACGGTAAACAGCTGAAGCAAAGCTTCACCTGCTGATCAGCTCTTTCCTAGCATCCATCTAGTAAGTGCCACCTCTAATGGCTACCATACAGTGACTTTAGACCGCTACTTGCCAGAATACTCCAGAAGGTAACAACTTGTTCATTTTCCCGATCCCCACTCCTGCCCTAGGCCTCGTTTGTTTGCCTTCAGTCTCTCCTTCAGGTGTCCCTGTGCGCCCCTGATCATGTTCCAACGCTAAAGCGCGTCAGAGGCATCCTGAAGCTGCTCATCGTCGTGACATATTTGGCATCATGTGGTCCCCTGAAGGCTGAAGAGAAAGTAGAGGAGGCTGCAGTGGGCAGGAGCAGGGATTGGTAAATTTAAAGGGATTATCCAGGCAAAAATGGACATCCCTTTTAAAATTTAAATAAGCTGGGGCAGTGAAAAAAATGCAAACTCCCCTGTCCCTGTTGCTCCAGTGTCCTCCTGGTTCATCCGGCATGTGACCGCTGAGGCCAATCAGCAAAAGGCCTGAATGTCACTACCTGTGACATCACTGGTCCTCTTCCTGAGCGGGAGGTCCAGCAGGCGTGGGAGGAAAATGGAGCAACGGGGACAGGTGAGTGAGTGTGTGTGTGTGTGTGTGTGTGTGTGTGTGTGTGTGTGTGTGATGTATATGTACAGTGGGTACGGAAAGTATTCAGACCCCTTTAAATTTTTCACTCTTTGTTTCATTTTAGCCATTTGCTAAAAGCAAAAAAGTTCATTGTATTTCTCATTAATGTACACTCAGCACCTCATCTTGACAGAAAAAACAGAAATGTAGATATTTTTGCAAATTTATTAAAAAAGAAAAACTGAAATATCACATGATCATAAGTATTCAGACCCTTTGCTCAGTATTGAGTAGAAGTGCCCTTTTGAGCTAGAACAGCCATGAGTCGTCTTGGGAATGATGCAACAAGTTTTTCACATCTGGATTTGGGGATTCTCTGCCATTCTTCCTTGCAGATCCTCTCCAGTTCCGTCAGGTTGGATGGTGAACGTTGGTGGACAGCCATTTTCAGGTCTCTCCAGAGATGCTCAATTGGGTTGAGGTCAGGGCTCTGGCTGAGCCAGTCAAGAATGGTCACAGAGTTGTTCTGAAGCCACTCCTTTTTTTATTTTAGCTGTGTACTTAGGGTCATTGTCTTATTGGAAGGTGAAACTTCGGCCCAGTCTGAGGTCCAGAGCACTCTGGAAGAGGTTTTCTTCCAGGATATCTCTGTACTTGGCTGCATTCATCTTTCCTTCAATTGCAACCAGTTGTCCTGTCCCTGCAGCTGAAAAACACCCCCATAGCATGATGCTGCTACCACCATGTTTCACGTTGGGATTGTATTAGGCAGGTGATAAACAGTGCCTGGTTTTGTCCACACATACCTCTTAGAATTAATGCCAAAAAGTTGAATCTTCATCTCATCAGACCAGAGAATCTTATTTCTCATAGTCTGGGAGTCCTTCATGTGTTTTTTTGGTAAAATCTATGCGGGCTTTCATATGTCTTGCACTGAGGAGAGGCTTCCTTCGAGCCACTCTGCCATAAAGCCCTGACTGGTGGAGGGCTGCAGTGATAGTTGACTTTGTGGAACTTTCTCCCATCTCCCTACTGCATCTCTGGAGCTCAACCACAGTGATCTTTGGGTTCTTCTTTACCTCTCTCACCAAGGCTCTTCTCCCACGATTGCTCTGTTTGGCTGGAGGGCCTGGTCTTGGAAGAGTTCTGGTCATCCCAAACTATTTCCATTAAAGGATTATGTGCTCTTAGGAGCCTTGAGTGTTGCAGGAATTCTTTTGTAACCTTGGCCAGATCTGTGCCTTGCCACAATTCTGTCTCTGAGCTCCTTGGGCACTTCCTTTTGACCTCATGATTCTCATTTGCTCTGACATGCACTGTGAGCTGTGAGGTCTTATATAGACAGGTGTGTGCCTTTCCTAATCAAGTCCAATCAGTTTAATTAAACACAGCTGGTCTCCAATGAAGGAGTAGAACCATCTCAAGGAGGATCAGAAGGAAATGGACAGCATATGAGTTAAATATGAGTGTCACAGCAAAGGGTCTGAATACTTATGACCATGTGACATTTCAGTTTTTCTTTTTTAATAAATTTGCAAAAAAATCTACATTTCAGTTTTTTTTCTGTTTAAATTGGGGTGCTGAGTGTACATTAATGAGAAATAAAAGGAACTTTTTTGCTTTTAGCAAATGGCTAAAATGAAACAAAGAGTGAAAAATTTAAAGGGGTCTGAATACTTTCCGTACCCACTGTATATATAATATAATTTTTTTTTTCTACACTGTCCCCTGCTTATTTAAATTTTAAAAGGGATGTCAATTTGTGCCCAGACAACCCCTTTAATTTACCAATCCCTGCTCCTGCCCACAGCAGCCGCCTCCATTTTCTCTTCTCTTTATTAAAAAAAAAACAAAAAAAAAACAAAAACTGAATTTCCCCACTGTGGGACTATTTAAAGGACTATTATTATTATTATTATTATTATTTCAGCCTTCAGGAGACCACTTGATGCCAAATATGTCACAACGCTGAGCAGCTTCAGGATGCCGCTGACTCGCTTTAGCGTTGGAACATGATCAGGGGCGCACAGGGAAACCTGAAGGAGAGGCTGAAGGGAAGCGAAGGAGGCCTAGGGCAGGAGTGGGGATTGGAAAAATGAGTAACAGTTACCTGCTGGAGTATTCTGGCAGGTAGCGGTCTAAAGTCACTGTATGGTGGCCATCAGAGATGGCACTTACTAGATGGGTGCCAGGAAAGGGCTGATCAGCAGGTGAAGCTTTGCTTCAGTTTTTTACCATGAGCATGTATTCTTCCCTGTCCTTCTGAGAGTTACAACTCCAGATCCTGAGGGCCTGCTGAAAGTTAGTTTAATTCTTGCCAACCACTGTACCATTATGCTGCAGTGATAGTAGTCTCAGTCACTAGAGTAGACACTCTCTCAGCTATTAACCGGTGGGATCACACCGGAGCAACAAGTACAAGTGAGTATATACAATTTTTTTTTTTTTCTGCCCCCAGCAGATTTAAACTTTAAAAGTTTTGTCTGAGCAACCCCTTTAATATCTGCCATTACTGGCTGGAGTAATCCAGCAGGTAATGGCCTATTAAAAATCAGCGGGGGCTGGGCTGGCCAGGCCCCCTAAAGGTGGGGGATTGACCAGTACCCTAGTGAGCCAGTCTGAGCCTGGGTAAACCAGTTTATCCATGGATGCACCTGCATAAAGAACAGCAAGTTTTCAAGAAGATTTCCTTTGTTGTCGTGATCTACATTTACACCCAGTGGTTACAAGCACAGCTGAACTTAAAGGGGTTATTCAGTTTTTAAAAATGTGGGCCAAATAACAGGAGGCATAATTACTAATTACACTTCCTAATATATATATATATATATCCTGTTTAAATTAAGCACCGTTTAACTGATTTATTTTCAGGTCATTGACCTCAGCTGTGATGTTTCATTTACAAGCTCACTACCCCTCCCTGTGAGCAGTCTAGCCAGCAATGATTCATGGGAAGTGTAGTTTATCCACAGATTCAATGCATGTAAATAACAGTGATACAAGCAGCAGCAATTAAAATAAAGCCAACCGAAATATTTGGGGGGGGGGGGACAGGAAGATAGAGGGGTTAAAGGTCCCCAACCCACGTCCCCTCTCCAGTGTTCTTCCTGTCCCTCTGAGGAAGGAGGTAGAGAGGATTCTCAAGAGCATATCTGAGGTGGGACGTGGATCGGGGGGTTCTTTAGCCCCCCCTTCACAAATCCATGGCCAGCAATCCTCAAGAAGGGATCCCCTAGCCAGGAAGTCCAGGGGCAGTTGCTACAGCTCCTGGGCTTCCAAATATGCAGTAGTCCATCCCCCCCCCCCCCCCCCTCTCTGGGGGTTCTCACCTGCTGCCAGAATCTTCCCACCCGCCACCCACCCCTCTGCTACACGCACTTCTGACATCATGCTGATGCTGGAAGTGTCGTAGTGGCCATCTTGGAGGTGGCACATTCAGTTCTGCAGGCTGGATCGTGGCAGGTGCGGGGTCGGATGAGGCGGTGCACCAGTGGTACCTCCTGCCACCCACCTGCAGAGGAAGACTTCAAAATGGCGAGCAGGACACCACAGCAATGTGGCCTTCGAGACTCTTGATTAAGGATGAAACCCCTGCTTTTATGTCTGAATTGAGGACACTAATCAGAGATGAAGTGAAACACTTTCTTCCCTGTTGCAGTTGCAGGAAAATACATCTGAGCCTCCCGTCAAAAGACTGCAGCTGGTTTCTGAGATCTCTCTGGGCCCTCACATTAGTCCCAAAGGTTCCAAGTCAGAGGAAGAGGAGAGCTTATTCACTTCCCCAGTTTCCCAGGAAGACAGAAGAGTCTGTTCTCCTCTGAGGATGTGGAAACCCTAATTCAAGCAGTAAGAGCCACCATGAATATCTCAGATGAAGAACAACCTTGTTCTATTCAGGATGAGATGTTTGGTGGCCTTATGGCGAGAAAATCGGTTATCATTCACCGGAAAGACAATCTTAAGCATCTAATCTTATCTGAATGGGAAGACGCTATGAAACTGCTATTTATTACCAGGGAATTTAAAAACTGTCTGCTCTTTAATTTTGAGGTTACAAGGTTATGGGATGATCTACCCAAAGTTGATATTCCAGTGGCTAAGGTAGCTGAAAAAAAACTGTTATCCCATTTGAGGACTCCTCCCAGTTGAAAGATCATATGAGGAGGAAGGCAGATGGTTTACTAAAAAAAAAAAAAAAAAAAAATCCTGGGAATCCTCATCTGCCATTATCTCCACAAATATATAGCGGCTACTTCTGGGGCCAGATCTAGGTTTCTTTGGCTGAGTCAACTGGAAGATCATCTCCGGAAAGGAACTTCTGGGGAAGAGATCCTGAGCTCCATTTACTTATTAAAACAAGCAACAGGGTTTATGGCAGACGCCTCTGCAGAGACTGTCCGGTTCGCTGCCAGAAACGCTGCACTGTCAAATGCCACTAGAAGGGCATTGTGGCTACAAATGTGGTCAGGAGATACTGCATCTAAGAATAAACTCTAACGTTCCCTTTTCTGGGGGATTTATGTTTGGTTTTGTCTTGGACAACATCCTTGAAAATGCAGGAGATGGGAAGAAGAATTTTTCTGAAGAAAGTAGTAAGAGACAGTCCTTTTGGAGGAACCGTCAATTCCCCTCTACCACCTCCTCCTCCTATAGGGAAAAGGGGAAGACTGGTCACTGGAGTTATCTGAAAGGAGGTAGGAGACGAGGCTTTTTGCTTAATCCCAGCAACCTCGGTCCTTCGGATAAATGATGACGCCAACGCGGTGGGAGGAAGACTTGCAACCTTTTCCACCCAGTGGTCGCGTATTACTTCAATCCCATGGGTATTAAATACCCTGGGGAAAGGGTACAAGATAGAATTTATCAAGCTTCCTCCAGAAAAGTTTGTGATCACCTCCTTCCCATCCCAGAATCTGCAGCAAGCCCTACTTCTAGACATGCAATAATTGTTACACCTAAACGAGACTTCTCCTGTTCCAGAAGAACATTTCAGCGGCCATTATTCAAGCCTACTCCTTGATGATAATAAAAAAAAAAAAACAAATGGCTCCTTCAGGACTATCATCAATTTAAAACCTCAACAAGTGGGTCAGATACCTGAGGTTCAAGATGGAGTCTATAAAGTCGACAATACCCCTGATATGTCAGAATGCAATGATGTGTACCATAAATCTCAAGGACACATATTATCATGTGCTGATTCATCCAGCTTTTCAGAAATTCCTAAGGTTTGCAATAGGGGGAGGGATCCATCAGTATCAGTTCCGCTGCCTACCCTTTGGGATTTCATCTGCTCCAAGGTTGTTTACAAAGATAGTCATAGAAATTATGGCCTTCCTTCAGTCCCAAAATATTCTTATTGTTCCCTACCTCGACGATTTCCTCCTGATTTACAACTCCAGGGAGGCGTTGATCAAGCAGAGGGATTATTTCCTATCTTTTCTAAAATCCCAGGTGGATCATAAACCTGGAGAAATCTCACCTGCTACCATCTTCTCAAGTAACCTTTTTAGGAGTACTAATGGGACCTGGATGAGAATCCTAGGTCCCATTACCTCCTGTATTCAAGCAGTTCCCTGGGCCCAGTTTCACTCAAGACCACTACAGAAGCTTCTGCTATCAATTTGGGATGGTGACCAGAGTTCTCTGGACAAAAAGATTCAGATTCCCCAGTGGGTGAAAACATCTCTTCTATGGTGGCTCGATCCAGTAAACTTGAGCAAGGGAGTGCCTTGGTGCATGTCTCCTCAGACGATCATAGTCACAGACGCCAGCAGAATATGCTTGTGAGTATCTTTAAAGGGCACTTATCTCCAAGGCCTATGACTTTTTCACATTCAGAGCTGCTCCTCAAATTACAGGGAGTTTAAAGACAGTCTGGAAGACACCGAGAGACTCAATCTTCTATGTGGGTCACACCTTAAGGTGATGTCCGACAACGTCACCGTAGTATCCTTTCTTCCTCATCAAGGAGTCCTTAGCTACGGAGATTTTCATATGGGCAGAGTTGAACGTCCCCTTAATTACGGCGGTGCACATAAAGGGCTCAGAGAACCTGTATGCATATTTCCTCAGCCGAAGAAAGTTAGATTCTGGAGCCTGGTTCCTACACAAAAAAAACTTTTGTCCAACTGACACTCAAGTGGTGGATCCCAGAGAGAGACATTTTTTGCTTCCTCGGAGAACACCAAAGTGTGTGTGTGTTTGTGTGTGTGTTTTTTGTTCTTCCCCCCCCCCCCTTCAAATCAAGAAAGACAGACAAACGGCAGCAATTGATGCTGGGACATGGAGCTGGTGACATTCCTTCCCTCCATTTCCTTTGATATCCCTGGTACTAAAAAAAAAAAGCTGCTAAGAGAGAAAGAACAAGACTGATCCTGGTTGTCTCATCATGGTCCAAGAGAAATTGATTTCCGGTCTTAAAACAACTGGCCCTGGAAGACCCAGTTCTTCTTCCCTTGAGACCGGACCTGTTGTCCTACATCTGCCAGGAGAGTAGGGGAAATTCACTTTATAAGAGAGCCATATTTGAGGATTCTGGAGGATAGGTTTGTATTCAGACTAGAACCATCCTTTATCCCTAAAGTAGCTTCTGCCTTTCATAGAAACCAAGATATTGTACTACCTTCTTTCTGCCCAGCTCCCAAAAACCCAGAAGAGGAGGTGTTCTGGATGTAAGGAGGATAGTCCTTACATGAGCACATTATCAAGATGGATAAGGACTTTGGAGGACGAAGATCTTGCACTGTATAAGCTTGTTGAATCAGAGGGAATTAGAGGACTCTCTCTACTAGGGCGGTGGCTTCGTCCTGGGCAGAGAGAGGAAGCATCCATTGACCAAATTTGTAAAGCTGCTACATGGTCAAGTTTTCATACTTTTATTAAGCATTATAGACTGGACGTTTTATCCAATCAGGATACTGGCTTCGGACGTAAGGTTCTACAAGCAGTAGTCCTGTCCTGTCCCCTGACTGAAGTAATTTGGTACTGCTCCAGTGGTGCTGTCATGAGGACACCCTGAAAAGTAGGAATTAGTCCTACCAATAATTGTGTTTCCTGTCCTTCATAACATCACCCTGGTATACCCTCCCCTTTTTTCATTGCTCATGTTAGCAGATATCGCTATTTTGGTGTATGCGAAGTAACATAGACTGGGGGGGAAGTATGTCCATATATATTTCAACAAGTACTGCTGTTCAGACTCTGGTGTGGTAATTTGGAAGAGATGCTGGAGAGGGAAGGTACGTTGGGGGCCTTTAACCTCTCTATCTTCCTGTACCCTCGGAGGTTAAGAGGGCAAACTCCAGTGGTGCTGTCACGAAGGACTCCTGGAAATACTAATTCCTACTTTTTGTGGTGTTATCCAATTTACAGGTAAACCAAATATAGGTCAAGCAGGTAGCAATTGTCATGCATTTTGAGCATTGCCTTTTTCCCCATTTGATTTTGTTTGTCTCTCTAGTTTTGTTAATGAAAAATGCCATTTTCCTCTAGGTCCCACCCTGACATCCTCTCTGTTCCAAACGAACTTTTCTATGATAAAGAGCTGCAAGCCAAGGCTGATGAAATGGTCACACATGCATACTGCAACTGGGAGAAGTTGCCTATGAAGGTGATTGCTTATATCCTTTTTCTGCTGAAATGACCACATAGGATTATTGTTTACACTACAGTTGGATTAAATGGATGGCAAAACAGAAGGAAATATTAATGTGTAATATGTCACACCTTGCTTAATTTTTTTGATATTATTATTACTTTTTTTTTTTTTTGCAGAATTTTCCAATCATATTCCATCATGTTCTGGGAAAAGATGAAAGAGAAGGAAACAGCCCTTCTTTCTTCAATGTGCATGAGATTGAAGTGCTGGTGTCTTATCTTCAGGATTTGCTAGAGACACAAGGAAAGAAAGGCATACCAAAAATTTCTCCCAAAGAAATTGGAATTATTGCTCCTTATAGAAAGCAGGTATAATTTTATATGTATTTTGAATTTTTTAAGCAGTAAATACAATTGTATTATAGCAGAATACACATAGTACCTTTTGAAAATAAATGGGCTGTGGAACTGGTCCTTGTGTCTGCAGCCTGTTAACTTACTGTATGTGGTGAGTTTAAGGTTCAGAGCACACCATGCCATCAGTAGGATTGGGTTGTCATACAGGATGCATGATCCTGTACAGTGACAATGAAATAATCCCTCAACACAATGCTTATATTGAGTGACGCGAATCACAACTTCAAACTAATTCATGGAAATTCTGTGATTTCAGTAATGATTTGACAAGGATTACCTTTACAGAGGGGACTTTGAGACCTACAGTTAAGATGCAGTCTGCATCTTTGTGCAGTTCTGTTTTATACAGATCACTGATGACTGTTGACCTAATGGGTTGTTCCCATTCTGTGGTCTATATATCAGGATAGCCGGGAACCTATAATAGTTTCCTCCAACAATCTATGCCCTTAGTTTAAAATAAAAAAAATTGTAAAAGGTAATCAAATAACAAAATTATATTAGAAAAAAAAAGTAAAAACCTTTGAACAGTATAAAAATGGCGCACCTCTCTTTAAAGCCCACAAATATCAATTGTATACATGCTGCAACTATTAGACTCCCTTTTAGATCAAAGTATTTTCAGCAGGAAAATCAAACTAATGACTGTACCTTGTCAGGTGGCTTTGACACTTTCCGACTATGTCTGTCTTTTCCTGCATTGCATCTTGATTTTGATGAGAATCCAGTATTTTATTTTCTGCAAATTAGCTGAAAAGGGCTTTAAGGGCGTGTTCTCTCCTACCAGGGCTTCACGCTCTGCTCTAGATAATCTCCCCAAACTGCGGCTCAGCTCGTTCCTCCCAATGCTTGAGTGACATCTCCAACTGTCACACTGTCTGCAGTTAGGGGCAGTTAACTAGAGTAGAGAGCAAATCCCTTTCAGAAGAATAAACGTCCTTTAAATCCCTTTTCAACTAATTTGCATAAGAATAAAACACTCGTATTCATGAAAATGGAGCTGCAATGCAGGATAAGGAAGACTTCTTTGGAAAGTATAGAAGCAGCCCTACAAGGTACTGTCATTAGTTTGATAATGATTTTCCTGTTGACAGACTCCCTATAAAGGGTCTGTCTAGTTTTCAACCAATATTGAAAGACACATGTTTGTATAATGAAGAGGTTTTCCAATATACTTTGTTAATTCCTAACCGTTTTCTAGATCTCTACTTGCTGTCATTTGTTGTACTTGCTCCCAGTGGATAAAAATCAGTCTGTGGACATGTGATTTCTATCTACTGGGAGTAAGCAGAATGAATGACAGCATGCAGAGATCTAGAGAATACTGAGGAGTTGTCACAGAAAGTATATTGGATAATTGTATAACTTTTTCATTTATACAAACAATAACATTTGTCTATCAATATTGGACAACACCTCTTAACCAGAGTGTACATTGCACCAAACATGGTGTAATAACCCCCACCCATCAACTTTAGTCTGGACTACCCCAGGCCACAGGTTGCAATAACGCCTATATAGGCATCATAGAAGGCTGTAGAGGCAATTTTACGTGACCAAAAAAGACCTAATATGCATGAAACTTTTCCTTGCACTTGCTGACACATGTACAGCACGGTTTCGACTAGGAGAGGCCATGCAGTAGTGCCTGCGATCAGAGTCCTTTTCTGCACAAACCTATAAACCTCTGCATCTTTACTAAAAAAAAAAATTCTGAACTGATTACCTGTACTCTGGACTGACTATCATCCTTGTATCGAGACTACATCTAAAGCTAAAGGTGGGAGAGATATTTGGATCTAAAATAAGGGGTTGATTTTCAGCACCACAGCAATATTTTATGTGTACACACAGGGGCAGATTAAAATAAGGGTGAAATGTGTGGCTGCCCAGGGCCTAACGGCAAGCAACTACCCATTTTGCCCTCATTATAATCCAATCCTGTAACCAACTGTATCGGCATCTGCATTACTGTTGTGTCACAGGAGTCTACTGGAGTTAAATATTTGTTAGGCGAACCTCACAAGCCCGATGGTTTCTCTTTCGCTCTAGAGTATAATAAGTGACGGCCCAGGTGAGGTAAGTAAACGTGGGTTAGGCTGGCGTAATGCCTCTTCTAGTAGACTCCCGTGTGACTATTCTAGTCACCTCTACTAGACTGACATGTTTGACCATAACCAAAATTTTTGGAAAATTCTTAATGAAAATCGATTTGGTCATCCCTATGTATGTGCTACTATGGCACATTATACAATGTGGAGGGGCTACTCTGGGACATTATACTGTGTGGAGGAGCTACTGCGGGACATGCTGTATGGAGGGTCGCTATGGAACATTATTCTGCCACAGGGATCTTGCTCTTGTGCTTTAAGAACAGCCTGGGGGACATGGTACCATTAACCCCCCCCTCTTCACATGTTTCACATGACATTCTGTTTTTGAGGATGCTTTACTCCCCCACCCCTAAAAAAAAAACACCTAATTTTGGGGTTGACTAAGAAACAAAAAAATATTTCATTTTAAAAATGGACCAGAGAAAAAGTTTCCCCTCTATAAATGCTACAAAGTGTACCTGGTCGTGGAAATCTTTACAACATTTATCCACTATCCATGGGTCTGTGTGATGCTGCACCGTTTAAAATCTTGGAACTGACAAAAACGGTCTTGTCTCAGTGATCATACATGTGTAACCTTTAAAGACAGCATTCTAATAGTGCAGTGGTTCTTAACCTTGTTTGAGGTACCGAACCCATCAGTTTCATATGCACATTCTCCGAACCCTTCTTTAGTGATAAATCAAATGTGATTTTTTCCAAATTCAAGACATAGGTATGTATATGCACTCTATTCTGTCACTGAGCAGGCAGAGTGGCAATTTCATCGAATCTGGCTCTTTTCACCTTGAATTCAGCAAGCATTGTGTTCTTATATTCCCCATCTCCATGCAGCTTCAAGAAGTGTTCCTTCAGTTTTGCCGGTGTGAGACTAGAGTTGTTCAACTTAGCATTGCAAATCATGCAGATAGGACGCTAACTCCCATCACGTTCCGTGATACATGTGAATCCATGTTGTACATATTCGTCCGACCATTTTCTTTTTTTGGTCGACATAGATAGTATGGATTAAAATATAAAGAAAGAAAGCACACAACGTACGACTACAACAGTCACACGGTGACTACTGAGCACACTAAATTCCCCGCAGCACTGATTGGCCAATTAATGTAACGTGATCATCTGCAGCAAGTGATGGCCACATAATGAGTCTACATAATGAGTCGGGTGTGTCTTGACCTCCGTGGCAGAGGCTCTGCCGAACCCCTGAGACCGACTCACCGAACCCCTAGGGTTCGATAGAACCCCGGTTAAGAACCACTGTAATAGTGGAACATAGTAAGGGCAGCATTGTGGCTCAATGGTTAGCATTGTTGCCTTACAGTGCTGAGGCACTGGGTTTGAATCCAACCAAGGGCAACATCTGCATGGAGTTTGTATGTTCATCTCTGGGTACTCAGGTTTCCTCCTGCTTGCCAAAAATATGATGGGAAAACTGGCTTCCTGTAAAACAACTGACCGTGTAGGTCCGTGTTGGCGAACCTATGGCACTCAGAGCCCTCTCTGGCACACGTGACGTCTCCCTGATCACTCACTAACTGGGAATCCGGTACAAGATTCCCCATTAGTGAGCGATCGCTTCTTTCAGCTGTATGTGATCATACATGTGTATGCACATACAGCTGAAAGCTGACAGTGTAGGCCGCGGGACCGTGGCTTACACTGGCTGCAGAATGTGACCTCTGCCCCGACGCAGGCGCTGATACTCATCAGCGCCTGCAGTCAGAAGAAGGAAGCCCGGCCACTCTTCATGGGACAGGTAAGTAGCAAATAATACTGTGTGTGGAGCATATAGTACTGTATGTGGGGCCCACTGGGGAGCGTATAATACTGTGTGGAGGGCCACTGTGGTGAAGTATATACTACTGTGTGGGGGCCACTGTGGAGTGCATTGTACTGTTTGGGGGTCCCTTCACTGTTTTATAGCAGACATGTGATAATAATATAATAACACTTCACGGCCACTATAAAACAGATTCTGTGCAATGTAAATAGTGAACATTAATTGTTCAAAAGTACCAAATGCAAACTTCTACCTTTCAATACAAAGTTGTTTGTATTATTGAAAGCTCTGTAAAGCCCCATATACATGACTGTATTTTGCGGATCCGTAACTGTCCACAATTGTGGATCCACACAGTATTAAGGTTAAATTGCCGTGTTTACACTTTGCAGTAATTTAGTGGGTTTTGAGTTGCAGTTTGGGCACTTGGTCTTTAAAAAGTTCGCCAAGACTGGTGTAGGTAATGAGCGTATGGATTGCAGACACGAACTGCCCTACTCCACAACACCCCCTATGCTTTGAGTCCCTTTTGTGGTGTTTTTTTTTTTCTAGGCACAGTTAGTAATCATAGGTGCAGCATCATCCAATTCAAGTAAAAGGAGCATTTATTGTTCTTTTCTGTTATGTGATATCTTTCAGGTCGAAAAAAATTCGGCAAGCCATTGATAAAGAATTCAAAGCGATAGCTGACATTAAAGATCTTAAGGTATGGGTTTATATGCATATCTCCACAAAGTGCAGTATTACATATTACATTCTTAGTCAATGAGGCCAATATATCATGCCTTCTACGACTTAAAATTTATATACAGCTAAATGCAAATATGACCTGCCTCCCATTCACAAAATCCTAAAACTGCACCTGCACTGCACACGCATTCTTTTCAGTATTAGCCTGCTACTTAGGCCTTACCTCACTTGGTGCCCCACAGTAACTATAAGCAGATGGGGCCCAGAAGGGCCTGCCTCTCCGCCTACATGTTCTTTCAGGTACCCAATGTATTTAATGAACTAAAGCATCCCCAGAGGTCAAATGTTTTCAAAACTCTGCTTATTAACATGGATTCTGCTAAATTCACATTAGCGTTTGGGTCTGTCTATTTGCCTATTTGCTTAAAAATTGGTTACCTGCAGACCCAATAGACTATAATGGGGTCCTCTGGGTTTCAACCGGATTTATACTGAAACCAGTGGAGAGAATTCCTCCTTGCAGGACTTTCTTCTCTGATAACGATAGGCGAAATCTACGACGCAGTCTCTACAGAGACTCCAACACAGATGTGAATCCAGCCTTATAAAATAGCATCATGGCTAATGTATGTCATGTCTGTAATCATAAAAGGACACTGAATGATTTTACTGAGAGTGTGTGTGTGTCTGCGTGTGTGTCTGTGTTTTGTGGAATCCAGTGAGGTGCTGGAGGTTGGTCTATTCTTGCCATCAAAATATCAGAAAGCTAAATCCTAGTGTGGAAAGAGCAAATATGCTGGTGATCAGGACTGACCTTAAATTGTTGCCATTCCCACTGTAGTAGTTTTGAATATGTAGACAAATATTACACCGTACTCAATGACACAGCTTCTGGAGTTCTAAAGTGCTTTCATTAGGACTCAGAACTGGTACATGAACCTTTTTTGTACTTTCTCCTTTTTAAGGAGATCCTATCATCTTGCAGTTGGTTACATTTGTACACTAGTATGAACAAAGGTTAGAGTTAACCTGAACTTCTGCCATGGTTAAACTGCTGCAGCGTGATCTTTTAATACAGAAGACAACAAAAAAACAATGAAAAGTCATTGAAAAACATTTTTCCAGTTTAACCAATTGCAGAAATTTGGGTTAACTACATCTGTATATCACTAGTCCTCTGACAGCTTTAAAATTTCATAATTTATTATTAATAATATTAATAATAATAATTTATATATTTTTCTTTTCATATACCTAAAGACAGTAGAATTATTTATATACTAAATTGTAGGTAGATCAATGAAAGTGATGGATGTTGTATCACTTTAACAGATTGGCTCTGTGGAAGAGTTCCAGGGTCAGGAACGGAAAGTGATCTTGATATCTACAGTGCGGAGTTGTCCGGATTATGTCAGATTTGATGAAGACTTTAGTCTTGGATTTCTGAAAAACCCTAAGGTAACTTTTGGAAGAAATGTTAAGCATGACTATGCATGTCTCGACAATAAACTGTAGAAGACATTACAGAGCTCTGTAATAGCCATTTTTTGTAGTATAAAATGATCTGTTGTCTTGTGAACCTCCACTTCATCTTTGAACCACTTTTGCTTGTGGACTAGAGCAAAGGGACTCTCTCTAAAGCTCTGTGCATCCCAGCCTCTTTTAGCTTAGAATTGCTGTTGCCACCATCAAGACACGCACTCAATTTTATTTGCTGTAACTGTATTGTACGTACATCTTTCCCTTCATTTAATGAAAACTTGCTTACTGCTTTGTAGAAATGTACCTTCAGCTCACCCTGCAACTCTGAATGGTACATATTCTCTTGAACCCACCATCTACATGGCTGTTCTCTGACCTCTATCCTAGAATTTAATCCAGGCTGTATTTTTTGCAATCCCATGTGTCCTTATCTGTACTACTGTCAGTCTTTTGATTCTCAGTGATTTTATGGTAGTTCCCTGGTCAGTGTATTTGTAACTACATAGCCCAGTCTCCTCATGTGTCACAGTTTGTAGATTAATTGGTTAACTTAAATTAGTGCTAGTTATGAAGCTCTGCATCCCTATATAAGTAGATACAGCTTATGGGGGAAGCATTTCCAATGCAGGGGGGCATTTCCTAAGGCAGAATCCATCTTTACCGAAGTGCATATTAACCAAAGTGCACTTACACATGGCACTAAGACAGGGCACAAGACAGGAACACCATGGAAGAACACCAGGTAAACTTAAAACCAAAACAACAAGCTTTATCACATGGTATGATATAGCTGCACTGTCACTTACTATGTTTGTAATTGTCTTCCTGCAGAACTCCCCTCCATCTCTACCACCAGTGCACACTATCCATATCCGTCCTTCTCTTCTGCCTTCTCCCATGTACAGCTCTCACACACTTTTCACTCTCTTAAACCACCCTAATCCCTATACTGCTTTTAGCAGTGAAACCAAACATAAGCATCCACATAAATTACTGAACCACCTTCTGGGTCTCTCCATTTTACTCCTCCTAGCTGCTGGGGACATTTCTCCAAACTCTGGCCCTCCTTCTCTCCCTAATTTTTCCTCTTCCTACACACATAGAAAGCCTACAAACCTAATCCATATTTACCGTGTTCCCTCTCCTTATCTTTCTCCTTTCTCTTTTAACTGTTCTCTCTGGAACGCCCACTCAGTGTGTAACAAACTAGAATATATTAATGACTTATTCCTCAGTAAATCTCTCAACTTGCTTGCCCTTACTCAAACCTGGATCCAGCAGTCTGATACAGCCTCCCCTGCTGCTCTGTCTCATGGTGGCCTACAATTCTCACACACCTCTAGGCCTGACAACAGGAAGGGTGGAGGGGTAGGGTTACTTCTGTCACTGCAGTGCACTTTTCAGGCCATCCCACCGGTACCCTCACTCACATTCCCCTCATTTGAAGTACACGTTATCAGACTTTTCCGCCCACTCTCCTTACGTGTTGCTGTGATCTACCGTCCTCCTGGCTCACCCTACCAATTTCTTAATCACTTCGCTTCTTGGCTTCCCCTCTTTTTATCCAGTGAAATTCCTACCCTCATCATGGGTGACTTTAACATCCCCACTGACACCCCAGACTCCCCAGATGCCTCACAGTTTCTCTCAATAACCACGTCTTTTGGTCTTTCACAACTTTCCTCTTCCGTCACACATGTAGATGGCGACACCATTGATCTGGTCTTCTATCGACTCCTCACAGTTTCTAAATTTACTAACTCTTCTCTGCCGCTCTCTGATCATAACCTTCTGTCTCTCACCATCAGTGCTTTCTCTCCTTCACAGGACACACCTACTCATCATACATATAGGAATTTACGTGCTATTAACACCCAGCACCTCTCAGATACTCAACAGTCTTTTGTCCCCCATCTCTTCACTGTCCTGCCCCAATCTAGCCACCAGTCACTATAATGAAACCCTTAAGAGTGCATTGGATGAGGCGGCTCCCCCCTCCACTCGAAAGGTTAGACGCAGGAGGCAGCAACCCTGGCACACGCCACAGACACGTTTTCTTCAGCGGTGCTCTAGGTGTGCTGAATGTCTGTGGAGAAAATCACGTACACCTGCAGAAGACTTCCACTTTAAATTTATGCTTAAAACCTATAATTCTGCCCTTCACCTAGCCAAACAAGACTATTTCACCGCTCTCATCTCTTCTCTCTCTTGTAACCCTAAAAGGCTATTTGAAACTTTTCACTCCTTACTCATTACCAAGGTGCAGATGCCATTCACAGACCTTAGCGCAGATGACCTGGCCACTTATTTCCATGATAAAATTGATAAGATCCGTCAGGAAATAACTGCCCAATCCCCAGGTGGCACTGACCCCCCTCACCAGCCACACTTCAGACTGTTCATTCTCATCTTTTGAACCTGTTACAGAGGAGGAAGTATCTCAGCTACTTTCTTCTTCTCGCCCTACAACCTGTAGTAGTGACCCTTTCCCCTCACACCTTCTCCAGTCTCTGTCACCTACCGTCACAACTTACCTTACTAAAATTTTTAACCTCTCTCTTTCTCTTCTGGAATTTTCCCATCCTCTTTCAAACATGCTGTCATAATCTCACTACTGAAGAAATCCTCCCTTGACCCATCCTGTGCTGCTAACTATCGACCTGTCTCTAACCTACCTTTCATCTCCAAAATCTTGGAACGCTTAGTCTATTCTCGTTTAATCCGCTATCTTTCTGCTAACTCTCTTCTTGACCCCTTACAATCTGGCTTCCTCACTCTGCACTCTACTGAAACGGCCCTCACAAAAGTCTCCAATGATCTCCTGACTGCTAAATGCAAAGGTGATTACTCTCTTCTTATTCTTCTAGATCTCTCAGCAGCATTTGACACTGTTGACCATCAACTCCTCCTCACTATGCTCCGTTCTGTCGGCGTCACAGACACTGCTCTCTCCTGGTTGTCCTCTTATCTCTCTGACCACACTTACTGTTTATCATTTGCGGGCTCTGTTTCTTCCCCTCTTCCCCTTGCCATTGGGGTTCCTCAGGGCTCGGTCCTAGGTCCCCTGCTCTTCTCCCTCTACACAGCCCCCATTGGACAAACCATCACTAGATTTGGCTTCCGGTACCATCTTTATGCTGATGACACCCAATTATATACGTCATCCCATGACATCGCCCCTGCACTAATACAGAACACCAGTGTCTGCCTCTCTGCTGTCTCAAATATCATGTCTTCGCTTTATCTGAAACTGAATCTCTCAAAGAGTGAACTACTGCTGTTTCCACCATCTAATAGATCTCTCCCTGATATCTCCATTGCAGTCTCCGGCCTTACCATAACTCCTAGGCAGTATGCTCACTGCCTCGGGGTTTTGTTTCACTCAGACCTTTCCTTCACCCCCCATATCCAATCACTCGCACGCTCTTGTCATCTCCACCTCAAAAACATCTCTAGAATCCGCCCTTTACTTACCACAAATACACTAAAGACACTTATTGTTGCCCTGATTCACTCTTGCCTTGACTACTGTAACTCCTTACTAATCAAACTTCCCCTTACTAAACTCTCCCCTTTACAATCTATTCTGAATGCGGCAGCCAGGCTCATCTATCAGTCTAGACGCTACAGTGATGCCTCCGGTCTGTGCCGGTCACTACATTGGCTGCCTATTCAATACAGAATACAATATAAACTTATCACCCTCATGCACAAGGCTCTCCATAATGCTGCACCTCCCTACATTTCCTTCCCTCATCTCTGTCTATCGCCCAATCCATACTCTCCGTTCACTCAATGACCTAAGACTAGCATCCTCTATTATCAGAACCTCCTACGCTCGTATACAAGACTTCTCCCGAGTTGCACCACTTCTCTGGAATGCTCTATCCTGGACTATTAGATTAACCCCCAATTTCCACAGCTTCAAGCATAAACTAAAGACATATCTTTTCAGACAGGCCTATCACAACTCCTAATGTAAACCCTTCTGTAGTTAGAATCCCTAAAACATACCCTCCTCTGTTCACGCTCCCACATTACCTCACAGGATATGATGCCGTATCAGACTAACTTTATATGTCCAGGCACCATCTGCATGTTAAAGGACACGACTGACTGTTCATACAGCTTTATATATGTGTAATGACAGTAACCCCTATTACAGAATTGTCTGACCATTGTACAAGCAATGCTACGTCTGTTGCCGCCCCTGCTACCTCCTGTGTCACCCCCTCTACCTCATAGATTGTAAGCTCTTGCGAGCAGGGCCCTCAGTCCCAGTGTGTGAATTGACTATTTATTTGTAATGTATCTTTTTTGTCAGTACTTGAACCCTACAAATTGTACAGTGCTGTGGAATATGTTGGCGCTATATAAATAAATTTTATTATTATTATTATTATTATTATTATTATTGAGATGTCTGAGCAGTGAAGCCACTATTTACTATCTGAGTTTACAGGTGTGTGAGGTAACAGTTGCTATCTAAGTAGAATTATAGAAGTACAAAATTACTTTTATTTCAGGTTTGTTTCTCTGTGGGTATCCTGTGACATGCTGCCTGCTTTTTGGCATGTCTGTTCATGTAAAGAGACTAAGGACAAAGGACAGCCCTTTGAACTGTGACCAGATACTTCTTATTTATTTAATATGCTTACTTATATAGTGCAATCGTATTCCGCTTTACAGATATTGGCAGTCGCTGTCCCATATAGGGCTCACAATCTACATTCCCTATCAGTATGTCTGTATGGAGTTAAATACTTTGTCAGAATTGTGCCAGCTACTGAAATGTTGAAGTTTCAATTGTGTATAATGTGTTATTGTACATAATTTCTGACAGGATTGTGGAGTGAAGGTAAATTTTGCGTGGAATCAGCAAAAAGTTACCGACTCCAGCTTCAAAATAAAATAACTTATTTAAAATTGTTCTAAATTTATTTATATTGTATAATTAGATGCATAGTTTGTTGCATATTTACAGTACTTTTAATAGAAACTCAATAGCTAGCACCTCCCTCTGAATTAGAGGTTCTTTACTGAATCTGTCTGACCATGAATGTCATCCATTTATGAAGTAGTATGAGTTGGGTTGTGTAAAAACAGTCATCAGCATCTGATGTCGATCATTTGGCCTACTGATTTGCCAGCCCTGGTTTCTGCTATATATACATGGGTTATTTTAGAACAGTGGTAATTTATATTATTGTAAGGAGATTTTAATACATCACATCTTCACTATAACGATTTTCCTGTTCTTAGAGGTTTAATGTCTCCATTACAAGAGCTAAAGCCCTCTTAATCATGGTTGGCAACAGCATCATTCTGAGGAAAGACCCGAATTGGTCTCGGTAAGTAACAGATGATGATGCTTGGACTGTTGTCTATTTTAGCCAGTCTGTCTGAAGGTATGTTTACATGGGATTTATGGGCTGTGGATTTTCGACTGTAGAACTTTGGGCAGAAAATCTGCAGTGTCTTACAGTAACAACAAAGTGATTGAGATTTAATAGTCTCATCTGAGTTTTAAGCTTTAAGCGTGCCAGTCCTGTAGCAGTCCCATGTGGACATGTCCATAGAGATGATACCACTGATGCCCAACAGGCAGGTCCCAAGGGAAGGCAAACTCATATGGTGTAAACGTCTTTTCTAGTATAATCAGACATATGTACTTGTGAACACAAAGGGGCATATTTATTACTTAGTTTATGCCAGATATCTATCAAACAGCTAGAAACTGGCGTAGATTTCACTCGAAGTGCACAAACCGGCAGAGTAACTGTTGTATTTATGAAGAGGTATGAGTCTTCCCATAGTTGGGGTTATGTCCTTAAATGGGTTTTCCGGGCAAAAATTTTAAAACAAAAATACCTTAGTGCTATTAATGAGTTAATAAATGCACCCCATATACCTTTTAGCCATGTTTTGAGTGATTTCTGCGTGTCTCTGGGAGCTCCTGGTATCGTCTGCATTTGTTTACATGGTTCAGCTTCCTGCTTTGTAACGTCCACACTAACAGCTCTCACCTTACTCCTCCCCACCCCCTCCATTCTCACTTTCTCCCTCTCTCCCTCTCCCTCCCATACTCCTCTTCCCTCCCTCTCTATATCTATTCCGCCTGACCCCATTATATACTTACCTATCTTCCTTTCATGGCTTCTTCCTGCAGAACGGCCCCTCCTTCTTTACTGATACTTCTAGTTGTTATAACACCTAAGCTAGAACGGTTTGTTTGAAGAGGGCCCCCCCTCCCAATTCCTTGCCTTTGGTTCTCTGCATTATTGAAGAGCCTTTTCATCCATACTTCATTGAGAAGTAGTGAGAGAAACAAGGGAAAGAGTACAGAAGGGACAAATAGACAAATAGAATTTCTGTATAAGATTTCACAGAAATGAGCCAAAATTTGTTAGTCACAAATGCTTCTAAAAACTCAAATTGTTGAAAAGTTTAGTCATGCTTTATTGTTAATAGTGGAATTGTTTTGACAAACGATCCTGTCCTCCATTGGACAGTGGCAACACTGTCATCCAAAATCTAATGTGAATAGCCAGCCTAACTGTTGACTTTGTTTCAGTGTCCTATGTTTAGTGCTGCCTCTACTAAAGTGTCTATTGTGTTTGGCTATAAAAGCTTTGGAAAAGAAATGCTGGCGCAAATCTGTTAGCAATACCGATATAGCATATGACTGGATTTTTATGTTATACATTTATTGTTCATCCACTTCCATCTTTCTTTAGATTTTTAAAGTTTTGCTCTGATAAAGGTGGTTATCGTGGCTTCCAGGTCGGTGACCTTGATGACCTGGATGAAACAGAACTTACAGACCTCTTTGGAAACCTGACTGTAAATAACTCACAGCCTTGTAAGTAAAGAATTCCAGGTGTATATTTACTGTTCCTGAATCCATCTTGCATACTACATTCCATTCTTGTAAGGATATGTTCACAAGTGCACAAGTGCTGGATTTTCCATAGTCAAAGAATTGATAACAGAAAACTGAGGTTGACTTTCAGAATTCTTCTGGGATGTGTCTGTAGATACACTTGTCATTCAACTGGGCTAGCTCGGAGTGGTGTGTTTTTTTGTTTTTTTTTTTCTTGTTTTTTTTTTTGTCTCAGCAGTTTTAACTATGCAATCCTGCTGACAGAGCTAGGTAAGAGCAGTAGGTGAAATACGCCTTTTTTTTTTTTTTTTTTTTTTTTAATTAAAGGACAGCTGTAAAAGCGGTGTCAGACCCCCAGACACCGCTTTTGTAAGTGCTCTGGGCACTGTGCATTGAGCAGCTGCACAGTCCCTTGAGTCTCCTTTTAAGTGTCTGCTCTAGTGGTCTCCTGGTTTGGAAGCAACACAAAATCTAGAGTCAGGAACAACACTCAGAAGGAAACTGCATTAATTTTAATATATTCCCAGAGTCTTCAATTTTCTTAAAAGCAACATTTCAGACCACTTAGATCTTTCTCAAGTTGCACTAGTTGTCTGTGGGGGCGGGACAGAAGTCGCCATCATCGTGACAGTGGCACCATTGTGAACAGGAGTGCTGCATGGGATATATTGTTGTCTTAACTAGTTGGAGACTTGGAGGGAAGGGAATGTGGAGCATTTCAGCATCTGATTCATCCATGCAGCAAGAAAAAAAAAAATAGATATATATTGGGGGAAAAAAAGTATTTAGTCAGCCACCAATAGTGCAAGTTCTCCCACTTAAAAAGATGAGGCCTGTAATTGACATCATAGGTAGACCTCAACTATGAGAGACAAAATGAGAAAACAAATCCAGAAAATCACATTGTCTGATTTTTTTTTTTTTTTTTTTTAAGAATTTATTTGCAAATTATGGTGGAAAATAAGTATTTGGTCACCTACAAACAAGCAAGATTTCTGGCTCTCACAGACCTGTAACTTCTTCTTTAAGAGGCTCCTCTGTCCCCCACTCATTACCTGTAGTAATGGCACCTGTTTGATATTGTTATCAGTATAAAAGACACCTGTCCACAACCTCAAACAGTCACACTCAAAACTCCACTATGGTGAAGACCAAAGAGCTGTGGAAGGACACCAGAAACAGGCTAGGAAGACTGAAGCTGCAATAGGCAAGCAGCTTGGTGTGAAGAAATCAACTGTGGGAGCAATAATTAGAAAATGGAAGACATACTGTAACGTCCTTGCCTGTCCGGGCTTTGGCGCCGTCCTCCGGGCGCACGCTGCGGCGCAGGAGGTGTGCCCGGTTGTGAGTCTTTCCTTTTGGGTTTTTTTTGTATTGTCTGAACACTGTCCTATTCCCTCACCTCCTTAATTGATTTTCCACCACGCCCTTCTCCTTCACCTTGCTCTCCCCCTGCTCCACTAAGAGTTAACTTTAGTCCTGCCTTTGTGATTGACAGCCTATCCTCCTATCAAGTCTGGGGCGGGTTCTTTCTCCCTATTTATTGTTTGCTCACTTTCCCATTGGCGCCTGCTATTGCATTTCACTTACTGGCTATACTCCTTGTTACCTGTTCTTCTGATTTTCTGACCACTGGCTTACCTTTGACTATTCTCTTGAATTTTGATTCTATACTGCATTGCTTGATTGTTACCGACCCCTTGGCTAGCTGACCTCCCTTTGTTGTTGTGCGTCTTTTCTGCGTTCTGTGTTATCACTTATTATAAGGAGGGACTGTCGACTAGTTGCTGGCTGTCACCTAGGACAGATC